>CP092877.1:63982724-64282329 GCA_030710605.1 Cordylochernes scorpioides | reverse complement strand
AATATTTTCTTTTCTTATATATATGATATAATGATGCATTAGCGCGCCATCTGTTATGAAAATTCGAAACTATTATAGACGCGTATGATTCTTTTTTAAAATCAAACAATTACTACTGCTTTTATTGCAATGGAAAAGTTGGAAATTCCAAGAGTCTAGCATCAGTATCACTATAAAAGGAAAACCGCAAAAATACAATATAACAGTGGTAGATTAAACTGGCGAAACCGCTGGGAGGGTTCACCACTGATGAGCGAGGCCATTCCATTAATTTTTCCATTGCAGTAAGGGCAGTAGAAATTGTTTATTTTTAAAAGAATCATACGTGTCTATAATAGTTTGGAATTTTCATATATAATATTAAAATAATAATATATTTGAACAAAAATAAATTTTAAATACTATATTTATTTCTAAATTATTTTATTTCAAATAATTTTTTACCATTTGAGTATAACAATGGAGTAATCTAATTTTTAGTTTCAAAAAATCTATTTTTCCATTATGAATATTTCCCCATCCATAATTATATTTCTATATAAATATATATTTCTAATATTTATATAATATAAAAAATTACAAAGAAAATATAATAATATAAATCTTTACTTCGTAAATGATTTTCAAAAACCTATTCCATATATTTTTGTAATTTTTGGAGAAAAAATAATCATTGATAAATCGTAATATTTTAATTGATATTTGACCGTGGGGGGAAAGGTCCGATTGACAATAACAACTCATAAAACGAAGGGAATTATCTCTCTCTCTCTTTTGTAGTTGATAAAATAAGTTCAATTAATAAAATATAATTAATGAATCAATAAAAATATAATATAAAAAAACAATAATGAATAAAAAATACTCTTTTGAAAATTAGAAAAGATATGATGAATCATGATACAAATTTTGATATAATATTCAATATTTAATAACAAGATGGCGCGCAAATTTAGAAGGAAGAAAGAAACAATACAAATTTCACAAGACAATATTACAAACTTTATTGTGAATATTTATATATATACCAATATGTTGAAGAATGCAGGTAAGAATTCACCCTGACAATCATACCGAAGACAATTAAACCAACTCTTGTATCAATCTCAGATGTTGGTGTCAACTGATGAGGGCCACAATGTCAGCTGGACTGACCAAGCTTCTTGATCACCAAATCTTGATACACCATCAGCCAACCAGAAGTTGGATAAATATCACGTGATGTGAACTGGCCAACTGATTGGTTGGATTAGTAGAAACTAACATGACCTCAGTTGAGCTTCTTTGATTTCAATCTTAACATGAGTAACTTTGACCATCCCATATACTGATATATCGATCAAGATAGTATAAACTCAGCTCTGCTATATAATATATAGTATATATTATAAGGAAGTAAAAGTTCCATATCTCAGTCAGGTAGATTTAAATTGAAATAGAATATCATTCTGATGACATCTCACACAACTCTAAACTGATTTTAAACTATAAATTTGAAAGGTGTTTTTGAATAAAATTTAAGCTAGATATGAGTATAATATCTTTAGAAAATTGTGGCTAAAAATAAGTTTATTAGTATAAAACACTCGGGTAATATTGTCTTGAAAAAGATCAAGGATATGTTTAAATGATCATCATATATTATATATATTATAAAAATAGAATGATAAGAGACCGCTTTAATTGAGCTTTAGGATAAACATAATTTGATAAAGGTACTGCCTGACTTAAGGCGTAAGAATAAATAAAACAAAATATTATTTACATAATTACAAACATGTTTGAGCCGACCAACGGGGAACAACAACAATGAAAGAGAAAACGTGACCTCTGGCATCGATTTAAACAGAGTATTTGAATCGATGAAATATAATTTTAAATAAAATAACACCCTAATATAACATAATTCTAAATAAAAATATTTTAAATAATACCTTTATATAACATATATACAACCTATTCATTTACCTTTTTAATAAATATATTGGTTTCAGTCACAAATATTTTAAAATATCCCCGGCATAATTTTTTTACTTTAGTAAATACGATATGAATCTAGAGGCTGTAGGTTTCCGTAATATTTTTGGAGGAATTCGGTGTCTTGGGTTGCTGATTAGAGCTGTTCCATTGATTGGTTGGCTGCAACGAAAATTGTGATGAGTTCTTTGTCATAGTTAGAAGCTCTTCTGGTGAACATTGCTCTTTTCTAATTGAAATTACCAAGCATCAAATAGAATAAAAACTTACAAACCGCGTGAATGCCAAGAATAAAAAAGGGACTCGGTGACAATAGCAATCTGTTGACCATAAAGTCTGAATTCTAGGCTGCTGTGTGTAACAGATGTTCCAGATGGAGAGCCGTGACTTCCCTGTGTTCCAGCTCTACTAACGGTGTTGTTGCAGGATCTAGCTAGTGTTAGACAGTAGCTATTGACAGCGGGGCGGGTTTTAGCGCTTACACTCCTGTGATGGTCACAGCAGGGGCTGTGGTCATTTACCATTCCACGTTGGGCGGGAGGACCCACTACTTTAACCCTGTGTCACATAACGTGGATTGGTACTCAACTTCTCCTCCGGCAGCTTGGCCCGCTCCACAGACCCAGGACTAGGTACTGATTACTAGTCTGCTGGTTCTGGTGCAAAACTCCAATGGGAGGCCTCGCGTGTGACGTTAAGTCCGGCTTTCAGCGTTGGCAGTGTCAGCAGTTCTGTCTTCGGTCTCTAGTCCGCTCAATTTTACTTTGTTGTCCAATAGTGAACTCAACGAGTTCATCGAGTTGTCGGAATTGGGAAGTTGGGTTCAGGTGTGTAGAGCAATACATGACGGTGTGTATAGTCTACCTCTAACCCCCTCTGTGTTATGTATCTAGATATCACGTGGAGCCCTCACCGTGTCTAGTTAACATTTAGGTAAATGTCTTTCTTTAAGCCTTCCTTAGGTCACCGAGTCCCTTCTTTATAACTTGGTTTTCACGCGGTATCAACTATATTTTGGAGTTAAATTTAAAATTCCTCCCTTTATATATATTTAGGCATTTCTCACAACTTAAAATATTTTTAATATATAAAAATGATCTTTTAGTGACTAAAAGTTAACGTGCAATAACAGAGGAAAGTTATCTTTCCCCAAGCTATGTAACTTCTATGGTGTTTAAAGTGTAGTTCTGGTGGGAAGGTATCTCCACGCTAGATGGGTGAAGATCGGACTCTCGCCCAGCTGATGGGACCAGAAGTTGGCGGTGGAACCAGCGAAGGTGGAAACTTCTGTAACCTATATTCACTCTCTTCACAACGGGCAAAAAGTGTTTCTCCAATTAGTTATTTTTCTGGATTGGCATTTTATGTTCATATCTTAAGTGAATAATTGATTTTTCACATCTTTTAATTTATAATACAATATAATGCGGCTTATGATTGTATATATTGCGTATGATATTGTTTTTTACAGCACAATACAACAATGTTGGCAAGTTTCTCTAGAGTGGAATGTCGAGGATTCATTAGTGCTGTAAAGACCAGGATATCCTAAAGGATATTTGGTTATCAGTTGGTGATATCTGTCGATCAAAAGATCTAGCCCGAGGGCGCATGCCGGCCATCACCTTCCTCGGAAGAAGCCGCTCCTAACATGGAGGACAGACGCTTCATCAGCCGTTCCTAACATGGATGTAGACGCTGGAGTAGTATGACATATTGTAGAATGACACGTTTGATAAATTTTACCATGGGAATCCCTGGATACTTTTATTTTTCCATTCATCATTACTCTTCACAATTCATCCTTCCATACTTCATCCCTAAGGATAGAAATAGTTGTTATTTCTCCTTAAAATAAATTACGATTTTTCGTTCAAAAGAAACATTTGCGGTAAAACTTGTCAAACGTGTCGTTCTACAATCGTTTAATTTACTGTAATTATATAGGATAAAATAAAAGGATTTAAAAGCACGAATGTTTCTTTTATACATAATACAAACTTCTACTGTCCTTACTGCGATGAAAAATATATTGGGAGGGCTTAGATCATCAGTGGTGACCCTCCCAGCGGTTTCGCTAATTTAACCCACCAGACCGCTTCTCAGAGCTCTAATACTGTATTGGACGATTCTGCTTATATACGCAGCATTGATGAGCCAAGCCCTCCCAATATATTTTTTCATCGCAGTAAGGACAGTAGAAGTTTGTATTATGTATAAAAGAAACATTCGCGTTTTTAAATACTTCATTATATATATATAGATGGCGCGTTATTGCTTTGTCTTAATAAATATATATCTTGATTTTTCAAGCTCGGCAGCTTATGATTTAAGTTAATAAAATAAACTTATTGCGAAAGGATATCCCTAATGTGCTATGCAATGTAGAAGACTACAGCGGTACCTTATTTATTGCTCATAATCCAAAATGCCCGTAGTTCAAATCAAAATTTCTCATTTTTAAATTTTCCTTTATCTTCTCTCAGATCAAATTCTGGGTTACTGTATCACTGTTGTTTCCCATTAATCCACACAAGAAACAATTTTATTTATTACTTATAGAATATATGAACGCGGTGCTTTGATAAATAAATAAATAATATATAAAGAATAGTTTCTAATTTTTTTAATTAAAAATGCTTTAAAATGAGAAAATATATTTTACTATATTTACATAGTTTGGATGTGGAGTCGGTGGAAGGATGGTCTAAACCGTTGGTTTTCGACCGTTACGACCCGGGTTCGATTCCCGCATTGGGCACTTTTTTCTGTTAAAAAAAAAATGCCCCAATGGCCCCCGATTCTTACAAGGGTCCAACCCCACCAGCGAGTGTAAGTAACCAAACCGGGCTTTGGAACATTTGTATGTGCAAAGTCGAGCTGCTTTTCACACGTGTAGACATGTGGTGCACTTACAGTAAAAGCAGTCCCCTATTTCTACCCACCATGATTATCACGTTACTAGGAATAAGCAAAAAAAAAAAACAATTAGATCGATATGGATAAAAATAAAAGCGACGAGGGAGGATCATCAAGAACGTAATGTGATTTAATATGAAGCAACTAATTAACAAGTTTTTATATTTTAAAGATAGAGGCTGCCTGGCTGACATTCATAGTTCTTTAAATTAAAGATACTTCTAAAATGAAAGGATTTAAAAGCACGAATGTTTCTTTTATACATAATACAAACTTCTACTGCCCTTACTGCGATGAAAAAATATATTGGGAGGGCTTGGCTCATCAGTAGTGAACCCTCCCAGCGGTTTCGCCAATTTAATCTACCAGACCGCTTCTCAGAGCTCTAATACTGTATTGGACGATTCTGCTTATATACGCAGCGCTGAAGGATGGAATCTCAGAAATAGTTTACAAGAAAACTATAGACATAAGCTTATAGGACAGTAGAATTACATTCAAATATTTGCATCGAGCAATGCTCTTCCGCAAACAATAAACACAAGGCCAGTTAGGCATAAATTAACACAAAGCAATAGTTTGTATTATGTATAAAAGAAACATTCGTGCTTTTATATCCTTTCATTTTATATGTATAGATGGCGCGTTATTGCTTTGTGTGTTAAAGATACTTCAGTCAGTAAATCTTTTATTATCTCGATGTTTCGACAAAATATCTTTTGTTGACGAGGACAAGAGGTTATTGTCGAAACGTCGAGGTAATAAAAAGATTTACTGGCTACAGTAATTTAAATAAGTTTTTATATTTCACTGAATATTTTACCTCTTCACTCAATATACGCTTGTCGTTTCCCGCCATTTTTATTTTGACTCGTATAAATCTAGTTATTCAACTTCGGTAGCAAAAATATTTATTTTATCCTTTTTTTAGTGTATTTTTAATTAAAAATTTGTCAAACTTTTTAATTAATTAGACAATTAGGATATTATTATATCTCTTAAATTTATATTTTTCGTTTATATTTTTATACTGTAAACTTTCCTTGATTACATATCTATTATTTTATAAGTTTTAAATTGTTTTGAATTAAAAATATATTGCCACGTGGAAAATTAGGAAAGACAAACTTCAGGATGACATGGCAAATTATTTAAGACAAGAACAAACTATGAAAGATAAACAAAAGATAAGCAATGAGGGAAGTTTACAGAGTAACAAAATATAAACATCAAAAATGATACTCTGATAAAAAAATAATAATAAATACTTTGTTACAATTTATTGCCGTGAGTCAATTTAAGAGTTTGTCTTTCCTAATTTTCTACGTGATATTATAAATTGATATTTATTCCTTAAAAGATGACAGTAGCTTATTTTTCAATGTTTTTTAATGATATTGTAAACATAATTAATTAATCCAATAATAATTTCAATTAATATAAAAATATTAACAATCAGACGATGAAAATCCATATATTTTCAAAAACTTATTTTTTTAACACAAATATATATACAGTAGACTCTCCTATAACGCGAGTTTTTACAACGCGATAAAAAAATTGCGACAAATTTATTTATACAACGCGAATTTTCGTATAACGCGTTATAAAATAAAACAATTTACCCTAACAACATTCGCGTTATACAAGTTTTATTTCGTACAACGCGAATTCCTATAACGTGATTTCATACAACACGGAACACATTAATCGCGTTATAGGAGAGTTTACTGTATATTTTTTTTAATTAAAAAGGTATACAGGGTGATCCAAAAGTCCCGCACAACTTTAAAAATTAATAACTCCGCGAATATTTGCGCTAGAGCAATGCGGTAAACACCATTGTGTTCAGGATGCAATGGGATTTTTTATGGCGAATAATGTAAAATTCTAAATTGATTTTAGTTACAATTTTATTCGCCAGATGGCGCTCTACCAGAATCAGAGATTTAGCGGCCAAATTGTTTGATAAATTGAAAAATATAACTGATCCACATGTATTTTTCCTTTTTGAATACCAGAAAAGAACCCTAATAATATCAAATAACAAATTAATAAAACACCACTTCGCCAAAAGTATGAAGAATTGGTTAACGATTTTCAAATACAATCAGAGATATGTAAAATAGGTAAATGCAAATTAAAACATGCAGCAAAAAGAAAATTGATATTTTAGATACGGTTTGTTTCCGAAGATAATAAATTTCTAATATTTTTAATTCAACTCTCACTCAGTATCGATTATATTTATTTTAATTCATTTGAAAAATATGTATCTAACTCTGATAATTTATTTTACTCTGGAATGCCGTTGTTGTTGTCGTGTCCAATAAAGAGTCTCAGATGTACCATGCACCTCCATCACATCAGCAGCAATGTCCACTATCTTGGGTGTGTAAAGCTGCTGCTCTGGGTCTATGTCAAATTTCTGCAAGGCTGCGGCCATTGCTGGACATGAGAATATGTGGGTAGGTGTAAGTTCCACACCAGGACAATTGTTACATGCCCTATAGGTTCTTGTGCCATCTGGATGTATTGTCATTCCTTTATAGTGTTTTGTTCTAAGTCTTGTTATAGTGTTTGTCATTTTTATCTCAGAGTTTATTTCGCATTTTGATCTTTTCTTATTTTTTTTTTGTTTAATTATCTTGTATTCTGACAAAGAATCAGCGTCAAATAATGACATTTGTTCTTTCCTTTGGCTCAACTTTCTGGCTTCCTTTGCCAATTCAAATGCCATTTCATTACCCCCGATCCCAGCATGGGCAGGAATCCAATGTAGAATGCAGTTATTCTCCAATGGTTCCAGTTGGGTAAGTAACGAGTGTATTTTCTGTGTGATTTTAGTATTGCCCTTCTGAATTGCTTCTAGAGCGGATATGGAGTCGCTGTATATTAAAATTCCTTCTGCTTGATGCAGGGATGGTTGGTTAAGGCATACATCAAGGGCTTTCCAGATAGCTGTCAGTTCACAAGTGAAGTTTGACGAAATCTGTCCTGCTCTTTCTTTGATTTTGATGTTTGTTCCATCTTGCAGTATTATGTTAATTCCGGCCCCTCCATTACTCAGGGTAAGGTCTGAAGATCCATCTGTATATGCTGTTAAAGGGGGTGGCCTAGCATTTTTAATCAATAATTTGTACTATGAGGACATAACCGTTAATATTCCAAACACATTAGACCTCGAAACCCAAGGTATCAAAGTCTACCTCAATCAAAACAAAGCCATCAACATATACAATATGTATCACCCTCCAAACAATACATTTATTGACGATGGAACAATGGCTCAATTTCTTACAGACAACACTATTATTTTAGGTGACCTTAATGCCAAACATCAACTATGGGGATGTTCTACGCCAAACCCAAGAGGCAAAATACTATCAAACATATTTGACGACAATGCCTTCATGTGCTTAAATGATGGGAATCCTACCCATCATTCCTACAGCTATAATACTGCACAAACCCTTGATATAAGTTTTTACTATCCTGACATTTTCCACAAATGCAAATAGCAAATATTAAAAGGTTTTGAAAGTGATCATTCGCCTAATTTGATAGAAATTAGCACCAAGACCAAAACTAGCTCAATTAAGAAAAATTATGGAACTTCAAAAAGGCTAATATGATATCTTTCGAAAACACCATTATTAAAGCAGCCAAAGTTTCAATACCAAGAGGTTATATTAAGAAATGGATTCCAAATTACACACACCAGGCAAAATATATTCAAACACTTATAACTAAAAGAAATGAACTACAAAAAAGTGCACCCAAAACCAAACAAATTGTAGAACTGAACTGAATATTGTGATTGCAAAAATAAAAAGATTATACGTAAATGTGAAAAGGGAAAAATGGAAACAAACTTGTGAAAACCTGAACCCAAGAAACCCAAATACAAAACTTTGGAATTTGGCAAAACAAATTGGCAGAGTCCAGCCACAAACTGAAAACACAAATATGATTGAGAATACAGATGGTACACCAGCAACTAATGACAAAATTGCTGCCAATCTTTTAGGTAATTCATATCAAATAAGTAGTAAAATCAAGGTTGAAAAAAGGCCCGAAAGATTATTCATGACTGTAAAAATGTCACCAGCACTCATAATATTTTCCATGAAAAAAATCAATATGAAAGAGCTAGCTTATGCATTAAAAAACACTGACCTAAACAAGACTCCTGGGCCAGATGGAATCCATGGCCGAATGATATCAAACTTGGGCAAAATTGGCAAAGAAAGACTTCTTAATATTTTCAATAACTCCTGGAAAACTGGAAAATTGCCTCAAAACTGTAAAAATGCAACAATAATTCCCATTAAAAAACTTGACAAATCTGCTGATGACCCAAAAAAACTACCGACCTATCTCCCTCACAAATATTTGCTGCAAATTAATGGAAGAAATTATATTTAGACGACTCACCTACCACCCCGACACAATAAATCTCTTACCAGAAGAACAATCTGGATTTAGGAAAGGACATGGGACAATAGTCCAACTCTTATTTTTCACACAAAAGGTAAAAGATGCACAAAACAAAAAGCCAACTAACCACACCATAGCTGCTTTTTAGACCTTACACAAGCTTTTGATAAGGTATGGAAAAACAAGTTAATTACAAAATTATACAAACATTTCAAAATTGATGGAAAAGCTATCACTTGGATAAATGATTCCCTTAAAAATATATACATCAGGGTCAAATATAATGGCACTCTATCTAAAACCTTCAAATTGTACCAAGGATTACCACATGGATCAGTCCTTAGCCCAACTCTCTTCACCCTATTTATTGCAGGCATAGAAGACAAATTTTCACATAAAAACAATATTGGACTTTTCGCTGATGACATTATTCTATGGAGCAGCAACACTAACTGGAAAAAAGCTTAAAGAGATTTGAACAAGACTATTCTCCACCTAGAAAAATTTGCTAATAAACATAAATTAGAATTTAACCCCCAAAAATCTGAAACCTGTCTTTTTACTACCGATAAGAAACTATACAAAATAAGACCAAATATATTCTGAAAGAACAACAATTACAATATAATAAACATCCTAAATATCTCGGCTACATCCTGGATCCAGAAATTAACTCCAGTAAACATATTGAAGGAGTTGTTAGAAAAGGAAGAGACCGACTAAAAATCTTGAAATATATTTCAGGAAGAGTGGAGAGCTGAAGCAACAACACTAAAATTAACTTACACATCTCTAATGAGACCTATCTTGGAATATGGATATCAAATCTATGGTACAGCATCTGAAACAAATCTAAAAACACTGGAAAGGATACAACTAAATGCACCTAGAATTATTACAGGTCTTCGAAATACCTGCCCTAATAATATTGTACTTTGCGAGGCAGACATTATGCCCTTAAAGGATAGAATAAGCTACAATCTGCCAAAATATTTCAAAAAAATCAAGAGTTATGAAAATAAACACAGAACTTTCAATTACATACTTATTTGGGAACCCAATATAAGACTCAAAAAAGAAGGCCCTCTCCACCTGGCCAAAAGAAATGGATTTTTAAAATATAAAGTGGAAAAATATTATTCAGCTGAAAAAATATCTACATGCGAACCACTAACAAAATGTTATTTTTAATGCCACTTTAAACGAACCCACCAACAAACAATACCAAAATCCAGAATACTTAAAACAATTATCATTAGAAATAATTAATAAAATTCCTAAAAATGCAATAACTATCTATACCGATGGTAGCAGAGACGAGTTGGGACACACTGGCAGTGGCTCTCTCATTAAACCCACAAATGGCAATGAGAAAATGAACAGAAGAAACCCAGATATTTGCTCAATCTTCAGATCAGAACTTATAGCCATCTATGAAGTCTTAAAATCCATCAGAAATACTAAACATCACGATATATTACAATTACAATTACAATTATTTTATTTCCAAAGCGCTATATCCCGCAAGGGATACTTGCGCCAAACAAGGAGAAAAGTCTATTTACATGAGTTATTTACATTATTCAACGAATAAAAACATTAGAGATCCAGATTTTGTAGAAATTTTAAAATGTATTTACAAAATAAATTGAACTTTAGATATGATTTTTTATTGGAAATCAAATCGTTTAATTCATAAACAACTAGTTCATTCTTCATTCTGTAATCTTGAAATGCTGGGCAGTCGATCAGTAGATGTCTTGAGGTTTGTTCCTCCATACCACAAAAGCAACTTGAATCCTCCACTGCCTTTATTCTATTTAAAAAACTTTTGAAATTTCCGTGGTTTGTAACAAATTGAGTATTATAAAAATTTGGACGAAAGTATTTAGGGATTTCTTGGGGAAAAAAGCTTATGAAAGTATTATTTGCTTCGTTTTTCAGAACATTCATTCTTGATTTGAGAAAGGTATCTATAATTCCTGGAATAAATGGGTCATAAATTTGTTGATCATCTGTGGATAAGTTTCTCAGATCAGATATCATGATTCTGGATTCGATAAAGTCTGAGATCAGAGGAATGTTGGCCAAACTATGAACACAGCTATATGATGTGGATTTATAGGCTTGTATACACCATGTCAGTATTTGATATTGGGTTGAATTTAATTTTTGTAAACATTTTTTATTTAAATATTTGAACCAAATTTCGGCTCCATATGTAAGTATTGGTCTAAAAATGGATTTATATAAAGTTAGCCTTTTCTGGGTGCTTAGACCCCAAGATTTCCCGCAAATTGAGAAGAGATAATTTTTAAAACGTTTTGTACGATTTACTATTTCTTCTATGTGGTATGTAAAATTTATTTTGTTTCTTCTTCTGTGGTTTGCAATTATTATTCCTAAAATTTTGGTCTTCAGAGTTGGTATGATTATTTCATTATTAAATTTGATTGAGATTTTTTCTTTGTTATGTAAATAAAGTATATTAGTTTTTTCTAGACTTATTTCAAGTTTGTTACTCTTACACCATACATCAATCGTATTTAATGCCTGTTCTATAACTAATTTCAGGTCTTTGCAATTGTTGTGCCAGCATATAATTGAAACATCATCCGCATAACATACCACTTCACTATTAGGAACTTGATATTTGATCAAAAGATCGTTTAGTAATATTATCCATAGTAGTGGAGATAGCGGGCCACCCTGCGGACATCCCTTTGTAATTTGTTTATTTATTGTTAAGTTCTCATATGTAAATTTCGTTTTCCTCGATTTGAAATATGATTGAATAGTCCTTATTAAACTTTCCGGCAAATTATCTTCATCTATTATTTTTAAAATCGCAGGCCACCATGCATTATCAAAGGCTCCCGCAATATCTATTGTGACCAGAGCTGTCAGTTCTTTGGTTTTGTGTTCCATTATTATATCGATTATATTATTTAAGGCTGTAATAGTAGATTTTGACTTGATGAATCCATGCTGTTTGGGACTTAATAAATTGTTTTGCATATAATATTCATAAATTTTCTTTTTAATAACTTTTTCGTAGATCTTAGACAGATTAGATGTTAACGAAATAGGTCGATAGCTTTTTATTGATTCGACGTTAGATTTGTTTGGTTTCATTAGAATTTTTAAAACTGTCGTTTTCCATTCCCTTGGAAAATATCCCATCTGAATACATTTATTTAATAACGAATGTAGCACAGGAAGTATCAGAGTCTTTGCGTATTTTATCATGTTATTACTGATATTATCTTGACCTGGTGACTTTTTAACATTGCTATTGTCAATTAGATATTCTATTTCTTCGGTATCAATATGGATAGCGCTTGAATTCCTTAAAAAAGGTTCGTAACTTCTAACCAATTCTTGTTGATGGTTGTCTTGATCAATTCTGTCATCTGCAATTAATACATTTATTATGTCTGTAATGCGTTTTTCTTTTTCTGATTCTTGATTGTTGTCTATTATGGGAAGTCCTTTTTGCTTGTTTGAGGATTTGAGCTTTTTGAAAATTTTATATGCGTTACCAAAAGGATCATTTGATTCATTTTCTTCGATGAAAATTTTCAAACTATTTCTCTTTGCTTTCTTTATCATATTATTAAATTTGTTTCTGACTTGTTTAAATCTTGTTGCATCGATAGTCTTACTGTGATAAAATAAGTTTCTTACATAATGAAAATGTGTTTTCATTTGTTCAAGTTCTTTATTCCACCATTTTATACCTGCATCGTATGCGTAGTTGTTTGATTTTACTTTTAATGATATGTAAGCTGCTTCTATTATGTTATCCGTGAGTTTGTTTACAACTTTATCAATATCCGTGCAATTTTCCACCATATCTGCCTCATTCTTTAATTTGATAAATTCTTGATACTTGAGATTTTTGGAGAAATTTGTCCAGTTGGCGTGTTTTTCATTGAATTTCCATGTAGAATTCTGTTTATCTTTTATATAATTAAATTTTGAGTGAATTTCAAATTGAATTGCCAAATGATCAGAAATATTCGTCAGTGATGAGGTGGTCCAATGTCTGATCATATTTATTGAAAGTCTATTCGAGATTGTTAGATCTACTATACTTGCCCCTCTACATGTTGGAGTTTTGATATATGGATTCTTACTCATAGTAGAAGTGCCATACAACACTTGAGTCACACAGGGGAACTTAGAGACAAAGTAAGCAGGAACATAATTGGTTATCTCCAAAAACTCTCAATACCTCAAAAATTCACCTTCAATGGATACCCTTACATGTTAGCATTGAAGGCAATGAAGCTGCTGATGCGCTAGCGAAAAAAGGCACAAAAGAACCCTTGCTACAGAAAAATAAACTTACTTTTAAAGAAATAGAAACAGTAGCCAAAATAAACAAGAACTGGAGGATCCCACCTAAGCACAGTTGGTACACCCTAGAAGCAGATGGCCACCCAGACCTTTCAGTCCACAAGCCGGCATGCGAAGCATGCCCTTCGCTGCTATTCTGTTCAACTCATAAGCCAAGTAACGGTTTCCAAGCTAGTGCTTGGACATTGTACCTGGAAACACCACCTCCCAGACAACGTGTCTGGAAGGATTTCTATACCGGTGGCCTTTAATCACAGCAAAATAGGAAACTATCTACTGTGTCTTGCAGGGACCGCGGGGAGGCAGCCCCCGGTCGACTCTGTTCACTCACAGCTGAGGAAAAGCTCAGCTGCCACGTCATGGGCTTTCTCAAGAAGCTTGCTGTGATTTCTCAGCAGCTTACTCTCGATCGCGCCCCTGCCCTCCTTCTCTCTTCCTGCACACCCACTACCCTTGGACAATCCAAGACGTAGTGGCGTGCATTCACATCCCTTTCTCCATAGACGCAATCAGGGTTTCTCTTAATTTTAAATCTGTGGAGACTTAGGGAAGAGAGCCCATGTCCCGAACTACCCTAATGAGTTTGTGGGACATTACCTTACAGAGGTACTTGGGTGTTGTTACCCCATTGAATACCTCTCTCCCCTTCACACTGTTCCTCCATCTGTCCAACCATAAGTCCTGGACGTGACCCCTGATCCTCCTATAAACTTCTTTCTTGGTCACTGGGGTCCTCAGTGATCTACCTCTAAAGCATCCTGCCTTAGCGATCCTGTCTGCGAACTCATTACCTTCGATGAGGCTGTGTCTCCTAAACCAAGGGAGCTCCGGAGCCCGCGACATCATCTCCAGCTCCTGGATTATTTGATGCGCGAGTTGACCTTTCTCCAGATTGATAACGACGAGGGCCGACATACAATCTGAATAGAGGCGGTCCGGGCTGAAGTTTTTCTCGGCACACACTCTGAGGGCTACCCTGATCGCAACCAGCTCGGCTGAAAAGACCAATTCGTCCACTCTGAGTGCTAAACCTTCTTGGAAGATCAGCTCTCCATTAGTGTATATCACTACCCCAGCTCCAGTATTGGTTCCAGACTTACTACCATCAGTGAAAACCTCCGTGCCAATCCCTGTCGGCCCTCTAGGACTCCAATTCCACTTTGGCAACCACTGCGGAGGCTTCCTTGTGTCCCTCTTCGATTCCAGGGCCCCCGCTTAAAATCCCAGGGCATCTTCCCTTTTCTTCCAGATCTTCTGTCTGATGGTCTCCTCCTCTAGTTTCAATCCCAGGGGAATAAGTCCAGCGAGGATCAAAAAGGCCTCACTGCTTGTAGTGCGATATCCCCCTGTGATTCTGAGTGCCGCTGTGTACTGCACTCTCTCTAGAGTTGTTGCCACCTTCTGATCCCTGTTTCGGCGCTACCAAGCCCCGAAAGCATATAGCAAGATTGGCTCGACACAGGAGAGGCAGAGGTTCCTAAAAATAATACCCTCCTTCTCCCCCCCCCCCCCTGTTGAGGGCCAACCAGGACAGGCCTGCACAACGCCTCCCTGCCTCTCGCCACCATCTCCTCCGCCTGGTATTGCCAACCCATCTTGTCATCAATGACCACCCCCAGGATGGTCATCCTATTGACCAACGCTACCCTCCGTCCTTCCACCCGGATAGCCGGCTTGTGTTTCCTTTTAGTTCTTATGTCCCTAGGCTTAAAGCTGAGGGCTTTAGTTTTAGAGACATTGAACTTAAGGCCAGAGTCATGGGCCCAGATCGAGAAAATTTGGAGAGAAGTTTCAACACACTTCTCAGCCTTCGCTCTCGAAGCAGTCTCAATGATGAGGAACTGGTCGTCAGCATAGAGAACCAGCCTGTCTCCCTCATGGAGCTCCTCCTGTAAAACGGTGTTTACCAGGATATTCCACAGAATAGGTCCGCAGCAAGAGCCCTGGGGGCAACCCCTAGCACAGTTTCTTTCCAACTTCCGCCCACCAAAACTGAGGCTAATCCGTCTATCCCTCAGGAAGTCACGAATCAAGCTGCACAAATTATCAGGACAACCCATGTCCATCAAATTTCTCATCAACTTGTTCCAGCTGATGGAGTTGAACGCGCCATCAATGTCCAGGGCCACGAAAAGAACCCAAGCACCCTTATTTAAGCCCATCTCAACCCTCTCTAACACCTCGTTCAGAGCTGTGGTTGTGGACTTCCCTTCCCTAAAACCATGTTGGAAAGAGGAAAGGAGCTCATTACTCTCTAGCCAGTGCTTCAGTCGCTGAGCTAGTAGGCTATCCAGGACCTTACCTAGACACACTAGTAAAGAAAGCGGACGATAATCATTAGGAGAATTACCCTTTCTACCAGACTTTTCGAGAAGCACTACTCGGGCAACCTTCCATGCCTCAGCAAATGTACCAGTGTCCTGGCACTTATTGAATAACCTGGAAAGAAGCGATGGGTGCATCCTTACCAGGGCTTTCACGACCGTGTTATCGATCCCTTCGGGACCAGAAGATTTCCTTTTCCCGAACTTGAAAGCCGTCAGTTTCACCTCATTCTCAGAAAAGGGCGTATCCACCAAACCACAAGTGTTCAGAGAGATCTCGTCCTCTGGTTCCTCGTTTCCGAAGTGCCGATCCAAGTTGTTTTTATTTTGTCTTCTGCTTTCGAGCGAGTAGGTCTAGAACACATTCTCTCTGAATTTTCTCATTGTTGGTGGATGGAACAGCACCAGTGATTATTTTGGCCGCTTTTGCTTGAACACTGTCTAGTCTTACTTTTAGTGATGAGCTTGAGGGAGCCCAGACCGGTGTTGCATATTACATTATCGGTCTTATTAAGGTGGTATATGTTGTTCTGAGAATTCTGGGTTTTGCTCCCCAATTTGTTCCACATAGCCTTCTCAGAAAGTTTAGTTTTCTGATAGCTCTATTTGAAGTGCTAATTATGTGCTATGAAAATTAAAATTCCTCATAAATAATAATTAAAATAATTTTGTTGACATCTTGTCAATACATACACAGTCTGCACTATTAAAAAAAGATAATATGCATTATATACACTATGTACAATGAATATGGCGCCTCTGCCAGCGCTGCATAGTTTGGTGGAGAACCGGCAGTGGGTCTCCAGCGACACCACGCATTTTGCGATCTACGATGAATACGTAGATCGCGTACTTCGCCGCTTAGGAGATGGTGATGGCGTGGTCCTCGAGACCAGCTGGAAAGATCCAGGACTGCAGTATCACACCTAGGTATTATGGATTTCTATTTTTATCAATTATTTGTTTGTTTATGCTTATTTTGTGGTTATATTTATGCCTTTTTCCCTGGGAGTGGAGAAGACGCATAGGTTTGGTTTTATTGGGTTTATGGTCATTTGGAGTTCCATTGCCCACTTCTCCAGTCCTCTCATTGATGTCTTCAGTATCTTTTACGATTTTTCTATGCTGCTACTTGTGTGCCATATGGCTTTATCATCTGCATAACAGGCAACCTTTGTGTCTTCAGTGAGGTAAGGATGTATGTCGTTAATATATAGCAGATATAGTAGAGGACTGAGCACAGATCCCTGAGGTACACCAGCCCATGTTTTTCCTTCCTTGGAATATTCTCCTTTGACCCGAACCTTTAACCTTCTTCCCCTTAAGAAGTCTGCAATCCAGATTAAGGTTTTTCTTCTTACTCCGATGTTGTGCAGCTTTTCACGTAATTTCTCCCTCCACACTCGATCAAAAGCTGAGGTCATATCAAGGAATATAGCCGTGGTCTTCTTTGGCGGTTTTTCCCGGAAATAATCTATTATTGATTGACAGAAGTAGAACAGTTGATCAGTTATACAGTGCTGGGATCTATAGGCCGTTTGGTAGAGGTTTATTTTCTTATTTTTTTGTGAGCCAGACTATGAGCCTAGAGTGGATAATTCGTTCTGGCATTTTACAAAGTATGCTGGCGAGAGCAATTGGCCGATAGTTCTTGTATTCCTTGGCATCTTTGTTTGGCTTCAGTATTGGCACTATAATTGATATCTTCCAATTCTTTGGTAGTTTACCAGTTTGCCATGAAATGTTCAGTATTCGTAGGAGTTGATTATTAGCTTTGACTTCAAAGTGTTTAATCATTTGACCAGAGATTAGATTATCTCTTGGTGACCTCTTGGATTATTTATTGATGAGTTTAGCTCATTCAGTGTGAATTCTCTCGAGAAAATATCTTGTTGATGGAAGTTTTTTGCTTGCTTAACTAGCTTGTTTAACTGTTTATATTATTTTTAGAGTCCTGTCTTCATTCGTATAGTTGAGTATGGAAGTGCTTTAAAGATATTCAGCAATTATGTCAGCCATCTGTTTGTTCTCGTTCTCGCTGTTCTATTCATATCGGTTAGAGTATTGGAGGATTGGTGGTGGTTTTGATTGTTCTCTAACACTCTAATTATATTCCAGTGTTGGCTGCCCTTTCTTGGATCCATTTTTTTCGCAGAATTCTGCCATTTTTCTTGTTTGAAAATCCAAATTTCTTGTTATATTTTGTGAATAATTTCAATGAGTTCCTTTCTGTTTTATTTGTTTTAAGAAGTTCATTGATATTGTCTCTCTCTCTCTGAAATCATTGCCTCGATGTTGTGGTCCTTCCAGTAAGGTATCCACAGGTCTTTACGTCTACCTCTAGGTATCGATGCTTTTGCAGCTTTTGAAATGTTCGAAGAGAATTTTTCCAAGTTTTTGTCAAGCGTTCTGTAATTCAATTTTTCGTTGCACAGTTCTTCAAGCTTTTCTGTGAATATTTTTCAAGTCGGCTTTCCTAAAGTTCCATGTTCTTTTATTCTAATGGACATTCTCAATTTTGAAGTTTAGGGTTGTTAAAATTGGTCTGTGGTCACTGATTGCACCTCTCAGGATTTTCCATTGTGTTGTGGGTGCGATGTTGTAATTTATCGCTGTGATGTCTATTGCGGATTCTGTGCCTGTGGACTTAGATAGATAGGTGTTCTCTCCGTTATTTAACGGTGTAAGGTCGAGGTCGGTTAGCATGTCCTCAACCTACTGACTTTTGTTATCCTGGACAGGTGATCCCCGAATTGAACTTTTGGCGTTAAATTCGCCGAAGTATGATTGTGATATCCGAAGACGCTTCACTTAATGTCTCTATTGTGTGTGCCCATACAAAATGCAAATATTTCACGAGCTGAAAGTTGGCGATTTTGAGATGCGTCAAGAATTCGCTGCATGGGTTTTCCGGCAAATTGATTTTGATGAAAACTGGCTGTCGAATGTTCTGTGGACAGATTATGCTCACTTTTCTCTAAACGGAGAATTTAACATTCAAAACAGCCGCATTTGGGAAACAGAAAACCCTAGGATTTTCACAGAAATGCCACTTTACCAGCCTAGAGTTACAGTTTTGTGTGGGTTCACTTCTTTTATTATTGGGTCATTTTTCTTTGAAAAATCAATGGAAGAACTTTTAAAACCGTTTTTGTAACTGGTGAACGTTATGAGAAAAGGGTATTCCCATATTGCAGGGTAAAAGCACTAAGCGAAATAACATTCATGAAAGATGGAGGACCTCCTCATATCTCCCGAGGTGCCAAACAATTGCTGAAGGATACGTTCGGTGAAAATCGTGTGATAGGTCGCCACTTTATATACCAGTGGCCTCCAAGATCAACAGACTTGACGCCTTGCGATTTTTGTTTATGGGGATACATTAAATCGTGTGTTTATCGATGCTGGCCTACCACATTGGCCATGTTGAAGGCTTCTATCAGATGGCACGCTTTATCAATTTAACAGATATGTTATTTAATGCTGTCCATTCTGTCATTTATCGTCTGCAGGCGGTGATTGAGAATGAAAGGTGCCACATTGAGCAAGGATTGTGACCTAATACAAGAGAGAAGGCAGTTACCTCATGTGTTGTATAAGCCGCCATGTATTATATTATCTATCAATATTTTGCAGCTCTTTGTGTTGGGATATGGGGATAATAAATGCTGACCTCACATTTTGACTCTTTTTTTTTTGTGAACAGTAATATTTTGTTTGTCATTTGCTCACATATTATATGTCGTGCAAACCAGAGTGTTATAACTTCTCGAATAACACTGGTACACACAATTTTACCCGTTATGTTTAGTTTTTCGCTTTTCGCTCATTAGAAGAAATACATAGATAATAGATAATAGATAACATAGAAATACATACATAAGAAATACATGTAGCATAAGGAATATTTTCTGTACACCAATAACTTTAGAAATTTTGTGAAAAAAAAATAATACAAAATGATTTTACTACCACGTTTTTCAACGCAAAAAGTCGATTTAAAATTTATTTTTATTTGAGGGGACACATTTTTAAAATTGTGTACAGTATAATAAACAATGATAACATTTGACAAGCCCATAGGATATTTGGAATAAAGTACGACAAATATATTTTGTCACTCCCCTCTATATTTCATTTGTTGGATCATGACAAATATCCAGTTAAATAGTCAAGGGTCGCCAATCAGTCAAGAAACTACACATTTCTTATAGCAAGAAATCCTATTAATAGTGCCATCATAATTTTTGGTACTATATTAACATATCAAAAATTCGTGTATTGATATCAGCAGTGTTTTTCAAACATTCAATCTATTTCACAAAACCTCATATAAAAATAAATATTTTGCTACATGTTTTAATTTGCATTTACCTATTTTACATATCTCTGATTGTATTTAAAATCGTTAAACAATTCTTCATACTTTTGGCGAAGTGGTGTTTTATTAATTTGTTATTTGATGTTATTAGGGTTCTTTCCTGGTATTCAAAAAGTAAAAATACGTGTCGATCAGTTATATTTTTCAATTTATCAAACAATTTGGCCGCTGAATCTCTGATTTTGGTAGAGCGCCATCTGGCGTATAAAATTGTAACTAAAATCAATTTCGAATTTTTCATTATTTGCCATAAAAAATCCCATTGCATCCTGAATACAATGGTGTTTACCGCATTGCTCTAGCGCAAATATTCGCGGAGTTATTAATTTTTAAAATAGTGCGGGACTTTTGGATCACCCTGTATATTGGATCAGAATATCATATATTTTACCAATATTTCAAAGTTGTTGTTGACACACATTAATATGTTATAATACCTTGATAAAGGTTGGCGTTCAGCCAACTGAAATATTGGTAAAATAAATTATATTTTGATACAATATATGCCTTTTTAATTAAAGATTTATTTATGGATTGCTTTATTTTCAAAAAATATATTTTATTCTATAAAAATATATTCACAGAGTAAATTTTCTTTTAGCACAATCTGACAACACTTCTTTAAATAACATCCAGTAACGCTGAAGTTCCATTCCGTCCTCCTTATTCACCAGATTTAGCCTCTTTCAAATCGTTCGCTGTGAATTTATTGAAAAGGATTTTTTTCCACTCCCCATATCACCATCATATTTCTGAAATATTGAGTTTAACAAACTTTAAAGTGACATGATTCAACTTCTTTTATGTGCTCAACAAAACGTATATACATAATAGGCTGTGAGTGTCGTATATAAAATCTTATATGTAAAATTGTATATGAAAATTCGAAACTATTATAGACGCGTATGATTTTTTTTAATAAAACAATTTCTACTACCCTTACTGCAATGGAAAAATTAATGGGAGGGCCTGGTTATCAGTGGTGAACAGTGGTATGTTAGATTAAACTGGCGAAACCGCTGGGAGGGTTCACCACTGATGAGCCAGGCCCTCCCATTAATTTTTCCATTGCAGTAAGGGCAGTAGAAATTGTTTTATTAAAAGGAATCATACGCGTCTATAGTTTCGAATTTTCATAACAGATGGCGCGCTAATGCATCATAAAATTGTATATGTATGCAAATTAAATATCTTGTTCCAATATATTTGACTAATAAAAAAATAAATGGCGGCGCTAATACATCTATATATATAAAAATGAATGTTTGTATGTTTGTTTGTATGTCCTGTATACAAATTCGCAGTAGTTCACTAATTTAAACCAAAATTTCCATACATAGGTAATAAAATACGGGGAAGACGATAGGCTATTTTAAAAAAATATATAAATCAATTATTAAAACTATATATATTCAACTTATTCTACTTAGCTCGCGAGCAGCGCCTCTAGAGGTGAAGATGGGAGGTAATATCAGCTGACCTAATGTACATGTAAAGTTTGGAGCGGGACGTTTCACAAGAGTGACATCCACGGCGCCAATTTATAATTGTAACGAATAGTGTTTGAATAAAACATTTAATCGGGTAAACCCAGGCGTTGCCCGGGTCATTCGTCTAGTAATATTATAATTGTCCTATAAAAAGACTATTTGATGTTTGCGAAAGAGAAATTACTCGAAGAGCATATTATATAATTATTTGTATTTCTACTGTCCTCAAAAGCTTATATCCATAGTTCATTTAAAATACCATTTCAAGAAGTCATCTTCAGTATCGGTATAAAAGTAAAATAGCAAAATGTAATATTACAGCGGTATGATAGATTAAACTGGCAAAACCTTTAGGAGGGTTCACCACTAATGAGCCAGGCCCTTCCATTAATTTATCATTGCTGTGTAAGGGCAGTATAAAATTGTTTGATTTTAAAAATAATCATACGTGTTTAAAATAGTTTCAATTTCTTGTATAACTTAATCTTTATAGAATTTCAAAGGATCACAAAAAAGGGTCGAATTAAAAGTTGAAGGGAATTGAAATATTCCACTGTATATATGTAAAGTGGGTGAGAAAAAGAGACGTAATACGTTTAAGAATCTTTGAAGCAAAATAGGAAATAGAAATCTGTGCCATATAAAACTAATTATTATTATTTTTTGCTTATCCCTACTACACACTTGGTACAGGCCATGATAATCATGGTGGGTATAAATAGGCGACTGCTTTTACTGTAAGTGCACCACATGTCTACACATGTGAAAAGCAGTTCGACTTTGCATTTACAAATGTGCCAGAGCCCCATTTGGTTACTTGCACTCACTGGTGAGGTTGGACTTTGGCAAGAATCAGGGGCCATTGGAGCATTTTTTTTATCAGAAAAAATTGCCCAATGCGGGAATCGAACCCGGGTCGTAGCGGTCAAAAACCAACGGTTTAGACCTTCCTTCCACCGAACCCCCAAACTAACTATTATTATCCCTAGTAAACGTGATACAGGCCATGATAATCATGGTGAGTATTTAGCCACTGCTTTTACTGTAAGTACAACCACATGTCTACACATGTGAAAAGCAGTTCGAATTTTGATCTTACAAATGTGCCAGAGTACCATTCGGTTACTTGCACTCAATGGTGGGGTTGGGGTTTTTAGCAAGGGCCTATTGGAGATTTTTTTTTTAATTAGAAAAAGTGGCCAATGCGGGATTCGATCCCAAGTCGTAGCAGTGAAAAAAACCAACAGTTTAGACCATCCTTCCACCAACCTCCTAACACTAATTATAACATCATATGTAAATAATCAATATTTTAACCGGCCAAAAGACAGGATAGAAAGATTATAATTATCATCATTCATTCCTCATTTCCCCGAATATTTGACGGATTATCTTGGCACGGTGCCAAAATCAAGACCCACACTTATGAACCATTCAATTTTGCCTTGATTAATTGGGTGTAAAGAAAGATGGTGGATATGGGTAAAATGATATAAAAGTATGATTGATAAAGTCTTTTAATTTAGTATAAAATATGTAATTATGTATGGAATGAATGTGAAAGATAAATCATAGAACAATATCAATGTTAAATATATGGTTAGTGATATTTTATATTTACAAAATGAAAGGATTTAAAAGCACGAATGTTTCTTTTATACACAATACAAACTTCTACTGCCCTTACCGCGATGAAAAAATATATTGGGAGGGCTTGGCTCATCACTGGTGAACCCTCCCAGCGGTTTCGCTAATATAATCTACAAGACCGCTTCTCAGAGCTCTAATACTGTATTGGACGATTCTGCTTATATACGCAGCACTGAAGGGTGGAATCTCAGAAATGGTTTTCAAGAAAACTATGGACATACGCTTATAGGACAGTAGAAATACATTCAAATATATTCATATATTTTATATTATAGCGTGGTTTATTATTCACTTAATTTTAAGTTTTAGATTTTATTACATTTATATAGTTTGGCTGCGAGTTCGGTTGGAAGGATAATCTAAACCGTTGGTTTTCGACCGCTACGACCCGGGTTCGATTCCCACATTGGGCACTTTTTTTCTGATTTAAAAAATGCTCAAATGGCCCCCGATTTTTGCAAAAGTCCAACCCTACCTACGGAGCTCTGGCATATTTGTAAATGCAAAGTCGAACTGCTTTTCACATGTGTAGACATGTGGTTCACTTACAGTAAAAGCAGTCGCCAACTTCTACCCAACATGATTATCATGGCCTGTACCACGTGTACTAGGAATAAGTAAAAAAACATAGTTTGGCTTGAATTATGTTGTTGTTGTTTCTTATCCCCTTGTGTAAAGATTACACAAATTCCATGAGCCCATGCTCCTCGAGCTGTTTTATGATAAGCAGCGGCCTCTCCCAAAGGTCCTGTAGAGTGCATCTATTATATTATGACATTGCTATATAAGTGCGTGTAGCTACACTTTTAGACCGTAGATACCGAAAACAAAGTTCTTTTTGCTTACCTCGTGCCTATTTTTCAACGCGACAATATAATACTAAATTAAAGCTGAAATATTTTCACATATAATCTTAATATTCATTGAAATCTACTTATATAATTGCCTTATTCTGTCTGTGTGAAGTTCACTGTGTTGAAGTTCACGGATAGATTTTGGTCAGAATGGATAAAATAAAAAAAGTGTCAAGGGATGGGAATCGAACCCACGACCTTCCGCTTACCGGGCAGATGCCATGACCACTAGGCCACATGACCACAATTTATAATTGTAACAAATAGTATTTGAATCAAAACATTCAATCGGGTAAAACACGGGCGTTGCCCGGGTCATTCGGCTAGTTTATAATAATTAGCTTAAAACTAAATAACGGTAAAATTCTCTTTATTTTTATCGATAATTTATTCCTATATTTATTTTAATTTGATTTTTAAAAAATGTTTTATCTCATTTTTAAGTAATTTGTAAACTATATTTTATTTATCAATACAATATTCTATTTTAAACAATAAAAAAGCCAATATAGTTTCACAAAGTAACTATATATATAATAAATATTAGAGAGAAAAAAGATAAAAGAAATACAAAGAAAGAAAATACACGACGAAAGTTTCAAGAAAGAAGCAAACGATAACGTACCAATATGGCGTCTAGGGAATATTTACCAGACGATACTGGATCAATCCTCAGAAAACATCTTTATATATTCATATAAATAAACTTGTGTCTAGACGTAAAGAAAAATATATAAATGTTATATTGCTAAATAAACATCACAACTTTTAAATATTTTATTCTTCAAAGATATATATTTTTAAATTATTTATAAAATGTCTACATTCTACTCTTTCAGATAACAACGTGTATTTTATTAAGCGTAATTTTTTAACATTTAACTTTCTGTATATATATATATATTATAATCTAGATGGAAATATTGCCGGGAGGATATTGATCTAAAGAGACAAAGGTCGCCTCTCCCGTCAAAATAGACGTCAAAACCAGACACCATAAATGGCGTCTGGTTTTGAAGTCTATTTTGACGGGAGAGAGAGAGAGAGGCGACCTTTTTCTCTTTAGATTATATAAGCTGTATATTATTTTCCCATACTTTTTTTAGACAGATTATTACTGTTACACCTGATCATCATTTCATTAAATATAAAATGCTATGTTGTTTATAAATTTAATTATTTAAATAAGTTGTATTTTCTTTTAGAATTTAATTATAAAACAAATTTTTGTAAATATATATATATGTAAATTCTTGTGTAAAAATTAATTAATAATAGAGAATTTGCATATGTCTTGTTAGTTAGAAATAATAGTTTGTTCTTTTGGGCAGAGAAGCTAGATGCTCTCAGGTTAGTTTTTCTCTTGTAAATATGTTTATATAATTTCTTAAAAGTCTCTAATTTAACTTTATTGTAAAAATAAATATAATTTCTTCAGAGGGGTACATATGTTTTTGTTGATTAAAAAAGAAAGAAAATCTTTGAAAGAGGTGTGTGTGCCATCTGTCCTTCCTTCCACCCAACAGAGGTTATGGGCCTACTAGCAAGCTTTTAGCTGAATACTATAGCAACTTAAGAAAAAAGAATTGGCTAAACTTTTGGGGCCGTATTAAAAGTTTGAAAATGACTGATACAAATTTCATTTTTCCAAAGCTGAATGCTTTCAACTATAGTATCTGGAAGGTGGATATGAAGGTCCTTCTGATTGATAGAGGAAGCTGGGATTTTATCATAGAAGATGAACCTGATCTTCCAGCTGAGGCAACAGCCAAAGATATTAGAGAATTTAAATGGAGGAAGGATAGGGCTTTCACTACAATTTACCAAGGAGTAGAAAGAAAATACCAAACCTTGATTGCCAATGCTGCTGATGGAAAAGAAGCTTGGTATATATTGAAACAGAATTTTGAGCCAAATTCAAGAGCCAGACTGGCTGGTTTGATTGATGAATTTTATGAACTGAAATTTGCTCCTGATGAAGAAACTATTGGAATATTTATTAAAAGAGTCCAAGAGAAAAAACAACTGATTAAAGAAACTGGATTTGATCTACCTGAAGTACTTGTGTGTTTTCAGTTGATAAGGAAATTACCTCAAGATTATGATGGCATTGTCCAAGTTCTATACAGACTAGAAGAAAAACACTTTAATGTTGAAAACATTGAAGCCCACTTGATAACTGAATCGGGAAGAGTTCAACAAAATAAAAAAGATGATGGACTTGATATTGTGGCAAATGCTTATCAAACAAAAACTCCCAGGATGTACCAAGGAAATAAAAATAAAAATTATTTTTCTGCAAAAGCACAGTATAGCAGTGGAAGCATGCTGGAGCCAACAGTGCATCCAAGAACAGCAAGAACCTATGATATAAGGAATTGCTCCTTCTGTGGGAAAACTGGCCATCTTATAAAAGACTGTTTTCTTAGAAACAAAAACTCTCAAGGGCAACACTACAGAAATGATCAGAACTACAGGGGAAAATCTTCTGCATTTCATTCAGAAATTCTAAGCTTTCACCACATTAGTGAAAGAGCAAGTGATCCAACTAGTGAATTGGGAGAATGGCTGATAGACAGCGCAGCTACATCTCATTTTTGTAAAGAAAAGGATTGGTTTGTGAACTACCAGGATATCCCCCCGATGGACGCTTTGATTGGAGATGTCGACTGCAAGTCAACAATCTTAGGTAAGGGAGATATCAACTTTGTTTTAAGAGACATTAATAACACCTTTGTAGAGGTAACTCTACTTAATGTTTTATATGCACCAAACATGAGAAGGAATCTCATTAGTGGATCATGCATAGACATAGCAGGAAATAAGATAATATGGAAAAACGGTAAAATGACAATATTTAAAAATAATGGAGAATATTTTTTCAAAGCAAGACGAGTAGATAAGTTATATATTGTAAATGGATACCCTAATAGAGCCAAAGCTCAAAATTATTCAGTTTCCTATAACTCAAATCTTAATTTTCTCCATAAGAGATTTTGTCATATTAATTCAGAAATACTTAATTCTATGAGTAAAAAGAATACTGTCAAAGGATTAGAAAAAGTTCAGGGTAATCCAACCACATGTGATGTATGTAAAGTAGCTAAGATCACCAGATCATCATTTAAATTTAGCTATACAATTCTGACTAGAAAACCTTTAGAAAAAGTGCATATGGATATCTGGGGTCCTGCACCAGTGAGATCACTTGGAGGCAGTAGATATTTTCTTTCTATCATAGATGACTACTCTAGAAAGGTTAATGTTTATTTCCTAAAAGAAAAGTCAGAAGTTTTAAACTATTTTAAGCAATACTTGCATGAGTCTGAGAGAGCATTAAATGCCAAATTAAAATGTATTAGGACAGATAATGGATTAGAATTCTGTAACAAAGAATTTGAAAATTTTCTAGTAAATTTGGGTATTAAAATAGAAAGAACATCAACTTATAGTCCTGAACAAAATGGAATAGCTGAAAGGTTTAATCGAACTGCTATTGAAGGTGTTCGAGCAATGCTTTTAGATAGTGGGTTACAACCCAGATTCTGGGCAGAAGCCTTAAATACCTTTGTATACACCAAAAACAGATGTGAACATGCCCTAACAAAAGGAGTAAGTCCAATGGAATTATGGTCAGGACATAAACCATCTGTAAGACATTTTAAAATTTTTGGCTCATTAGCTTATGTACATGTCCCTAAAATGAAAAGAAATAAGTTACAACCTAAGGCCAATTCAGGCATAATGGTAGGTTATGCAACCAAAACAAAAGGTTATAGAATCTGGTTGCCAGCAGATAGAAAAGTAATAGAAACCATTCATGTATTTATTGATGAAACTAAGAAAGGTGTAGATACTTTATTTGGTACTGCTTCTAGAGTACAATATGTTTTTTATCCTCAGGATGATAACTACCATTATGAAAATAATGATAGAGATAACCATAATTTACATAAACTTACACCAATAGACATAGCTAAATGGAAAAGACTAGAAATACCTAGAAAGACAGGACCACGAGTAGATGTATACTATTATCCACCTTCTAGTGATCAAAAATTGAGATCATTAAATGATGTACAAAAATATTGTGAAACACAAAAGCTTGAATTCAATTCTGAAATGTTTTCATTTAGACCACAAAAACCAGATATAAGCGAGGAAAATGAAGTTAAATTAGAAACAAATTGTTTAGAAGATGATTTGTACGAAAGTATTTTCCATGAGGAAATCTATAATGTAGAACTTCCTAAAAACTTTAATGATGTACAACAATCACAGGAAAAAAGGAATTGGATTAAGGCAATGGAGGATGAACTTGAGGTGATGAAAGTTAGGAAAGTATGGAAATTAGTAGATCCCCCACCTCAAGGTGTGAAAATATTAGGTAATAAATGGGTATATTGCGGAAAAAGGGATGATAAAAATAATATAAAAAGATATAAAGCTAGGCTTGTAGCACAAGGTTATAGACAGAAATATGGAATAGATTACACTGACATTTTTTCACCAGTTGTAAATTTTTCAATAATTAGATTCCTATTTGTCTCATTCTGTCTCTTTATAATTTTGTGTAAATATAGCTATCATGTTGTTAATCATGGGAAATGATGGTCATGGGGCCGATTGTTACACCTGATCATCATTTCATTAAATATAAAATGCTATGTTGTTTATAAATTTAATTATTTAAATAAGTTGTATTTTCTTTTAGAATTTAATTATAAAACAAATTTTTGTAAATATATATATATGTAAATTCTTGTGTAAAAATTAATTAATAATAGAGAATTTGCATATGTCTTGTTAGTTAGAAATAATAGTTTGTTCTTTTGGGCAGAGAAGCTAGATGCTCTCAGGTTAGTTTTTCTCTTGTAAATATGTTTATATAATTTCTTAAAAGTCTCTAATTTAACTTTATTGTAAAAATAAATATAATTTCTTCAGAGGGGTACATATGTTTTTGTTGATTAAAAAAGAAAGAAAATCTTTGAAAGAGGTGTGTGTGCCATCTGTCCTTCCTTCCACCCAACAATTACTTTGTAAATTTATATTTTGTACTACACAACAAATTCTTTGTCTATCTAGTACTTTATTTATTTCAATTTAAATTCAATTGCGCTGCCATACATGTATACCTTTACATTTGTCTATACATATATATATATACAATAATTTTAGGCCGTAAAGTCATATGATATTAACAAGGAGAAAGTGAACAAAAACGAGAAAAGAGAATTGTGTACAAAAGAAAGAAATGTCTGGCAATAGTACTTATAAGTATTTAATTGTTTTGAATATAATAAATTGCCTTGTGCTTCATCCTTTTTTGTTTCTCTTCTCTCATTTTTCTACATGGCAGTAGATTGAAGAAGACAAACTGAATAATTCCGAAAAGACCTTGAGGCCATGAGTGCTGTGTCTACAATTTCCACGACTGACTTCAGTAGTTCACTACCGTGTCAATAACAAGTCTTCCTTCAAAGAAGACATTCCCCTAGTAGAGTTACAACACTAAATCCGTTCTTCACGCCGCAAGAAAATAGGACACAAAGCTATTAAGGACAAACTTCCAAGACTCCGTGGGCATATTTGACACGTTCCATGACTGTATGCAACAAGGTTTGCCATCTGTGGGTGACCGCTTTCCTAAAAAATGATTTATGTAAAAAAAATGTTTTATCTCTTATGAACACTACTAATTAATATAGATGGAAATTTTACCGGGAGGAAATTGATCTAAAGAGACAAGGGTCGCCTCTCCCGTCAAAATAGACGTCTAAAATCAGACGCCATCAATTTCCTCCCGGCAAAATTTCTATCTATATTTTAGCCATAGATATGGCCCAGCCACTTTGCCAGCTAAACACCTCTTTGTAAGAATTTTTTTTCTGCCAGATTGTCAAGATTCCATTAGATCCCGTGTGGATCTCATTGAATAAAGTCCGCCCTAGACTGACGAGGGCCATTAGCCCGAAACAATGGTCTCTAGGTGGACGCTTTTCAGTTTGCCAAAGCTGGTGTTGTGGCTTTGTCACCGACCCGAGGCCGCTAGTTGCGGCGACGGTCAATAGATGGCGTCTGGTTTTAGACGTCTATTTTGACGGGAGAGGCGACCCTTGTCTCTTTAGACTACTAATCAATATTACTAATTTTGATATTTGGATATCTAGAGAACACTTTGTTCTCTACTCTAGTATTTTACAAGTTTGGAATAATATCAATTGTCATCCATATATTTACCATCTCTTATGTCTTCCCTACGTGATATTAAATATTCCAAATGTGCTTTAAATTGCTGAAATATTTATAAACAGCGATAATATTGATCTAAACAAACTAACATTAAGCCTTTTATTATTATCCCTAGTACACGTGGTACAGACCATGATAATCATAGTGGGTATAAGTAGGCTTTTTTATATTAAAAAAATTCTCCAATATACTCGTATACATTAATGGCCCCTGATTCTTACAAAGTCCAACCCCACCAGCGAGTGCATGTAACCAAACGGGACTCTGGCACATTTGTAAGTTCAAAAGTCGAACTGCTTTTTACTGGTAGTGCACCACATGTCTACACATGTGAAAAGGAGTTCTACTTTTGAACTTATAAATGTGCCCGAGTCCCGTTTGGTTACATCCACTCGCTGGTGGGGTTGGACTTTGCAAGAATCAGAGGCCATTAATGTATACATTGGAGAATTTTTAATAGAAAAAAGTGCCCAATGCGGGATTCAATCCCGGGTCATAGCGGTCGAAAACCAACGTTTTTCTAAGCGTTCATTTGTTAAATTGTTGACCTATTTACATACAAGATCCCTCTTCCTATTTACTTCTAACTTAATATAGCGAACTTTTTTCTAATCTTCATACACTGCGTGACATTGAAAATGGAACACCAAGAAATAGTGGCCAGAAAGTGATGAAACTCGGCAGACAGAGAGAGACAGGGACGAACAATAAGTGATCTTTATTTCAAAATGATAGTCATAATACAGAGCGAGAACGGCGTCGGCTTAGTAGCAAGTAGGACCACCGCGGACGGCGATGCACGCAGCAACACGTCTAGGTAGAGAGTCAATCAGAGTACGGATGGCTCCTGAGGGATGGCTCTCCATTCCCTCTCAACCATTTGCCACAGTTCGTCTTCTGAACGCGGCTGTGGCAAGGCATGCAAACGGCGTCCAATGATGTCCCAGATTGGTGAGAGTTCAGGAGAGTACGGTGGCCAGGGAAGCATCTGTACATCTTGCAGAGCTTGTTGGCTAATGCGAGCAGTGTGCGGTCGGGCGTTATCCTGCTGATAAAGGGCATTGGGTACCCCCTGAAGGTAGGGGAGTGTCACCGGTCGCAGCACATCATCAACGTATCGTTGGGCCGTCATAGTGCCCTGAATACGAAGTAAAGGTGACCTGGAATCATACGCGATTGCGCCCCAAACCATGATTCCACGTTTTCGCACGGTGGGGCGTTCCACAATTGCTGCCGGATTGGACCTTTCTCCACGTCGACGCCACACGCGTACACGGCGACTATCACTGGACAAGCAGAAACGCGACTCATCTGAGAACACGACCCTGTGCTATTCCGTCATCCACGTCGATCTAGCCCGGCACCATTCCAAACGTTGGCGCCTATTCGGTGGGGTCAATGGCAGTCTTCTTAGCGGACGGCATGAGTGCAAGCCATTAGCAACCAATCGACGGGAAATGGTTCTGGTCGAGATGGAATGATCTAGGGTGTCTTGCACATGTTGCAGGATGGCGGTACAAGTGGCTTGTGGGGCCGCCACTGCTTGTCGAAGGATACGCCGAACCACACGTGCTGACGTCACTCTGGTTGCACCGACATTCCTACAAATTGCCACATTTCCTTGTTCCAACCATCTTCTCCACAGTCGGTGCACCGTGGACGCACCAAAGTGTGTATCAGCTGCGATTTGACGTATGGACCAACCTGCCCTTTTCAGTCCGATCACCATGCCCCTCGTAAAAGCGTCTGTCTGCTTGAACTGCCTCCGTTTACGATGACCTGGCATTCTCTGTTATTACACGTGTCTTTTGACACAAGAACAAAATTTCTACAATGATTTTCCTTGAAGAAATAACGACACGAATACTGTCCTTTCTGCAAGTTCCTTTCCTTATATCTTACTCCATGTGCGCACGAGAGCTGCGCATTTTACATCATTTGCATAACTCGGTTAGGCGCGTCTACCCTGAAATTTGCATAATTTTCTGGCCACTATTTCTTGGTGTTCCATTTTCAATGTCACGCAGTGTATATGTAATTTGAAAATATTCTATAAAAGGAGGCCTTAAATGGGTTTTATATTTCTGTTTAGATTTTCTTGAATTTCTCTCTCGTATATGCAACTATAGTTCTAAACAAAAATGAAAGTGAAAAATAGTAAAAAAAAGTGAAATTTTACTGTAATCAGATGGAGAAATTAAGAAAAAGGCATTTCTTGATTGTGCAATTAAAAGTTTCTAATGGCTTGCGCTATCTGGAATAATTTAAATCAACGACTAATTGATATTTATTCCGACAGATGGCGCAAGCCATCAGCAACTTTTAGCTGTACGATCAGATGCCTTTTTATTTAAAAAGATGAAGTATTATACAACATATATATATATATTAAATTATTCATTATTTTATTAAAAACTGAAAAAAGAGGTTTTTATCAATTCCTTTGTGAGAATAAACAAACAAAATTCAAACCATTCTATTTGATAAACATATCCGTTACATTTTTTATGTGTTTTGTTGTTTTACAATTCAAAACAATATCGATTTGAATTGTATCCTTAAATTCTATTTTTTAAAGATACTTTCTGGTGAAATGACGGCATTTTTTACTCTCTTATTTTGCATAATTGCACACACACAACACAAAGCTTTATTAAGATCCGAAATTTTGCAGAATTTCAACTTTTTATTAAGAGGTTCTCTTCAGCATTCCAAAAGAAGACATATCGCATTGTGTAAATTATAACAACAATAAAAAGCTTTATTAAGACTTATACAGATTCTCCAAGCAGAAATATAGGATACAGGCAGGAAAAACACTGATAGAACTTAATGTTACCATAATATTTATATACAGGGAAAATTATATAAAGACAATCAAGCTAATAGATTAATCTGGGAAAATTGGAGGCAAAGAAAATGTAAATTTAAATATTGAAATAATTTACAATTTTAGAAATGTCTCTCTTAGTACATGATTATCATTCTTCCATAACTTTATGTTGTATTATAGACTGGAAATATTTACTTTTCCATTTCATCAGCTTAACCACCTGTTTGGTAAATTTGACCGATTTCATAATCCCTCTCTCCTAGGATGTTATGAAATCGAAGCCGCCCCTGTACTGATGAGGGTCATAGCAGGAAACCATGGTATATATATATATATAAAAATCAATGTTTGTATGTTTGTATGTCCGGTATACAAATTCGCAGTAGTTCACTAATTCAAACCAAAATTTCCATACATAAATTTAAAAAATACGGGGAAGACGATAGGCTATTTTAAAAAGTAATAAATCAATTATTAAAACTATATATTCAAATTATTCTACTTAGCTCACGAACAGCGCCCTCTATCAAAGATTAGATTAAATTATGCTGATGCAAACAAATAGATAATGCTAAAACAAACAATTATAAAAAAATTATTATCTAAATATATATCACTCGGGTAGATATGCACACGGGTCAATCCCGGGGCGAAGCCCGGGTCACCCGCCTAGTAGTTTATATAAAAGGGCATACCTGGATCTGTAAAGAAAAATTTGTTGTTTGTTTTATACAGATCCATGTACACCTTTTTACGAAGGCCATCCAATAAATAAGTTTCCCTATTTTTTTTTTCTGCGAACGAAACGTTGTAAAAATTAGTTAGTAGTGTAAGAAATGGTAATTATGTAGAGAAGTAGTCTATGAGTTATATAATGAAAATAAAATAACTGCATAATTGTAATGTTGTTTATTTGTTTAAAAAATAAGGGAAACTTATTTATTGGATGGCCCTCGTATATAAACTTATTTGATGGATTGTCTTTTGACTCAAACCATGGTATTATAGGTTGTTAGATTTTTGTCTGAATTTGTCCAAACTGGTGTTGTAACTCATTCTTTATCATTACACTAGGAAAGTTTTTTTTTACTGGGGTAATGCATAATGTTGTAGTTCTGATGCAAGATTAAAGGGAGTGATGTTGGATGTTATTGTCAAATATTATTTTTATTCTATGATTGTAATAATCTGTGACTTAAATTCTGTGGTGTCAGGAGTGTATATATATATATAGTGTAACAAAGTATTTATTAATTGTATTGATTTTTATTAATAGAGTGGTCATTTTTATGTTTATATTTTTCTACTCTGTAAATTTCCCTCGTGGTTTATCTTTTGTTTACCATTCATAGTTTGTCCTTGCCTGAAATAAATTGTTGTCTCATCCCGAAGTTGGTCTTCCCTAATTTTCCATGTGGCAATATATATAGGTGAGAGTTAATAGAGGTAGGTGGTTAGAAAGAGAGATGTTATTTGATTAGTAATGTTTACTTAGTTATATTTAGTAATTTATGTTTCTTGTACCTTCAATAAAGAAGATTTATATTTTAGAAGAGAAGTAATTATTGAGATCCACCACCAACAAGTGATGCCTCTATATATATTAAGCTTTGTACATTTGTTCGAATTGCAATATATTGCAACATATCAAACCCCCTCAAAACACAGATACAAAACTCGATAAAACGACTTCATTTTTAGATTTTATAGCATAAATTTTAATAATCTTAAGACTTTAATTTACTAAACGTTTTTGCGTTATCTGAAACACGGTAAAAAATTATATACTTAATTGCATAACTTGGAGTAAAAAACTCTATTTACATATAAACCCTACTTATAGCTAGCTTACCATAAATAAAATGTCAATATTTATCTTCAAAACAAACATTTTCTTCGACTTAATTATGTTGGATTCTTTCTATTTATATATTCCACAAAACAAAAGAATGGAAGTGGCAAAAAAATCCATAGATATAAAAATATTGGGGGAAAAAAAATTCAGAGATGATGGGAAATTTAGCTATTTATTTCTGGTTCTATTGTAGCTAGAATTTTATTTTTTCTTCCAAGGTTGCCAGTCGTTATTTCCTGCTGTTATCTTTTGGAAGGTTAAAAATATCGTTTGACTTATAATAAACCACCTTTATATCTTTCTTCTTTGTTGCATATTAGATGGCGTCACCTGTGATCAAAATTTTGTTTATATTTTTCCTTTTTTTTTTTTTAATCGTCTTCTGTGAAAAGATTTATTTTTAGAATTTCATTTAAGGAAGAGAGACAGTATGCAAATACGTTTTTTTTAATCTTTTTTTTTCTAATCTTTTCGTTAAAAAAGCGATTAAATGGATCTGTCAACGTTTAAAGAAATGCTAAATAACTCGAATAAATTTTGGATTCTTAGAAGAGAAAAAAGTTGCCTTAGAGATGAAAAGCTAAATGTGTTTTTTACGAGACATATATGGCACAAAATAACGTTAAAAACGCTGCTTAAAAAAATTAACAGATTTTTTAAAATTTTTAAGTCACAGGTTCAACATGCAATTATTCTAACATCGATTCAATGGCATTTTGTTCACTTGCACAGATACAATAGGGTTCCCAAAAATCCGAATATACTCCTCGAAAATATAAAAATCTTATTTAATCCTTCGATATAAAGATAGAATTTGAAATTATTATAGACGCGTATGATTCTTTTTAAAGATTAAGCAATTTTTCTTATGCTCTTACTGCAATGTAAAATTAATGGGAGGGCCTGGCTCATCAGTTGTGAACCCTGCCAGCGGTTTCGCCAGGGAGGGTTCACCACTGATGAGCCAGGCCCTCCCATTAATTTTTCTTTACATTAAGGGCAGTAGAGAGAGAGAAATTGTTTGATTTTTAAAAAGAATCATACGCGTCTATAATAATTTCGAATTTCCATAACAGATGGCGCGCTAATGGATCATAATAAAGATAGAATTCACATACAAAAACCTTTAGTAAGATCTATTAGCCATATAAATGGATTTACTTCCAAGAGAATCCAAAAAAAAAGCAAAGAAAGGAGGCAAAACAAATGTACATACAATAACATGTAATACAGATGATATGTAATTGAGTACAAAGTCTTTATTAAGATATATTTGTATTATAAATGGATTCACTTCCAAGACACTCCTAAAATAAAGTAATACATAATAATATATTTTATTTTAAAGATTGAGCAATCCATAATAATATATAGATATATATAAAGCATATATTGGATCTAATTTTATTAATCAACCAATATTTCTAGGGCAAAACGCCTCTCTTTATCAAGGCTTTTCTTTGATTTAAACTAACGTGATTTAGTTTAAATCAAAACCTTGATAAAGAGATGCGTTTTTCCCCTAGAAATATTGGCTTATTAATAAATTTAGATCCAATATATGCTTTATATTTATTTATAAATATGTTGTATATATTTAATTAAAAAGACATATATTGGATCAAAATATCATTTATTTTACCAATATTTCAGTTGGATGAACGCCAACCTTTATCAAGGTGTTATATGTATATATAATAGTAATAATAATAAATATATATGCTATATATAATTGAGCATATACACACAAAACCTTTATTAAGATGTGAAAAAATAGTAAAAATGTGAAATTGTACTGGGATAAGATGCATTAATTAAGAAAAAAGAAAATTCTTGATTAATCAAGAATGGGTATTTGGCCAATTCTGGAATAATTAAAAAGCAACGAATAGTTGATATTTATTCCGATAGATGGCGCAAGCTATCAAGAAACTTTCAGTTGCACGATAAGGAGATGCCTTTTTCTTTATTAAGATGTTTAGTGTTATATATGGATTTTCAACTCGAGTCCCAAAAGAACAAAAAAAATGTCTGTTGAGAAATAATTGGCCGTTAACACGTTTTCTTTGCTTCTTTCACACATTTCAGTCCTCTTATTTTTGTAACAACCTAATATAGAAAAATTGGTACTATTTAATTAAAAACAAAGATTTAACTGGAATTAGTGGAGAATTTGTGAATGTCTTAAAGTTACTGAGATAGTAAATACAAGAGTTGTTCTCTCTTTCTCCTTACACTCATGGACAAAACTTAAGGAAGTTGTACCTTTTAACATGTATATAGAAATTCAGACACTAACTCTGAACGATATTTGATGCAGTGGCCTTTATTGAAGACACACGAGACAACCAAGTGTTAACAACCTCTGTCTGTTTTAAAAATTATAAACTTACCTTACTGCAATGACAAAAGTTATTAAATAAGAGGGCTTGGCTTATCAGTGGTGAATCCTCCCAGAGGTTTCGCCAAATTAATCGCCAGACCGCTCTACATAAATATGTTCCCTAAACATCCCTAAGCTGCCTTCCATAGAAATTACAAGGTATATAACAAAACCAAATCCAATACAATAGTAGAGCGGTCTAGAGATTAATTTGGCGAAACCGCTGAGAGAATTCATCACTGATGAGCCAAGCTATCTCATTTAATAACTTTTATCATTGCAGTAAGGTCTGTAGAGATAAAGTAACACATTGCCACACAATTGTTATAGATGCTAATGATGATTGAATCATGGCTCAATCTATTACGGTAACTAAAGTAACTGCTATCCTCCCACCACTAGTGGGTGCTCCATAATGTTCCATGGTACATTGATGCCATATGTATGGTTGGTACCAATAATGGTTGAGTGAAAAACATTTTGTTTCAAATTGAGGTCTTGGTAATTGAGGAAGCTTTCTCCATAAACTCTCTCACAGTACATTTTCTACTAAATATTGGGTCATCGTCTCTAAGACCTTCAAGTTCTTCCTAAGCGAAGAACTGAGATGAATTCAAGATGACCATCTCTCTGTCTGGAGTAGGTCTCTCTCTAGGTGGGGAACAAAATTGCCTCTGTCTCCTTCAAAAAAAAAAAAACAGAAGACAGGCGACAGGCGACAACAAATAGTTTCCACTTCCTTATGTTTTGTCCATGAGTGTAAATAAAAATAAATAGTGTCAAATATTTATCATTTTTAATATTCATTTCAAATTTTAACTAGAAGTAGATAGTTTTTTGATACACCTCTCCGGAATCTTCAACCGTAAGAAAAATTCTGATTAAAAACTTAATTTGCATTTTTTTTACACACATTTATTTATTTATTTATTTTTTTTTTTATTTATTGTTACAAAAGCACGAAGTCCAAAGGACTATTGTGCTGTGCTAGTATTATTTATATATATATTATTAATTATTTACACGATGGATTAGTATTGTTTTGTAAATTATTGTACAAATAGTTCTAAACTTAACAAAGTTCTCATAAGATAGAGTATATACACAAAGAGAATTTGGTAATGTTTCAAAGTATCTACATACAATTTGATTAGTCAGAGGGCAAGATAAAAGAAGATGCTCTGGTGATTCAACATCTAAGCGGCATTCACATGTTGGATCATTGATAGCATTCAGTTTGAATAAGAAACTTAAGAAGGGTCCTTTGCCAGTTAAGAATAAAGTAGTGAATTTATCAGAAGAAATGAAATTTGGGACAGCAATTGGAAAGAATTTCTTGAACAGTTCATTAGATTGAGAAAGATAAAACTTAAATTTTAGATCCAGATATAGTTTGTTTAATTCTTTTTGAAGGGGTTTTTTTGAGTGTTCGATCTGTGAGAGAATTTGTCATATTATACTTTGTTTGTAATAATTCAAGATAATCGGACAGTAAAGGGGTTTTCGCTAGTATATGTGTGATGTAAGAAGATGAAGTCCTATAAGCATGAATGCATCTAATAAGAATTTGATATTGTATAGAATTCAACTTGGATCTTTTTGCTGCAGTGATAAAAGGAAACCAAATATTTGATGCATAGCTTATTGTAGAGCGTATCATAGCTTTATATAAGATCAATCTACGTCGAGTATCAATGCCCCAAGTACGTGCACATAATGAGAATAATATATTCTTAAGTTTCGTAGCTTTCATAATTATATTGTCAACATGTGTTCCAAAATTAATCTTATTCCTTTGTCTATGATTTTTAAAAATAACTCCCAAAATTTTAACAGTTTCTGATGGTTGAATTATTTTCCATCAAAATTAATAGGCAATTTTTCATAGTTATGTAGATAGAGTATACCTGTTTTGTTTGGACTTAGTGAAAGTTTTACCTTTTCACACCATGCTTTGATTTTTATTAAACATTTGGTAATATTAAACTGAAGATCATAGATGTTTGAGCTCCATACCACAAATGTCACATCGTCCGCGAAAGCAATTACTCTAGCAAAACTTTCGTTAAAAGATAAGTTGAAACAGATTTACTTAAGTTTTGTCTCCATGAATGTAAATAAAAATAGCTTCAAATATTTATCATTTTAAATTTCAATTTAACTAGATAGTTTTGATACTTCTATTGGGGGAATCTTCAGCCGTTAGAAAAATTCTGACTAAATACTTAATTTGCATTTTTTACACATATACAAATTTATATATTTTTCTAAAATTAGAAATAGAGAGAGATTCATAAACGAATATAATTTTTTAAAAATCATGTATATACCAAATATGCTGAAACAATGGTATATTTAGAATTGCATTCTCCGCGAATTGAAGTTCTATATTGTTTATATAGAATCGAGCAAAGAGATCCTCATAAAAACAACAAAGGAAATGGAAGAAAAGTTCTAAAAGTTCTCTATCAACCCATCAACAATGACTCCAGCCCCTGAGGGCACTAAAATGGAAAGAATTTGACCAAGTCTGGAAAAATTCGGGAAATTTCACTTTTTTTCTTAAAATGTGTAGAGAAAGGATAACTGCGTTGTGCAATAACAAATGGGGAAGTTGGAGTAAAATTTCGAGTTAACGTTGTATCAGGAGATAACCAAAACTATCGTTAAATCTAGGTAAAACGTTATATAGTATATTACGTACTTATCCTTCCATCTCCTACATAGATAATTAAATGTTTAATAACAAGATATTGCTGCATGAATTAACACAAAGCAATTAAAACGCCATCTAAACACATGAAATGAATTAAGCATGAATGTTTCTTGAATACCATTTCTAAGATTCCACCCTTAAGTGCTGCGTATATAAGCAGAATCGTCCAATAAAGAGCTCTAAGAATTGGGCTAGTTGATTAAATTGGCGAAACCATTGGGAAGGTTCACCACTAATGAGCCAAGCCCTCCTAATATATGTTTTATCACAGTAAGGACAGTAGAAGTTTATATTGTATATAAAAGAAACATCCGTGTTTAAATCCTTTCATTTTATGTATATTGCTACATCATGATGTATATACATTTTTTTGCATAATCAAAATTATAATATGTATAAAATTGATTTAAATATTAATATAAATTAACTTTCATTGATTATATATGTATTATATTACGACAGAGTATTTATTATTATTATGTATATTTAACACCAGTGGAACTACACACCATTTTGAAGATAGACGTGAGGATATAATAAAATTTTGGAGACAAGATCTACGGCCGGGTAGACTCCGAGGAAGACAACTACGGGGACAGCACAACAAATAAAGAAACTTAGCAACTTCCGAAGGTAACTATTTCATTATTTACGTGAACGTCAACCATTATCAAGGTATAACAACATATTTTGATAGGTCTCCTATACCAAAATCATCTTTTTTATCTAAATTATTTTTTAGAGAAAGATTTAAGGGTGGCTGTAACTCAATGACCAAATTGTTCCAAATGGTTTTCTTAGAAATATAAATATATGTCGTTTTGAGATTATACTGACGACTGACTGTTGTGGTAGACAGGCACTATGCAGTCGTGGGGCAAGTGGGTTTAAGCGTCAATGGGTAATACAAAAGGACGAGGCAGGTTGGATGTCACCTTAGAGAGACCAGCGCCGAAGACGAGGTCCAGTAGAATGTGATCTACATTAGAGACAGAGATTAACTGTTTGTTATCCGACTGTTTGTTGGTCTGTAATCAGAGACCTTTTGTTCTGTCTTGGCGGACTCTCAATCAAACTTTTTTATCCTGTTTTGTATTACATGATGGCCAAACTGGCGAGTTGAATTGTATTTACATATTGGGGGCTGTTACACTATAATTATGTTACATATGGAAATCTAGTATATATTGAAATATATTACTACATATATATATATATTCACTAACAGTTCTCTAGATATTGTTCCCTTTCCAAACACGTGATCTTATTCCACACATATTTAATTAATTATTTTAAAACGATCCATAACACAGTGTGATACAAACAACGAAATAATAATAATCAAATAATAATATTAGGTAAAAATTACAAACTCCTAAGTGCTAATTATAGAAACACACAACTCACACAATGGAATACAATTATCCAAATTTCATTCCAAACGAACACAAAATAAAATACCAGACGATCCATTTGTTGATGTAAATTGATAGCAGACGATCCTGGGGAAATTTACTAATGAACGCAACTACTTTATCTAATGAACTTCTAAATTAAATTAAATTATTCTGAGTGAGAAATCTGAACAATGCATAACACAGATTCCATATATATACTTGTAGCCGATAAATTACAAATAAATAGAGCGCCATCTTTCGACAATAATTATAATTAAAAACAATACTGATGGACACTCTTCCTCCTTAAAAAAAGAGAGATAACTATCATGACCAATTACTTATTTCCTTATATCGTGACCGCCTACTTTTACAGTACCCTATAATTTACTTACCTTTTCCTTAACTGGAAAATTTCCTCTTTACCGACTTATTCCTCAACATTTTTTTATTACTGTTTACTTTCATTATTAAATGATTGCGGATTTCAGCAAATTACAAACCAAAAAAAAGTTTTACTATTCATTAAGTTTATTAACCTATTCATAGTTAATTCTTCAAATTTTATTCAATTATGTAAATTCTTATTTTCTGTATTTACATATATTTCTCTTTAAAATGTCCATATTCATACGTTTAAGTTAGCTGAAAAAAGGCTTGCCCGAAAGTTTCCTTTAATTGAGTAATTAGAAAGAATTGTGTCGTCTTATGTTTTTTTTTTTTTTTGTATCTCTCTCATCCCGTGGTGGGCTCCACTAATGACGACATTGTATATATATATATATATGTATAGTTATCAATTATATTTATATATATTCATATCTATCTATCCATATATTTATCATTATGAAAATAGAGCAATCCATAAATAAATCTTTAATTAAAAAAGCATATTGGATCAAAAATATCATTTATTTTACCAATATTTCAGTTGGCTGAACGCCAACCTTTATCAAGGTGTTATAACATTTTAAAGTGTGTCAACAACAAACTCAGCGCCACATCATTTGTTGTTGACAAACTTTAAAATGTTATAACACCTTGATAAAGGTTGGCGTTCAGCCAACTGAAATATTGGTAAAATAAATGATATTTTGATCCAATATATGCCTTTTTAATTAAAGATTTATCATTATATAATCTTATTTATTCATATATATACACAAAAACCTTTATTAGGGATCAAGCCCCATACAGGATTCTCCCAATATAGCAATGGTTTTAATTGAACATAAATCAAGTACCATATACAATTCAGTATTAACATGACCCCCCCAAAACAACTATTTATTCATATATATAGTAATATAATTTTATTCGCGAACGAACGTTGTGTACTATACTATTACATACCAAACATGATGCGACGCCATCCATCTCTGTCTTGAGCTTGATGTACCATCTCGGCGACCGTCAAGCCAGTGAGCTATATATATGGTATATAAAAATGAATAGAGATTTTCTGCATGATTTTTGATCATGTTGAGGATTATGGTAATTGCAGTCGTGGTTGAAATCTTTAAAGTAAAATATTAAAAATAGTCTTGATCAGTAATTGATTCAATTGAACTAAAAGAATCTATAAAAAAACATAATTTTATTAAAGTAATACCTGGCTTAAGGCGAGTAGAATAAGGAAAACAAAAGATTATTTACATAATGTACACAGGTTTTGAGCCGGCCATCAGGAAATAACAACAATGAGTTTTTATAGGGTAAGCGTGACCTCTGGCGGTCGATTTAACAGAGTATTTGTATCTATGAAGTATAATTTTGAATAAAATAATATTTTAATATAACATATATATAAAATTATTTAACCCCATATTGACATTGTAATAAAGTAGCTTCAATCCCTCTCTGTTTACATCATTTATTTGTTTTAAATCATTATTTGATCTTAAAACGAAAATTGAAATTATACCGCGAATGTTTCTTTTATAAAAATCGAAATTAATTTTCAAAGAGAAATAGCGACATTTCTAACTTTGAGGATGAGGTATGGAAAGGTGAAACATGAAGAGTAATGGCGAACGGAAAAATAAAAAGTGTCCAGGGGCGGAAATCGAACCCACACCCTTCTGCTTACCGGGCAGGTGCCTTGTCCACTCGGCTACCCTGGACGTATTTTTCCGTTCGTAACTAATATTTAAAGTAACATTTAAAATACAATATAACGCGGCTGATTTTTGATCTACTTGCTGAGGATGTGGCTCGGTTTTACCCGGATTCTACCAGGAGAATATTTGACCAACGACTATTGTTTTTGTAACCAATGTTAATTATCATTATTTTTAGAGAGTAGTAATTATGACGGAAATATTCATTAATTGGTTATTAGCACCATGTTCTAATCTATTAATTATTGAACATCAGTATCGGTATAAAAGGACAACAGCCAAATACAATATTACAGCGGTATGGTAGATTAAACTGGCGAAACCGCTGGGAGGTTCACCACTGATGAGCTAAGCCTTCCCATTATTTTATCATTGCAGTAAGCGTAGTTGAAAGTTTCTTTATTTCAAAAAGAATCATACGCGTCAAAAATAACTTAAATGTCTTATATACATATACCCCCTTGTAAGATAAACTGACGTAGAGATAGTTTTTCAGTAAGACGTATGGCATGTAGATTTGCATAGAACGAATAGTGCACGCGATGGAGATAAAAAAAAACAATATCTTCAAACACTCTCAATCATGTAAGATTAAATAACATAGTCATAATTATAATAGTGAACTAAGGAATTTATAACAGAAGCAATGCTATTATCATCAGTTTCGAATTTATTTATTTGTATGGCCTCAATATATGCTGCAATACCAAAATTTTACACACAATTTACTTAATTCTATAGAGATGCTGATTGGAAATAAGATATAACTCAAATTACAAGAGAAGTAATCGCCATACATCATTTCGAAGTAGGAATCTGTTAACTTTACTTAGAATTTTTAATGAAACTGATTCCACGAAAATATTAATCAAACATTAAGTTTATTGATTTACAAGAGAGAGAACAAAATATAAAAGAGAAACTAATATTAAACAAAGGAACTTTTTTTTCTTCAGTTAGCGCCTATCAACTTGTAATTTTACACACATACTCTGTGGGAATAATTAATCAATTAAAATATACACCTATCCCCCGATTTACACGGTAGATACGTTCCTGAGAAAAACGTGTAAATCGAGGGATAGGTGTATATTAAACTGTCAAATCTGAATAGGTGTTCGCCCCCTCATGAATCAGAGCCTCCCAATATTCTTTTCAACATAGGTAGTATAGAGTAGAATATCGCATTTTAGTATAGTGCGATAAAAACAAAAAAAAACTTATTTGGAAAACCGTGTAAAACAAGTACCGTGTAAATCGGGGGATAGGTGTATATAACAGAATCAAAGTTTACGGCGACGAGGTTCTTTATTCGTGTGGTATAATCTTGGTAAGCTTTCGGACTATGCCTGTTTCGGTGTAGCCTGTTGAGGGTCGTCAAAGTCCGAAAGCTTGCCAAGATATTATACCGCATAAATAAAATAAACTCTTCGCCGGTAACTTTGATTCATTCTTCGAAATATAATTCAATATTAATGCAATGCAACTCAGTCTGTTATATCTTAATTATGAATACTTAATTTTTATAAAATAAAAAAAAAATTTAATCTCTAAGATTAATTACGAAATGTCGAAGATATCATAATATGCTAATATCCTCATATGCAAATAAGATGCCACTATAGCTTTAAAAAATGGCGTTTAAAAAGCTTCCTAGTAAAGCGATATAATTTTATAAAGCCACAAATAAAGAACAGAAAATTTCACACAATAAATACAAACACGATGTTGTTACATATTGCTGATGATAAAATGATGATCTAACCAAACGAACAAAGGTTTAGGCCTAACACCGGATGTGCTGGTCTGAGGTCAAAGTATTTGCCAACCCGGAAGTGCATTTTGTAAATAGGAAACGGAAATAGAGAGATGGAACTTTATAAAGCAGCACATCATTTTGTTTTGTATAAAAAAAGGCGGGAAACGACAGGCATTTTGGCGCCATTTTAGTCAGTCAGGTCTTACGACGGATTGTATCGTTTGGTATCCTTTATATATTTTGATATGGTTATCTTTTTCTACGAAATTTATTTCTTTTTTTTTAAACTTTATAATTATAGAAATTACCTTTGTTTAATTGAATGTAATTAGTGTAGTGGTAAATCCATGTATAATAAATTTATTTTCCTTCAATTTACCCAGAATAAATATATTTATTAGCTTGATTGTCTTTATATAATTTTTCCTGTATATAAATTTCATATTACCATTAAGGTACTATTATTGTTTTTCCTGCATTTATCCTATATTTCTGTTTGGAGAATCTGTTTAAGAATAAAAGGTCTTTATAAAGCTTTTTGTTGTTGTTACCTTTGTTTAATTGAATGTAATTAGATAAAATTGTTTTAAAACAAAGAATTAATAAGTAATTAATTCTAATAATGATATCTCTAAGTGTAAACATTCTTTTTAAATATGAGGAACTAATTTATGAAGTTTTCTTAGCTCTTTTGCCTAAAATAAGTGGTAAAAACGAATAAAAATTCACTGAATGAATATTTCAATTTTATCAGATTAAAAATAAAAGACAAAAGAACATTGAAAAATAATGTAATTGAAGCAAGCACAAAGAGTACAATTCAAATTTGTATAAGAAATAGAGATTCAATAAGTACATAGTTTAAAATTAATCATTAGAATTGTATATCGAACTAAAGATTAAAAAATAATTATCATAAGTAATCAATGGGCAAAAAAGCGCCTCCCTCTCTCCCTTATTAAAAATGCATTTAAAAAATGAAAAAGCTATTTAGTCGTATAGTGGTATACAGCAAACTGATCAAGAAAATACATCAAATTAGAAAATTAGAATATTTTGGGCTGAAATGTATGACAAAAATTCATTCAGTTATAAGTTACTTCAAAATAAGTTTATTATCTCTAGCTTTCGGGATTTTACGTTCTTCTACAGGATTATTTTAAATATAGCGTCGCTCCTATATTAGAATGAGATCGAAAAGTATTTTGTTCTTATATCTCTCTCTCTCTGTGGGAAAGAACGCTTGCAATCCACCCGTGACGGAGTCTTTCCCGCGGTGGGCGCCACCAATGAAGACCTTGTATATATTTGTATATATGTATATTTATTATTATGTATATTATATTAGATCCCGTGTGGATCTCATGGAATAAAGTCCGCCCTAGACTGACGAGGGCCATTAGCCCGAAACCATGGTCTCTAGGTGGACTCTTCTCAGTTTGCCAAAGCTGGTGTTGTGGCTTTGTCACTGACCCGAGGCCGCTAGTTGCGGCGACGGTCATTTATTATTATATGATCTTATTTATTCGTATTTATTCAATTTTGTAATTAACCGTATATAATCTTATATGAACATTGTAATAAATCAGTTTCAATATCTCTCTTTTTAATAGTCGGAGTTTTAAGTAAAACTACTATTGTAGAAGAGCGCGTAAAAGCCCGAAAGCTGGAGATGATAGAATTATTTTAAAGTAACTTATTTATAAATTTAATTGCCATCTATCGATATAAAAATGTGCAAAAATTAAATTTTTAGCCATGTGTTTCTTTTTATCTCTAAGATGGTAATTACATTTATAAATTAGATATAATAAAAGGCATATATTGGATTTAATAAAATATTTATTTTGCCAATATTTCGGCTGGCTGAACGCCAACCTTTATCGAGGTATTACAATTTTGTATACACAAACTCAGCGCCGCATAGTGTCATAATATTACAGTTGAAATCAATTAAAATACAGAGTAGGTGGGCGAAATTATGACACTATGCGGCGCTGAGTTTGTGTATACAAAAATGTAATGCCTCGATAAAGGTTGGCGTTCAGCCAGCCGAAATATTGGCAAAATAAATAATTTATTAAATCCACAATATATGCCTTTTATTATCTAATGAATTAAGTATGGATTGCTCTATTTTCAAAACATTTATAAATGTAATTTGATAATATAGCTTTGATATGAAACCATATTTGAGGAAGAGCTTTGCTCGATGCAATACCTTGAAATTATATGTATGTATCTCTACAGACCTATAAGCCTATGTCCATAGTTCACTAAACACCCCTAAGCTGCCTTCCATAGAAAATACAGGATATATTCCCAACCAATCCAATCCAATAGTAGAGCTGTCTGGAGATTAATTTGGCGAAACCGCTGTGAGGGTTCACTACTGATGAGCCAAGCCCTCTCGTTCAACAACTTTTATCATTGTAGTAAGATCTGTAGAGATAAAAAAGAAACATATTGCTAAAAATTAATTGTTTCAGAAAGTAAATTATCCATGTAAACTATTTTTTTGCCAAATATATCAATTAAATGTATTTTTAAAAAGGGGAGAGATGCATTTTTTCACTCAAATATTGTGTTTCCATAAATTTAAAATACATATGAGAGCTATGTAGGACAATAAAGATTACACAAAAATGTCTCTTGATTAAAAAATAAGAGAGAAATATAAATTCTATATTGGACACAAACACACTGTATTAAAATGTAATTAAAAAACACAAAATACAGATTATTTGAAATATTACAAATCACAAAAAAATAATCAAAATGATAAATCTTATTCTTCAGAATAAATTAAAAACATTTCTATTTTTAATCTTTCCTTGAGAAAGAGACAGAAAGAAAAAATTAAATTAATTTTAAAATTAAACCACATCATTCCTCAACTCTCTCATTTATTTCCCAATATGTGTCAGATTTCTTTATATAGAACCTACGTTCATATGTATTTTATATATATAGATGGTATTGGGTCATCAATATAACACACATATGCAATAAGGAATGAAATCACTAAATCACGAAGGTTTATTTTACACCCAAAACAAACTTCTACTGTCCTTACTGCGATGAAAGAATATTGGGAGGGCTTGGTTCATCAGTTGTGAACTGAAGCAAGAAAATGATTATTAAAATTTTACACAAATAAATTTACTGGCAATGCGTTTCTTTTAAATATCATCAAATATTATCTCTATTCTTTTAAATATCATCAAATATTATCTCAAATATTTAAAAGAAACACATTGCCAGTAAATTTATTTGTGTAAAATTTTAACGATAGATGGCAATTAAATTTAATTTACTAATAAAATGATTATCCTTTGAGTGTGAAAGCTTGTAAAAAATAAGAACTTACCCTCTACCATTTAATTTATTTTTTCATTATCGTCTGTTTTTTGCATAAGTTGAATCTGGTTAGAACGATGTATGTAAATTAGATGATTCTTTTGTTGCCTTAAATACGAGGTAATTAACTCTCTCTATATCTAAAAATGTTTAAAGTTTTAATTTTATAAATCTGAGAGTTGTCTTCAAAAACGATCCAACATGAACGCTCCCAGCGATTTTGACAATTTAATCCACCAGACCGCTTTTATATCTCTAATACTGTATTGGACCTTATATACGTGACACTGAAGGGTAAAATATGGTTTATGGTATTAAAGCAAACTATGGACATACGCTTTTAAGACATCAAAATTACATATAAATGTTTGCCCCCCACTATAAAAACATCTGCTCAACTCCGTTACCGGAACACTATCTGTCCAGCGATTTCCCGCTCCGGGTCAAACGGTGTATTGCCGGACTGAGAATCCTCTCGGTGCTCTTTACTGATGATCGCCCCAGAATATTTAAAACAGACGGTTGGACATGCGAGATTTGCGGGACAAGAATGGAGCCGGGGCTACATCACCATATACTCTCATGTATGGGGCTGAAAGACGAACGAGAAGTGCTCCTCAGTGAAATAGGCCTTGAGGGACTCTCTTTGGAGCTCCTGTTGAAGGAGGTGGTGAGAACAGAGCTGGAGCGTTTGCGTTGTTCAAATTTTGGAAGACGGCTGAAGAGAAGAGGAAGCTATACACATAATCTAATTGATGTAAATAATTATATGTAAATAATCTTTGTCAGGACTAGAATGACGAATCCTGTATGGGACTTTGATTCCAGTAAAAGGCTTGTTGCTGCTGTTGTATATAGTCACAGTGTAGAAAATACTACACTATACCTACTACATATAGGTTTCTCTCTGTATTCTTAGTTCTCTTCTCTTCAATTACTCTGTAAACTGGCGAATCCTTTATAGGACGAGAGGTACTCAATAAAGGCTTTTGTTGTTGTTGTATATAAATGTTTGCATCGAGCAATGCTTTTCCGTAAACAATATTTTCAATCTTCCACTACTTTATAAACAAGAATTGCGAAACATTTTGAAATTTATTCAAGGATAAAACTTGAGGAAGTGGAATTCTTTGATGTCGCCGGTCGTTTTTTTTTTTTTTGAAGAAGAAGACAGAGGCAATTTTGTTCACACTTGGTTATCTCGTGTGTATTCAAAAAAGGTCACTGTAATATCTTTCAGAGTTATTGTCTGAATCCCGATATACATGTTATAAGGTACAACTTCCTTAAGTTTTGTCTCCACATGAGTGTATATATATATATTTCATAATAAACACTTATCACTAGAATAGAATAAACTGAACCATTTAATTCTCTGTTTTTAAGCGACATCAACACTATTTCCATATAGGTTTTCTCTTCTTGCTGTTTCTCTCCCAGCATTTTTCTTAATTTCTTATAAATATTTATTTTATTTTCGAAAATAAAAAGTCAAATGAAGTCTTAAAAACAAGTTTTGCCTTTCGATTTAGATATTTACGAGTTTCTCTTTCGCAAGACGAGCAGTCTTCCTTCAATTCCAGCATGTTCCTCTATCTATTAAAACAACTTTTCCATCATCCGAAAAAGATGCCAAAAATCCCATTTTCTCCTCCATTATAAATTCTCATAAAAGGAAACTTTAATCCCATTCCAAACTTGCGTTCATATAATAAGGTGAAGTGTCATATGCAATTACGGTAGCAATTACCTTATGCAAATTGGATTGGTGAAATCTTCTATTCACTCAAGCTCGTTATATATTTGGTAGGTATATATAAAAGATAATTTAATTTATATATATTCTATAAAGGATAGAGAATGCTTTAAACATAACGAAATAATATGATTTAATTAATTCTTCGCCTATTTGAACATTTATAATACAAGTGGATTTACATAAGAACATTATCAGCGGGTGTGAGAAGGGAATGGAACCAAACGATACCATATATAGAAGCGACCTGTTTTATTGGGTCATTTTAGCCGTAAATATGTTAATAAGCTCACAATAATATCTAGGTATGCCAATATAATTTTAAATACACTTCTCTACCTTATTAAGTACTTGATAAATGACCCGGCTATAACTTCGATAATTGTGTTTTAACAATTTCGTTATAATTACTTGAATTATATTAGTAGTGGTAGAAATGATGATGATAAAAAACATTATTATATGGTGTTATTATCATCATTAATAACTCGCACAAATATACAAAATAGTTTGCTATTTTGGATTAATTTGCATAGGCTTTGAATAACCTCTATGTTAATCTTTAAGCTTCAACTAATACCTAGAACAAATTTGCATAAATTTTTCATGTTTTCTTTAATATAAAAAAAAATGTTAATTTTAATTTTACGTTATATAAAATATTCCAACTATTTTCATCTTTACATCAAACTTTTTTTTTTGTGTGAAGACAATACTTCATTAAAAGGTTTTTCCATCTTTTGAAAAGGGCGAAAGTGGGTTGTTGAAACGTCTCAAGGACAATAAACCTTTTTTTAGGAAAAATCTAAGTCTACATCAGAACTATTTTTTAATTTAATCCCCAATGTTTCAGTAACTCGCTGTTATATATATAATCTCCTCACGATCATTCTACATAAGGAGAAACATGGTAAGGATTTTCCACAGGGGAAGAACGAACACACCTGGATAGGGTAGAAAATAGACCTTTGCGAGAGGAAGAAGAGTGAGATTGGAGGAGGTATTTGGCCTTTCACATGATGGAGCGTACACTACCTTGGTTAGAGCCTATGTTGAGCACACCGAGCTCCTAGCACGGTCACCTACCTTCCTCCTTACTTCTTGTCCGAGGTCATCGTCATCAACTCTCTCGACTTCTTACTGAAACGTCGGTATCTAAATAAATAATTGGTTAATGTAGCTATATTTTTTACAAATCAACTTCCAACCATCATATGATATTCATAAACTTTTTAAAAGGGGTATTAGAGTCTATATGCAACTTTTTTTAAATTATAAATCAAAAACTAATCTACAATTATGGTAGTCTCCATATTGAGAAAAATACCAAGCCTACAAGGAAAATTACTTTTCAAGATCCAATTAAAGTTGTGATCTATAACTTATTATTTTTATTAGAAGGAAAATATGATAAATCTTTATTTGTCAAACTTAACTCTTTTTAAAAAATAGTTTTTCAAACATTATCCCGTTTTTTCATATGCGAAAATTTCGAGGATATTTAAAGTGTTTCTTAATTCATGTGAAATCTCTATTTAACTTTTTTTCAAGATTAAAAATAGTTATTTATTAGATAATAGATACTAAGAATCAGTAAATTAATATCTTGTATCAATATTGAGTGAAAATATATTAGGCCTTACAGGAAAAAGTATACACCCATACCTCGCTTTGCGTCGGGGTTACGTTTCAAAAAAACACGACGCAAATTGAAACGACGCAAAGTGAAAATAAAATTTTGATGGCATGGCGCAATCAAAAACAAAGGTGTTGCCATATTTTAGGAAAAAAAATCAAAAAAAAAATTAAAGACTCGAATCCAAAACAACGCAACTTCGAAAATCTAACGACGCACAGTGAAAATCAGTAAAAATTAAGCAGCGACGCAACTTTGAAAAAAACGCAAAACGAAACGACGCAAAGCGAGGTATTGGTGTATTTTCAAAACCTTTTTTATTTTCTAGCTTTCGGGCACGGACGCCCTTCTACAGGAGAAAACATGGTATAATGATTATCCTGTAGAAGAATGTTCATTCCCGAAAGCTAGAGAATAAAAAGGTTCTTGAGAAGATACTTTCCCCTTGAGGTCTGATCTTTTTTTACTCAATATTGTAACAAAGTATTTATTATTTTATTAGCAGAGTATTATTTTCATGTTTATATTTGGCTATACTCTGTATACTTCCCTCTTTTTCTTATCTTTTGTTTATCACTCATAGTTTGTTCTTGCCTGATATAAATTGTTTGTATTAAACTTGGAAAATACTTCAATTCTGATAAAACCAGATGGAAAAACCCTCTTGCAAATCACAGCAATTTATAAGAAGCCTGATGAACCATTATTGGAAGAAGATTTGAGCCAACTGATAAAACACAACCACTCAATAATCGTTGCAGGAGACTGGAACTCCAAACACCCTCTTTGGGGATCAAGGACTTCAAATAACAGTGGAATCGTGCTGCACAATTTCTCTGAAAGAGAAAGCCTCGACATTGTCGCACCTTCGTCACCCACGCATTACAGTCCACTCGGCAATCCCGATTTCCTAGACTTCGCTGTACTTAAAAACATTCCCTGGACCCCAAAGGCCAGAACCACCGACGATTTATCATCTGACCATCTCCCTGTAATCTTTGAATTGAATTGCCCAAAGGATGAATTCACAACCCAGCTCAGCCGAGTAACTAATTGGGTTCATTTTCAACAAGATCTAATCTCCACCACGCCCCCCAGACTCCCCTTGAAAACTGAAGTAGACATTGATTCAGCAGTTGGAATTTTAAACGAAAAAATTAATAATAGCTACTCGAAAAACACCATAGTTTCATCTTCCAAATTAATAAAGAACCCAAAAACCAAAGCCTTAATAAGGGAGAAAAATAAAGCTAGGAAAAGATGGCAATCAACCTGGGATCCAGCTCATAGAGCTACTTACCTCGATCTTCAAGGAAAGGTAAATCAAGCCCTTGAAGCAGAGAAATCTGAAAATTGGAATAGTTTTTTAAGCAAACTTGAATCGAGCCCAACAGACTTCTGGAAAAAAACAAAACCCATTAGGAAAAAAACTGACAAAATCACTAGTTTAAACGCAAATGGAAAAACCTTGCTGACCGACAAAGAAATTGGAAATGATCTTTCAGAACATTTTTCCAAACACTTTTCCAAGGCGGAGGATGAGGTTCCGTCGTACCTAACAGATAACACTTGCCATCATCCCCAAGAGAATATACTATCAATGACAACGCCAAATGAAGTCAAGGAAGTGATTAAAAACCTAGGTAATCACAAAGCTCCAGGCCACGACAATATTACGCCGCAAATGACTAAAAACCTCCCCATCAAATGGATAGTTTTCCTCGCTGGGATCTTCAATGCTGCATTACACCTGTGCTACTTCCCGAAGACATGGAAACATGCCATTATCATAACCATTCCAAAAAAATCACCTGTCAAATCACCTGAAGATCTCAGACCAATCAGCCTTCTCTCTACCATCGGTAAGGTATACGAGAGAATCGTTCTTCGCAGATTGCAGTCATACATGGATTCTATTAACTTTATCATTCCTCAACAATTTGGATTCAGAAAAGGACACTCCACAACCCACCAGCTAATCACAGTAATAGACTACATCCAAATAAGAAAGTCCCACAATGAGGCAGTAGGTGCTGTTTTTCTAGACTTTACCAAAGCATTTGATAGAGTATGGCATGATGGCTTGATAGCAAAAATAACAAAAAATCAATTTCCAAGGGATTTTATCAAATTCTTGAAAAACTATCTCCAGGACAGAACCTTTTCAATTAAGCAAGGGAATTATATAACCACGGCAAAACCAACCCAGATTGGAGTCCCTCAAGGCTCTATCCTTGGACCCTACCTATTCAACATCTACATCAACGATTTCCCTCCACATCCAAAATGTCAAATAAAACTTTTCGCAGATGACGCAGCAATTTTATCAAACTCCAAATCAATAGGAATAATAACTACACATCTCCAAAATTACATAAACAGTATAACCAAATGGTGCAATGATTGGAAATTAGACATCAACCCAAAAAAGTCTCAGGCAATAATTTTTCCTCCACTAGACAATAAAAAATTCAAGCCACAATCCATCCTGAAGGTAAACCAGAGCCCTATTAACTGGACTGACAGCGTTAAATATCTTGGAGTTACCTTAGACTCCAAGTTGAAATTCAACATACATGTCAAAAATGTCATAAAGAAAGCAAAAATCGCAAAAATAACATTATCAAGCCTGTTCAACTATAGAAGTAAATTGACTACAAAACAAAAGTTTACTCTATACAGAAGTTGTATCCTCCCGATAGTAACATACGCACTCCCAATTTGGTGTAAATATATTACAACCACAAACAAAAACAGGATAAACGCATTTATGAGAATCTGCCTTCGGACAAGTATAGGAGCTCCATTCAACCTATCAAACAAGATACTGAAGGAGGACTTGAACCAACCCGATCTAGAAGATATGTACCAAACTTCCGTTAAGAAATTATACCTTCAAATGCAAAATTCAAATAATCCAACCATACAAGATATTCTACAAAATAAAGGAGATATCAATCCCCGATTCCGACGACCCGGCCCTGACACTTAGTCAAGAGCTCATCGCCCAACAGCTGCCCTCCTGCAAGGCCTGGGGGGACCACTTCTACTCCACCAACTCGCCATGTGTAAATAGCCAGGACAAGGTGACTCGCGAGCTGTGCTCGAATGTAACACCTGTAAATTGAGACGAAATAAATAAAATAAATAAAAGAAACATTCGTGCTTTTAAATCTTTTCATTTTATATGTATAGATGGCGCGTTATTGCTTTGTGTTAATTTATGCCTAACTGGCCTTGTCTTTATTGTTTGCGGAAGAGCATTGCTCGATGCAAATATCTGAATGTAATTCTACTGTCCTATAAGCTTATGTCCATAGTTTACTTGAAAACCATTTCTGAGATTCCATTCTTCAGTGCTGCGTATATAAGCAGAATCGTCCAATACAGTAAAGTTCCAACGGGAGCTCGAAAGATTCTAGCCAGACTCCTGATCGCTGATGATCACCTATTTTTGAAGCCTTGGGTGCTTTGGAGCTCTAGGTGTGCTTGGCGCTTCCTTGGTTCCCTCGCAGGCGGCGCGCTGTTACCAGATGCAGCGGGCTGTTCGCATGTGTTGTCCCTGTGTTCAATTGTGCCTTAAAATGCTTCCAGACTAGCATGTAGAAGGCGGATTAATTGATACGTCCAATACAGTATTAGAGCTCTGAGAAGCGGTCTGGTGGATTAAATTGGCGAAACCGCTGGGAGGGTTCACCACTGATGAGCCAAGCCCTCCCAATATATTTTTTCATTGCAGTAAGGGCAGTAGAAGTTTGTATTATGTATAAAAGAAACATTCGTGCTTTTAAATCATTTCATTTTATATGTATAGATGTCGCGTTATTGCTTTGTGATAAATTGTTGTCTCATCCCGAAGTTGGTCTTCCCTAATTTTCCACGTGGCAATATTGATAAAAGGATTATTTCACTGAATGTTAGTATTTAATATATTTATCTAATAAATAACTATTTTTAATCTCGAAATAAAAGTTAAATAGAGATTTCACATGAATTAAGAAACACTTCGATTTTAAATATCCTCGAATTTTTCGAATGATAAAAACGGGATAATGTTTGAAAAACTATTTTTAAAAAGAATTAAGTTTGACCAATAAAGATTTATTATATTTTTCCTTCTAATAAAAAAATAAGTTATAGATCACTTTAATTGGATCTTGTTTTTACAATGTGGAAAAAAAGTTTTTCAATGTTTTAAAATCCAATTTTCTAACCATTTTAAAAACTCTTCTTTCCCAAATTGAATATTCTACCCAACACTTATTTTGTTCTAGATAAAAACTCTCTAATAGCTTGTAAGATTTTCGTTTTATAGGGTTTTTATAATTGAAATTGTGTATTGAATATATTGGAAATTTTATTACAATAATTGAAATTATATTTATAGATTTTTCGTATAGAATTAAACATTATTGCTTATTCAATTTGTTGAGCTTATAAAAGAAAAATAATTTAACTTTTTTACTGATAAAAAAGTTAATTTTATATATTTAACATAAGTCAATAACACGCCATCAATATATAAGAGGCAAAACCATCAAGAACGATGGTTTATTTAGAAAAAAAACAAATGTTCTACTGTCCTTACTGCTATGAAAAATATTGATAGGGCTTGGCTCATCTGTAGTGAACCCTCTCAGTGGTTTTGCCAATATAATCCACTAGACCCCTTTTTAGATCTCTGTAATGATAAAACACAATTTGGATTATAGATTATAGTACAATAAAATAAGACCTAATCCAAATAATTTATTAGTGTGTGATGTTTCGGCAACAACATTGTCACCATCATCAGACAAAAGAATAAATACTCATTTACTCTTTTGTCTGATGATGGTGACAATGTTGTTGCCGAAACGTCACACACTAATAAATTATTTGGATTAGGGGTCTTATTTTCTTGTATTAGATCTCTGTAATTGTATTTTTTACACGATTATAAATACAACATATATTTGCAGGAGGATTTATGTACCAAGAGTATTATGTACCTCTCCCTTTAATTGTGGATCATGTACATCAGAACGGTGCATTATGTTCATCACTCCAATAAGAACTTTTACCAGTGGTGATGTAGAATGAGCCACAACACCAGTTTTGGAAAATTCAGACAAAGGTCAACCTGTATATGTAATTTTACTGTCCTTAAGGCTTATATATATATAGTTTGATGCACTAGCGCGCCATCTGTTATCAAAACTATTTTAAAGGCGTAAGATTCTTTTTGATATTAAACAATTTCTACTGCCCTTACTGCAATGGAAAAATTAATGAGAGGGCCTGGCTCATCAGTGGTGAACCCTCTCAGCGGTTTCTCCAGTTTAATCTACCATACCGCTGTTATATTGCATTTTTGGAACTTCCTTTTATAGTGATACTGTTGATAGACTCTTTGAATGGGTATTTTAGATGAACTATGGACATAAGCTTTGAGGACAGTAAAATTACATATATTTATAAATATATAATATGCTTCGAGCAATCGTTCTTCCGCAAATATCAAATTGTTTCTTTTATTAGAACATTTATAATATGATGCACTAGCGCGCCATCTGTTATCAAAGTTCAAAACTATTTTAAAGGCGTAAGATTCTTGCGGAAGGGCGATTGCTCGAAGCATATTATATATTTATAAATATATGTAATTCTACTGTCCTAAAAACTTATGTCCATAGTTCTTCTAAAATACCTATTCAAAGAGTCTATCAACAGTATCACTATAAAAGGAAGTTCCAAAAATGCAATATAACAGCGGTATGGTAGATTAAACTGGCGAAACCGCTGGGAGGGTTCACCACTGATGAGCCAGGCCCTCTCATTAATTTTTCCATTGCAGTAAGGGCAGTAGAAATTGTTTAATATCAAAAAGAATCTTACGCCTTTAAAATATAAAGTAACCCATGTTTCCAGAGCGTACAAAAGATGTCGCCAACTACCCAGGGTTGTCCTTCCGACTTAAGACGTTTTGAATTTTGATATATATAGTTTGCTTAAAATATACCACAACAAAGATTCCATTCCCCAGTGCCTCATATATAACCAGAATTTCCCAATACAGTATTAGAGGTGTAAAAGCGGTCTGGTGGATTAAATTGGCGAAATCACTGGGAGGGTTACCCACTGATGAGCCAAACCCGAAAACTAGAGATATTAAAATTTCTACTTGAAGAACATATCCTTGGATGATTTTTGCCAAATAATATGACACAAGGTTTTATATACATAATTACATATTACACTAACTACAATTGCATAGATCTATTGTATAGATGTGTTTAGTGTATATTTTATTTTGTAATATTATAACATGCTCAAAATAATAATAATTAATTATTAACCATTTTAAAGGTATATATATATACACACAATATAAAATTCTGAATATTGCAATTTATACAAACACATAACACAATAAAAAATAAAAGCAATTACCTATTTTCCCTAAATATACAAAAACAAAAATTCCCAAATTCTATCTTATTACACAATAAAAATGTAGTATTATATATAAAACATAAAAATACATTATGCCTTCCTGAAAATATAATAAATCACCAACTAAATTCCATCATATTAAACATGAGGCTCTATCAAATTTTCTAATTTCCAGCCTTCCTATTCACCGGATATTGCTCTAAGTGAACTAAGTTATGATTGGCTGAAAACTGCCTTCATCAGCTTCTCCTGATTGCCCTAAGGCCTGTTGTCTTTTATTAGATAGTTTCTCCTTCGGTCTTTTCTCTCTGCAACAATTCCAAATTTCTCTTTGCAAGTTTAGTACCATTTTAGTTAGAATTGTTGTACAAAATGAGCCCATTATACTTGTCTTTCTTAAAAATATATTAAAAATATAATATTATATGTAAAAATAACATTCTTTTTATCTCTTAAAATAATATTTTTTTCGTATAAAATGTTTATCATGATTTTTTAATGTTCTTTATTGATAGAATTTTCTGTGAAAAATATTATATATTCCAAAGCATAATTTATTATTTATGAGAACATAATATTCATTTACGTTTCCTCCATTATTTTATGCAAATAAGGTAGGGGTTCTATCATAAATAAAATTGCCTGTCATCGTGAAATTTGCATAACCTTTTTTTTATATATATACAAACAGTATCTTTGTTCATTTTTAAATCTTTGGATAATAGAAAATATGACTTAAACACATATTATATATTTATATATGTTAAATATGCTTTTTCTCATATAATTAATTATATTTAAAAGTAAAAATCCATATCCTGAGGGCTCATATGTAAATATGTTTTTATGTAGAATGTAAATATATGTTTTTAATAACATGTGAGAGATATAGAAATTATAAAAATTGATGGTATTCCATGTTGACGGATCTCCGAGATGACTGTAACTCGTGATGAAACAGATAGGCAGTAAAATGTTGCACATGTGTACTTAATTACATTGTAGAAATGCGCCATCTGTATTCAAAATTATATACTCATCACGACACGCATATGTTTCTTTTATGTAGATAAACAATTTCCCAATGCCCTCTCTCTCTTTCTAACTGTAATGATAGAATGGTAGATTAAACTGGCGAAACCGCTGAGAGGGTTCAACACTGATGAGCCATTCCCTTCCTATATTTTATCATTGTAGTTTATATAGAAACTGGGTGTTGGAAAAAGACGAGGGGAAAAGGAGGCCGAATTGCCATCTGGAAGTTGGAATCGTGAAGTTGACGGTGGAATCATTTCAAAGTATTACAATGTTTCTGTGACCAATGAGAGATAGAAACACATGTGTTTTCATTCTTTACGGTAGCCATTTAAGGAAAGAGTGATGAGAGAAGGCTGCTAAAGAAACGTAATGAAATTTTAAAATATTGGTTTATATGATTTATATTATATGTAGGGCTGTTTTATGGAACATAATCATATTGCAGAATCAACGAGACAGAAAATTCCACGAAGAAAATGGTTACAGGATGTACTAGGCTCAAATTTAAAGCATTTTTAGATCATTAATCCAAACTAGTTTGATATAGAAGACTTAAAAAATTGTATATCCACTTTTCTTGAAGTCGTAAATAATCGCTTTTTTAAAAATGAAGTCTCAAATCCAAAAGGACTTGGAGTTGAAACTGCCTCGCTTCCACAGTCAAAAATCTTATTTATAAATTATTTATTATCTTAAGTGTGCATACATCACAGACATAAAAACTACACATACTCACTGAAAAAAATAAAATCTATATATAATAAATATATCTATTTTAAAAAAATCGAAACTTATTTTAAATTCGTTCAAATAGTAATAAAACAGATTTTTAAAGTAGGCAAAAACCAAATATATAGATGGGGTAAATATAAACGGAAAAAAACCTTCGCCACAAAAACCATTCTAAAACTATCGGAATTGGGGCAATATAGAGAAAATGAATAAAATATTTTTATTTGTGTTTTAAGTCATCAACTTTAAACTATTCGTTTGGAGAATAAAAAAAAACTGAGAGCGGCGGTTAAAAAAAAAAGAAATAAAAATAGATTTAAAATATAGATCAATAATTTTTAAAATATTTGATTTTATTCTCTATATTTTCATTGTTTAAAAATACATGTAACTAATTCTATATTTGCATATTGTCATCATTTAGAATGAAAAAGGAGCAAGATAGGAAAGCAAGATACGAAAAAATATAGATAAATAATGTTTAAAATATTTTATTTTATTCTATCTTTTCATTGTTTAAAAATACATGTAACTATTTCTATATTTGCATATTGTCATCATTTATGAAAAAGAACAAGATCCGAAAGCTTTTGGTTCTTTAAATAATATAATTTTTATTTTTAAAAGTTTAAAAATGGTTTTAAAAAATGTATTCACCACGCATTGAAGTTATTTATTTTATTTTTTTAACACGAATGTGTTTTATTGTAATATTTTAAATAATCTTTATTATATTATATTGAAGTAAAATATATTCAAAATGAAGTGATATTCAGGAACATATGCAAATATAGGAGAGATATGTAATACAGTCATATCACCAATATTTATCTGTCCCTCCCAGAACCTTCCCAGAATCCCGCTGAGCGCCATTTTGAATTCTGTCGGGAGATAGAATTCAAAATGGCGCTCAGCGGAATTCAAACCGGAAATCAACCAGATGTTTCGTCTGGTGTTAAAGAAACAAGATGAAAAAAATGTTTTTTCCCCCCATCGCCCCATTATTTTTTTCCTACCTGTTTATTTTTTTAGCTATTCGTACATCATGAATCATTTATGACTATATAAATATGTTTAGAATAAATACATATGTCTCTCTCTCTCTTTCTCGTTATGAACATTATAAATAAAAACATATAAATATACACATGTAACATATATCTTGTATATCGAGATTGGACAAAACACGTACAGCACAACAAGATTCTTCCATCAAACATTTCTTCACATAAAACTTAGTTTTTCAAGTACAACTCTTCATCGGGTATTACTACCACAATTACATATCTACAATACGACATATATATATATACTAATTCTTAGGTTTTAAAGAGGATAAATATTTAATGGTGTTTCTGGATCAACATATATGGAAACTGTTAGCTATAATTTGCACGCACAAAAACTATTGTTGTGAATATTTTATACGAAACCTATATTGCCTAAAATTTACAATAACTTTTTTTACATACATATTATAAGCTGTGCTATATTAATTGTTAGTTAATGTTTATATATATGCATATATAAGCACTAATAGACAAAACTTAAAGAAGTTGTACCTTTTTATCATGTATATCGGGATTCAGACAATAACTCTGAAAGGTAATTGATACACATTGACCTTTATTGAAGACACACGAGATAACCAAGTGTTAACAAAATTGCCTCTGTCTCCTTCAAAAAAAAAAAGACGACTGCCGACATCAAAGACTTTCCACTTCCTTAAGTTTTGTCCATGAGGGATATATACTAAGAGACGGAGATATTCGAGGATATCCAAACTGAAATATGCTAACCTATTTTTAATTCTTCTATTTAAGGTTTTCAAAATATAAAAATAATGATTATAGATAAAAAGCATGAATATTGTATGAATCCAGATATACATGCTAAAAGGTTTAACTTCCTAAATCTTTATCCATGAGTATGTTGTGAAGCAAAATATTTATTATTTTATGAAAAAGCTCTTTAATTTTAATATTTATATTTGTTTACTCTGAAAATTTATCTCGTTTCCTCTTTGGTATTTGATCAATTTTGCCGGGTAGTTGGCGACTTCTGTACATGGCTCCAGAAGTCCGGGTTATGTAAATTTAATGATTTAGTTTAATAATTATGAAAAAAGGCATCTTCTTATCGTGCAACTGAAAGTTGCTGATGGCTTGCGCCATCTATCGGAATAAATATCAACTATTCTCGTTGATTTTTAATTATTCCAGAATAACGAGATCAAATCAACGAGAATAGTTGATATTTATTCCGATAGATGGCGCAAGCCATCAGCAACTTTCAGTTGCACGATAAGAAGATGCCTTTTTTCATAATTATACATCTTATCCCAGTACAATATCACATTTGTACTATTTTTTGACATTAGTTTAATAAGTTTTGATTTTTTTTTTCATTCAAATAAATTGCCGTATGATTCTTAGATTTCCTAATTTTTCTGCGTGACAATATTTTACCAGTAGTTTCCGGAGATTTTCAAATATGTATATATGGTTCAAAAGTATATAATATTAGCATAAAAATATTAGTGTGTGTAGTAAAAGAGTTTTTTAACAATATTTGAGAAATAAACATGTTTACAAAAAAAAATCTCTAAAAAGTTTTTAAAAATAAATCTTTTATCATTCAAATAGAGACAAAGAGGCTATACGTCATCTATTGACCGTCTTTGCACACCAGTGTTAATAAATTCGGAAAGCCGACCTAAAGACCATGAATTCTGGCAATGGCCCTCCAGAGAGGGCGGCTTTGATTTATTGGGGGGTTAAAAACCTTTTTTTGACCAATTTGGAAGATTCCATAGTCCCCTGTTAGATCCTGTTGGACTATCAGAGCCGTGATGTACAAACGGTGACCTTTGCTAGAAACCATGGTCATTAAAAGGATTTTCAATATTTCTCAATATTTCTGTCGTGGAATTTTAACTTATCTGGATCCATGTGCACTTTTTTCTGTAAGAACCTGTTCATATTATTCATTGTTTTTTTTTTTTTGCTTATCTCTAATACACGTGGTACAGGCCATGATAATCATGGTTAGTAGAAGAAGGCTACTGCTTTCACTGTAAGTTCATCACATATCTAGATATGTGAAAAGCAGTTCGACTTTGCACTTACAAATGTGCCAGAACCTCGTTCGGTTACTTGCACTCGCTTGTGGGGTTGGACTTTTGTAAGAAACGGGGGCCATTGGACCATTTTTTTTAAATCATAAAAAGTAATCGTAAAAGTATTGCATTATACAATATGACATATTTTGAATGGACAAGATACCACCACATCTATTTTGATGATTTGGTATAGATTTTCTGTTGTCGATATTTCTATTGTGCGTGTGTGTTTATTTTTGAGGTCAATTACTTCCTTTTTAGAATCCATTACATTTTGTGAAAAGAAACATTCGCGTCTTAATGTCTTCATTCGATATACACGATATATGGCGCGTTATATTGCTTTGTATTTTAATTACATTTTTACGTGTCTATAAAAATATATAATAAAAATTATATTAGCAATGTTCGAGTATTTGATATGGCAAAGAGGACATTTGTTATATTTTCTACACACACACAAACAGTCATAGGGATATATTTTTAGAAGTACGATAAAGAAAGCTTGCCATAAAGAATCACATTTTGCTAACGTTTGTACTTTCAATTTTGATAAGAATTTTATGGAAATTTTAATTCGCTATTTACACATTGTCTTTGTACGTTAATGTGTGCGAGATTATAGAGTGTTATAATTATTTATTTCACTGTGGGTAGAAAGGTGGGGAGAAGTCTAACCACACCCTCCCTGCGCTCCCCCTTGGAACTTTGGAATATTTGACCAAATTCTGGTCCAAGGTGACCCAACGGCACCCATTTTCCAATGAAGGGCATGAAAACAACTGGGTAAAAAAACGTTATAAAGTACTCCAAACACAAGTCAGTCTTAAAAAATAAGAGAGTAATTTTGCTTTCTGGTTAAGCAGGCTACATTTAATATTCTCAACTGGAGTAAAATCATAATGTTCTCGTCAAACAGGACATTCCTAGAAAGTCGGACATCCATAATTGACCAAAACAATGTGAATTACCCGACACTACAAACAATCAGATTCGGACCCAGAAAAAAATCCATCACCAATCCACAGCACTACGGAGTTCCGTAATTTTGTTTACACTTGGTTATCTCGTGTGTCTTCAATAAAGGTCACTGTAATATCTTTCAGAGTTATTGTCTGAATCCTGATATACATGTTGAAATGTACAACTTCCTTAAGTTTTGTCCATGAGTGTAGTCTGTTATCTTCGTGTGAACTTTAACGTCGTCAAAAAGATATAATATTGCCAACCACAAGTTTAAATAAATATTAATCCATTATATTATGGTGCATTAGCGCGCCATCTGTTATGAAAATTCCAAACTATTATAGACGCGTATATGCTTCTTTTTAAAAATTAAATATTTTTTACTGCCCTTACTGCAGTGAAATACCATTTCCAAGAGGTCAGTATCACTATAAAAGGAAAACCGAAAAATACAATATAACAGCGGTATGGTAGATTGAACTGGCGAAACCGCTGGGAAGGGTTCACCACTGATGAGCCAGGGGCCCTTCCATTAATTTTCATTGTAGTAAGGGCAGTAGAGATAATTATTTATTTTTTAAAAAGAATCATACGCGTCTCTCTATAATAGTTTCGAATTTTCATTAACCCATTATATAGTGACATTTTTAAAAATTATTTTAGAAAGTTTTCACAGTATATATATATATATATTAACCCGGTTAAAATGGAATATGGTATATATGCAAATATGTATGAAGAGCCAATCTAAATTCAAAACTCCAAGAACGCCGAACAGAAAGTGCCTCGAGCAATTCCAATATTTGACGAGTTGGATGCCTATGCAAATATATTTTGTCCGGGAGAAGTATGTAACTTGGATCTTAAACGTTTTGTTTCCAAATCAAATAGGCAGGATTTATTGGCGTCATTAAATAAAAGCTGTGTGTTTCTTTATTAAAAAAACCTTATGTACATAAAAATTGATACGAATTTTTGAGAGAATGGAGATTTTTTAACTTGGAAAAATAAGTAAAAATCCATATATCAGAATAAAAGAGGGGTAGAAGATGTGTCTCTGTTCTGAAATTATGGAGAGATTGATTCTTTGCAAAAATCTCTTTATTTTAAGTTCTTATTTATTTCTCGATATATGCAAATACGTAACGCTTTACGTGTTTTTTTAACCGTGAATATATATTATATTACCAAAAATCCATTAATCAAATAATCCTTTACATCCTATAGTCTCACAAGGTAATAAGACCAAATCCAAATAAATAAATAGTGTGTGACGTTTCGGTAACAGTGTTTGTTAACATCTTCAGACAAAAGTACTGAATCTTTTGTATCATTCAGTACTTTTGTCTGAAGATGGTAACAACGCTGTTACCGAAACCTCACACACTATTTAGTTATTTGGATTTGGTCTTATTACCTTGTGTTTATAATCTATAATCCAAATTGTGCCTTATCAATCCTATAGTCTCATACGTTGACTCTCCGGTCTATCCTTTATCGAAATTTCTTTCATCCATAATCTCTCCATTACAAAAGGTATTACCTCACATCATCCAAAACCCAACTCTCTCTCTCTCCTTTACAGTAAAACCTCTGTGAGAGGACACTCCAGCTAGAGGACACTTAACAAAACTCTCTGGTAAGAAGACACCTCTCTCTAAAGGACACTTTGTTTCTGCAACAAGGTATCCTTTACAGAGAGGTTCTACTGTATATAGTAATCCTTATATTAATTAATGGTAATGATATCTTAATTAAAGAGAAATATTTGGTTAGGAAAACATTCACTCAATCAGAACCCGGGAGAAACCGGTTTATTCGTCTCTTGTGTGTGTTTATTATAAAAAACAAGTCAACAAAAAAGTAAAAAGAAGAAGAAAAAATTATAATACAAATCGATTGTAGAAACTCAAAAAATAAAATAGAACATATACATAAAAGAAAAAAAGCGCAATATTAACGGATTAATTTATAATTAATCAAATTAACTATTAAAAAACCTTTTTAGAGAAGTTTAATTGACTTTTTTTTTCTAATTGAGCTTGGAGAGAGAATTAAAAAGAGATGAAAATTTTCAAGATGGCGTTTTAATTATATTAGGAAGATAAAAAAGCTTTTGGTTTTTCAATTTATATTTATCTCCACAGTTCTCTTTCACTCTGGTATATTTCAAAAGATAGACTACTACTATAAGACCTCTCATGAACGACCACCTTCCTGAGCGACCATCTTTGTAAAATCAAAAATGCCTTGAACTTATATAACTCAACCTCCGATAAGAGACCACCTCCGAGAAAGACCAACATCCATATGTAACACAAAGCAATATAACGCGCCATCTATATATAACAAATGAAAACATTAAGACGTGAATGTTTCTTTCACAAATAAAACAAATTTCTACTGTCCTTACTGCGATGAAAAAATATTGGGAGGGCTTGGCTCATCAGTGGTGAACCCTCCCATGTGTGTCAGTCTATGGATATTTGATAGACGGTGACCTTTATTGAAGACACACGAGATAACCAAGTGTGAACAAAATTGTTGCCTCTGTCTCCTTTAAAAAAAAAAAAAAAAAACAGACGACCGGCGACATCAAAGACCTTCCACTTCCATTAAGTTTTGTCCATGAGGGTATATATTTCTAGTTTAAAAAAAATCATAATATATATAATAAAAAGGCACGTATATGGTATTGAATAAAATATTTATTTGCCAATATTTCGGTTGGCTGAACGTCAACCTTTGTCAAGGCATTACATTTGTATTGTACGTAGTAAAGTATATATGTATTTTTTTTATTAACAGAGTATCAATTTTGATATTTAATTTTTTTTACTCTATAAACTTCCCTTATTGTTTTATCTTGTATTTTATCAATTATAGTTTGCTTCAGTTAGTATTGCTTCAACTGTCTCCAGCATTCCTGAGACATAGGATACAAACAGATATCCTGTTTGGACTGACCCACCTCAACCTTACATCTATGGTCAGACTCAGCATGGAACTTCAACTGGTTCAACTCAGCAATTGATTCAGAACGCGAGTAAAAGCGCTCAACACTAGTCCATACCCACAAGGTAATAATACCAAATCCAAATAAATTAATAGTGTGTGACGTTCGGTAACAGCGTTATTACCATCATCAGACAAAAGTACTGAATGTATTCAATGTTCATTCAGTACTTTTGTCTGAATATAGTAACAACGCTGTTACCGAAACGTCACACACTATTTATTTATTTAGTCTTATTACCTTGTGTTTATAATCTATAATCCAAATTGTGCCTTATCGCTAGTCCATACTGGTGAGCTGGACTCCCCGGGTAGTTGGCGCTCCAGGAACCTGGGTTATAAATATCTCTCTCTTGTTCGTGCCTTAAATAAATTGCTGTGTCATCCTGAAGTTTGGCTTTCCTAATTTTCCACGTGGCAATATATAAACAAACTCATCGCCGCATAGAGTCATATATATATTTTAATATATATATATATTAAAATTAATGAAAGCATATCCTGACCAGGAGCACATGTGCTTCCATTTTTTTAAATATATATATATATATATATTAAGAAAAAGGCATCTACTTATCGTGCAACTGAAAGTTGCTGATGGCTTACGCCATCTATCGGAATAAATATCAACTATTCTCGTTGATTTTTAATTATTCCAGAATTGGCCAAATACCCATTCTTGATTAATCAAGAAAAGCTAACCACGGACGCGTTTCGGGCTGTTGGCCCTCATCAGCGTGGTGCAAGCTGTACCTCAACGACCAAAAAAAAATTGGTCATTAAGGCATCCTGAAAAATCATGAAACGGGTAGTTAAGGCCAGAATTGCGTGAGAACGCAATATATATATATACAGGGTGATCCAAAAGTCCCGCACAACTTTAAAAATTAATAACTCCGCGAATATTTGCGCTAGAGCAATGCGGTAAACACCATTGTGTTCAGAATGCAATGGGATTTTTTATGGCAAATATTGAAAATTTCGAAATTGATTTTAGTTACAATTTCATTCCCTAGATGGCGCTGTACCAGAATCAGAAATTCAGCGGCCAAATTGTTTGATTAATTGAAAAATATAACTGATCGACACGTATTTTTCCTTTTTGTATACCAGGAAAGAATCCTAATAATATCAAATCGTTAATTAATAAAGCACCATTTCGCCAAAAGTTAGAAGAAATGGTTAACGATTTTTAAATACAATCTGAGATATGTAAAATAGGTATATGCAAATTAAAACATGTAGCAAAAAATATTTATATTTTTGATAGAGTTTTGTCATATATATTGAATGTTTGAAAAACATAGCTGAATTCAATACACGATTTTTTGAAATGTTAATATAGTACCAAAAATTATGATGGTACTACTAATAAGATTTCTTGCTATAAGGAATGTGTAATTTCTTGAATAATTGGCGACACTCGACTATTTAACTGGAAATTTGTCATGATCCAACAAATGAAATATAGATGGAGTGACAAAATACATTTGTCGTACTTTATTCCAAATATCCTATGGGCTTGTCAAATGTTATCATTGTTTATTATACTGTACACGATTTTTAAAAATGTATCCGCTCAAATAAATATAATTTTTAAATCAACCTTTTGCGTTGAAAAACGTGGTAGTAAAATCATTTTGTATTATTTTTTTTTGCCCAAAATTTCTAAAGGTGGGGGGTTACAGAGAATATTCCTTATGCTATTTCTTTTAATGAGCGAAAAGCGATAAATTAAACATAAGGGGTAAAATTGTGTGTACAGTGTTATTCGATAATTTATAACACTTTGGTGTGCACGACATAATATAAGATGTGAGCAAATGACAAACAAACAAAAATTACTGTTCACAAATAAAAAAGAGACAAGATATGAGGACATAATTTATTTACCCATAACCCAACACAAAGAGCTGCAAAACATTGGTAGATAATATAATACATGGCAGCTTATATAACACATGAGGTAACTTGTCTCTTGGAGGCCTTGTCTCTTGTATTAGATCACAATCCTTGCTCAATGTGGCACCCTTCATTCTCAAACACCGCCTGCAGACGATAGATTACAGAATGGACAGCATTAAATAAAATATCTGATGAAATTGATGAAACGTGCCGTCTGATAGAAGCCTTCAACATGACCAATGTGGTAGGCCGGCATCGATAAACACGCGACTTAATGTACCCCCATAGCCAAAAATCGCAAGGCGTCAAGTCTGGTGATCTTGAAGGCCACTGGTGTATAAAGTGGCGACTTATCACACGATCTTCACCGAACGTATCCTTCAGCAGTTGTTTGGCACCGCGGGAGATATGAGGAGGTCCTCCATCTTGCATGAATGTTATTTCGCTCAGTGCTTGTCTGTCCTGCAATATGGGGATAACCTTTTCTCTCAAAAGTTGAACATAACGTTCACCAGTTACAGAAACGGTTTTAAAAGTTCTTCCATTTATTTCTTCAAAGAAAAATGGCCCAATAATAAAAGAAGAAGTGAACCCACACCAAACTGTAACTCTGGGCTGATGAAGTGGCATTTCTGTAAAAATCCTAGGGTTTTCTGTTGCCCAAATGCGGCTGTTTTGAGTGTTGACTTCTCCATTTAGAGAAAAGTGAGCTTCATCTGTCCACAGAACATTCGACAGCCAGTTTTCATCAATATCAATTTGCCGGAAAACCCATGCAGCAAATTCTTGACGCTTCTCAAAATCGCCGACTTTTAGCTCGTGAAATCTTTGAATTTTGTACGGGTATTTTTTAAGAAAAATTCTTAGAGCTCTCCAAACTGTTCCATACGAAATACCCGTTTGTCGAGAAACTTGTCGAGCACTTACTTCTCCATACGTGGATAACGTTTCAATAGCTTCAACATTCTGCGAAACCGTAAAAGCCACTGACTTGCGTGTCGATGGTCTTCCATCCGAGGTTTTGCTTCCAGAGATCCAGTCTTCTCAAATTTTTTATCATTCTCCGTAAGAGAGTAGCAACTCATGGGTCCTTTACCTCTTCGAATACCTTTAAAGTCACGAAACGCTCGTAAAGCTTCAGTGGAAGAATCTGAATTGCAATAATAAAATTTCACCAAGAGTACTTTATCCTTTAGTGACGGCATCCCAGAGTAAAATAAATGATCAGGGATAGTTGAATTTTTCAAATGAATTAAAATAAACATAATCGATATATGGCTTCTGAAGCCAACTGTGCGGACGTGTTTGGCATCGCTTGTCTCGTACCGCGAATGGGATTTAACTCTGCATATCACAATATAGTATTAAAATTAACTCCTAAAGTTTACCAAATTTAAGAAAAATGAGTAATGAGATATACACCGATTTTGAGCGATGTTCTACACAAGACAGAATATTTGTAAGACAATGCCAAAATTGTTTTGAATTTAATCCGTACCATAAAACAAAAGACTGCCAAAACATTAAAATATGTAAAATATTCGGTGTACAGGGTAGCCACAACTGTACTGAAGCGCCAAATTGTCACCATTTCTCTAAGCAGCCTAAATTTAAAAACCTTTCTACAAACCATAAATCAAATTCAAGTGAATGCCCGATTTACAAATCACAAATAGACAAAATTATCCAAAGGACACAATATTCACAAATACACGAGGGAAATGATGTAGCAAATATAATTTAAAGCTTAATCTTAAATAGATTAATATCCTATATGATTGAAAATGTGAGATGTATTCAACAAAATGTAAGAAAAAGTTTTACTGCGATAAGTAAACTACAGGCCAACACTAGAGATGACCCACCTGACAAGGGCGAGTGGGTAACACCCTCGTTTCCAGACAGTCATGAACCGGGATCGAATCCCGCGTTAACATTTTGTTTGATATGTGAATATCCTTCACCTGACATTCTTTTGATTCAAGAACCATATGTTTTACATGAGAATGTTATTTATGATATGGACTCTCAAATTATATGTTCGAATAAAACTGGGGAAAAATATACGGCAACTATAATTTTAAATAAAAATATAAAGTTCAGCAAAGAGGAAAAATTCACAAATTCTTTTTGTACAACAATATCTATTTCTACAGTTAAAGCAAAATTAATTATTTCTAATTTCTACATTCATCCGAATACATTTAACCCTGTTCATCAAACATTCATTAGAGATCTGCTCAAAACGTATATAAATCAACCTGTAATCCTTTGCAGTGATTTTATTTCAAGACCTACTATATGGTTTGTTAAAAACTCTAATGGATATAGATTACAACCTATTATAGACGAATGTAACCTCTTTATACATAACCTGAAAAAACACCCACCTGCCGCGGAGAGTAAGTATAATTGATCTCACAATCTCGAATAAACACTCACTAAGTTTAATAAACAACTGGCATACCACTGATTTGACTAATATTTCCGACCATGTTGCTGTTAAATTTGATATCAGGTTAAAGAATGGTCATTTATTCAATAATCAAATTTCCACTTTGAAAAAATGCGAATTGGGCAAATTTTTCTAATAACATATCATTACAAGATACAAAAAACTGGGAATTGATATAAGCAGAGTGAAAGATGAGGAAGACATTGATGGGATAGTGAACGCACTCATGAATTTATTGAGAGAAGCAGCATATAAATCTTCGAAGGTTAAATCCCCCATTAATAAACATGTTTCCAGAATTGACTGGTGGACTAATGAACAGGAAATAATAAAAAATCATTTTCATTATATTAGAAACTAGTATTATCGTCATAAAACAATCAGCTAATATACATTTAAGTTGGCAAGAAACAAATACACTAATGCAATAAGAAAAGCTAAAAGAACTAACTGGCGAAACGTTATTGAAGAAAATACACAGATAATCCATTTGGTAATGCTTATAAGTTCTTCAATAAATTAAGATCCTCAAATGTAAAGAATGAAATTCCCATAATTGACAATTCACCAGAATATCTAAAAGAGCAAACAATGACCATATTAATGGACGATTTAATTCCTGAAGACGATCCTAATTTGGACAATTTTCAACAACAAATAATTAGAAATTTTAAGCCACGAATGAATAATCCAAGCATAATTATTATCGAAGTAGAAGAAATAATTAATATCATTTCTAATTGTGATGTTTAAAAAGCTCTAGGTTTAGACAACATAAGTAACAATATTGTAGCGTAGAAATCAAGCCTTGAAATATCCTAAGATATAAAATAATTTATTGATGACGTCACAACGACGAGTCGACAATTATTAACAAGTCAGCAAAACTATCTACAGCTAGGGAATCTTAAGCAAGCAAGCAAAGAAATATTTTGAAGATGATTTCACAAATACAGAGTAATATATATTTTTTATAATCTGTTGAGTATTTTAATTGAATTATATTAAATTAAATAATAAAATATTTCTTCGCCACAATATGATCAAATGTGCTTACCCAAAAATTAAGCATATGTTATGCAAACTATTTAATAAATGTATTCAAAAAGGGGTATTATCCGGAGAAATGGAAAATAGCAGCTCTAAAGATAATTCCTAAACCACATAAATCTAATTTAGAATCAACAAAAAGTTATCGACCTATCTCATTGATTTCAAATCTTTCAAAAATTTTCGAAAAAATTTTGAAAAATCGAATTTATGAATTTTATGAAAGTAATAATCTTTTGAGCTCCAGACAACATGGATTTGTCAAATAAAAATCAACGACAACGTGCTTGAATAAAATATTTATCGATCGAGGATCAACAGCGATACGACTTGGATATTCCAGATATAATTGAAAATTTGATTAAATATAAAATTACACTATTGAAGAAAAATACTAACCAAACATTTCAAAGATTCTTTCCCGCTAATATTCCGAATTATTTTCGGGCAAATTTCCACAACTCTCAATTTATTACAAATCACGGAAATTTTAGAAGCTTTTTAAAATTCATCAAAGCAGTGCAGGATTCAAGATGCTTCTGTGGATGTGAGGAACAAATTTCTATTCATCTGCTGCTAAATTGCCCCGTCTTCCAAGAGTATAGAGAGAGAAATAAGGATAACCCAGGCCCCTGGAGCGCAAGAAACGCCAACTGCCCGGGCTGTCCAGCTAACTAGTAGAAACCAGTTACTCTAGATTATATTTATATAGAGCCAATTGCAGAGCCGAACCAGCTGGTCAGGAAGTTCCATGCCTGCAGAGAACCCGGGAGTCCAGCCAACGAGACTGGGTCGAAGGAGGTCTTCCCAAGCAGCAGAGCTGTCTTCATTCTGTGTTGCTTGAAAGCATGGCATCTGAATAGAAAGTGGTCCGCAGTCTGTTGTTCCTCCATACAATGTGGGCAAGATGGGTCTTCCCCAAGACGCCAGAGAACCAAGTCTGCCCGAACATGGCCATGTCCTGTAAGTAAGGTGGTGGTGACTTCTCCAGGACAGACCTTAGGGAGGAATTGGAGCAGCCGGTCTGGAGTATGGGCTATTCTCCTCAGGTGTCTGTTGTAGTGGTCCTGGCAATAAACCTCCGTCCATGCGTCTAGGGCTGCCGCGCGTGAGTGGTTACGGGCCAGGCTTCTAGGCAGAATGGAAAATGATGGCTCTAAGATCAAAACGGCCGCGTTCTTAGCAGCTCTGTCTGCTCTTTCCTTTCCGTCGATGCCGCAGTGTCCCGGCACCCAACACAGATTTACGTTTTGGTTGGTGTTCAGTGCGAGAATAATCTTAGCTACTAATGTCGATCGAACTGGACCTGACGTACATATGGCTGACAGAGCTGATCTGCACTCCGACGCGATAGTGATCGCATTTCTTGAATAACCTTCCTTCACCAGACGGACCGCCCAGCGGATTGCCAGAAGTTCAGCCTGGAAGGCTGTGCAGTCGGGATGGAGCCGTAAGAGAACGGGCTGCTGATCTTCTGATGAGGGAACAATTACAGCGCCCACCCCAGCCTCATTTTTTGATCCGTCTGTGAATATTATAGGTGTTGTTATCTCCTCGATGTTTAGACTGAAAGACAATTGACGTCTATCTGGAGGGTATGGCAAAGAAGCAGGGCCTGGTCTAGATTCAAAATTTCCTTCATTGATTTCCTTCAGGAACGCCGTACGAGACCTAACAATAATATCGAAAGGAGGGCTGCCGGTGATGGAGTTGGCTTAGACTGTAGGTGTGTAAGGACCTCCTCTCAGTACACGTTTCGCAAAATTGCAGTGAAGGCTCCTAAGTTGCCTGATGCCTTCGCTGGAGAGAGCACGACCTCCCTATTTGACGCTCCGTCCAGCTGAAAAGAAGATTCCAAATTTACCCTGTATGGTGTGGGTGAGTCGTGGGATTATTGATCTGCATCTACGTGTGATCTTGCGTAGGTGGGCGACAAATCCGCGGGTCTGGTAAAACTCCACTCCTAAGATTGTGACGGTCTTCTTGATGTTTAAAGGTTGTCCAAGGACTCTGAGCCCTGTCTCGGAGTTGGGGTGGACATTACGCCATTGGAACAGGCAAGCTTGAGTCTTAATGGGGTTTATATTAAGACCATTTATCGTGCACCAAGATGTCGACCTCTCCAAGAAGGTGTTAGTGGCAGAGACCGGCAGGCGACTACGAACCTGAGTCATAAGGGTGAAGTCGTCCGCGTAAGCTATTAATCGGCTATCTATGATGGAGGGAAGGGTGAAGATGGTCCGAGCAACTATGTTCCACAGGAAAGGACTTAGCGCTGAACCCTGGGGAGTGCCGAGTTGGGAGGACGTACATTCTGTGTGCTACGTGCCACAATTCCCGAGGGGATGTAGGCGCCTGGGACAAAAAAAAAAGCCTGAAACCCACGTGTGGGCCAGAAGAAGTTAGTTGAGAGTTCTTGCAGGAGCACGATGTCGGCCTGTGTCGAATTTGCCAAATTTGCAAATTAAAGAATGACAGTTGGTGATTTTTTAGCGTTCACCTGCAGGACACGCAATGGCCTAGACATTGTTACTTGTTCGGGGTATTCTCTCTTTTACAAAGGGACAGGTAGATAATGTGGCAAAGTGGTTGTGGGAGCTCCAGATTTTTTTTCTGCAGCGGCTTTGGCTTGGCTCGACCGAGCATCGGATGCCCTCATGCTCTGCAGAGCCGCAGCGATAGCAGATTGGATGGGCAGCTGGACAGGCAGAAGCGCGGTGGCCGAAGCCACAGCAACGGAAGCATTGCTTTAAAGTATGACTGCGCTCATACCTGTGCACTAGATCCACCACAGGAATACGTCCATGTTGACCGAGGATTTCGTCGACTTGGTTGTCCACTTCGATGAACACTGTACTAGTGCTGTGTGCCGCATTATTCGATCGATGGACTACCCTGATTTCACGCTTTTCCAGGAGTGACTGCACGGAGTGGTTGGAGCGGAAGCTCTCGCATATCTCATCGTCCCGCACCTCCCCGTCCACTCTGAAGAGGCAGTATCTTGGTAGGATAACCGGGCACTCGGGGCAGCTTAGGCCCGTTTGCAGGGAGGTCAGCCCAGTGGCCAGCTACTTTGCCATTTGGGTTGTTTTGGGGTGAAAAACCACCTCGCCGCTGGTGTTGATGGACGCCACCACGTGTTTTGATGACGCTAGGGAAGGATGAATCTTTTGAATTTCCCTCAAAAATTCCCTTGGGTTGCTTTGGGGTTAGCCGACCTGACGTCTACATGCGATTCGAAGGAAGGAGCCAGATTCACAAATGTGGATTTCGCTTTGGGTTTCGGAGGTGCAGGCTTTACCGGCTTGTCTTTCTCTGCCACTACCGAGGCGAAAGAGGTGGAGGGAATCGGGACTTTGGCTGTGGGATTGGGTCTTCCTAGACTGGCTCCCTTGAAGGCGTCCTTAAGAAGAAGTTCTGCCTCTTGGACGAGAGTCAGCACCAGTCCTTTGGTGGCCATCTGTATTTTTTCGGGAGTCCAGGCTGGTGTCGGCAATGGTCGCTTCGAAGGTTTGGCACTCAAAGTTGAACAAGTTCGCCGTGCTGTTGAATTTAAATTGGTGATGGGAAGACGGGAGGAGGTCTTCGTCCTCAGAACGCGGCCGCTTGTTGGCCTGCTGACTTCCTCCACCACCGCCATCATACTGGTTCAGCTCCATAAATAAAAACTATCAAAAAGCAAATCTACTCCAAAGAGAGTAAAAAAAAGGCAGACCAGACAAAGAACATTATTCCGTTAACGAGATGAGGTGTGAATGGTTATTGGTTCGGCCAACAACAAATATCGAATTTATATACACATATATTTTTACATAATGAGGTTTTGAAAAATGCAAATAATCTTCATCTATTTACATGCACAACAATTTATTTTACCATCACTACAGCATAAATCACCCTTGGTGAAATTTTTTTATTGCAATTCAGATTCTGCAACTGAAGCTTTACAAGCGTTTCGTACCTTTAAAGGTATTCGAAGCGGTAAAGGACCCATGAGTTGCTACTCTCTAAAGCGAATGATAAAAACTTTGGAGAAGACTGGATCTCTGGAAGCAAAATCTCGGAGTGGAAGACCATCGACATGCAAGTCAGGGGTTGCTACGGTTTCGCAGAATGTTGAAGCTATTGAAACGTTATCCACGTATGGAGAAGTAAGTGCTCGACAAACGGGGATTTGGTATAGAAAAGTTTGGAGAGCACTAAGAATTTGTAAAAATATAAAGTTAAGTGCCAGGAGAATTCTCCTGGCACTTAACTTTATATTTTTAATATCCCAAGGAGAAAGTTTCTACGATTAAATAAACTAAGAATTTGTCTTAAAAAATACCCGTTAAAAAATTCAAAGACTTCACGAGCTAAAAGTCGGCGATTTTGAGAAGCGTCAAGAATTCGCTTCATGGGTTTTCCGGCAAATTGATATTGATGAAAACTGGCTGTTGAATGTTCTGTGGACAGATGAAGCTCAATTTTCTCTGAACGGAGAAGTTAACACTAAAAACAGCCGCATTTGGGCAACAGAAAACCCTAGGATTTTTACAGAAATGCCACTTCATCAGCGCAGAGTTATAGTTTGGTGTGGGTTCACTTTTTCTTTTATTATTGGGCCATTTTTCTTTGAAGAAATAAATGGAAGAACATTTAAAACCGCTTCAGTAACTGGTGAACGTTATGTTCAACTTTTGAGAGAAAAGGTTATCTCCATATTGCAGGACAGACAAGCACTGAACGAAATAACATTCATGCAAGATGGAGAACCTCCTCATATCTCCCGCGGTGCCAAACAATTGCTGAAGGATACGTTCGGTGAAGATCGTGTGATAAGTCGCCACTTTATACACCAGTGGCCTTCAAGATCACCAGACTTGACGCCTTGCGATTTTTGGCTATGGGGGTACATTAAGTCGCGTGTTTATCGATGCCGGCCTACCACATTGGTCATGTTGAAGGCTTCTATCAGACGGCACGTTTCATCAATTTCATCAGATATTTTATTTAATGCTGTCCATTCTGTAATCTATCGTCTGCAGGCGGTGTTTGAGAATGAAGGGCGCCACATTGAGCAAGGATTGTGATCTAATACAAGAGACAAGGCCTCCAAGAGACAAGTTACCTCATGTGTTATATAAGCTGCCATGTATTATATTATCTACCAATGTTTTGCAGCTCTTTGTGTTGGGTTATAGGTAAATAAATTATGTCCTCATATCTTGTCTCTTTTTATTTGTGAACAGTAATTTTTGTTTAAAACGAAAATTAAAATTAAAATTATACCGCGAATGTTTCTTTTAAAAATCGAAATTTATTTTCAAAGAGAAATAGCGACATTTCTAACTTTGAAGATGAGGTATGGAAAGGTGAAACATGAAGAGTAATGGAGAACGGAAAAATAAAAAGTGTCCAGGGGCGGGAATCGAACCCACACCCTTCTGCTTACCTGGACACTTTTTATTTTTCCGTTCTCCATTACTCTTCATGTTTCACCTTTCCATACCTCATCTTCAAAGTTAGAAATGTCGCTATTTCTCTTTGAAAATAAATTTCGATTTTTAAAAGAAACATTCGCGGTATAATTTTAATTTTCGTTTTACAATCATCAGCCGCGTTATATTGTATTTTAAATTTTTGTTTGTTTGTCATTTGCTCACATCTTATATTATGTCGTGCACACCAAAGTGTCATAACTTCTCGAATAACACTGTACACACAATTTTACCCCTTATGTTTAATTTATCGCTTTTCGCTCATTAAAAGAAATAGCATAAGGAATATTCTCTGTAACCCCCCACCTTTAGAAATTTTGGGCAAAAAAAAAATAATACAAAATGATTTTACTACCACGTTTTTCAACGCAAAAGGTTGATTTAAAAATTATATTTATTTGAGGGGATACATTTTTAAAAATCGTGTACAGTATAATAAACAATGATAACATTTGACAAGCCCATAGGACATTTGGAATAAAGTACGACAAATGTATTTTGTCACTCCCATCTATATTTCATTTGTTGGATCATGACAAATTTCCAGTTAAATAGTCGAGTGTCGCCAATTATTCAAGAAATTACACATTCCTTATAGCAAGAAATCCTATTAGTAGTACCATCATAATTTTTGGTACTATATTAACATTTCAAAAAATCGTGTATTGAATTCAGCTATGTTTTTCAAACATTCAATATATTTGACAAAACTCTATCAAAAATATAAATATTTTTTTGCTACATGTTTTAATTTGCATATACCTATTTTACATATCTCAGATTGTATTTAAAAATCGTTAACCATTTCTTCTAACTTTTGGCGAAATGGTGCTTTATTAATTAACGATTTGATATTATTAGGATTCTTTCCTGGTATACAAAAAGGAAAAATACGTGTCGATCAGTTATATTTTTCAATTAATCAAACAATTTGGCCGCTGAATTTCTGATTCTGGTACAGCGCCATCTAGGGAATGAAATTGTAACTAAAATCAATTTCGAAATTTTCAATATTTGCCATAAAAAATCCCATTGCATTCTGAACACAATGGTGTTTACCGCATTGCTCTAGCGCAAATATTCGCGGAGTTATTAATTTTTAAAGTTGTGCGGGACTTTTGGATCACCCTGTATATCAACACCTGACCCTTTTATTTTTTCTATTGTTTTTTTCATATATATTGCCACGTGGAAAATTAGAGAAGACCAACTTCGGGATGAGACAACAATTTATTTCAGGCAAGAACAAACTATGAGTGATAAACAAAAGATAAGCAAAGAGGGAAGTTTACAGAGTAGCAAAATATAAACATTAAAAAAAATGATACTCTGATAATAATGATAATAAATACTTTGTGAAAAAAAAAGTACAAATGTGATATTGAACTGGGATAAGGTGCATAAATTATGAAAAGGCCATCTCCTTATCGTGCAACTGAAAGTTGCTAATGGCTTGCGCCATCTATCGGAATGAATATCAACTATTCTCGTTGATTTTTAATTATTCCAGAATTTCTTGATTAATCAAGAAAAGCTAACCACAGACGCGTTTGGGACTTCTGGAATAAATAAAAATCAACGAAAATAGTTGATATTTATTCCGATAGATGGCGCAAGCCATCAGCAACTTTCAGTTGCACGATAAGGAGAGGCCTTTTTCATTATAAATACTTTCTTACAATATATATATATGATACATTTTGAATGATAGAAAGTAAATTTAGCTTTGTTCATAGTTTCTCTCTCCCTCTCATTTCCTTAAATTCAATTTTATGTATGCAAATAAAACCAAAATCTCTAAATTCAATTGTACAATATAAATCTTTTAATATGTAAATTTTAAAGCAGTTAACATGTATGTAAATTTTGTTTTTGTATAAAAGATTTGGAAAATAAAGAGAGAGATGATTGAGGTGGAGACAGCCACAAACGACTGCTAATTTTTCACACATCTATAGTAGAAATACATCATATATATATATATATATATAATCGTGGGAATGTGACGTCATCCATGATGATGATAAATCCAGACGGCACAGAGTAAAATATTCAGTGAGAGATCGTTACCATAATCACAGGAAATACCTCGAACAATATTCCAAGAAATATAGTTAGTTCTATAAGAGAGGGGTAAAAAACATTTGTTATACATTATTGAAGAAGGCACTTGTACTTTCTCCCCCATTACAGAGCAAAAAACCCATTAGACATTATTGCATTTGACAAAAAAAATCACTTTATTTATTGGCCTACTTTGTGGTTTATATATATTTTTTTTATAAAAAGAAGTAGTGTTTTTAGGAAAGTTTTTTTGTAAAATATTAATTATAATTGTAAATAGCGATTGAAATATTTTGCAGGGGATATATGGATCTATAATACAATATAATGCGGCTTATGATTGTAGAACGACATTTGAAAAATTTCCCGCATGTGTTTCTTTTGAACGAAATTTCGAAATTTTATTTTAAAGCAGAAATAACGATTATTTCTAACCTTAAGGATGAAGTATGAAAGGATGAATTGTGAAGTGTAATGATGAACGGAAAAATAAATATATTGATCTATTAAAGAAAAGGTTATCTCTTTCATCAACATGTTTGGTTTCTAATTTGACGGGAGAGGTGACGTTTTCTTTTTTTATAGATCAATATAAATATGAATGCATTAGAGCGCCATCTGTTATGATAAATTTGAACTATTATTGATGCGTATAATTCTTTTTAAAAATAAATTAATTTTCTATTGCCCTTATTGCAATGATAAAATAATGGGAGGGCCTGGCTCATCAGTGGTGAACCCTCCGAGCTATCAATATCCCCAATATCATAATTAACATCGATAGTTCGACCATGGAATTTGCATAGCCACTTTCTGTCAGTTGAACACTTCTTTGTCAAAAATTCAGACAACGATAACCTCCTTTTTCCGCTATGGAAGAAGAGAACCAAGTCGGTGAGAAAAGCTTCTCCACAACTTGTGTTTCTACAACAACAACAACAACAACAAAGCCTTTATTTAGGGCCTCTCGCCCTATACAGGATTCGCCAGTTTACAAGGAATGGGGAGAACACTGTGAGGCCTTTTTCCGGGATATAGTCTTGTGGAATCCAAATATCGCCACCGCTATATACCTATTCTTTGATATTTCATTAATTAGTGCCGGAAATGAAGGACAAAGTTGCCCCGTTTTATCATTTAGTTTTCGTCTTTCCTCAGACAGAGCAGCACAGTCAAATAAGTAGTGCAACATCTCCGTTGTTATTCCTGATCCACAGAAAGTGCAACTTGTGTTTCTATTTCTTTGTCAAATTCAGAAAATTTCACCAATTCCTTGTGTATCTCATGATATCAAAACTAACCCTGGCTTGATGAGGGTCGTTAACTCGAAACTATGGTTTACAGGAGGGCGTTCCGAAAATGTCAAAGTTGGTGTTGTTGCTTTGTCACCTACTCTAATCTGTACAAGAAGACCTTGTCTGGAGGAGGACTCTCTCAAGGTGGGGAAGCCTTCCTTGCTGAAGACATTTGTACACAACTATATATATATTCCCTTACACTTTATATACCCTTTTACTCTTTTATTTTTCCACCTTTGTAAAATTTGATTAAAAGAATCAATAAAATTGTTTAAATTGTCTAAAAAAAAGTTGTCTAATCTGATATTTTTTCAGAGACTTTTTGAGAGATAGCGCATATGTTTGAGTCTATTTTGATGGGAGAGATGATCATTTCCTTTTATATTTGTAAATATATATAAATCTCTGGACTAAAAGAGACACCTCTCCCTTTAATTATACCTTAAAACAATGTATTGTGTTTATCATCCCAGTAAAAAAAAGCGTTACTGGTGATGTTAAAGAATGAGCTTTATTTTTGGTAAATTCAGACAAAAAGCCAACAACCTCTATACCATGGTTTCAGGCTATGGTCCTCTTCCCTACAGGGACAGCTTCATAACATCCTACGAGACTGAATTTGCCAAAACTAGTGTTGTAGCTCATTCCTTATCAGCGCCAGTAAATTTTTTTACTGAGGTGATAATCATAATGTTTAATGGGAGAGGTGCCTCTTTTGGTACATGAATACTATCCTCTCATAACTGTATGTAGCATATACATGTTATATTAAAATATTATTTTATTTAAAATTATATATTTCATAGATACAAGTACTCTGTTAAATCGACCGCCAGAGGTCACGCTTCCACTATATAAACTCATTGTTGTTGTTCCCCGTTGGCCGGCTCATAACTTTTGTACATTATGTAAATAATCTTTTGTTTTCCTCGTTCTACTCGCCTTAATCCAGGCAGTACTTTTATCAAATTGTTTTTTATGCATATCCCATAGCTCAAATAAATAAATAAATCTATAATATTCAATATTATTATTATTATTATTTCAAGATTGTTAACCACGACTGCATTACCATAATCCTCAGCATGATCTAAATTCAAGCAGTAAATATCATTCATCTTTTTATATAATATACATGTGTAAGAATAAATAGATATGTAATTATTTAAAAATGCTTATTTTTAATTATATAGTTTTATTTTCCAATATTTCGTATGGCAACTCGCCAAATGGAAAATAAAACTATATGATTCAAAATAAGCATTTTTAAATAATTTAATATATGGATTGCTCAATTTTCAAACATATGCATATGTTATTATGAAAAAGGCATCTCCTTATCGCGCAACTGAAAGTTGCTAATGGCTTGCGCCATCTATCGGAATAAATATCAACTATTCTCGTTGATTTGGCGATGGAGATGGCGCAAGCCATCAGCAACTTTCAGTTGCACAATAAGGAGATGCCTTTTTCTTAATCTATACACCTTATCCCAGTACAATATAACATTTGTACTACTTTTTCACAATATGTATATGTGTATGAAAAGATATGTGGGATTTTTTATATTTTAGGACTTCATTATAGATTTGTAGTATTATTTAATCCAGTTTTAGTGTTTGATTCGATCGCACTTATTTCCAATTATTTTCCAATGCGGAGAATCGTTTTTAGTACAAGGGAAAATGTTTACACCCTAAATGTAGTTTGATCTTAAACTCGAGAATGGAGTGTAAGATATTTATCAATCTGCTTTTCCTCCTCACTCATGTACATATATAACCTTTTAGGGGAATCCCCTTGTAAGACAATAGTGTCTTAATAAAGGTTTTTGTTGTTGTTGATATTTATCAATCTGTATATGCAACTTTTATATGAAGAAAATAAAAAGTTTTCGAATAAAGTAATACCGAAATTTCCATGAATTACCTCGTTTTAAACACACATTAATAGGTTATAATACCTTGATAAAGGTTGGCGTTCAGCCAACTGAAATATTGGTAAAATAAATAATATTTTGATCCAATATATGCCTTTTTAATTAAAGATTTATTTATGGATTTCTCTATTTTCAAAACTATCGAATGACATTTAATGTTACAAAGGTTTTTAAAAAGGTTTTCTGTTCTTTTAAAATAATAGAAAATATGTTTATAACATTCTCCTCATTGAATATATTTTCTTTTCTGTAGTTCTAACAGTTTAAGTTAGCTATTTTAAATACACCAAAAGGCCCTGGAAAAATCCATAAATTTCACCAAATAATTATATGTAATCTTAAAATCCTGGCAGAGTGCCAAGAAAATGTTCCAATCGGAAAACATCGTCCAATATTTCATCCTTTATGCAACTTTAAAAGCGAAATCCTTTCGTATTTATTGCATGACTAATTTTTAAAACATTATCGTGTGTGTGTGTGTTAACTATTATAAAAGCCATTAATATAACTTTTACACTTCACTGAGGAAGATCAGCAAAATTAGTTTGTATCTTGGAATAGGTATCGATTTTTTAAAAATAATAATAAATTGGTAAAAAAAAAACACATTGTTGTTTTTAATTATAGTAGAACATCCCATGACTCATCTGATAAACACCCTGAATGACCGCCACTAGAAAACCTTATTTGCCTTCTACTAAACTAAACCTCCAATGAGAAACCATCTCCCTCCAGAAGAGACCAGGGTTATTTGAATCTTTAAAAAACCATGATTCTTAATCAAATTTCGCATTGAACAGGGTATTTTATTCTGTTTTATAATGAGCCCCGATTCTCTTGAAAAAGTCCAACCCCACCAGTGAGTGCAAGTAACCAAACAGGACACTAGCATAATTGTAAATGAAAAATCGAAATTCTTTCTACAAGTGTAGATATGTAAATAACTTATAATAAAAGGCAATCGTTAACTACCCACCATGATTATCATAACGTGTGTTGTTGTTGTTTATTCCCTCTGAACTGATGTTTTCAGGATTCCTTCGAGTTTGGTTTTGGTTCCTTAAAATACAAACTGCTTGATACGTATCGTAACGATAGAGGCTGCCTGGCCGGCATTCATAGTTCTTTAAATTAAAGATGGAGGAACAAACCTCAAGACATCTACTGATCGATTGCCCAGCATTTCAAGATTATAGAATGAAGAATGAACTAGTTGTTTGTGAACTTAACAATTTGATTTCCGATAAAAAATCATATTTAAAGTTTAATTCACATTTTGTAAATACATTCTAAACCTTCTTAAAAATCTGGATATCTAATGTTTTCATGCGTTGAATAATGTAAATAACTTATGTAAATAAACTTTTCTCATTGTTTGGCGCAAGTATCCCTTGCGGGATATAGCGCTTTGGAAATAAAATAATTGTAATTGTAATTAAAGATACTTAGTACAGTAAATATTTTTTATTATCTCGACGTTTCGATAAAAATCTTTTGTCCTCGTCAGGAGCAAACAAAAATTAAAACATTTAACAAGGCGTTAAAAATTATTCTAAGGCTGCAAGGACGTTCTCACGCGATATTTCATTGTAAGATCCCATTGATGAGATCTTGGTGGTTACAGGCTGTAACATATTGTTTATGACAGAGTCCTTTTCCTAAGTTCTGATTGAGTCCTGTATAACATGTACTTGGGAGAAGTAAAAAAAATCGTATTTTTAGGCGTTCTCTCATAGAGGTTCAACTATATTTTTAAGTGATGAAAAGAGACTTGCCCTGACCGTTTAAGATAGCAGAGTGCCATCTATCGGAATAAATTACAACTACAAGTACTTCATCTACTACTAACTTCTAGTACTACAACTACTTGTAGAGAGACACTTTGATTTAATATGATTTCTGTCTTTTTTTTTTTTTTCAAATAACATTTCTTCATGCATAGAGCCAACCAAGTACGCGTTTCGGGCTGTTGGCCCTCGTCAGTGTGGTGCATTCTGTACGTTTTTGACCCACTAAGAGGAGTATCTATTCTTCTTTCTAATTGTATTTTATGGCGATATTTGAAAAAAAAAGAGCTCAACACTAAATATGCCTATTTTGAGTACACTCATGGGCAAAACTTAAGGATGTTGTTCCTTTTAACATATATATCAGGATTCAGAATTTGTTATTTATGATATATATATATATATATATATATATATATATATATATATATATATATATATATAGTGTAAAAACTATATAATAAAAATATAACAGTGATTCTACATTTAAAACTCAAGGAGCAAACTGATAAGAATGATAAATCATATCAAGTAGATTTGGTTAGATTAGCAAGCTAAATCTAAATTAATTATAACAATAAATAGTTGTATAGTGCATTAAAAGTGCATGGTTCTGTCTTTCTCTCTTTTCTCTAACTACTAAAATGTATAATATTATATATATTCTCACTTCTATTATTCTATATATAGGATTAGAGTATGTCTAAATGACGTGTAAAAGCCGATGCAAAAGACGTTACGTTGTTAAATTTTATTGTTATTAATTATAAATATATAATTAACTAGATGATGTGTTAGAAGTAAAGGATTTTTTTTCTCTCTATCTATACTAAATAATAACAATTTACAAATTTTATAATTTGAATTTAAATAATCAAAATAATGAAGATAATTTTAATAGAAAACTTAACTATAAAACTATACAACTATTTATTGTTATATATATATATATATAAATCAGTTATTTGATACACAGATAGTGACCTTAAAAAAAGTATACAAATTAAATTACAAAAGCAAAAAATTAATTTTAAAAAAAGAACTTCACGAATCAAACTCTCGATCTTATACTTAATATAGAATTTCGCTTTTCAATACAACCACTGAGCTAAAAAAACACTGCATGCTGATTGGTTAAAATACCCAATACGGATTGACTGTCCAAGGTCACGTAACAGTACACAACAAATCATAACATGAATAAAACGGACATACGTATAAACACATTAATGTGTATACAGTAGACAACGAGGCAAAAAAAAAATAAACATGATAAAAAAAATGTTGATTTTGTAAAATTTCTTGGAAGACCGAATTATCGAGGTTTCCCTATACGCGTCAATTAAGGAAGACCGTAACAAAAAGAAGGCAATCGATATTGACGGGGCCATAAACCGTCCTCTAACCGGATTAGGCGCCTATGATGATAATGATGATGTACGGCCGTAAGAGGATTAAAGTCTCCTGATGATGATCATTTAAAATCATCATCGCGGTAAATTAAGAACGAGATTAAGTTCCCACTTTTTTTTTATCATTTCTAAAGAAAAAATAAATAAATAAAAATATTTTCTATTACCGTGTTCAAATAAAACATAAATTTTCAATCTTCTAGAGCAAATCCAATTTAATATAATGTATAAATTAAAATCCAATATGCTTATATGTTTTTGATGAAAATTATTTAAATCAGATGTTATTCTTGTTTTTATATAATAACTATTTCTATGAAAATAGAATAGAATTTAATATATGATTATATTTCTATATGTAATTATATATTTCTCTCGCGCGTATGACTTGATAAATTCGAATTTTCTTTCATGTTTTTTCCCCAATCCTCTATATTGAAAGGTCCGCCCTAGGCTGACGAGGGCCATTAGCCCGAAACCATGGTCTCTAGGTGGACGCTTTTCAGTTTTCCAAAGCTGGTGTTGTGGCTTTGTCACCGACCCGAGACCGCTAGTTTGCGGCGACGGTCAATAGATGGCGTCTGGTTTTAGACGTCTATTTTGACGGGAGAGGCGACCCTTGTCTCTTTAGATCAATTTCCTCCCAATCCTCTATATTTCTCAGGGGAGAAAATCTATATAACTGAAGGTCTTAAAAAAAGTATTGATTGAATAGAGTAAAATTGACAAATTACTGAAATATTGAGCAAAACACAATTATTTTTTTATATTTCATTTTTTTTTAATTATCATTTGCAAGAAAAACATTCTTGAAAAAAGCACTGTGCAAAAGATTTCTTGTTTTTATTTAGGAAAAAAAGCACCTCTCCCCCACTTTTTTTCTAAATAAAAACAAGAAACATTTTACACAGTAATTTTTAATATTATTTAATATTTTTATTTTTTCTCACAGAACTTATGGTATTTAAAAAAATGGTAAGCAATAATCTAAAACCTATGCGTCAAGTAGCGACCCTAACTTCTATAAACCAATCAGTTAATTCCATGGTGATCATGGTGAGATAACTGCTTCATTCATATATAAAAAAAAGGTCACCTCTCCCGTCAAAATAGACTTTAAAGTTAGACGTCATCTATTGGCCTTCGCCGCAAACTAGTAGCCACGGATCAGTGACAAAGCCACAACACCAGCTTTGGCAAACTGAGAAGCGTCCACCTAGAGACCATGGTTTCAGGCTAATGGCCCTCGTCAGTCTAAGGCGGACTTTATTCCATGAGATCCAAAAGGAATCAAATGGAAACTTCACAATATGACAGAGTTTAACTGGGTCAAAGGTCACCTTTATTTAATAGATCAATATCTTCCCGTCAAATTTTCCCACTATGTTCCATTCATGCTGTGAAACATATTATCATTGTTTAATTTGCATAACTTTTCTATTCACTTCTTTTTACTTTATTTTATACTTACCTATTTACACATTAAGTTACTTGCATATTTTCATATCTACATATTTACCTAGCCATATATATATATATATATATATATATATATATATATATATATATATATATATATATATTGCACAGTAAACTTGATTTACAAATTCTTGTAATCACATGAAAACAAATTTGTAATTGGTCAAAACTAATACAATAGTACAATAAATTGATAAAGAGGGAACAATCTCTCGAAATATTTTTAGAAAAAAAAATGTTTTTTTTTTCTTTTTCTTTACAGATCCAGGTACGCTCTTTTATATAAACTTAATTGATGGATCGCCTTTTGACTCAAAGCATCTATAATAGTTTCGAATTTTCATAACAGATGGCGTGCTGCCTTTTAGATATTTATCTATTTAGTTACATAACTATTTACATAACTCCGCTTTTGCCGGTCCCAAGCCCGGATGAAAAAGAAGGAGGGGGAGCAGTAACAAGCTCACTAAAAAAGCCTGGGTTCAGCTGGCCTGGCTGATAATACCCTGTAAGGGCTCCTAATCCAGGTATACAGGATGAGCAGCGTTTGTACTCCATGTTAGGAGCGGCTGTACATGGCGTCTGTTCCTCATGTCAGAGGCGGCCATTTCTTTTGGAGCTAATTCGGCCTGCCACTGAGTAGTGCTCCCAGTCTTAATGACAAAGGCATTCTACTTCACCCAGTGTGGAGATAAGAAAGAAGAAGAAGACTATTTACCTAGTCAAGATTCGAAACTATTTTAAAGGCGTAAGATTCTTTTTGAAATTAAACAATTTCTACTGCCCTTACTGCAATGGAAAAATTAATGGGAGGGCCTGGCTCATCAGTGGTGAACCCTCCAAGCGGTTTCGCCAGTTTAATCTACCATGGCCCTCCCATTAATTTTTCCATTGCAGTAAGGGCAGTAGAAATTGTTTAATTTGAAAAAGAATCTTACGCCTTTAAAATAGTTTCGAATTTTGATAACAGATGGCGCGCTAGTGCATCATATTTACATAGTATTACGTATTTCCATATACCTATATATATTTCCCTAAAGTGTCGTTTTAGAGTAGGAAGCTACACACCAATTAGCCACCGCCGTGGAATGTCATTACTACTCGAGAGGAATATAATGACCCTCATGCCGACAATATTGAATGCAGATGAATAGTTCAAATTCTTCACTAACTCCAATTTAGAGAAGAGAAAAAGCTTAAGATATAATCAATAGTCCCTTTTTTTTTCGCCATTAATTTGATGGTTTTTCGTATTTAACAAAAAGTCCCTTTAACAGTGTTGCCAATTTAAATATTTTTTAGTCATAGAATAAATGTTTTTTTTTTCTATAGCGGGGATAATATAAAAGGGAATATTTGTTATTTTTGTCGCTAAAAAATTGATGTTTATTTCTATTTATTTTTATTCCTTGTTTTAGTTTTCTTATAATTTATTTAAAGCTTCTATGAATATTTAGCAGTATAATTGTACATGAGGAATAATTCAATGATATTTTTTCTTAATTAATCTTATTATCTTTTTTTAGATGAGAAATTAGATAATTAATCACGATTTTTCTTTTTCGCAAATAAAAACTTCTATCCTTATTGCTATGAAAAATAAATGAGGAGGACTTGACTCATCAGTGATGCCCCTACCAGAGATTTCGTCTATTTAACCCACCAAATTTCTGATGGTTACGAGAACATTTATTTTTCTTCACAAAGCCGCTATAAATATGAATGATTATTTATACATTGTACAGGCCATGATATGTAGGGGTTAGTGAGGGCTTATAATGTAGTACCAGGCCATGAAAAACACGGTGTGTAGGGGGGGGGGGTTAGTGCTAACTTGTATTTTAAGTAAATTCCATGTCTCTACACACGGAGCGCCAGGCCCACGGTGTGTATAACCATGGTGTGTAGGGTTTAGTGAGAGCTTATAATGTAGGTAATATATCATGTCTACAAAGGTAGTACCATGTCATGATAATCATGGTATGTAGGAGTTAGTGAGAGCTTATAATGTAAGTAATATATCATGTCTACAAAGGTAGTACCATGTCATGATAATCATGGTATGTAGGAGTTAGTGAGAGCTTATAATGTAAGTAATATATCATGTATACAAAGGTAGTACCATGTCATGATAATCATGGTATGTAGGAGTTAGTGAGAGCTTATAATGTAAGTAATATATCATGTCTACAAAGGTAGTACCATGTCATGATAATCATGGTATGTAGGAGTTAGTGAGAGCTTATAATGTAAGTAATATATCATGTCTACAAAGGGAGTACCATGTCATGATAATCATGGTATGTAGGAGTTAGTGAGAGCTTATAATGTAAGTAATATATCATGTCTACAAAGGTAGTACCATGTCATGATAATCATGGTATGTAGGAGTTAGTGAGAGCTTATAATGTAAGTAATATATCATGTCTACAAAGGTAGTACCATGTCATGATAATCATGGTATGTAGGAGTTAGTGAGAGCTTATAATGTAAGTAATATATCATGTCTACAAAGGTAGTACCATGTCATGATAATCATGGTATGTAGGAGTTAGTGAGAGCTTATAATGTAAGTAATATATCATGTATACAAAGGTAGTACCATGTCATGATAATCATGGTATGTAGGAGTTAGTGAGAGCTTATAATGTAAGTAATATATCATGTCTACAAAGGTAGTACCATGTCATGATAATCATGGTATGTAGGAGTTAGTGAGAGCTTATAATGTAAGTAATATATCATGTCTACAAAGGTAGTATCATGTCATGATAATCATGGTATGTAGGAGTTAGTGAGAGCTTATAATGTAAGTAATATATCATGTATACAAAGGTAGTACCATGTCATGATAATCATGGTATGTAGGAGTTAGTGAGAGCTTATAATGTAAGTAATATATCATGTATACAAAGGTAGTACCATGTCATGATAATCATGGTATGTAGGAGTTAGTGAGAGCTTATAATGTAAGTAATATATCATGTATACAAAGGTAGTACCATGTCATGATAATCATGGTATGTAGGAGTTAGTGAGAGCTTATAATGTAAGTAATATATCATGTCTACAAAGGTAGTACCATGTCATGATAATCATGGTATGTAGGAGTTAGTGAGAGCTTATAATGTAAGTAATATATCATGTCTACAAAGGTAGTACCATGTCATGATAATCATGGTATGTAGGAGTTAGTGAGAGCTTATAATGTAAGTAATATATCATGTATACAAAGGTAGTACCATGTCATGATAATCATGGTATGTAGGAGTTAGTGAGAGCTTATAATGTAAGTAATATATCATGTATACAAAGGTAGTACCATGTCATGATAATCATGGTATGTAGGAGTTAGTGAGAGCTTATAATGTAAGTAATATATCATGTCTACAAAGGTAGTACCATGTCATGATAATCATGATATGTAGGAGTTAGTGAGAGCTTATAATGTAAGTAATATATCATGTCTACAAAGGTAGTACCATGTCATGATAATCATGGTATGTAGGAGTTAGTGAGAGCTTATAATGTAAGTAATATATCATGTCTACAAAGGTAGTACCATGTCATGATAATCATGGTATGTAGGAGTTAGTGAGAGCTTATAATGTAAGTAATATATCATGTCTACAAAGGTAGTACCATGTCATGATAATCATGGTATGTAGGAGTTAGTGAGAGCTTATATACCACATGTGGTCTACACATTGAGGCCATGATAATCATGGTGGATAGAGTGTTGTGTGACTGCAATACAAGCAGCTACAACCCTCTCATGGTTATCATGATTTTTTTTATCAAAAGTACCATATTTTATTATCAAATTTCATATAGCAAATCAGGTTCAATTCTTTAATTAGTACCATAGTGTGTGATACCTAAATAATGTAATTCTTAAAATACGTTTTACATCAGAATTTTATCGGCCCAGTAATTCTCAAAAGGTTATTTACATGAAGAGAAAGAAAAAGAAATAATTAATTAAAAAGAGCACAAATAACAATTTATCCCTCCATAATTTATTTATTAAACAAAAGGAAGCTAAAAAAATAAAAATCTTACAAAATAAACTAAAAAATGATTAATTTATTGAAGGGAAGAAAATACAAAAAATATAGTATTGATGTGAGAAGAGACAATGGTCAAATTTTATTTTTTTTAATTTAAAAATCACTGAATAAACTTTTAGGCCTCATTATTTCTAACGTATGTATTCAAAGTTTTTAAATAAACATTTCTCTTTGTTGTCGATAGGTTTAGCTCATCTTAAATATTTTTGTTTAATCCGTTGTTTTTTTGCTTTTTAATTAATATGTTATTGTATTATGATTTTTTTTTTGTAAATGTGTATTGTTCACAATGGATCCTTGTAATAGATATTTGTTAAGTTCTTTTTCTATAAATGAAGGAAATATTTTTGAATAAAAATATAATGGCGCGTTATATTTTCTATTTTCTTTTTGCCTATAGTTCAAACTTTTTAAAGATAAACTAATGGACAAAACTTAAGGAAGTTGTACCTTTTAACATGTATATCGGGGATTTCAGACAATAAATCTGAAAGATATTTGATACACAGTGATAATCATTGAAGACACACGAGATAACCAAGTGTGAACAAAATTGCCTCTGTCTCCTAAAAAAAAAAAAAAGACGACCGTCAATATCAAAGAAGTTCCAAGAAAAATCAACAATTAGTTGCTATTTATTCCGAAAGCTAGCGCAATAACACTGAAAGATATTTGATACACAGTGACCTTTATTGAATACTAGCGGACGTACCCGGCTTCGCCCGGGTTTTACCCGAGTAAAGGTTTGTCTAACGAATCTCTCAATAAAGTGAACATTTTTTCCCGGTCCCTTGAAAAATACTCGATAAGTTGAATGAAATCAATATTAATTGGTTCCCTCGGTAATTGGAAGTTAAAGGAATAGTATCTTGCCTTGGAATTGTATCATTATTCTTGTCTCAAATAAATTGCCGTGTCATCCTGAATTTTGTCTTTCCTAATTTTCTACATTACAAAATCATCGTATCATCATGATAATATTTAGAGCAGATTGTTGAATTATAACAGATAAATTAGAATATTTAGCTTGATTATTTTAAAGCGAAAAGTTATTTCAAAAATTTTTTTTGCTAGAAACCTTCCCAGTACTATACTAAATAACTTCCCAAAGTTTCATGGCGTTCCAATGAGTGGTTTGGTCAGGCATAAAGGACAAACAGACACACACACACATACATTCAATTTTATATATATAGATACACGAGATAACCAAGTGTGAACAAAATTGCCTTTGTCTCCTTAAAAAAAAAAAAACAGACGACAATATGGCGCATTTGTTCTCCTAAATAAAATTTCACACTAATAACTAAAATGCACATCATTTTTTCAATTATGGCAGTTTTTAATAACGATGTATGTATACTATTCAAAAATAAAATAAAAATATATCAAATATAATATCAATCATTTTTAAAATTGCATACAATTTAGCAATTTAATTAATATATGCATACAAAAAAAGGGGTTTCAAATAACTTTTAAAATTTAAAACCCCTCACAGAGATAAAATACAAATAATGACGACACGTGTGTAGCAAACAAGTTAGTTAGTAAAGGAATTAAAAGAGCTATATTTGCATAGTTCTATAGAGTTGTGTAAATAAGGGCTGGTTAATAGGTTCGGAACCAAACATCGGCATACAAATGGTCAAACGTCTGCTATTGAATTTCCAGTCAATAACAGGGTTGCCAGCGATAATTTATGGTTTGTAATGGTTTATTCAGAGAATATTTATTTTCCTTTTGAAATATAATAAATTGTGTTTGTGATAGATATCTAGCAATTCCAAACTAATTATAAACCACTCAATATTTGTGTGATTAATTATATAGATACATTTGTATAATATATAAATGGCTATAATAGTATTGATATAGAATATAATAAATTATTGATATATATATATATATATATATATATATGTGGTATAAAGATATAATATAAATTATCTCTTCAATTATTCTCTCTTTTTTTACCAGCAGAATGACCAGGCGTCCCTTGGGTTCCTCTGAAGTAAATATTAGCCAAACGAAAATTTTTCTCTCAACAAATCCTATAGATTATTATTATATTAATAAAATAAAAAGGCATCTCCTTATCAGACAACTGAAATTGCTGATGGCTTGCGCCATCTATCGGAATAAATATCAACTATTTGTTGATTTTTTTAAAATTATTCCAGAATTGGCCAAATACCCATTCTTGATTAATCAAGAAAAGCTAACCAAGTACGCGTTTCGGTTACTTTCAGTAGCCCGATAAGTAGATGACTTTTTTTCTTTTTCTTAGTATATGAACCTTATCCCGGTACACATTTTTACTATTTTTCACATTATTATATTATTATTACTACTCGGAATATTAGTAGCTTTGATGTATTTGCGATGATGTTTATTAAATTCATTAATATTTTATCATTGTCATTTGCATAGATCATAATATGTAATTTAGTATGTTATTTGAATAATTTCCTTTCCCCTTCCTATTGAACTCCACAGACTAGTGGACTCAGGTCAGTGACAAAGCCACGACACCAGTTTTGACAAACCGAGAAGCGTCAACCTAGAGATCGTGGTTTCGGGCTATTGGCCTTCGTCAATTTAGAGCGGACTTTATTCCATGAGATTAACAAGGGATTAAATGAAATCTTCACAATCTGCCAAAGAGGTGTTTATCTGGTAGAGTAGCTAGGCCAAATCTATGTTAAAAAATCTCTATTTTAGAGTCTATTTTGACGGTAGAGGCGACCAGTATTTTTATAGAAGCATGTAGAAATCTACTGCGTTGTGATAAAGGGAATATTTCTTTGTTTATCCAGGTATAAGACGAGCTTTAGAGATTTACAGCTCATCTATGAGTCTAACGATAAAAAAAAGGACCACGATAAAGAAATTTGCACAATTGTAGATACACAATATTTACATCTTATAAGCATTGTATGCGTAATATTAATCGCTTCTATATTTCTCTCTTTTAAGCCTACAACCATAGCATGAATATGTCAATACAGTGCATTCAATACACTCATAGACAAAACTTAAGAAGGTTTCATATCTTGATGTCGACGGTTGTCTATTTTTTTTAAGGAGACAGTGGTTATTCACACTTGGTTATCTCGTGTGTCTTCAATAAAGGTCACTGTTATATCTTTCAGAGTTATTGTCTGAATCCCGATATACATTCTGAAAGGTAAAACTTGCTTATGTTTTGTCTATGAGTGTAAATAAATCCCTTGCATCTCTCTCTATTTTATTCAATAAATATTCAATTATTCTGTATTTAACATTATATAACCTTATATGAATATTGAAATAAATTACACCTATCCCCCGATTTACACGGTAGATACCTTCCTGAGAAAAACGTGTAAATCGAAAATTGAAATTTTTTTAAAATTAGAAATACAGACACAGTGTGCGTGTGCAGCAAGTCAGCACATAAGCTCGGGATTCCTCGTGAGATGTGTACACAGCGCATGTGTTCAATCACAGTAACATTTAGTATAGTGCGAAAAAAACAAAAAAAAAAACTTATTTGGAAAACCGTGTAAAAGCGAAAACGTGTAAAACAAGTACCGTGTAAATCGGGGGATAGGTGTAGTTTCAATCTCTCTTTCTCCATTATTGTTAATTTCTCATAAATAGTGCGGACTGTACATTTTGACCTGTATTGACAAGATGTCAATAAAATATGTTAATTGTTATTGTCTCTCTTAACCTTCTATAACCTTATATGGGCATTGTGATAAAGTAGTTTCAATCTCTCTCTCTCTCTCATATTTATATTTATTCTGTATTTAACCTTCTATAATCTTATATGGACATTGTGATAGTTTCAATCTCTCTAATTGAAAATAAAATTGAACCGTCCAGGGATTAATTTCTCATAAGAGTATATTTACTATATCTAGCTTTCGGACTTAAAGAAGTCTCTTCTACAGGAGAGAGAGATTGAAGATCACAAGTGTGGCTACCATCTACAAGTACCATCTTGGTCTTGAGTTGGGTAACACCAGCCATCACATCGACCTGCCCACTCTGTGGGAGAGAACTCTCGCAGTCCACCGGTGGCGGAGTCTTTCCCGCGGTTGGCGACACCAATAAATAACTTGTATATATGTATATTTGTCAATTATTATATGTATTTATTCATATATATTTATCGTTACATGATCTTATTTACTCATATTTATATATTTAACCTTATATAACCATATATGAGCGATGTAATAAAGAAGTTTCAATCTCAGGAGAGAGAGAACACTATATTAAAATTAAATATAAATAATAAAGTAAAAAGTTTTTTTATTTATTTCAGGCTATTATTGTAACTGATTATTTCATTTTCAACTAACATATTAATAATTTTGATATTCTTTTACTCCGCATATGTCTCTCCTTATATCTATCTGTTTGATTATATGTAAATAAGTTAGTAATTGCTTTGATTTAAAAAATTTGCATTTTCATCCTCATGTTTGTCTTCTTTCATTTTTCTACGTGACAGTTGTGATGGAGATACTGGGTTTATGATGCAAAAAAAAAGGATAATGAATAAAAAATATTGTCAAGAGGCTTTGCGGCTCCAATCAAGAGAGGCCCCATGGGACGCCTGTCAATCATCTCTGGACTCCGGGAGTAGAGGCCACGGGTGTGAGGGGTTCTCGGAATCTGATCGGTGAGGTGGCTGACGTCGCTCATTAGGATTATCATTAACTTGGAATAAGTTGTATTATTATTTGACTCTCTCTCCCTATAAATACCTCTTGTATACAATTTTATTGGAGAGCTAAAAGGTAAATACCCACCTTTATAATAAATTAATTATTCCTAAACTTGCCCTTGCTTTATTTATCTCCGCGGCAATATAGTTGTTACAATAAAAAAACAACGAGACACACATCTAAAAATTTAAATAACTTGTTATATATGCTCGTTGTAATCACATTTTAATTTGTTTTACGCTTTGTTAATTAAATTTTAATTATTCTCTTGTGATAGTTAATTTTTTGGAGACAATTTTTGTATTTGGTCTCTTTCTTCAAAATAAAAAAATATATAATTAAATTTCTTCTCTAACCCTCGAGCGATGTTTTTCCAATTTAATTTCTAGCACCACGCCAAAAAGAAATGAGAGGGAATTTTTAACTAATTGAATAAACCATTCTAACAAAGGGAATTATAATAGTTAGAATAGTAATTCAACATTTATGCTAGTTAACCCTCTCTCCATTGTTGTGTCGTGTGTGTTTGTTTTTTGTGTTGTTGTCAAAAATAAATTAATAAGAAATTGGAAATATTTTAGACGCGTATGATTTTTCTTAAAATTAAACAATTTTCTACTGTCCTTACTGTAATGATAAATTAATGGGAAGACCCCTGACTCATCAGTGGTGAACCCTCCCAGCGGTTTCGCCAGTTGAATCTACCATTTATTCTAAAAATCATGCTAATACATCATGTTAGTATCATAAAGATAGAGGCTGCCTAGCCGGCATTCATAGTTCTTCAAATAAAAGACACTTCGGCCAGTAATATTGCATTTTGATGTTTTCCTTTCATACCGATACTGAAGATGACCTTTCTTGGAAATGATATTTTAAATGAAATATGGACATAAGGTTTGAGGAGATAGACAGAATATAGAAATACATGTCAATATATTACCACGTAGAAAATTAGGAAAGACAAACTTCAGGATGACACAGCAATTTATTTAAATGCAAGAACAAACTATGAATGATTAAAAAAATAAGCAATGAGGAAAGTTTACAGAGTAGCAAAATATAAACATTAAAAATGATACTCTGTTAATAAAATAAAAAAAACTTTGTTACAAAATACAGTTAAACCTGTCTATAGCGGCCCCTCTTGGGACTCACCAAAATAGAGTGCTATAGAGAGGGGGTGCTATAGACAGGTCACTTTTAATGTAAAATGTTTACATTTTAATGTTTAAAATCGGGCGCTATAGAGAGGAAGGCGCTATTTAGAGGGGGGCGCTATAGACAGGTTTAACTGTAATATGCTTCGAACAATTGCTCTTTGGCAAACATCAAGTATTAATTAATTGTATAGGGAGGTTTACAATGAACAGGAGTAAACATTGGCGATGAAATGTTCAACACAGGGTTGACTTAATAATCAAATAGCATTGATGTTTTATAGGGGTCAGTGGACGATTGGTATACACCGTCGATTTTCTACAGCTGCGACCTGGGTTCGAATCCCGCATTGGACCTTTTTTTCTTAATAAAAAAAAATTGTTCAAAGGTCCCCTTTTTTGCTAAAGTCCAACACAACTAGTCCTCACGAGAAAAACCAAACGGAGATCTTTCACATTTGTAAGTACAAAAATCGAACTGCTTTTTACATGTGTAGATAAAGTGCATAAGTGAACCAAATACATGGTAGATATGCAATTTACAATGTTTGGAGTGTTTTCTTGCCCGAAATTGCTTTCTACAAGGTGCATAAGTGAACCAAATACATGGTAGATATGCAATTTACAATGTTTGGAGTGTTTTCTTGCCCGAAATTGCTTTCTACATGTGTAGATAAAGTACATAAGTGAACCAAATACATGGTAGGTATGCAATTTACAATGTTTGGAGTGTTTTCTTGCCCGAAATTGCTTTCTACATGTGTAGATAAAGTGCATAAGTGAACCAAATACATGGTAGGTATGCAATTTACAATGTTTGGAGTGTTTTCTTGCCCGAAATTGCTTTTTACATGTGTAGATAAAGTGAACCAAATACATGGTAGGTATGCAATTTACAATGTTTGGAGTGTTTTCTTGCCCGAATTTGCTTTCTACATGTGTAGATAAAGTGCATAAGTGAACCAAATACATGGTAAACATGCAATTTACAATATTTGGAATGTTTTCTTGCCCGAAATTGCTTTCTACATGTGTAGATAAATGCATAAGTGAACCAAATACATGGTAGATATGCAATTTACAATATTTGGAATGTTTTCTTGCCCGAAATTGCTTTCTACATGTGTAGATAAAGTGCATAAGTGAACCAAATACATTGTAAATTGCATATCTACCATGTATTTGGTTCACTTATGCACTTTTTCTACATGTGTAGATATGCAATTTAGAATGTTTGGAATGTTTTCTTGCCCGAAAGCTTGTCCCCTATCGTCCTTTTATAAAAGAAGCTTTTTTCCCAGAATTGTGTTTCTATGGCGAATAGGGAGATTATCGTTGTCTTGGTTTCTACATGTGTAGATGTCACCACCAGCGAGTGTAAGTAACCAAACGGGGCTCTGGCACATTTGTAAGTGCAAAGTCGAACTGCTTTTCACATGTGTAGACATGTGGTACACTTACAGTAAAAGCAGTCACCTACTTCTACCCACCATGATTATCATGGCCTGTACTATGTGTACTAGGAATAAGCAAAAAAAAAGATATGTGGTGCACTTAAAGTAAAAGCATTTGCTAACTACTACCCACCATCATTATAATCATGGTCTGTATCAGGCGTACTCGGAATAATAACAAAATTATATTTAAGACAACGATATATTATATATTTATAAATGTATGTAATTCTACTGTCCTCAAAGCTTATGTCCATAATTATTCTAAAATACCCATTCCAAGAGTCTACCAACAGTATCACTATAAAAGGAAGTTCCAAAAATGCAATATAACAGCGGTATGGTAGATTAAACTGGCGAAACCGCTGGGAGGGTTTACCACTGATGAACCAGGCCCTCCCATTAATTTTTCCATTGCAGTAAGGGCAGTAGAAATTGTTTTATTTCAAAAAGAATCTTACGCGTCTATAATAGTTTCGAATTTTGACAACGGTAATATCCCTATTCACTATAAAAGAAGAAACAATAGCTCCTTTATATAAGAGAACAATCGGACAATATTTCGGGCAAGAAAAAACTCCAAACATTGTAAATTGCATATCTACCATGAATTTGGTACACTATGCAAATATATGAATTATCACCAAGTTTGTAGAACCTGATGTAGGAGGGCGTTTTGTCCGAAAGCTTATACGATCGTCCTCTATAAAAGAAGCTCCTCTCCCTGACTTGTGTTTCTTCTATAAAATTGTTGTTTCAGATATTCAATGGAGAAAGAAAATTATTCTGAAATAACTCAACCTATTCAACATTGAAGTTATTCCCTATTTGAAACAATAAACAATACTTTATTCAGAAGCGTACCGGATATATATGTTAACCAACCCAATACAATATTTGAGTCTTATATATTTTTCATAGATTAAACTGGCGAAACCGCTGGGAGGGTTCACCATTGATGAGCCAAGCTCTTCCAATATTTTTATCATTGCAGTAAGGGTGTATGTTTCTATATTATAATTTAAAAAAAAAACTAGTTTCAAACATCATATACCGTTATGTGGACGGTATGCAATTTAGTTATATTAGCTACTCTATAACAACTTTTGCACTAAATAGTTCACATTTCGAAATACAGATGGCGCGGTAATGCTTCATATGTAACAGTATTTATTTATAAGTCATATACAGTTAAACCTGTCTATAGCGCACCCTCTTGGGACTCACCAAAATAGGGTGCTATTGAGATGGGGTGCTATAGACAGTTCACTTTTAATGTAAATCGCATCGTACTATGTATTTAAAATCGGGCGCTATATGAGAGGAAGGCGCTATTTAGAGGGGGGCGCTATAGACAAGTTTAACTGTATATATAAAGGTTGAAGATTTTAGTTTCACAAGAAGTTTTAAAACGCATATCTTGTTAAGCTCGGTGGCAAAATTCTTATATTTGCATACTGCCCCAAATTCATTGTAAGTATGCAAACCTGCCAACAAATAAACCTCTATTTCATTATTGATATCATCAATAGTTTCTTCAATTGTTGTCGAATATATTAATACAACATTTAACCACGAACAATCTCTAAGAAGGCTTTAATCATTTATTTTATCATCACCAACAAAAACATTGGATAAATTAAATTATTTATGCGTTGTTAAAATGACTTTTTTAAATGTCAGCGGGTAATGGAGCGTTCCAAAAGATAACGACTTGATTTTAAAAAATAAATTTTAATTGGTCCATTAATTTTATTGTTATTTTTTAGTCGTCTGTGGTGTAGATTTATGTGTAACGTTAATTGACTAGTTATTCTACAACAACAACAACAAAAAAGCCTTTATTTAGGGTCACTGACCCTATACAGGATTCACCAGAGGTATGCATAAGAACAAAGCAGTGAGACAACGGAAATAGCGATATATACAGAGTAAAAAGAGAAAGAAAAAAAAAAAAACAAGAAAAGGAAAAAAAAAAAAAATAATAAGAAAGAGGGAAGCAAGAAATCAACACAGAAAGAGTAGCAGTAAGAAATTGAGGAGTGAGTATCACTTGGCCTTCTTCTGAGATATGGACTTGTGGAAACCATAAAACGCCGTAGCAATATGCTTATTCTGGGTCATATTGTCAATTATTGATGGAAGTGAAGCACAGAGTTGCCCAGTTTTGAGCATAAGGGTTCTTCTTTCTTCTTTCAGAGCAGAGCAATCAAAAATATAGTGAGTGATTTCATTTTGTAGTTTTGAATTACAGAAGGTACAAGTCGGGTCCTCACCGCAGAGCATCTTGGTGTGGTTTTCTCTAAAAAAACTTGAAAGTATTCTAACTTGTGCGAGTAGTCTTACAACCGGGAAAGGAAAATCCCCTAAAAGGTATCCCTCCGTCATGAAAGATATGTGAATGTCTTTGTAGTGAGAGTATAGCTTAGATTTATCCATTCTTGTAAGGTCGTTTTGTATAGATTGGTCTGCCGCTGTTTTTAAGAGCCCTGTAATCGCGCTCCTCAGCGTTTCAGGGTCATCACAGGAAACAAGTGCAGGGGATCCATTATCGTTAAGCAGATTAGTGAGCTTTTTAATGAAACCGATGGGTGTGCCCGAAGCATTAGAGAGTTCCCGTGTTCTATTAAAACATATACGTGGCAATCTGTCACTGCTCATATTCAACACCCGCAGCCAATACTTCAGGGTTAATTTTAAGGCTGTTACACTCAATGAGATACGACCGGTTTCTAATCTGATTAGGTAACCTGGAGTGTATCTGGGCAGATTCAGGAACCTACGGATAAATATGTCTTGTATATTGTCCAGTAAGTCTTTATGCTCTGTTGCCCATAATGGAGCGGCATACATCAGGACAGCTCTCACTATTGTATCAAAGAGTTTGATTGATAAATTTATTGACTTTGCTTTTGATTTTATTAATATTGGGTGTGTGGCGTTAATTGCTGTAAGTGCTTTTCCTTTAAAGTAATTTGCCGGGTGAGTAGTTGTTATTGTTGGTGTCAGAGGGAATCCCAAGTATGTATATCTTGAAGTTATTGCTATGGGTTTATCATTCCAGAACCATCTATCCTTATTTGAGGGTTTACCTCCATTACGGAACACCATAATCTTTGACTTGGACTCATTTAGTGTCATTAAGTTCTCATCGAGATATTCTTTCAGTATTTTGATCTTCTTTTGGAGGTTTATCCTGGACTCACCTATAATTGCTATGTCGTCGGCGTACAGCAATAAATGGATATCTCCAAATTCTGGCAAATTTACACTCGGCAGGTCTGAGTTATTATAAATTTCGATTAAGTCCGTGATAAATAATATAAATAGCAGTGGGGAAAGTGGTTCTCCCTGGAGGACTCCCGAGTTTATCTTAATACTTTCCGTAAATGATCCCTTCCATCTGATAGCTATAGTTGCTTGTTCGTAGTAACTTTTGATCGTACTTATGAATTGGTAACTTATGCCTAGGTTGTAAAGTTTTTTCCAAAGTAGTGAGTGGGGTACAGTATCAAATGCCTTCCTTAGATCGACAAAAAAGACATATAGTTTTCCCCTCTTTTTTCTTAATGATAGTTGGATTAAAGTAGTTAGTGTAAATATGTGGTCAATACATGATCTTTCTTTTCTAAATCCCGCTTGACTAGTTATTCTTTTTATATGTTTTTTTATTATTTCTGAATAAAATGTTAACTATTAATATTTTTAAATCATGGATTAGAAGTGTTAATAAATTAGTAAAAAAAGCCATAGTTTTCTGAAAACGCCAATATTTTTTACATTTAAAAAAAAGGTCCTAATTATGGACTATAAAAAACTACAAAAATATCTGCACTTAAAATTAATTATGTACTTGTGTGTGAGGAAGTTCATAATTATGCTGCTTTAAAGTTCAAAACTGCACTTAAAACGCCAAATTAAACACTTAAAACGCCAAATTAAACACTTTAAAACGCCAAATTAAGCACTTAAAAGACTAGGCTGTGCACTTAAACGTATTAAATCTGAAGCTATATAGCCATAGATACTTTAAGTACCTACAAAAAGTCTTTAAACTGGCGGATATATATCCAGAACAGCCCAATAAATATTGTAGTTGACAAAACCGCTAGAGGGTCCACCACTGATGAGCCAGGCCCTTCCCAAATATTTTTCCATCGCAGTAAGGAGAGTAGTAAACGTTCTTTTCAAGAAAAAAGTTGGCGTTAACTTGATTATATTCTTATAAATGTACTTATATATACACTCATGGACAAAACTTAAAGAAGTGGAAAGTCTTTAATGTCGCTGGTCGTCTGTTTTTTAAAGGAGACAGAGGCAATTTTGTTCACACTTGATTATCTCGTGTGTCTTCAATAAAGGTCACTATGTATCAAATAACTTTCAGAATTATTGTCTGAATATCGATATACATACTAAAAGGAACAACGTCCTTAAGTTTTGTGTCCCATGAGTGCATATGTAAAAAATATAATATTTAAAATTATAATTGATGAGAAGGTATATTTAAAGTCTAATAGAAGTTAGATGCAGTTTATGTACGAGGAATAACCATCAGTTATTTCTTTAATAAACAATATAGGCCGCTGGATGAAACAGAATTTTACAAAACTTGTTGCTAGGACAGAAAAATTTGCTTTAATGCTCACCGATTCGTGCAAAAGTCCAAATTCACAAGTGATCGCAAGTTCGCTTCCAAAGTAACTTTACTAGGTACCGCTCAAAAAAGAGCAACCTAGTTTATGATATTTGCAACAATGATACAATAATATATGTGAAGGTCATTCACATATTAAAACAAAATGTACAACGCGGGATTCGATCCCGGTTCATGGCTGTTTTAACCACTCGTCCACCGACTTTTCTATCAATGAGTACAAGTAACCAAACTTGACTATTGACACATTTGTAAATTAAATTTTATTGCCATCTATCGTTAAAAATTTACACAAATAAATTTACTGGCAATGCGTTTCTTTTAAATATCAGCCAAGCCCTCTCATTCAATAACTCATATCATTGCAGTAAGGTCTGTAGAGATAACATTTGTAAATGCAAAGACCAAACTGTTTTCTACCTATGTAGACATGTAGTGTACTTACAGTAAAAGCTGTCGTTAGTACTACCCACCATGATTATAATTACGTACTTTGGATAGGTACTACTACCACTGTTACGATAGAAAAATTAACAAAAACACTTTTTCCCTTCCCTGGACACTTTTATTTTTCCGTTTATCATTACTCTTCACACTTCATCCTTTCATACTTCATTCCTAAGTTTAGAAATGGTCGTTATTTCTCCTTAAAATAAATTTTGATTTTTCGTTTAAAAGAAAAACATGCGGGATATTTTTCAAATGTCGTTTTACAAAAACACTTTTAAACTCAAATTTTTATGATCGCAGTAAAGTTTTCATAAGTTATTTTTAATGATATATTCGTAAAATAAACATTAAATATTCAAAAAAAGTGTAAAATACATTCGATAAATAGCATTTTACAAATATAATTTATTTCCTATAATTAATAAACAACTATATAACAAAAAAACTCACAAATTATATTTTATTATTATTCTAAAAATTCAATTATAATTAACGAGAACTAATTAGTTATCTAATCATTATAGTTAAACATCATAAAAGTTGCATAAAGAACGTTATCAACATATTGATCATATTGTGGATAAAAACCAACGCTCGGAAACTTCGGATTAATTAAAATGAATAAAAAAAAGTTTCACCATTTTACAACATAATTAAAAGATGTTCGAAAAGTGCATTGATTTTTAAAGGATATTTTTGGAATGTTTCAGAACAATGCCCTCATCTGGGAGAATGACCTATTTCGATTCTTCCACTTCAGTGAGTTGATTTTTTTTTTTTTGACCATAGACCCTTATCTTTATGTAAGACCTACTTTTACTTTAGTTTCCTTTTTTACAACCGATTGGTGTAGCTTTGCTACAACTTAATACGAGAGGATTCTAAAATGATCATAAAAGTTTTTTTTTTATGTGGAATACTAGAAAATAAAGACCTAATCCAAATAAATTAATAGTGTGTGATGTTTCGGTAATAGAGTTGTTATCATCATCAGGCAAAAGAATGGAAAAAAAATGTTATTTATGTTTTTTTTCTAAATTATTTTGTCTGATGATGGTAATAACGCTGTTATCGAAGCGTCACACACTATTTATTTGGATTTGTTCATATTTTCTTGTAGCTATAATCTACTACTATTGTGTGCTTTATCATTTGGAATACTATAGTGAAAAGAGTTTAATAAATTAATATTAATGTTGTCAAACAAATATATGCATTATTAAATAACGTTCGATTTTTTTTAAATCAATTTTTTGTTTTACATTGTTATAATGCTATACGTTCATGGAAACAAAATTTAAGGAATTTGTACCTTTTAGCATCTATATCGGAATTCTGAATAACTCAGGATTTTATAGGCAAGTCAGGGATGGCTCTACGAGATTTAATAAATGATATGTGTTTAATGTGATTGGATGATTATTTATTTAATTAGTAAATAGAACATGGAGCTCCATCTGTTGGCTGAAAAAAAAAATATTTTTAGGCTTTTACTTAATCCAATCGAAATGATACAATTTTTGAAGAAGAAAAAATCACAAAATAAATGCATTTTTAAACATACAGATGGCTCTCTATTCCTTGTATAATAAGACCTTTGTATATAGAGAAACATTATTATTGCAGGTTTGATTTAGAAATTAAATTATAATTGGTATTTATGCATTTGAATATTTATTCTTTTATATATTGCCACGTGGAAAATTAGGGAAGACAAAAACTTCAGGATGAGACAGCAATTTATTTAAGGCAAGAACAAACTATGAAGGATAAACAAAAGATAAGCAATGAGGGAAGTTTACAGAGTAGTGAAATATAAACATAAAAAATTACCACTCTGTTAATAAAAGTATAAAATAATAAATACTTCTCTGCAATATTTTCAGATAAAATACCTTTTTTCAATGTTTTCTGAATTTCACAACTGCTCTCGTAGGACTATATGAAATTTCCTGAACAGCTGGTTGGGCTCAGCTATTGGCTCTATGTAAATATAATCGCTAGTAACTGGTTTCTAGTATATTGGTGGAAAATTTGCCTGGAGGAAATTGATCCATAGAAGCACAGGGCGCCTCTCCCGTCAAAATAAACGTCAAAAACTGACGCCATCTATTGACCGTCTCCACAAACTTAGCGGCTTCGGATCGATGACAAAGCCACAACACCAGCTTTGGCAAACTGAGAAGCTTCCACCTAGAGACCATGGTTTCGGGCTAATGGTCCTCGTCAGTCTAGGGCGGACTTTATTCCATGAGATCCACACGGGATCTAATGGAATCTTTACAATCTACCAAAGAGGTGTTTTGTTGGCAAGGTGGCTGGGCCAAATTGTCACCGACCCGAGACTGCCAGTTGCGGCGACGGTCAATAGATGGCGTCAGTTTTTGACTTTTATTTTGACGGGAGAGGCGCCCTATGCTTCTATGGATAATTTCTACTAGTTTGCTGGACAGCCCGGGCAGTTGGCGTTTTTTACGTTCCAGGAGCCTGGTTCATCCTTTTTATCTCTATACAAAATCGACATTATACTGATGAGGGACACAGCTTGAAACTACGGTAATACTGGTTGGCCTTTGTCTGAATTTGTCAAAACTGGTGTTGTATAAAATATATTGCTCCGAATCTGTAATGTTTAAGCAGAGAAGATTTTATAATGAATTGTTTTGATCCATTTTAAAAGAAATTAATGCTCTTTTCGTAGATAGAACAATAATAATAACAACAAAAGCTTTTTATGAAGACATTTCGTCTTTTTCTTTTCGCATATGTAAATATATATAGCTATGTATATTTCTTTAATAAAGAGAGAGAGATAGAGGTCATTTTTAAAAGAATAGATATTTGCTATTTCGCCAAAATATTTATCATTGATGAGCCATGCTCATACTTTATATATCGTGTGTGTGTGAGAAAAAAAAACTCTTTTGTGTATGTGTGCCTTCTTATTTTAATGATATATCATCTTAATATTTCATAAAACCATAAACCGTATTAAAAAATAACACCGTAAAAAAAATTGCATTGAAGTGAACGAATATAATGAACAATACTGACGATCATCTTGTTAAATTTTGGCGCCAAAAAAAAAAAATTGGCGGGAAAAATCCTGGCCAAGGTAATAAAGCGGCAGTTTAGGCAGGGTCAAACTACACCAAAATTACTCTGTGAGATTACAAAAGAGGACATAATGTCCCCAACCTTGGCTGAGCGCTCCGTAATAAAGGAGCTACTCTCAGCAAACTACATGCCGTAAACGACCCTGAAATGCTCATCATCCTACCGAGGAAAGAAAAAAAAAACCATTTTTTAAAAAATGTTTTCCTCCTTTTTTATTCTTTTTGGATTTTTTTTTTTTTTTAACATTAACTTGGGTATATTACGCTTGATTCTTTTGAATGGCATTGTACTTTTTTTAATTCAAGTGTTCTCTCTATAGAGATTCTCACACTTTCTCTTTTCCTTTAACAATTAGTTATGTTTTCACTTACAGTAGAACCTTCCTGTAAAGAGCACCTAATTGCAGAGCTAAAGTGTCCTTTAGAGAGATGTGTCCTCTTACCGGAGAGTTGCTAAATAGTAAAAATGGTAATTTTTCAAATGAAAACTGTCCTTTATAGAGAGGTGTCTTCTAGCGAGATTTCCGCTAAAGGGAGGTTCTACTGTATTACCAAGTGACTTCTAGTTTAGTATTCTCTCTTTCAGTTTATAGGCTTCGTTCAAACTTTTCCTGCTTTTGGAGAGTTGCGAATAAGAGGGCACGCACATCTCTTGACAAAGAAGCGTTATCTATTGGCTAAGAAGACACGAATCTCCCTATTGTTTAATAGAAGAAAATAACAAGACGGGGAGAATATTAAGAAGAAAAAAAAGACATCTTCTGATCGTGCAACTAAAATTTACTGATGGCTTGCGCCATCTATGGAAATAAATATCAACTAATTGATTTGCGGATGGAGAAAGCCATCACATATATTTGAGAAAATATACATATTTACCAAAAGAGGCACCTCTCCCTTTATTTATTCATTAAAGTTTTTTTAGGAATGAACCACAACATCCGTTTTGGTATTTACATATCTACCAAAAGGGGCACCTCTCCCTTTAAATATGCATTAAAAGAATGCTTTTATTTATCACCCCAGTACAAAACGTAATATTATCTTCCCGAAATTTTTTATATGTATATGTATTTTGCTTTTTTATCAATATATATCCAGGAGAGAATATATAAAAATCGAATAAATATAGTATTTAAAAAGCCCCATGTGTCAAGAGAAGTCTTTAAAGAAGGGGTGAAGACAAGTAGTATATAGAGGAAGAAATTTTAACTCCCAGTTTGCCAATAATTGATGGCACTTGTGTTAAAAGTCAGAAATTCCAGTTGAGGTCTTATCGGAAAATTCTTTTGCCTCCTTTCTTTTTGATATCGAAGAATTTGTCCCGTCGTTTTCTCTCTTTGGTATATATGAATAGAGATGTGGAATTTTTCCATTGTATTATTACATATATATGTAAAAAGGTATCATTTTCAAATGAAAAGTAAGAATATTTAATGAAAATTCGAAACTATTTTAGACGCGTAAGATTTTTTTTTTTTGAAATTAAACAATTTCTAATGCCCTTACTGCAATCAGTGGTGAACCAGGCCCTCCCATTAATTTTTCCATATTGCAGTAAAGGCAGTAGAAATTGATTAATTTCAAAAAGAATCTTACGAGTCTAAAATAGTTTCGAATTTTCATAACAGATGGCGCGCTAGTACATCATAATATATAAAAGAATATTTTATATTGACATAATTTTATAAAGTAAAACAATTCCATTTGTATTCTCTATATGGTTTATTGGTGAGACCTATATATCACACACACAAGATTTTATTAAGACATTCTGTCTTATACAGAACTCCTGTTAGAAATGAATCTAAAATGAAATGAGAAGCAGGGGAAGAAACTGAATCCTCGCTTAGAAAATAGAAAGAGAAAAAAGGTTGGAGAAGAATTTAAATAGAAAAAGAAAACAAGGAAAGAATATATATGTACAAAAGTTGAGACTATATAAGTGAGACCTATCTATATTTAAAAAAAAAATTAATTAAAGTATTTACTTTAATGATAGCGCTTAAATGATAATAATCTGTATTTATTACAAACAAAAGCAGATATTCGGTTTTAAGACCGGGTTAGTCTTAAATCCTATTTGGTTTTAAATCTAGTGGTATTATCACATTGCCACGTGGAAAATTAGGAAAGACAAAAACTTCGGGATGAGACAACAATTTATTTCAGGCAAGAACAAACTATGAATGATAAACAAAAGATAAGCCACGAGGGAAATTTACAGAGTATCAAAATATAAACATAAAAATGACCACTCTGTTAATAAAAATTAATAAATACTTTGTTACAATATCAATCAACAACTACCTTTATAATATCTTCAGTCTTATATACACAGATTCTCCTGAGATATCCAGGAAAGAAGTGAGTGAAAGGAGACAGAAATAAATTCGAAATTATAAAGTTATATAGGAAATATGTATATATAGAGCTATATAATTAATGTAATATAATATTACACACACACTCATGGACAAGACTTAAGTAGAAAGTCTGATGTCGCGGTTATGTTTTTTTTTTTTTTCTGAAAAGACAGGTAATTTTGTTCACACTTGGTTATCTCGTGTATATTCAATAAAGGTCACTGTGTATCAAATATATTTCAGTATTATTGCGCTAGCTTTCGGAATAAATATCAATTAATCGTTGGTTTTCTTTAGAAAATTATTCTAGATAATATCCAGTATTTATTCCGATTGATGGCGTAAACCATGCATGTCAAACTCAAATCCTAACACGGGCCAAATAAAAAAGTAATAAGATTATGTGGGCCGCAAAAAAAGAAAACAAGTAATTAAATTTTTATAGTAACATTTATGTAGGTTTATTTTTAAAAAATACTAATATAATAATAAATTATGTATAATTACAATTTTTAAAAATTAGGCTACAAATTTTTATTATATATTTTTTTAATTTATAAAAAAAAAATTATTAAAATATATTGTCTGGTGGGCCGCAAATTTATTCTTTGTGGGCCGCATGAGGCCCGCGGGCCGCGAGTTTGACATGCTTGGCGTAAACTATCATCAACTCTCAGTTACACAACCAGGAGATTCCTATTTCTTAATTCATAACCACCTAACCACAGTACAATTTCACTTTTTTGACCCATTTTTAATCTATATTTTAAAGATCCAAATTCCCTATTTCATTATATAAGAGACCTTTTGTGGGAAAAAAAATATATATGGTAATTTAAACCGACAACCCTATATTGTGTCTAATACTTATAACAAGATTGTCATGTTGTATATAGAAACACATCTATAAATAATTATACGCATGATTGACATGTGTCATTGCATCACTATATGTAATGTACTTTGTACAAACTGAGGATGAATAAATAAAACTATGTAATAGATTAAGAGCTGAGCTAAGAAAGAGGTCGAGATAGAAATCCAACAACCCTAAAGAGGAATTTGGCAAGTCGTTGCCATCAAGGTCAAAGGGTTCAGAATAGCGCAGACGCCCCACGCCCTTTGCGCCCGTTCAAAGTCCAAATTCCCGCATGTCCCCCCCTCGGAAAAGGTATATAAAACCTCGGTTTTAGCCGAAATACAGTCACTTCACCATCGGCGTGAGCCCTTGTCGGTTGTACCCAGGACCACCTCATCGACCATGTAAAACAGTAAGAACTCTTCTAACTCCATCTTGCTCTCAGCTCGACTCCTATCTGTTCACGGAACCTTCCTACTACAACTGTGTCTCTTCGTTTTTTTGTGTGTGGACATTCCCAAGCTTTCCACTCTGCCTCGACCACGACTGCCTGTACTCAGTGAGAACTGTTAAAGGTCTTCCAAAGTGCAGAGAGGTACTGAAAAACTCTCCACGTCCTGACTGTCCCTCTCGGTTACTACAGGTTTCACCCTCGGTTACCACATATATATTCTTTTTGAAAATAGAGCAATCAATAAATAAATCTTTAATTAAAAAGGCATATATTGGATCAATATATATATTCTCTCATCGCCGAATGTCCTGGTCCATTTGGATAAGGAAAGCGAAGACTAGAACGCGGCTGATTCTACACTAGCCTGTTCAGTGATTCGCTAACCATGACGTATGCACGAAGGAACGTGTGGCCATTGGACATGCGTCGGACCAGGAGGCTGTTGTTGGGTGCTGCGCTGCCTGGAGTATAGGAGCTCCATCTATTATTTCTTCCTGTGGTGAATCTGTATAAGACCGGTTGTCTTAATCGGGGAAGAAAGAAGGCTCATAATTATGAAGATCCTTTATTACTTAAAAGGTATTCATAAAAAATATAAGGAAGGACAAGAGATTAAATAAATTAAACTAGATAAAATTATATGTACATACCATCAGCTGCCTTACATATCCAATAACCTAACCAATCAAACAAAGCTGCGATATATAGGCAGATATGCAAATTATCACAGACAACATTACAGCAATATGCAAATTAAAACAAGAAGTATTACATCGTAGAAATATCCTAGAATTGCCGATTTCAATAAAACCAAAAATGTATAAAAGCGTATGTCCATAGTTTGCTTGAAAACCATTTCTAAGATTTCACCCTTCAGTGTAGCATATATAAGTAGAATCGTCCAATACAGTATTAGAGCTCTGAGAAGCGGTCTGGTGGATTAAATTGGCGAAATCGCTGAAGGAGGTTCACTACTGTGAGCTAAGTCCTCCCAATATTTTTTCATTGCAATAAGGACAATAGAAAAGTTTTTTTCATTTTTAAAAGAAACATTCGTGATTAAACGCTTCCATTTCTTGTTTAAACTTTTCTATTTGTATTCAAAAAACTAACCTACACTTGAGAATTTGAAAGATCTTCAGTATTTTAAAAACATTACAATGGGAGGGCAAATAAAGAATATAAAATATTTCTGAGTATTTTAACCTCCAAAAATGGTTTTGAGAATCACCTATATAAATTCTTGGATGTTTTATTGATTGTATAAATGTCATATAAAAAATACGTTTCTAAGTTATGTAATAAAAATCCGGCGAGTTTTTCTCTAAAAATAAATGTCAATAATATCCGACATTAATATCTCTTTATGTCCAATAATGTTTCCCCCGCACGACATCAAAGAAGGAAATCATCAAATGGATAATTTGGAAGGAAATATTTGAGGAAGAAATTCTCCTAGTTTCACATTTTTGTGGGGGAACAGAATCTCTCTTACAAGTTTTTACAAAGAAGTTTAAAATCCCTCCCTTTTTTTAATCATTTTTTAATCTCCCTTTTTTGAAATTCTTTATATAGATCCCGAATGATATATATTATGTTTTTTTTAATTATTGTTACCTTTCTCTTGTATGTATTGCCTAGTTGTCAATAAACGTGGTTTAATTGACAAACTGTCTTCAAATTTTAGTTTTAAAAAAAATTAATTGTAAATTGTACTTCTTTTTCTAGAGAGAGATATTTATAACCCAGGTTCCAGGAGCACAGAACACCAACTACCCAGGAAATCCAGCTCACCAGTATGGACTAGTGCTAAGCACTTTTAACGGAATCCTGATTTGATTGGTAAGTTGAATCAGTTGACTAGGAAATTCCATGCTGAGTCTGGCCATAGATGTAGAATTGAGATGGGTCAGTCCAAGCAGGATAGCTGTTTGTATCCTATGTCTCAGAAAACCTGAGTATCTAAATAATTCCTTTTCTATCTATGGAAGCATAATAGTTAAATTTTAATCAACAGATTAATAATTAAGATACTTTGTTACTCATCCTATTTCACTTAATTGTCTTCTATTAATTGATTTTAACAATCATTCGCGCTCTTCAGGAACCTGGGTTAACCAAATAGATGTTACAACAACAAGGTCTTAATAAAGACCTTTTAGTCTTATACAGATTCTCCAAATGTAGGGTTACTAAGGATTTTAAAAAATGTATAAAATGCCGCAACTCTTTTTTATTAATTGTATAAAGAAGCTTTCGGACAAACACTTCCTCAGCAAACTAAAACATATAAAAAACTAATGGAAAGAGATTATATAGAATTTTAAAGATATATCTATGTAAATATAGGATATAAGAATGTTACTAAGGATGTTAATAAATTAGTAATTGCTTTTATTAAAATAAATTACCTTGCCATATCTCATACACAAAAGTTTATCTTCCCATATTTTCATCGGTACAATAAGAAAGAAATGCTAAATGGCTGTTTGTTCTCCTCCAAAATACTACTGAACAATTCATCAAGAAATTCCACATGTTGAAGAGATAACTTGAAAATAGATATTAACATATAGACTAATCAAAGCATATACTAATTGATCCAACAACAAACGTTTTATCAAAATAAATCATGTAAACAGGTTTTAAATCAAGAATACAAAGATTCCTTTATCTTGCTCTGGAGGCTCTGTTGTCTAAGACGACAAAGAACAAATCCAATACATTGGCCCTGTACAAGTTTTACAGGGCTGCGCAAGGGAATAAACACTGAGGAAAGAGAGCTGTAATGTAAATAGATATGTAAATGAACGATCATCTGTAAATAACTAATCTTTTCTGAACTGTATCACCAGGGAGAATTCTGTGTATGGCATAGGTCCCCAATAAAAGGCTTGTTGTTGTTGTTGAATACAAAGATTTCATACAGATTCGAAACGCTTCATCACCATATTCAATAGTCCAACTTATTTTTATTATTTTAGACTTGTGAAAGAGCATTGGCTCGAAAGCTCGTCTCTTGAAGTTGATAAGGAAACATATCGCCTTGTAAAGTTGCCTAGAATTTTTTTTTTTCAAATCTTGATTGAATGACAAACTAATTGGCATATTATGGAGTCATAAAAAAACGATGATAATAATGATATATCATTGATTTTTATCATCATTACCTTGTTACAACACATACATTAAAATGGCGAAACCGCTGGGAGGGTTCACCACTGATGAGTCATACCCTCTCTCTTTCAATTTTTATTCATTGCAGGATAAGGGGGATGTAGAAATAAATGTTAAGTATATATATTTTAGAATAGAGAGAGAGAGAGAAGTAGCGTCACATAATTTATACAAAATGTAATGTCTTGACAAAGGTTGGCGTTCAGCCAACCGAAATATTGCCAAATAAATCGTTTTATTCAATTCAATATATGCCTTTTTATTACCTAAAAATATATGTTTATAATTATCAATAACACACTCTCTCACTAACACTAATAATAAATTAAATAGCAGAAAAAAAAAGCTTCAAGTAGGGATTCGAACCCTGGTCGTAGAAAAACGACAATGTCTACCAATTCCTCCATCCATCCTTCTTGTGATTATTATGAAATATGATGATATCATCGTATTAAATTTGACTTTTTATAGACAACGTTTCATTAAGGACCACTTTTTTTTTTTAAATCTCATTAGCAGTCTTTAATGTAGAATTTTACTGTGATAACTATATATAGTCCCCCCCCCGGCAACATCAATGACTTTCCACTTACTTAAGTTCAGTATCAAAGAGTGTAATATATAAAAAAATTGTAGAAAATTAAACTCTTAAAATCACGATCATTAAAACAATAATAAACAACAAGAGGAGCTTCTTGTGTAAATTTCTTTAATACCGCCAATAATAAACAATAAGAGGAGCTTCTTGTGTAAATTTCTTTACACAAGAAGCTCCTCTTATTGTTTATTATTGTTTTAAAAAAAAATTGTAAAAAAAAAAAAAATTATCACACCACTTTTTTGTTATTTTCACACCCTTTTAATATATATAATAACAAACTATATATATATAATGAAAAAGAGAGTAAAAAAAGAAATAAGGAACCGTAAAAATGTATAGCAATAAAGCTACAATCATCAGAGTAAGATATTGTTTATGTTTACTTTTTTATTATTTCCCCCGCCATCAGCTAGTGTAATAAAACAAAACAATAGAGTTCCCCGCATCGCACCAAATAAAGCCATTTAAAGCACATAAAACCGTTAGGCAGTGGTAATAAAATCCTCGTTAAATCTTTCTTATTTACATATAGCCTGTACTGTATAGGTGTTAATAATTTATGTAAAGTGGAAATGGAAGCATTAAAGCACGAATATTTATTATATATATATAACAAACTTCTACTGCCCTTACTGAGATGAAAAAATATATTGGAAAGGCCTTGGCTCATCAGTGGTGAACCCTCCCAGCGGTTTCGCCAAAATAATCTATCAGACCGCTTCTTAGAGCTCTAATACTGTAGTGAACGATTCTGCTTAGAAATGCAGCACTGAACAGGCCATCTCAAGCCATTGAAGATAGAAAATAATAACAAAATCTACCCCACTTGCCCAAAATGTAGCTTGGCACCTGCAGCTCCAGAACACATTTTGGCTTGCATTAGATGCACTAAACAGGACCTTTGGGAGAGGCCGCTGCTCATCATAAAACAGCTCGAGGAACATGAACTCATGGAATTCGTGTAATCTTTACACAAGGGAATAAGAAACAACAACAACAACACTGAAGGATGGAATCTTAGAATTGGTTTACAATCAAACTATGGACATAAGTTTTTTGTGTGTATGTCACATATAATAAATAATATTATTCAATAAAAGATTAATCTTTATCACACATTTTTAGGTTATTGATGGGGTGCCTCATCTATCGGAATAAATATGAATTAATGTTAATTTATTTTTATTTTAGAATTTTGGACCAAAAAAAAATATTTTGTTGAAGTATGAAGAAAACGTTTCGATCAATATTCTAAGGGTAAAATAAATCAACGTTTAGTTTATATTTATTCCGATAGATGGCGCTAGTCAATAATATCGCAACGTTTGTATGCATGACCATGCTTTTTTTTTTTCTAATAAACCTATTTATATTTGTGTATCAAAATGTGAAAGAAGTTACATATCTACCTTAAATACCCTTTTTAAATTTATATAAAACTACCATTCTCATTCTAAACATGTTCTTTAATTCCTTAATAAGAGTCAGTGGACGAGTAAGTAACACCCTCGATTCCCGACAGCCATGAACCGGGATCCCGCGTTGAACCCTTTGTTTTAATATGTGAATAAAAACCTCACATATTATTCATTGTTGCAAATAACATAAACTAGGTTGCTCTCTTGTTGAGCGGTACCTAATAAAGTGATTTTAGAACCGAAATTTAAAAAATTATTTTACTACGTAAGATATTTTTTGGCTTTCTATCAAAAATAAATAAATATAAACGTATATAAGTGCGTTATTAATAATTGAAAAAAAAATCAAATATTGAAATTTCTTTCGCATTTTGTATCATTTTTTAAAATAATTATTTTAAAAATAGTTTTTTTAAAAAGGCTTTCAAGTAGTTTTCTTTATCCTAAAAGTCTTTTAGAATTTTTTTTTATGAGAGAGGTATATAGCGTTGTACAAATTTACTTTCCGTGCTTGTGCACTTAAAGTTGGTGCTTGCTAAGTCTGTCAATTTACCGAGCTGACTCCACAAGAAATGGCATTTTTTCGTCCTTCTCTTTTGACTGGAACTGCTGAATGTATGCAGATATGTAAATAAGGCCGTGTAGTGCAAATTTATTTTTTATAATAAAAAACTAACTTTTTTGAGAAGATTTACGCATTTTTAAACCCTTCTTTATGATATTGAGAGAGAGTGAAGATTTACTATAGCGTTTTTAGGTAGCCCACATCACAAAACTTTTACTTTCTTTCTATATTTTGATTCCTCTTAACCCGCCTATTTATAATACACCTATCCCCCGATTTACACGGTACTTTTTTTACACGTTTTTGCTTTTACAGGATTTTCCAAATAAGTTTTTTTTTTTTTTTTATCGCACTATACTAAATGCTACTGTGATTGAACACATGCGCTGTGTACACATCTCACGAGGAATCTCCCGAGCTTATGTGCTGACTACATATTTTAACCTGTCAATACATTTTATTTTTATTTCTGTGTACACCTATCCCCCGATTTACACGTTTTTCTCAGGAACGTATCTACCGTGTAAATCGGGGGATAGGTGTACTGTCTCGTATAAAATTAGGAAAGCGAACCTAAGAATGAAAAGGCAATTTATTTGATGCGCGCCAAAAACAAATTCAAATTTATAAAATACCAGAAAGACAATGAAAGAAAGTTTATAGAATAGCTAAAATTATATTGCTACGTAGAAAATTAGGGAAGACCAACTTCGGGATGAGACAACAATTTATTTCAGGCAAGAACAAACTATCAGTGATAAACAAAAGATAAGCAAAAGAGGGAAGTGTACAGAGTATAACAAAATATAACATAAAAATAATACTCTGATAATAAAATAATAAATACTTTGTTACAATATTAATATTGCTAATCTCTCCTACATAAAATCATAAATATTTTACGCTCTACAACATTATAAAATTGTGTAGATTTTTTTTCCAAGGTTTCTCTTCCTCTGAAGATGGTAAAAATGCAACACTATTCGTGAATTTATTATCAAATTCACTCGTGATTCTATATTAGCAAGTATGAGAGAAGTTTTTTAATGACGATACAACGTTTTAAAACGATATGTTACTTCATTAATTTATCACACGGCTAGCTTTCGAGACAAAGGCATTTATCAGTAACATTAGAACAATGTACCATTGATCATATTGTCCCTTTAAAACGTGTATTGAATCGTCGATGTTTTTAATCTTTGTCAAACTTGAGAATTTCTTGATATCTACTACAAACGGGTTTAGAACGACAGCCAAGTTCTGTGTCTTATAAGTTTTTATCTTTAAAAATATAGGTATAAGAATAGGTATACACTCATGGAGATAAAACTTAAGGAAGTATACCTTTTACCATGTATATCTGGATTCAGACAATAATTCTGAAAGATATTACAGTGACCTTTATTGAAGATACATGAGATAACCAAGTGTGTATACACTCATGGAGACAAAATTAAGGAAGTTGTACCTTTCAGCATGTATATCTGGATTCAGACAATAATTCTGAAAGATATTACAGTGACCTTTATTGAAGATACATGAGATAACCAAGTGTGTATACACTCATGGAGACAAAATTTAAGGAAGTTGTACCTTTCAGCATGTATATCTGGATTCAGACAATAATTCTGAAAGATATTACAGTGACCTTTATTGAAGATACATGAGATAACCAAGTGTGTATACACTCATGGAGACAAAATTTAAGGAAGTTGTACCTTTCAGCATGTATATCTGGATTCAGACAATAATTCTGAAAGATATTACAGTGACCTTTATTGAAGATACATGAGATAACCAAGTGCGTATACACTCATGGAGACAAAATTTAAGGAAGTTGTACCTTTCAGCATGTATATCTGGATTCAGACAATAACTCTGAAAGATATTACAGTGACCTTTATTGAAGACACATGAGATAACCAAGTGTGTATACACTCATGGAGACAAAATTTAAGGAAGTTGTACCTTTCAGCATGTATATCTGGATTCAGACAATAACTCTGAAAGATATTACAGTGACCTTTATTGAAGATACATGAGATAACCAAGTGTGTATACACTCATGGAGACAAAATTTAAGGAAATTGTACCTTTCAGCATGTATATCTGGATTCAGACAATAACTCTGAAAGATATTACAGTGACCTTTATTGAAGAAACACGAGATAACCAAGTGTGTATACACTCATAGAGACAAAACTTAAGGAAATTGTACCTTTCAGCATGTATATCTGAATTCAGACAATAACTCTGAAAGATATTACAGTGACCTTTATTGAAGACACACGAGATAACCAATATACACTCATGGACAAAACTTAAGGAAGTTGTACCTTTTAGCATGTATATCTGGATTCAGACAATAACTCTGAAAGATATTACAGTGACCTTTATTGAAGACACACGAGATAACCAAGTGTGTATACACTCATGGAGACAAAACTTAAGGAAATTGTACCTTTCAGCATGTATATCTGGATTCAGACAATAACTCTGAAAGATATTACAGTGACCTTTATTGAAGACACACGAGATAACCAAGTGTGTATACACTCATGGACAAAACTTAAGGAAATTGTACCTTTTAGCATGTATATCGGGATTCAGACAATAACTCTGAAAGATATTACAGTGACCTTTATTGAAGACACACGAGATAACCAAGTGTGTATACACTTATGGAGACAAAACTTAAGGAAATTGTACCTTTCAGCATGTATATCTGGATTCAGACAATAACTCTGAAAGATATTACAGTGACCTTTATTGAAGACACACGAGATAACCAAGTGTGTATACACTCATGGAGACAAAACTTAAGAAAATTGTACCTTTCAGCATGTATATCTGGATTCAGACAGTAACTCTGTAAGATATTACAGTGACCTTTATTGAAGATACATGAGATAACCAAGTGTGTATACACTCATGGACAAAACTTAAGGAAGTTGTACCTTTTAGCATGTATATCGGGATTCAGACAATAACTCTGAAAGATATTACAGTGACCTTTATTGAAGACACACGAGATAAGCAAGTGTGTATACACTCATGGACAAAACTTAAGGAAATTGTACCTTTTAGCATGTATATCTGAATTCAGACAATAACTCTGAAAGATATTACAGTGACCTTTATTGAAGACACACGAGATAAGCAAGTGTGTATACACTCATGGAGACAAAACTTAAGAAAATTGTACCTTTCAGCATGTATATCTGGATTCAGACAATAACTCTGAAAGATATTACAGTGACCTTTATTGAAGACACACGAGATAAGCAAGTGTGTATACACTCATGGACAAAACTTAAGGAAATTGTACCTTTTAGCATGTATATCTGAATTCAGACAATAACTCTGAAAGATATTACAGTGACCTTTATTGAAGACACACGAGATAACCAAGTGTGTATACACTCATGGAGACAAAACTTAAGAAAATTGTACCTTTCAGCATGTATATCTGGATTCAGACAGTAACTCTGAAAGATATTACAGTGACCTTTATTGAAGATACATGAGATAACCAAGTGTGTATACACTCATGGACAAAACTTAAGGAAGTTGTACCTTTTAGCATGTATATCTGGATTCAGACAATAACTCTGAAAGATATTACAGTGACCTTTATTGAAGACACACGAGATAACCAAGTGTAAATGACCTCTGTCTCCTTAAAAAAAAAAGACGACCGTCGATATCAAAGACTTTCCACTTCCTTAAGTTTTGTCAATAAGTGTATTTCTGATATATTTGAACTCTCTATAAATAATGTAAATTGACATTTTAAAAACCTGATATTATTAAGATATTATGTTTCATTTAATTATCTATCTTTTCTCAAAAAATATAGCATGAAATCGGCCTCCCCACACTCTTTAGGAGGGTTTATCACTGATGAGCCAGGCCCTCCTAGTATTTTTCCATTGCAGTAAGAACAGTGGAAGTTTGTTTTATCGTTTTAAAAGCTGTGTTAAAAATAGTTACATTTCTTTTACACAGAGCGCGCGCGCTGATGTATTATACTTATTTCCTTATTTACAGCATATGTAAAAAGGGGACAACCCGATACTAAATATGAAATATGCAAATTTATGTATGTCAGAAAAAAAAGAGGGAGGGGGGGGGGAGACAATATTAGATTGATCCTTTATTAAATTAGCATTGATTTTTTTTTTAATAAATCCCATATTGTATCCAATAGAAATACAAATAAATAAATCACAACCAAATCTAATTTTAAAAACACTAAAAATATCCAAAATAAAAAAGCAATATTGAAAATATATTTTTTCGTTTAAAAGGAAGAATGTGAATAGCAATAAAATATGAATTTTTTCTCTCTCAGATGAAATTTTTTTTAAATGATTTTTTTTCAAAGCGCTATATTTTTGCGACAAAATGTATTATTATAAGCATTTTTATAAACTATAAAGTTTGTTAAATCTAATTAAATTATGTTTGGTAAATTTTGTATTCATTATTGACTGTCTCCTTTTTTTTTTTTCTCTCTCCAGTAAAATGTACGCTTAATTTGAAATTGAAAATCATTATAAACATTAAAAAAATACATGTAATTTCGAAAAAAAAAATTACTAACATAAAAATCATATTAAAAAAACATTTTTTCAATTTATAATAATAAATATGATTAAATAAACGTAGGGAATAAATAATTTTAAAAATTGTCGTATTTTATTAATTTATTTATTTATGCTTATGAGGTGATACAGCAGTGTATTTACAATTAGAGAGGAGACAAAATGAATTAAATCTAGAAAAAAGAAGTGAGGACATATCGGTCATTAAAGTCTGAGAGGCAAGGCCTTCAGCCAGTTCAGGGCTTTCCGGGGTGACAGAATGGAGATTGGAGATTCCTCCATTGAATTTGTACAGCAGGCAGTCATCTAGTATATGGGACATTGATTGTGGGACGTTGCAGGCACAATTTGGATTTTATTAATCATATAAAACTCAAAAATATATTTAGGAAAACAACTTGTATATTTGAAAAATAGTACAAAATTGAAATTGTGCTCAGATTAGTTGGATAAATTAAGAGAAAAAGGCATCTCCTAATTAATGCAACTAAAAGTTGCTGATGGCTTGCGCCATCTATCGGAATAAATATCAACTAATCGTTGATTTTTAATTATTCTATAATTTGTCAAATACCCATTGTTGATTAATTAATAATGAACGTGGTTAGCTTTTCTTGATTAATTAAGAATGGGTATTTTTTTTGCCTAATTCTGGAATAATTAAAAAATCAACAATAAGTTGATATTTATTCCGACAGATGGCGTAAGCCATCAGCAATTTTTAGTTGCACGATCAGGATATGACTTTTCTTACTTGTATATTTATTAAATTAAAATATATTTTTCTCATTTTAACATAACCAGTCCTTTTATAAACATCAATAAAAAAAATGGAATTAGAATTTATACTAATTATTTGACCTCAAAATTAGTATATACTTAATATTCTAGTAAAAAAATTCCATCTATATTCTAGTATTATATAACAACAACAACAACAAAAAACTTTATTAAGACATTTTAGTCTTATACAGATTCTCCGAGCAAAAATGTTGGGCACATGCAGTAAAAAAAGTTCCTAGTATTATATATATAACATTTGATATCTCAAATATTTATAATCACCAAAAATATATATCTTTAAAAACTCTACTTTACTTAAATCTAACATAAGAATTTTTTTAAAATCGAAAGTCACGAATTATAGGAATGTTTTTATAAAACATCTTGCTTAGTTATAAAATGCATTCAAGATATTTTTTACGTATGTACATTCCTCAAAGATATAAAGAATAGAACATTTTAAAACCACATAAATTTTATTGAACACACTGTTGAAAGTGGCAATTCAAGATATTTCTACGATAGAATACTCGTGTGATTTGCATAATATTTTAGTATTGTCTATGTTAATTGACATCTCTGCCTATATATCACAGCTTTGTTGGATTGTTAGTTGGCTAGCGGTTATTGGATAGGACAGGCCGGTGATTGGCTGCTGGTGTAAATATAATTTTATTTCTTGTCCTTCCTTATTGTTTTATATCTTTAAGAAATAAAGCATCTTTCTCTTCTGCGAATTGATAATTTTTCACCAACACACACACACACAAATATATAAAAATATTATAATACCTTGAAAAAGGTTGGCATTCAGCCAAATGAAATATTGGTAAAATAAATGATATTTTGAATATATATACCTTTTTAATTAAACACACAAATAAATTTTAAAATATTTTATTTAAAAGCTAACACAAATATAATTACTAACTTTGATTTTTTATATATGTTCAAAAATAATATTAAGTTAAAAACACATCAGGTTTCTTAAGGATAAAATTTTCTTTTTATAAAGATAAAAAATAAAGTAAAATAAAAAAGAAATTTATCCCTGGAAGTCTGATGTTTTTTAAACTTAATATTGAGACAAGGTATTATTTTATTGAATGGAAATAATATGTAAATATATATTAAATAAAAATAAAAGGAAATTTGGAACAATCAATATATATAAAACTATATAGAAAATAAAGAAATTTATAAGAAGATTAGTACTGCAATGATCAGAAGATTTAGTTGAAATATATTGCAGCAGACGACTAGGCGAATGACGGATGAAGGGGGGTACACAGTCTTCTGCTGCTGCTAGTCGATAGAACGGTCTTTTGATTTGTTTTCCTTGTTCTTCTGCTATTGATAACTGACCCTACCTACCTGCCTGTTCTTTTTTGATAAATGATAAAACCGTCTGCAATATATTTCTTTTAATGGTGTTAAACCGGCAACTCTTCTTAGGGGGGAGACCTGATATTACAATATAATATATAAAATTCTATAACCTAAAGAGGACGCAATAAAATAAAAAAAAGCTAGAATATATCGCGACTAAAATTTATAAAATGAAATTTTAAAAAATTAAAGTAATATCAAAAATCGGTTATATGCAAATATATATATCACTTTATCTCATTTTAAGAAATTGAATTTATTGTTGACGCGTATAATTCTTCTTTAAAATCAAACAATTTTTTACTGACCTTACTGCAATTATAAAATAATGGAAAGGCTTGTGTTCATCAGTGGTGAACCCTCCCAGCGGTTTCGCCAGTTTAATCTACTACAGTTTAATCTAAACACAGTGACCTTTATTGAAGTTACACGAGATAACAAAGTGTGAACAAAATTGTCTCTGTCTCCTTCAAAAATACAGACGACCGACGACATCAAAGACTTTCCACTTCTTCAAGTTTTGTCCACATGAGTTTATATATAGTATTATATATATAGCCTATTCCATTAAATATTTCAGATAGCGACATATTTTGTACACCCCAGGAACCTAGGTTAATATATAAATCTATATTGAATTATTCAAATATATTATTGCTCTCTCTGAGCATTGAAAATATCTTCTATATAATTTTAATATTTGAAATATCTTTTGTCGGAATACGCGACATGAAATTATAATCAAATTACAGTCGAACTTGGATAATTCGAACCCCAAGGGACCATAAAAAAATTCGAATTATCCAAAAATTCGAATTAAAGATGTTAAATTATTTATATAGGAAATTCTAGGGACCAAGATAATTATTCGAATTAAAGAGGTTTTCGAATTAAAGAAGTTCGAATTATCCAAGTTCTACTGTATTATCAAATTGGTAGCACAATTCTATTATGTGTATTAAATTATTCATAGAAATAATCTCATTTTAAAACATATATAAGTAATAAAAGAACGTCTCTTTTCATTTTATTAAATGCATTAAAATACATCTATTAAATAATGCATCAAATCAATGCATCTTTTCTCACTTTGATAATATACGTTTAAAAATAGATAAGAAAATATATAAAGAGTGCAAAATGTGCTATTTAAAAATATATATATGTCTTAATATTAGTTTTATTGTTATTTTTGTATTCGTGTATATATTCGTATTCCTAAAGTTCCTATATTTTAGTTCCTAAAATGCATCAAAAGTAGTGTTTTAATAAATTTTTAAATGAGCAAAGTATCCCTTTTGCCCACTAATATATATAGTTTATTAAATATAAAATTATTATATAAATGAGCTTATATACGTCAAAAAAATAACCTATATATTTAATATAGGCTTAAAGAGTGTTTATTTCATATTCTTTTAAAACACTTTTTAATATATCTAATTATAAAAACGTAATAAAAATAAATGTTGTAATATATTTAATTATATTAAAACGATTATATACCTATAATTCTATTTATGCATACATTATATATAGATATATTAAAAATAAGTAATTGTTATGCTTTAATAACAAATTATATAAAAATATAATAAACACTTTAAAAAGTATATTACCTTATATGAGGGAATTAAGATTTAAAAACTTTGGATTATTTAAATTTCTTTAAATTTATGTGGGTGCGCCCCCTAGCCAGCATTTATCAAAGAATTTACATTTAATTTAAAAGATTTATTATATAGTTAATATTTAAGAGGGACTTATGAAGAAAAATTTTAAATAGCTGTATTATATAAAATAATATTTCTCTTCAGTATTTTTTTTCTAAATCTTTCTATTAAATACATTAATAATTATCTCTAAATCGATTTCTAAAAACCATTAATCAATATGAAGTGTTTATACTTTTTTTTTTAATGTCGTTTTATTTTTCTCCCCATTTTTCTCACAATAATAATCTATTTTAAAATAGGCTGAGTTAAAAATGTAATTTACACAGTTATATGTGATAAATTATATAACACTCATTTATATATGATTATAAATTATTTTTAACAAAATATTATATGCATGTTTCATTTCAATTTTAAAAAATCAATATATTGCAATTATATCAGCAAAGCGCTATATATTCTTTTTTTTTTTATTTGTGTGACATGTATTTAATATTTTAAAACAAACATTTTCAAAATATATAATTAATACCGTATAATATGGCGTCTAAATGAAAGACAAAAATTTAAAATAAAAATACGTATATTTTATATATTTTTATTATTATATTTTGGAGGGAAAGTTTTTGACAAGCAGACGATGTTAAGGGCAGGGTGCTTGAAGCTTAGAGCCAAAATTCGAGCATGCGTGGTAAAAAATCGGGCTTTATCGGGAGAAAAATGAGCCTAGCAACAAGCGTTAACAACATAATCATATAAGCCTAATGTTTATAGAAGCAAAAATATATTTTAAAATTCGATTTTTTTTAATAGCAGAAGATTAGGGAAGTAAGGTCGATGCCATCGACCATCTTGTGGGGTATTGACCCCTTGACATGCTGTTCGTTTGTCTATAAATAAACATATAAATATTTATATTTAACGCTTTCGAAAAATGAAACAGGGTTTAATTCACGAATATGAATATAAATGATGAACTTACCATGATGGTGATGATAACCCTCCGAACGGGACGTGATGTTAGCTGGCAACTTCGACAGGTAACTTCCGCAGACGACAGGGGATGCGCTCACGTGATAGCCTCCAGCCAATCAAATCGCAAACCCTTTTGCGCCGGCGCAGAATGATTTGTTGTCTTTGGTCGGTCCTTTCATCCTTTCGTGTTAATTATTCTTATCAAAGAATGGAGTTTTATTTCTATAAAGCCTTCGGCTATATAAATTTAAAAAGAGAAAATATATTTAAAAGAATTTCTCTAAAATAATTAAAATCAAGAAATTAATAAATTCAGCTTTAGTGAAAGAGAATTTCTGCGAATAATTAAATCGTCAAATTTAATTGCTCATTTGTCTCACACCCTTTCTTTTATTGTCCAAAAGATCTATTGTCCTCTCTCGTCTGACAAATTCTTTTAACCAATTCACAATATTAAGAAACTAACAAAATACAATTAACAAAACACATTTTTGCACGCTATTTTAATTTAATTTTATTTTAAAGATTAAAAATAGATTTTTTTTTAATTTTCAAGTCAAAAATATAAATATTATTTAGATATAAAATAACTTTCCATATATAGACTTTGCACTTTCAAGACAACATTGTACACTTAAATAACATTTTTATTTATAGGATTTGAAATTTTAAGACATTTTACACTTTAATAACAACATTTTCATTTTTAGGCGATATTTTTAGATTTTATTTGAAACTTTGACAGAAATATGTTTTATTTTTAAACATTTTAATAGAAATATGTTTATTTTAAATGAAATTAGTTTACTTTAGTACTGTTTCTTTTTGTTACGGTCATTTTTAAATTTAAAAAGCATATTTTTTATTTCAATAGGCCCTTTTTGAGTTTATTACGAACATTTTTTTTTTTGTGGGTATATTAAAGATTTTGTATTCTTAAGAAGCACATTTAAAAGTTTAATAACGGTACTTTATGTCATAATATCGGCTTTTTATAGTTTTATAACGAAAATTGTTTAATATTTTCAAACAAATTATTGATGTTTAACAAAGGCATATCAAAGTATAATACACTGGTCCGCAAAATTAAAGGAACAACATATTTTTTCATTTATCTCAAATTTTATTGAACATTTATCAATGAAATTTTATACAAAAATTTATTATTACATTATTGATTAGAATACCCGAAATCAAAGAAATCGAACACGTATTTTATGCAAATTAGCCGGTCAAGCAATGATCTTCTTGCAGTCAGTGCATAAATTTCTTGGATATTGTTGTTAATATGGGGTGTAATCGCCTTTAACTGATAGACAGGCTCTACATCGGTGGACCCATACTAAGAATTAGGGAGTTTATCAGCTCCTGTGGAATCAACGCCCACTCTTGTGTTAAGGCTGTTTCTAGCTCATGAGTGTTTCTAGGAGGGGGTTGGAGGGATGAGATCCGCCGTCCTAGGTTGTCCCATACATGCTCAATGGGATTTAGGTCTGGGGATCGAGCTGGCCAATTCATCCGAGCAATTGCATGGTTTTGGAGAAAAGTGTCGACCACACCAGCCCTATGTGGACGGGCATTATCATCCATTATAAGAAGGTTTTCTACCATTTCTAATGATTGAGGCATCACATATGCTGCCAAGATCTCGTCCCGATACCTCTGTCCAGTCAGGGTTCCTTGCCGAAAAATGTGGAGTGCTGTGTGACCGCCCAAGAAGATTCCAGCCCAGATCATAAAACCTTGGCTTCTGTAGGGATCCCTTTCAACCATATTTTGGGGATTATTTCTGGTTCCTACCTCTCTCCAGACAAAGTCACGACGATAATAGCTGTTTAGAGAGAATCTGGACTCATCAGTGAACATTACATGGCTCCATTCATCTGGATTCCAAGCGACAAGTTGTCTGCACCAAAGTTCCCTTGCTCTCTTTTGAGGTGGTGTCAACGGCACACAAATTATGGGTCGTCGAGCATAGAGGCCCTTCATGTGAAGCCTTCTGCGTATTGTATCAGTTGAAATGGGAGAAAACCTTCTTCTAATGGATGATAATGCCCGTCCACATAGGGCTGATGTGGTCGACACTTTTCTCCAAAACCATGCAATTGCTCGGATGAATTGGCCAGCTCGATCTCCAGACTTAAATCCCATCAAGCATGTATAGAACAATCTAGGACGACGGATCTCATCCCTCCAACCCCCTCCTAGAAACACTCATGAGCTAGAAACACACTTTAAAAAAAGAGTGGGCGTTGATTCCACAGGAGCTTATAAACTCCCTAATTCTTAGTATGGGTTACCGATGTAGAGCCTGTCTATCAGTTAAAGGTGATCACACCCCATATTAACAACAATTTCCAAGATATTTATACACTGACTGCAAGAAGATCATTGCTTGACCGGCTAATTTGCATAAAATACGTGTTCGATTTCTTTGATTTCGGGTATTCTAATCAATGATGGAATAATAAATTTGTGTATAAAATGTCATTGATAAATGTTCAATAAAATTTGAGATAAATGAAAAAATATGTTGTTCCTTTAATTTTGCTGACCAGTGTATAATATTAACGTTTAAATCTATCTAAACTTCATTTAATGTAAAATATAATTATTTTAGCATTGAAAATATACTTTAATAAATATATACCATAACACACACACAATGCGTGTTAAATAACACATTTTCTATTTTATTCGGATTTCATATTTTTCGTATCTGTGTTTTTTAAATATAAAATTTTTATAAGTTGAATGTAAACATCACATAGGTTTGCATTTCCCTCGAATGCTTCTATATTCAGTTAGGAACTAATATTGTTATACATTCGAATAGTAATAAATATAATCACTTTTAAAATAAACTAGAACATATACGATAGAGAAATTCTAAGATATCTAAACTAGAGCGATAACTTGTGTCATGTATTCACACACATACTTATTCAACCTTAAAAAAGTAATTTGAAACATTATTTATTATAGCTGGGGAGTAGCTTATAGTGTGGGAATATAGATGGAAATGCAACGCCATATTGAAGAAGAATTACTTTACTTATAAAAATCTCAAGGGCATTAGTTCTATTGCTGGATTAAAACAGATATAAAAATGTCTAAAATAGATTTTCACAAATAAACTAGAAGGATTCTATTAGAACTAAAAATATTCATAATTTAATCATGTTAAAATTTTGAATTAAGCTAAAAATATTGCTTAAAATAAAAATGTTGTTATTAAAGTGTTAAATGTTGTATGTAAAAGTTTATATTTTTAAAGTCTAAAATGTCATTAAAGTTTCTCCCGTCGACTGTGTTCTCGATGTGGGCGACGTTCTTCCCTGTCGACTGTGTTCTCGGTGTGGGCGACGTTCTTTCCTGTCGACTGTGTTCTCGGTGTGGGCGACGTTCTTTCCTGTCGACTGTGTTCTCGGTGTGGGCGACGATCTTCTCTGTCGACTGTGTTCTCGGTGTGGGCGACGTTCTTCCCTGTCGACTGTGTTCTCGGTGTGGGCGACGATCTTCTCTGTCGACTGTGTTCTCGGTGTGGGCGACGTTCTTCCCTGTCGACGGTGTTCTCTGTGTGGGCGACGTTCTTTCCTGTCGACTGTGTTCTCGGTGTGGGCGACGTTCTTCCCTGTCGACTGTGTTCTCGGTGTGGGCGACGTTCTTCTCTGTCGACGGTGTTCTCGGTGTGGGCGACGTCCTTCCCTGTCGACTGTGTTCTCGGTGTGGGCGACGTTCTTCCCTGTCCACTGTGTTCTCGGTGTGGGCGACGTTCTTCTCTGTCGACGGTGTTCTCGGTGTGGGCGACGTTCTTCCTTGTCCACTGTGTTCTCGGTGTGGGCGACGTTCTTCTCTGTCGACGGTGTTCTCGGTGTGGGCGACGTTCTTCCCTGTCCACTGTATTCTCGGTGTGAGCGACGTTCTTCTCTGTCGACTGTGTTCTCGGTGTGGGCGACGTTCTTCTCTGTCGACGGTTTTCTCGGTGTGAGCGACGTTCTTCCCTGTCGACGGTGTTCTCGGTGTGGGCGACGTCCTTCCCTGTCGACTGTGTTCTCTGTGTGGGCGACGTTCTTCTCTGTCGACGGTGTTCTCGGTGTGGGCGACGTCCTTCCCTGTCGACTGTGTTCTCGGTGTGGGCGACGTTCTTCTCGGTGTGGGCGACGTTCTTCCCTGTCCACTGTGTTCTCGGTGTGGGCGACGTTCTTCTCTGTCGACGGTGTTCTCGGTGTGGGCGACGTTCTTCCCTGTCGACGGTGTTCTCGGTGTGGGCGACGTTCTTCCCTGTCGACGGTGTTCTCGGTGTGGGCGACGTTCTTCTCTGTCCACTGTGTTCTCGGTGTGGGCGACGTTCTTCTCTGTCGACGGTGTTCTCGGTGTGGGCGACGTCCTTCCCTGTCGACTGTGTTCTCGGTGTGGGCGACGTTCTTCTCGGTGTGGGCGACGTTCTTCCCTGTCCACTGTGTTCTCGGTGTGGGCGACGTTCTTCTCTGTAGACGGTGTTCTCGGTGTGGGCGACGTTCTTCCCTGTCGACGGTGTTTCTCGGTGTGGGCGACGTTCTTCCCTGTCGACGGTGTTCTCGGTGTGGGCGACGTTCTTCACTGTCGACGGTGTTCTCGGTGTGGGCGACGTTCTTCCCTGTCGACGGTGTTCTCGGTGTGGGCGACGTTCTTCTCTGTCGACGGTGTTCTCGGTGTGGGCGACGTCCTTCCCTGTCGACTGTGTTCTCGGTATGGGCGACGTTCTTCCCTGTCGACTGTGTTCTCGGTATGGGCGACGTTCTTCCCTGTCGACGGTGTTCTCGGTGTGGGCGACGTTCTTCTCTGTCGACGGTGTTCTCGGTGTGGGCGACGTCCTTCCCTGTCGACTGTGTTCTCGGTGTGGGCGACGTTCTTCCCTGTCGACGGTGTTCTCGGTGTGGGCGACGTTCTTCCCTGTCGACGGTGTTCTCGGTGGGGGCGACGTTCTTCTCTGTCCACTGTGTTCTCGGTGTGGGCGACGTTCTTCTCTGTCGACGGTGTTCTCGGTGTGGGCGACGTCCTTCCCTGTCGACTGTGTTCTCGGTGTGGGCGACGTCCTTCCCTGTCGACTGTGTTCTCGGTGTGGGCGACGTTCTTCTCGGTGTGGGCGACGTTCTTCTCGGTGTGGGCGACGTTCTTCCCTGTCGACGGTGTTCTCGGTGTGGGCGACGTTCTTCCCTGTCGACGGTGTTCTCGGTGTGGGCGACGTTCTTCCCTGTCGACGGTGTTCTCGGTGTGGGCGACGTTCTTCCCTGTCGACGGTGTTCTCGGTGTGGGCGACGTTCTTCTCTGTCGACGGTGTTCTCGGTGTGGGCGACGTCCTTCCCTGTCGACTGTGTTCTCGGTATGGGCGACGTTCTTCCCTGTCGACTGTGTTCTCGGTATGGGCGACGTTCTTCCCTGTCGACGGTGTTCTCGGTGTGGGCGACGTTCTTCTCTGTCGACGGTGTTCTCGGTGTGGGCGACGTTCTACCCTGTCCACTGTGTTTTCGGTGTGGTCGACGTTCTTCTCTGTCGACGGTGTTCTCGGTGTGGGCGACGTTCTTCCCTGTCCACTGTATTCTCGGTGTGGGCGACGTTCTTCCCTGTCCACTGTGTTCTCGGTGTGGTCGACGTTCTTCTCTGTCGACGGTGTTCTCGGTGTGGGCGACGTTCTACCCTGTCCACTGTGTTCTCGGTGTGGTCGACGTTCTTCTCTGTCGACGGTGTTCTCGGTGTGGGCGACGTTCTTCTCTGTCGACGGTGTTCTCGGTGTGGGCGACGTTCTTCCCTGTCCACTGTGTTCTCGGTGTGGTCGACGTTCTTCTCTGTCGACGGTGTTCTCGGTGTGGGCGACGTTCTAACCCTGTCCACTGTGTTCTCGGTGTGGTCGACGTTCTTCTCTGTCGACGGTGTTCTCGGTGTGGGCGACGTTCTTCCCTGTCCACTGTATTCTCGGTGTGGGCGACGTTCTTCTCTGTCGACGGTTTTCTCGGTGTGAGCGACGCTCTTCCCTGTCGACGGTGTTCTCGGTGTGGGCGACGTCCTTCCCTGTCGACTGTGTTCTCTGTGTGGGCGACGTTCTTCTCTGTCGACGGTGTTCTCGGTGTGGGCGACGTCCTTCCCTGTCGACTGTGTCCTCGGTGTGGGCGACGTTCTTCCCTGTCGACGGTGTTCTCGGTGTGGGCGACGTTCTTCTCTGTCCACTGTGTTCTCGGTGTGGGCGACGTTCTTCTCTGTCGACGGTGTTCTCGGTGTGGGCGACGTCCTTCCCTGTCGACTGTGTTCTCGGTGTGGGCGACGTTCTTCTCGGTGTGGGCGACGTTCTTCCCTGTCCACTGTGTTCTCGGTGTGGGCGACGTTCTTCTCTGTCGACGGTGTTCTCGGTGTGGGCGACGTTCTTCCCTGTCGACTGTGTTCTCGGTGTGGGCGACGTTCTTCTCTGTCGACGGTGTTCTCGGTGTGGGCGACGTTCTTCCCTGTCGACTGTGTTCTCGGTGTGGGCGACGTTCTTCCCTGTCGACGGTGTTCTCGGTGTGGGCGACGTTCTTCTCTGTCGACGGTGTTCTCGGTGTGGGCGACGTCCTTCCCTGTCGACTGTGTTCTCGGTATGGGCGACGTTCTTCCCTGTCGACTGTGTTCTCGGTATGGGCGACGTTTTTCCCTGTCGACGGTGTTCTCGGTGTGGGCGACGTTCTTCTCTGTCGACGGTGTTCTCGGTGTGGGCGACGTCCTTCCCTGTCGACTGTGGTCTCGGTGTGGGCGACGTTCTTCTCTGTCGACGGTGTTCTCGGTGTGGGCGACGTTCTTCCCTGTCCGACTGTGTTCTCGGTGTGGGCGACGTCCTTCCCTGTCGACTGTGTTCTCGGTGTGGGCGACGTTCTTCTCTGTCGACGGTGTTCTCGGTGTGGGCGACGTTCTTCCCTGTCCGACTGTGTTCTCGGTGTGGTCGACGTTCTTCTCTGTCGACGGTGTTCTCGGTGTGGGCGACGTTCTACCCTGTCCGACTGTGTTCTCGGTGTGGTCGACGTTCTTCTCTGTCGACGGTGTTCTCGGTGTGGGCGACGTTCTTCCCTGTCCACTGTATTCTCGGTGTGGGCGACGTTCTTCTCTGTCGACGGTTTTCTCGGTGTGAGCGACGTTCTTCCCTGTCGACGGTGTTCTCGGTGTGGGCGACGTCCTTCCCTGTCGACTGTGTTCTCTGTGTGGGCGACGTTCTTCTCTGTCGACGGTGTTCTCGGTGTGGGCGACGTCCTTCCCTGTCGACTGTGTCCTCGGTGTGGGCGACGTTCTTCCCTGTCGACGGTGTTCTCGGTGTGGGCGACGTTCTTCTCTGTCCACTGTGTTCTCGGTGTGGGCGACGTTCTTCTCTGTCGACGGTGTTCTCGGTGTGGGCGACGTCCTTCCCTGTCGACTGTGTTCTCGGTGTGGGCGACGTTCTTCTCGGTGTGGGCGACGTTCTTCCCTGTCCACTGTGTTCTCGGTGTGGGCGACGTTCTTCTCTGTCGACGGTGTTCTCGGTGTGGGCGACGTTCTTCCCTGTCGACTGTGTTCTCGGTGTGGGCGACGTTCTTCTCTGTCGACGGTGTTCTCGGTGTGGGCGACGTTCTTCCCTGTCGACTGTGTTCTCGGTGTGGGCGACGTTCTTCCCTGTCGACGGTATTCTCGGTGTGGGCGACGTTCTTCTCTGTCGACGGTGTTCTCGGTGTGGGCGACGTCCTTCCCTGTCGACTGTGTTCTCGGTATGGGCGACGTTCTTCCCTGTCGACTGTGTTCTCGGTATGGGCGACGTTTTTCCCTGTCGACGGTGTTCTCGGTGTGGGCGACGTTCTTCTCTGTCGACGGTGTTCTCGGTGTGGGCGACGTCCTTCCCTGTCGACTGTGGTCTCGGTGTGGGCGACGTACTTCTCTGTCGACGGTGTTCTCGGTGTGGGCGACGTTCTTCCCTGTCCACTGTGTTCTCGGTGTGGTCGACGTTCTTCCCTGTCCACTGTGTTCTCGGTGTGGGCGACGTTCTTCTCTGTCCACTGTGTTCTCGGTGTGGGCGACGTCCTTCCCTGTCGACTGTGTTCTCTGTGTGGGCGACGTTCTTCTCTGTCGACGGTGTTCTCGGTGTGGGCGACGTCCTTCCCTGTCGACTGTGTTCTCGGTGTGGGCGACGTTCTTCCCTGTCGACGGTGTTCTCGGTGTGGGCGACGTACTTCTCTGTCGACGGTGTTCTCGGTGTGGGCGACGTTCTTCCCTGTCGACGGTGTTCTCGGTGTGGGCGACGTCCTTCCCTGTCGACTGTGTTCTCGGTGTGGGCGACGTTCTTCTCTGTCGACGGTGTTCTCGGTGTGGGCGACGTCCTTCCCTGTCGACTGTGTTCTCGGTGTGGGCGACGTTCTTCTCTGTCGACGGTGTTCTCGGTGTGGGCGACGTTCTTCCCTGTCCACTGTGTTCTCGGTGTGGGCGACGTTCTTCCCTGTCGACGGTGTTCTTGGTGTGGGCGACGTACTTCTCTGTCGACGGTGTTCTCGGTGTGGGCGACGTTCTTCCCTGTCGACGGTGTTCTCGGTGTGGGCGACGTCCTTCCCTGTCGACTGTGTTCTCGGTGTGGGCGACGTTCTTCTCTGTCGACGGTGTTCTCGGTGTGGGCGACGTTCTTCCCTGTCCACTGTGTTCTCGGTGTGGGCGACGTTCTTCTCTGTCGACGGTGTTCTTGGTGTGGGCGACGTTCTTCTCTGTCGACGGTGTTCTCGGTGTGGGCGACGTTCTTCCCTGTCCACTGTGTTCTCGGTGTGGGCGACGTTCTTCTCTGTCGACGGTGTTCTCGGTGTGGGCGACCTTCTTCCCTGTCGACTGTGTTCTCGGTGTGGGCGATCTTCTTCTCTGTCGACTGTGTTCTCGGTGTGGGCGACGTTCTTCCCTGTCGACTGTGTTCTCGGTGTGGGCGACGTTCTTCCCTGTCGACTGTGTTCTCTGTGTGAGCGACGTTCTTCCCTGTCGACTGTGTTCTCGGTGTGGGCAACGTCCTTCCCTGTTGACTGTGTTCTCGGTGTGGGCGACGTTCTTCCCTGTTGACCCTTTTCTCGGTGTGGGCGACGTTCATCTTGTCAATGGACCCTAAGTCTTTTCAGTGTGTATCCAGCTTCCCAACACTCGCTGGCAGTCTTTATCAGCCATCTTCCATTGTTGTCAATTTTACTCTTTTTAGCATAGAGTTAATTAATTATAATTTGAGAGAGAGAGAGAGACAACAATAAATTACATGTTTATAGAGAAAATAGTTGAAAATTCTAAAAATTCAATCGTTAATAAAATCATCAGATGTATAACAAAAAATAATAATTAGAAAAGAATCTCACAATTAAAGGTACATTTTATATGCTAAAAACTCGGTAAAAAATATCAAAATTTAGAGTGGGAGAGGCTGAAAACAAAATGTACTTTCAACTCTAACCTTCGAAGAAAATATATTTCCGAAATTAGGAACACCAAGACAACCAAGGTCGAGAACAAATAAGGTTAATTCCAAAATCAGTGAGAGAGAAATAAGTCTCTCCAAATATAATAAAGGTTTTAACTAAATAATTCTTATCAACATAAAAAGGTTGAACTTTAAGCCTTTGCTTAGTATTTTAAAAAATGTATATTTAAAAGACGGAAATATTGAAATGGCCAAAAAGTGATTCAAGAATTATTTGAATAAAGAGTCAACATAATATTTTTATTTTATTTATTTATTTATGAAAAGCTGCCAACGAAACGTGTTGATTCACACATTCAGACAATTATCTACCAAAAAATTTCATTTTAACAATTTTTTGGCTCATTTTTAGAGAAGAAAGATGAGACAAGACACGTTCTGGTAGATCAAGAGATGTTTACTCAGAAGGTTCATGAAGTACAGTAAATGATATTCCTGAGCGGAGTTCAATTGATCTCTGTGCTTTAAGAAAAAATACATCTCCTGATCGTTCAACTAATGCCATCTGTCGTAATAATTTTTCAATTATTCCAGAATTGGCCACATTCTTGAATAATCAAGAAAAGATAACTACATTATAAAGGACTGCGGCGTATGATTATAAAGTAATACTTAAAGCCTCCCCGCATAAGTTTCTTTTTTGTGAAAAATCAATATTAATTTCAAAGAGAAATATGTACTATTTCTAACTTTTTGGATGACGTATGAAAAGGTTGAATATATGAAGAGTAATGGTCTATATATGATTGGATGACGTATGAAAGGGTGAAAATGTGTAGAGTAATGGCGAACGGAAACACTTCTTCACATTTTCACCCTTTCATACGTCATCCAATCATATATGTATAGACCATTACTCTTCATATATTCAACCTTTTCATACGTCATCCAAAAAGTTAGAAATAGTACATATTTCTCTTTGAAATTAATATTGATTTTTCACAAAAAAAGAAACTTATGCGGGGAGGCTTTAAGTATTACTTTATAAAGATAACTACGTACGCGTTTCGGGCTGTTGGCCCTCGTCAGCGTGGTGCAAGCTGTACCTCAACGACCAAAAAATACTGGTCATTCAGGCATCCTGAAAAATCATGAAACGGGTAGTTAAGACCAGAAATGTGTGAGAACCGTGCTTTAATTTAAGAATTCTGAAGACATACACATCGTGTTCCGAAAGCCCCTTTGAGCAGGTGATGTTTAATTGAACTGTAGCATTGAAAGATACCCATCTAACAGGTCAGTATAAAGTAAATACTGTAGCAGAGAAAAAGAAAAATGTTTCTGGGGAACTTGATCCCTCGACCACAATATTGATTATTGATAAGCTGTCTCAGCTTAAAGAAGACTTAACGACGGCTTGGTTTGGCTTACCCATTAAAGTCGAGAATTAAATCTTTTTTCCTTCCCAAAGTTCTACACACAAAGCGAACATAAGAAAGGATAAATATTGAAGAAATCGCTATAGAATCTCCGTAGTGTATCGCTCAATGGAACTTTTCTGGCCAAAACCGTTTAATGTTTATATCAACAATGTAGTCAAATATGTTTAATTTAAAATATCTAGTAAAATTAAATGTATTACTCGTAGTTTTATATTCGATAGAAATTCAAGGATGTTTAAACCGAAATAAACTTTGATTTCATAATATTTATAACAGAAGTCCTTATCAAAATTCGAAACTATTTTCGCTAGTGCATCATAACAGAAGTCCTTATATTATATCCAGAGTATAAATTAACTAATCTGTTTTCATCCCGTTGCCTAGAATTTGTGCAAATGGACCTGCATCCCTAGAAAATCTCCCAATAAATAAATCTGCATAGCACCACCTCATGAATTGGACTTCCACTGACATTGTAAATAAAACCAAGAAGACTTAAGTTAGAAGGACCACAACCCGGGTAGTTAGCTACTTCTGTGTATGCTCCCGATATCAGAGGGTTAAATAAATAAATAATAATAAATTGTGCAAATGAGGAACTGTTATGTGTGTGGATAAAGGGAAATTATTTTGACCACAAAAAAACTTGTCAACCTGACGTTTAGTTTCCCTTATTTTTTCAAAGTGACAATATTTTATTGCAACTCACAACCTCGCGATTTAACGCCGTCCCGAGGGTGTATGCGCCCGGGGGTAGATTTCTTGCGGCACCTCCAGCTCATTTATGCTTCCCCTACCTTTCCAATTCTTGAAATTATTTTTAAACTAGCCGAATGACCCGGGCAACGCCCGTGTTTTACCCGATTGAATGTTTTGATTCAAATACTATTTGTTACAATTTTAAATTGGCGCCTTAATTAATTGCATATGTTAGTTAATAACTATAGCCTATGTGCTTTATCTGTCTATGTACTGTTGGCTTCCGTAGGCGTCTCTTTCTGGGAGAGAGAAAGAGAGGATTCCATTTGGTTATTATCTAATATATGCATTTATTTAGGGAGCGACCCGCTCCAACACAATAGTTAAATGGCGAGTGGGGGGGGGGCAAAGGTGGCGTGACCGTAGCTAACCAATAGGAGGGCGCCATTCCAAAAAAAAGCAAACAGTGACAGAGTTGGTTGATTGATTAGGAGATTAGGAGATGAGGAATGACGCTCGTAACTGTATATATAATACTATCGATTCAATATTAGAAAAACGATAATAGATAGCTTTTGTCATCATTATGTTTGTCATATTTGTGTGCTCTACTTTGGGCCTACTAGCGACATTCTCTGTGAAAGAATGTATTTTCAAAAAAAATATATGTATTGTGTGTTTTTTATTTGTTTGACTCCCTCTCTTTTGTGAACCTTAGATTAATTGTTTGCAGAGATGTTCCTATCATTATATTTCTTAGTGGCTTAATTTTCAAACTTAGGTATTACCAGTTCTTTGAGAGAATATCTTCTTTCTTATCTCCACTCAATCATATTAGGGTGTCAAGCTTGTAAAGCTTGTTGATGGTGTCTGTCGGGGATGAGTAGAGCACATCAATGGATAAGTCAATACAGTCAATGATGTGTCCTTTGAGAGAATGTAACTCGGAAATTATTTAGAATTTTCAAAATTAGGCTTTTGCCATGCCATACTGGGGCCTATAAAAGCTTCATTTATCGAATTCAGTTAAATGACCTTTGTCTGGAACTCTGTATATTCTCTCAAAATCCCAATTTCTATCATTACAGGTGGATCAGTCCTTTGACAGGTGTGCCTCTTCAACCAGACTCATCCAAGGTGATCCATCCAATAGCCCCATAGTCTGGTGGTTAGATGTTACCTTGGTCTTATTGCTCCATTCATTGAGGATTTTTGTGGTAAAAACAATGTGATGGATTCCCCTTTGTCTTCCACATCCATATGCTGCAAACTTATCAGTAGGTTTATCTGCCAACTGAAGTTTCCAAATCAAATAACAAGCGAGTGTCAGCTTACATATCAGGATAGAGTTTGAGACTTATCCTGGTCTATACTTGGCTTAGCCACTCTAGGGAGTTGTCCACTATGTTTTTTTTTTTTTTGCTTATCCCAAGTACACATGGTACAGGCCATGATGATTATGGTGGGTAGAAGTAGGCGACTGCTTTTACTGTAAGTGTACCACATGTCTACACATGTGGAAAGCAGTTAGACTTTGCACTTATAAATGTGCCAGAGCCCTGTTTGGTTATTTGCACTCGCTGGTAGGATTGGACTTTTGTGGAGAAGCCAAGTAAATTTATTGTTTATATGTGATATGCAACTTTATATATAAAGGATAATCTACAGAATATACAATTCAAAGTTAATTGCTTGATTCAGGACTAAAACGCATTTAAATCCAAGTTTTCTAAAGCTCTCCCAAGTCTCAAATACAATTCTAATTGGAGAACTAATTTGAAATAGGACTATCGCATCTAAGACCAAATTGGATTTAAGACTAAGAATTAAGGTTTGCTACCAGGGCAGGTTGGTGGAGAAGTGGTGTAAACCATCGATTTTCAACAGCCACAACCAGGGTTCAAATCCCACATTAGAAACTTTTTTCTGAAAAAAAAAAAATTGTTTCGATAGCCACCAATTCTTGTAGAAGTTCAACCCCCATCAGTGAGTGCAAGTAACTAAACTCTGGCACAATTATAAATGTAAAAGTCAAACTGCTTCTACATGTGTAAACAGCAGTTCGTGATTGAAGAGTGAAAGAATGAAGTGTGCCAGAGCATTTCTACATGTGTAGACAGCAGTTCGTGATTGAAGAGTGAAAGAATGAAGTGTGCCAGAGCATTTCTACATGTGTAGACAGCAGTTCGTGATTGAAGAGTGAAAGAATGAAGTGTGCCAGAGCATTTCTACATGTGTAGACAGCAGTTCGTGATTGAAGAGTGAAAGAATGAAGTGTGCCAGAGCATTTTCTACATGTGTAGACAGCAGTTCGTGATTGAAGAGTGAAAGAATGAAGTGTGTCAGAGCATTTCTACATGTGTAGACAGCAGTTCGTGATTGAAGAGTGAAAGAATGAAGTGTGCCAGAGCATTTCTACATGTATAGACAGCAGTTCGTGATTGAAGAGTGAAAGAATGAAGTGTGCCAGAGCATTTCTACATGTGTAGACAGCAGTTCGTGATTGAAGAGTGAAAGAATGAAGTGTGCCAGAGCATTTCTACATGTGTAGACAGCAGTTCGTGATTGAAGAGTGAAAGAATGAAGTGTGCCAGAGCATTTCTACATGTGTAGACAGCAGTTCGTGATTGAAGAGTGAAAGAATGAAGTGTGCCAGAGCATTTCTACATGTGTAGACAGCAGTTCGTGATTGAAGAGTGAAAGAATGAAGTGTGCCAGAGCATTTCTACATGTGTAGACAGCAGTTCGTGATTGAAGAGTGAAAGAATGAAGTGTGCCAGAGCATTTCTACATGTTTAGACAGCAGTTCGTGATTGAAGAGTGAAAGAATGAAGTGTGCCAGAGCATTTCTACATGTGTAGACAGCAGTTCGTGATTGAAGAGTGAAAGAATGAAGTGTGCCAGAGCATTTCTACATGTGTAGACAGCAGTTCGTGATTGAAGAGTGAAAGAATGAAGTGTGCCAGAGCATTTCTACATGTGTAGACAGCAGTTCGTGATTGAAGAGTGAAAGAATGAAGTGTGTCAGAGCATTTCTACATGTGTAGACAGCAGTTCGTGATTGAAGAGTGAAAGAATGAAGTGTGCCAGAGCATTTCTACATGTGTAGACAGCAGTTCGTGATTGAAGAGTGAAAGAATGAAGTGTGCCAGAGCATTTCTACATGTGTAGACAGCAGTTCGTGATTGAAGAGTGAAAGAATGAAGTGTGCCAGAGCATTTCTACATGAGTAGACAGCAGTTCGTGATTGAAGAGTGAAAGAATGAAGTGTGCCAGAGCATTTCTACATGTGTAGACAGCAGTTCGTGATTGAAGAGTGAAAGAATGAAGTGTGCCAGAGCATTTCTACATGTGTAGACAGCAGTTCGTGATTGAAGAGTGAAAGAATGAAGTGTGCCAGAGCATTTCTACATGTGTAGACAGCAGTTCGTGATTGAAGAGTGAAAGAATGAAGTGTGCCAGAGCATTTCTACATGTGTAGACAGCAGTTCGTGATTGAAGAGTGAAAGAATGAAGTGTGCCAGAGCATTTCTACATGTGTAGACAGCAGTTCGTGATTGAAGAGTGAAAGAATGAAGTGTGCCAGAGCATTTCTACATGTGTAGACAGCAGTTCGTGATTGAAGAGTGAAAGAATGAAGTGTGTCAGAGCATTTCTACATGTGTAGACATGTGGTTCACTTACAGTAAAAGTAGTGGCTAACAATCCGCCATGATTATCATGGCGTAGTTGGAATAAGTACCACCACCACACCATGTTTGTTTCCATGTAAAATATCTTGGCAACCAAGTAAATAGCATCTATTACATTCATCAAACATTCAAAATTTAGCAAACAAAGTAGGAAAGTGCGAATACATGATATGTTATTCAATAAAGTTTAGAGGAAATAATTGATAACTCAGTCTCGGAGAACAAAAGCTTTAATGTACCTATGAAGAAAATATAAAAATAACTCATTCACAAAAGAACAATATTACCAATTTTTCTATTCTTTTATATTGGCCATAGGAGGTTGGTGGAAGGATTTTCTAAACCGTTGGTTTTCGACCGCTACGACCCGGGTTCAATTCCCGCATTAGGCACTTTTTTCTGATTAAAAAAAAAAAAATGCTCCCATGTCCCCCGATTATTGCAAAAGTCGAACCCCACAAGCGAGTGCAATTAACCAAACGGGGCTCTGGCACATTTGTAAGTGCAAAGTCGAACTGCTTTTCACATGTGTAGACATGTGGTTCACCTAGAGTAAAAGCAGTCGCCTACTTCTACCTACTATGATTATCATAGCCTGTACCACGTGTACTAGGGATAAGCAAAAAATATATATATTGGCCATCATTTGCATATAATCCTTATTTACATCTCTCACAATATATTTAGCCTGGTAGATAACACTACAAGTAGAATAATCACCAGAGGAATATCATCAAAAGAAGAACAAAAGTAGAATCTACTGATTCTCAATTAAAGACTAGTGGACAAACATTTTCCAATCATTTAAATACAATTGGTTCTAAATGTGCTTTAAATCATCATTTTTATCATCCATCCTAGCGCGCCGCCAAAATTTCCTCCTATGATGTGTTTTTTTGCTTATCCCTAGTACCTGTGGTAATAGTACACGTGGCCATGATAATCATGGTGGATAGTAGTAGGCAACTGATTTTACTGTAAGTGCACCACATCAACAATATTAGAAAAGGCATAAACATGAAATACAGTGACTTTCAAATTCAAGAAGAACCAACATTTCCTACCCCATTACCATCAAATATAATCATCAATCTCAACCTGAACAAACCCTGTAATAAAAAAGAGAACAAAATCATACTTAAAAAGAAAGGACTTGACACAATTGATTTATATGATAAGAGAAATTATTTATTAGCATACACAGATGGATCATCAGACCTTACCCTGAGTAATGGAGGGGCCGGAATTAACATAATACTGCAAGATGGAACACACATCAAAATCAAAGGAGCAGGAAAGATTTCGTCAAACTTCACTTGTGAATGACAGCTATCTGGAAAGCCTTTGATGTATGCCTGAACCAACCATCCCTGCATCAAGCAGAAGGAATCATAATATACAGCAACTCCAGATCCGCTCTAGAAGCAATTCAGAAGGGCAATACTAGAATCACGCAGAAAATACACTCGTTACTTACCCAACTGGAAACATTGGAGAAGAACTGCATTCTACAATGGATTCCTGCCCATGTTGGGATCGAGGATAATGAAATGGCAGATGAATTGGCAAAGGAAGCCAGAAAGCTGAGCCAAAGGAAAGAACAAATGTCAGTATTTGACGCTGATGCTTTGGCAAAATAAAAGATAATCAAACAAAAAAAATAGGAAAAGATCAAATATGTGAAATAAACTCTTAGAGAAAACTGACAAAAACTATAACAAGACTTAGAACAAAACACTATAAATAAATGATAATACATCCAGATGGCACAAGAACCTATAGGACATGCAACAACTGTCCTGGTGTGGAACTAACACCTACTCACATATTCTCATGCCCAGCAATGGCCGCAGCCTTGCAGAAAATTGACTTAGACCCAGAGAAGCAGCTTTACACACCCAAGATAGTGGATATTGCTGCTGCTGTGATGGAGACATATGAGACTCTTCTTTGGACACGACAACAACAACAACTAATCGGATTTAAGACTGGAAATTTAAGACTGGAAACTGAGAATTGACTGTATGTGAAAGAGGCGTTCTACTCTATTGAATGTTTACAAAAGTAGGATAATTATTGTTACAACTACCAAATTAGAGCTCTGATATAGCTTATTTATTTTGTAACTGAAATTTTAAAATTTAAAATGAGATGCAAGTTTTCAAATAATTTCATTAAAAAGTTGATATATTATAACAATGATAAAGCACAATTTGGATTATAGATTATAATAAAAGAAAATAAGACCTAATCCAAATAATTTATTAGTGTGTGACGTTTCGGCAACAACATTGTCACCATCATCAGACAAAAGAATAAATGAGAAAAAATGTTACAGCAAGTTCTTATATAGTCCTGTTACCAAGTGTTTAAACAAGATAACAGATAAGGAAAATAGTTTTTTAAGTCAACTTGAAACATTCTTCTTAGAATTAAAAGTGTTTTTTTTTTTTTATATAATTAAAGGCATATCTGTAAATATCATTTATATTTCCCCTTTCTTCCATTCTATTAATTGAAGCACAAGTCTTTTGGATGAAAAAGGCTTCTTTGAACTGTCTTTTGTAATAATTTTTTTCATAGTTCAGTGTTTTTGGGTTTTCTAAATTGAATTTATTGTGTCCTTTCTGTGTTCTACAAGAGCAGAATTTTGAATTCTATCCCACTTCAGAGCATATTTATGGTTTTCCATCCTTTCTTTTAATGTTCTGGATGTCTGTCCCACATAGCTTTGATCACACTTCTCACACTTAACTTCATAGATCAAACCTGCTCTTTCTGTTAATTGGGTGTTCTTGTGCTGGTTTAGGTATTGTGAGATAGTATTACATGGTTTCCATGCAATTTTTATTTTTTCATATTTTTTAATATATTGGTGAAATTTATTGCAAACCTATGGTTTATATATGGCAGTGTTATAAATCTGGTTTCTTGGTTTTTGCACTTAAGATTCTGAATCAAAGTATTATTTTCATACTTTTCATTCATATCTACTATTATTTTGTCTATCAATTTAATGGGAAAATCTTCCTTGATGCTGTTAACCTCTTCATTTCTCTTAACCACATCATCGATGAGTGCAAAAGTTTTTTTTTTTGCTTATCCCTAGTACACGTGGTACAGGCCATGATAATCATGGTGGGTAGTTAGCGACTGCTTTTTACTGTAAGCGCACCACATGTCTACACATGTGAAAAGCAGTTCGACTTTGCACTTACAAATGCCAGAGCCCCGTTTGGTTACTTGCACTCGCTGGTGGGGTTGGACTTTTGCAAGAATTGGGGGCCATTGGAGCATTTTTTTTTTAACAGAAAAAAGTGTCCAATGCGGGAATCGAACCCGGGTCCTACTGGTCGAAAACCAAACGGTTTAACCAGCCTTCCACCGACCCTCAGTGCAAAAGTCCTATATATAAGAGTTTTGACCAATCCCACTTTTTGACTAAAATGGTGCTGTGAACTATAGTTCCAAAAAGTTCCTGTATGTGTCAGCTTTTTGTAGATAGAGGTGGAAATAATGTTATTATTATATGTTGTTGTCCAGGAAATTGATTATCTATTTTTATCTAATTAGAAATTAAGGCTCTGAATTCTCTTAAAAATGATATTTACTATTTTAGAAGATATGTGGATGACTATTTTAATTATTAATCAGGGAAATGAACAAAGAATATTGGATACCTTCAACAACCTATGTCCTGACATCCATTATTCTATGGAATTAGATAAAAATAGATCAATCAATTTCCTGGACATGAAATTAACATATAGTAATAACATTATTTCCACCTCTATCTACAAAAAGCCAACACTTACAGGAACTTTTTGGAACTATAGTTCACAGCACCATTTTAGTCAAAAAGTGGGATTGGTCAAAACTCTTATATATAGGACTTTTGCACTCATCGATGATGTGGTTAAGAGAAATGAAGAGGTTAACAGCATCAAGGAGGACCTAATCAAGGAAGATTTTCCCATTAAATTGAGACAAAATAATAGTAGATATGAATGAAAAGTATGAAAATAATACTTTGATTCAGAATCTTAAGTGCAAAAACCAAGAAACCAGATTTATAACACTGCCATATATAAACCAAAGGTTTGCAATAAATTTCACCAATATATTAAAAAATACGAAAAAATAAAAATTGCATGGAAACCATGTAATACTATCTCACAATACCTAAACCAGCACAAGTTTGAGCAGGTTTGATCTATGAAGTTAAGTGTGAGAAGTGTGATCAAAGCTATGTGGGACAGACATCCAGAACATTAAAAGAAAGGATGGAAAACCATAAATATGCTCTGAAGTGGGATAGAATTCTGCTCTTGTAGAACACAGAAAGGACACAATAAATTCAATTTAGAAAACCCAAGAACACTGAACTATGAAAAAAATTATTACAAAAGACAGTTCAAAGAAGCCTTTTTCATCCAAAAGACTTGTGCTTCAATTAATAGAATGGAAGAAAGGGGAAATATAAATGTTATTTACAGATATGCCTTTAATTATATAAAAAAAAAAAATCCACTTTTAATTCTAAGAAGAATGTTTCAAGTTGACTTAAAAAACTATTTTCCTTATCTGTTATCTTGTTTAAACACTTGATAACAGGACTATATAAGAACTTGCTGTAACATTTTTTCTCATTTATTCTTTTGTCTGATGATGGTGACAATGTTGTTGCCGAAACGTCACACACTAATAAATTATTTGGATTAGGTCTTGTTTTCTTTCATTATAACAATATAAAAACAGGTAAGCATCACTACAAACAACATCTAGAAACAAGATTTTTTTTTTACATTACTTAAGGAATGGCCGTTCAACAAACGTGTCCAGAATGATAACCTTATAAGCCTTACCCTAATAAAAATATGTATAGCTAATAAATTTTGAATCATACCTAATGTGTGGTAAGTATTGTGAATACTGATTAGAAGATATCAGACTTCATTAAAATTCTTTATTCACTCTCTCAATATATACTGAAGCATACTTTCAGTATGTATATTGGGATTCAGACAATAACTCTTGAAATTTATTGAAGACATGAGATAACCTAGTGTGAACAAAATTGTCTCCTTAAAAAAAGGACCCACCAAGATTAGACTTTCTACTTCCTTAAGTTTTGTCCATCAGTGTATGATGCACTTTTGTCACCCTACACTTTTAAACTTTTTTTTTCAAAATTTGAACATTTCAGCTTTTTGACCATTCCACTGTGCTCACTAACAACTATAGTTATGATAACAACATTGTTACTGAAACATCATGCAACTATTTTGAATTACTTTATGGGGGTCGGTGGAAGGCTGGTTAAAACATTTGGGTTTCGACCACTAGGACCTGGGTGCGATTCCCGCATTGGACACTTTTCTGTTTAGAAAAAAAATGCTCCAATGGCCCCCTATTCTTGCAAATGTCCAACCCCACCAGCAAGTGCAGGTAACCAAACGGGGCTCTGGCATTTGTAAGTGCAAAGTCGAACTGCTTTTCACATGTGTAGACATGTGGTGCGCTTACAGTAAAAGCAGTCGCTAACTACCCACCATGATTATCATGGCCTGTACCACGTGTACTAAGAGGATAAGCAAAAAATATATATAGATATATATATATTTTAAATAATAGAATCCTGGCCAATTTTCCAAAAAGATATACTAAATGTATAGATCAGGACACATACTATATATAATAGCAAATGTTAAATTTTTAAATGTTTAATAAATAGCTGCATATAATTATTGTAAAAAAATATATTGTAAGATATAGATTTTAGATCAAGATTTATTTTAGATTAATTCCAATTGGAAATTAAGGTTTTCAAATTAAAGTTTTTTAATTTCAAATTAAGGTTTATTAATGTAATATTGAATATTTACAATAAAAAATGAATACTAACAAGAATAAGAATCAAAAAAGTTAAATAAAGCAATTTGGACAAAGCATTTAATGCAACGGTTGTTCTGCTACAGCCAGCTGTAGTTTTCTAGACATGTCAACGTTGTTGCAATCAGTAGAAGTGGTCACTTCAATAATCTGTACCAAATTTTGATTATTTTGTGGATCGGCCAGCAAATTTCGTGCAGACAATTTTATTTTTGAAAATACCTTTTCTATAGGATTTAACATGGGGGAATATGGTGATAGAAAACTATAATTACTATAAACTTTTAATTTGAATTTTAAAAATTTAATTTGAAATAAAAAAACTAATTTGAATTAAAAAAAATTTCATTAAAAGTTAAAAACCTCTAATGATAAGGGAATTAATATAATGATAAGGCACAATTTGGATTATAGACACATAAACACAAGGTAATAAGACCAAATCCAAATAAATAGTGTGTGACATTTCAGTAACAGCATTACCATCTTTATGTACGTTTATCTGAAGATGGTAACAACACTGTTAGCAAAATGTCACACACCATTATTATATATTACCATTTGTTTAGAATTCAATATAGAAACTTGTTTTAATTTAATCCCAGTACAATATCACATTTGTGATTTTTTCATTGTTTTAATTTGTTCTTTCAATTTTGTCAACTAATATTCAATCAGATGAAACCTGAGTGAAACCAAGTACATCAATATGGAATAAAATAGACAATATATTGACATAAAATCAAATTTATTTGAATGGAACAGTGTGAAATCAGCCAGGCAGCTTTGACAGGAACCATCCACCTAAAAACACAGTTAACCAATTATAACCTGGATAAAACAAGTTTTGTAATAATAAAAATATAACAGAAAAAAACTTCAGGAATTCGGAGGTTATCAATCAGCAACATATCAGAGGATTGACAGATTGGTTTAATTCATCATTTATACACATTACTGCATCATACAAAGTATTTTGAACAATGCTTGGAGGACTTATATTTTGTTTTATTGAAAAACTAATAAATATAAATGAAGAGGATGTGCACAGCAAATAATGCAAAAAAAATGCTCCAAATTATAAGTTCTAAGCAAAACAGCAACCAAGTCTGGGGAGGTTTCACACACACCATGGATGAAGCAAATCCTTGTCAATAAGGATAGTAAAGTTTGAAAAGCAAAATAAAATAAAGGTAAAAAGTTTAATGCAACTTACATTGGAGCTATGTTGGAAGATGGCTATACTTTCATCATTTGTCCAATATAACTACCATATAAACCTGAAACAAGAGCACATGTTACTACCACATACAGTAGACACCATAGTCAAGTATAGTCAGATCTAACTTCAGATTAAGTAACAAGTGTGTCATCAATAAACCATACAGCGGTGTCCTAAGGCAAAAGATCATCATCTCTCCCAATTACAGTAGTCAAATTGTTTAATATGAATTGTAATTAGTACATGATTTGGCACAATAATTTCCATGAATGAGACTACTGACTAAAGAAACTATACTAGTAGTATATATTTACCTGTTGAAAGTGCAGAGTACAGGTCAGCTCTTCCACAGAACCACTCTCCTAAAAACATACAAGACCATTAGTACAAATGCTTGACTTAAAAACAAAAAACTTTGTAAGTGGCTAACTTCAGCTAGGGGCGAATTACACTCCACAACAATATTGTTCAGAGAGAGAGTTCAATCATCATTGTAAACAAATGTCATGTGATAAGGTACAAATGGATAACAACACCATATCCAAACAGGTTCAGATCAAAGTACCGAATACAAGTGCACCATCTGCATTCAAAATATGTATTCTATAAAGTGGAACCCTCCCCGATGAACCTCTCCCAATATTTGAGGATTGCAGCAAGGGTAGCAGGCCATTTTCACAAATAAATATACAAAAATATTGAATGTGAATTTGGTTGTTACCTTGTGGCACTAAACCAAGTTGAATTAAACAATATAACTTAACATTGCCACATCAACATGAGTTATTTGGATTTGGTTTGTTATCCACAGAGCTAACTATAGCATTAAGCATTTAATACAAATTTGGTTATTACCTCTTTTATTAACTTGCTACTTGATTGGTGGATTAAGAGCTTTTTTGGCATTTGGTTCCAAGGTCATAGCACATCCTGAAAAAAATAAAAACTTAAATATTGTGTTATAGCATTTAGCTCATTTTGAATAGAGAAGGATAATCTTCAGATATAGAAAAGGTTATCATCAAAACAATACAGCGGTGTCCTAAGGCATAAAATCATCATTTCCAAGTTTTGTACCCAACCATGTGTCAAATAAACTCACCTGTGTCAAAAGCTGGAGTTCTAGCAGCAACTGGAACATCAACACAACAGCTCATTAGACCAAATATTATCTAAAACTTATTTTAACCACAAAGGAAATGACATCAGCTAGGGGCGAATTACACTCCACAGTATCAATTCAGAGAGAGAGTTCAATCATCATTGTATAGAATAGTTAAACTAAGGTAGCAGCATAGCGGACACTACCAGTTACAGCACCATATCCTTAAACAGCTACAAACACTGCTATCTAAGTTTATATGTCTTATACCTATGATTTAACAATATAATTACCTTATGTGGAAGTCAGCTGGTGGAGCATGTCAGAGCACTTGTACAATTCTTGTTCCAGTTCCTACAACACAACAGCATAACTCAGCATCTTTCATCTCAGGGGCATACATACATACATAAATTAGCTTACCCCACCTTTCCCATTTAAAGCATTATGTATAATCAGCTATGTCTCTCACATTTTTGTTTCAAATAAAATGCAATGAGAAATGCTAAGTAAGCCGAAATAGCTCAGTTGGGAGAGCATTAGACTGAAGATCTAAAGGTCCCTGGTTCGATCCTGGGTCTCGGCAGTTTTACAATACAAATACTTGCATATTTTCTAATCAGGAAATGACTCAGCATACTACAACTAGTAGTATTTGAAAAAATAAAAGCCTAAAGCCAAGCTCTGGGGAAGCCAGGCCAATGGGTGGAATATATATGTATGGAGGGCCAGCATGCCACCACCACCAGAAATATGAAGGCAGCAAGACTGCAGGCCTACCAATTACTGTTGCATACTTCTATCCCCCAACTGTGCCAAGGGCATAGCTGGTCTGCTGTATGCATACTTTCAAAATTATGAATAATTATGAAACTAAAAGTGTTCATTTTAATAATGGTAACCATAGCAATTTAGCTCAATGGTTAAGGAATATCACTCACCTCAATAGTGGCAGCAAGGTAAAATTTTCTTCTTTGCTTTACACTCATTTCATCGCTAAAGTCCTGAAAACAATAAATAAATTTTAGACAGTTGAAAAATTGAATTGAATTATATATTTTTTTTTTAAATCAGAAAGATAAAAAGCTGTAATCAAGGTTTCAGACACTCTAGTCAAAGACATCATATGCAGGAGCCATTGATATTTAAAATGTTCCAACACCTACCATTCACAATAGCTGCAGCATTTGCTGTGTGCCACCAGCTCCGGACACCTGCAACCAGACATTCTGGATTAACACAAATGCCAAAAATGCAATAAGAATATTTGGTAAAGTTAATTGCAATCAGACAAATGCCTCAATCATCAATTGGACCCCTCCTTCCATTGTCCCACCATAGAACATGGGGGACAACTTTGGGAGGGGTGCTGCAGACTCGTCATCTTTATCATCATTTATCTTACTACTACTACATGTAACTTGCTCTCTTTACTATTATTTTGTCATGGATTGTGCCATTTATGTATTTTAGCACAATGTAAGTAATGAGATTGAATAAAGATTTACCTTTTCCACTATTTCTTTTTATTCTTTTATTTCCATGCACCTCCCTGTAAAAAAAAAAAAATTAGTATTTCAAAAAATGGTGGCAAATTTTAAATTGGGCTTTGTAGCCATCAGATGGTAGTGCATGATAGAAAAATCATGGCATTCATATTTTGGTGGTATGTTTGTCATCATAGAATTTTAAGGGGGTTTGGGGGCAATATGCTATTGAATATAGCATATTCATAATTATGTATTTTATCAATAGATTGGCAGGAAACCTAGGTTGGAACCTTGAGTCTTGAGTCAAAAATTACAAAGGTTTTAAAAAGCCACAAAAAAAATTTTCTTGCCAATAGTATGCAAGTGCTTCACACCAAAAGAGCTGCATGTGGCTCACGAGCAGCAGGTTGCAGACCCCTGGTCTATACTGGATATAACTATATGGATGGATGGTGGACTTAACAAGGATATTTTTGCACATCCCTAGTACACATGGTACAGACCATGATAATCATGGTCGGTAGAAGGTGATCAAGGATATGGATTGTTAAGTTTGCTTAGGGCACAGTATTCATACCAAGAGCTTATCACTGTATGAATTGGGTCTTCAAGGATATAATTTTTTACTACAATAATTCCATTCTGTTGCCACCAAACCCCTAGTAAAGTTGAAAGTAGTAGAGTTGAAACCTACCTACTAGATGTTAATAAACACATGTAGGCCATTAATCCAGACTCCACCTGTAAGCACATTACATACATTAGTTCTCAATAGTCTCAACAACAAGGAGCCAACAAGTTTGTTCAACAAGTGTCAGATCGCCCTAGTTTTGACATCACAAGAGTTGTCAGGAACCATAGATACCAGTAAATCATCATCAAAACACCATCATAACACAGTAGTGAAGGAGAAAAATTACCTTGAATGGAGATAGGTGTTGAGTAACCACAACAGAACAGTCTCCATCAGCAGATCCTAAGCAACACAGAAACATGTTAAAAAATGTGGGTCAATATGGAAAATATAACTTTTTAATAGAAATGTATCAGATCGCCCTAGTTTTGACATCAAGAGTTGTCAGTATAACCATATTTTGATAATAATCATCATTAAAGCTAACAAACATTTTGATCAGTTTAGTAGGAAAGCCTTGATAAATTACCTTGTAAGTAAGCTTCTGGCCCCAAGTTGATGATGGTTGCTAATGCCTAAAGACACGTTGCAAAGTGTTAAAATAGTGGAAAAATGAATTAGATGGAAAAATTAACCAAAATACATCAATCATTTAAAATTAGCCAAAATATATTGTAGCGTGGTTGATTGATTTGCATAATTTTTAGATTGTATTGATTTACATAAGTTTTTAATTATGTCATATAGCTATATTAATGCGTGTACATTTTAAGGTAGACAAAGAATAAAGTTCGGTTGGGTTTATTTCTCCTCGCATCATTTTTTTTCAATGCGAAAATATTACTGCCTTTTAATATATTTAAAAGTTGGTATTTTTAAGAACAAAGATTTATTAATAACCAAATTTTTTAAAAAGTTGTGAAGAGGGTTTTAAGAAAACAAACACTTAAAATGATTAGTCACAATTATTATTAATTTATTTGGATTAGTCCTTACTTTCTTATAATTTAAAAAGTTGAGGTTTTTCTCTCAGCATCAGCAAACAAAACTAAATGAAAATTTGACCTTAAAAAACTATTAAAAAAGGAGTGTTTCTGAGGACAGGTACCAAGGCCCAAGAAGACAGGCACCCTGGTGTTTAAAACAGATCTTTACTATACCCCCACTTATATTTATTCCAGAAAGTCAGTGGTATACACTTCCCGGAATATCCTGGGGGGAGATGCAACAAGACACTTGAGTTTCAAACTTACCCTTCAGTGGCATTTAGAGTTGGACATCTGGGCAGATAATGTTCACCCTGCAGACATACAAAACATTTTAGAAAAGAAATTGCATACTACCAAAATTTATTATAAAATGTTTTTTTTATGTAAAATACATCAGAAGTAGCAAATGAGTCATCTAATTTGTCAGACACTCTAGTCAAATGGTCATCATAGTATTACAAGAGAGCCTAATTTAAAAAAATATATATATTAAACTCACCATTAACAGCTGCAACTTCTCTTGTCTCAGCTCTAATGAGGACGTAGGGACTAAAGCTTCACATCTAAAAACAACAAACCACTTATAAAAACTACTCATTGGAAGGAAATAAGAATATTTGGTAAAGTTAATTGCAATCAGACAAATGCCTCAATCATCAATTGGACCCCTCCTTCCATTGTCCCACCATAGAACATGGGGAACAACTTTGGGAGCGGCGCTGCAGACTCGTCATCTTTATCATCATTTGGTTCTTTATTTAATGGCTGAAAATGTATTAAAAAAAATACACACCTGTAGTTTTTTTAAGGAAGTTTCCACATACTTCACAGCTTCCACTTGAATCCTTTCAGATATCCTGGAAAACAAAGCAAACTAATTTAACATACAATACAAAATTCAAAATTTGCTTTTGTATAAAATGGGATCAGATCTTCTTAGAGGAATTTGCTATCAGGTTTTCAAGCAAAATGGGGTCATCATAATGTGATAAATCTATAGAAAAATATAACTTATAAAAATGTATAAAAGGGAACAAATTATTACCTTTTATGTGTTCTCATCAAGTCTTCAGCAAGCAGTTAAAACCATCTGCTACAAAGAAAAAAAAAAGGTTAAAATGGAGTAAAAAAAGTAACAATATAGCAAAGTTGGATTAAATTTCATCAGAGTGGTGCATGAAAAACATAATCATAACATTCAGAGATCTTGGTGGTTCATAATCATCATAAATTTTAAAATATTTGGTAAAAGGGGAAAAATCAATGGGTAAAAGGCAATCTAATGGTTTAATTCACATCCCTGGATATCCAGACAATGAAGGACAAAATATAGCAATGTAATGCTTGGAGAAACTTCTAGAAATGAATCATATTGTAATGAATATATACAAAAATATAATCTATAAAAAAATGTATAAAAGGTAGCGATTTATTACCTTATATTTGTTTCATCAAGTCTTCAGCAAGGAGTTACATCCATCTGCTACAAAGAAAAAAATATGGTTAGAGTAAAAAAGAAACAAATAGGGCAAATTTGTATTAAATTTCATCAGAGTGGTGCATGAAAAACATAATCATAACATTCAGAGATCTTGGTGGTTCATAATCATCATAAATTTTGAAGTATTTGGCAAAAGGGGTAAAAATGCATGGGCAAAAGAGAATTTAATGGTTTAATTCACACTCCCTGGATATCCAGACAACTTTTATAAATTGGAAAAAAAAAATTAAAAAGTGTGATTTTTTTTTTAGAAAATGGAGATGTATTAGTATTAAATTATTTTTTTATTAATTAAAAGTGAAATTTTGAATCTGAACATATAGGAAATTTTGCCCATGATTTTTTTCGTACCAAAGAATAATTTAATTCAAAATAAAATTTACCTTGTAAAAATGGGAGATATCTTTTTGTGGGGAAAGGTTAGTCATTCCTAGAAACACACACAAGAAAACAAATTAAGTAAAATTCTTAAATTAAGGGCTACTATTGTTTAATATAAAATTTTACATCAGATGGTAGTGCATGATAATACAAATCATGGATCTCATAACTTGGTGGTATATTTATCATCATAGTATTTCTATAGAAAAGAAAATGTATAAAAGAATGTTTTATATAATTGAATTTATTAGCTTTATTTCAAGTTTGGGTGTCCATTAGTATACATGTGGCTACAAATTTAGTAAAATATGAAACCATGTGGTTGATCAAAGATCATGAATTTTGGTAGAACATTCAATACATAAATCAATAAATTAAGCTAGAAAGTTGTTGGACACAAAAATATTAGAAAATTTGAATTAGCAATTTTACAAGATTTGGATGTGATAAACTACAAAATAAAAATGCTAAATAATATTCTTACCATTATTCAATTTCTTCAGCTCCCGCGTTTTTTATCCATCTGCAAAAATAATTAGAAAAATTAATTTCTTCATTTACAATTTTAAGAATAAATTTTGTATATAACATTGTTCAGATTGACTTATACATCCACATAAAAATGAGTACACAACTCAGAGAGGGCAAGTGAATCATCATTTGAGAAAAAATATAAGATTAATTCATGAAAAACATGTATATTATTTTTAAAACGATAGCGTGCGTATCTTTGCCACGTGATCTTTTTTTTTTTTTTTTTTATGTTTCTCGTAAATTTTTAAAATGACATTTTATAAACGTTTGATATTTTAAATTTAAAAACTTTTTAAAACTATTACAATTACTAAAACAATTACACATGCACTTTCAGCTTTCTTTTTCAAATACTTATGTATGGGCCTGATTAACTTGCTAAATTGCAGTGCAAAAGTTTTAAAAGCGATTAATCTTAATTTAAGACTTTTTTGTTATTAGATAATGAGGGCAAAAATATACTTTTTAAAATTCGAACATTGAAAATTATCCATTTTAATCGGTAACATTTAGTAAAAATATATATATTAAAACTCTAAAAAAAGGTAATACTTACTTTGTTAAAGACTATTGAAGTTATATTTTTCTGCAGATTAACTACAAAAGACGGAAAAAGATAGAGAACCTTTAACGAAAACATGGGGAATGAAATGTAGTAAGGCAGAAGAGACAGGGTGAGGATAATAGTCTTAATCCTTTTTAAAAAAGAGTTACGAATAATTACTAATGTAAACTCTGTGGGTTTTTCAAAAATTAAAATATATATATATATTTTTTTAATTACAAATTGATTCTCTCGATGACATAATTAAATATCAGAAAAATAATTGAAAATCACACATATAGATCTATTGTGTATTAGTATATTATAAAAAATATATATATAGAAAAGTTAATGAAAATATATATTCTGTGATTTATTGGTTCCTCAAAATTTCAAATTATAAAGTCCACGAGATTTCAGAAATTACTAATATTATTTATCTATTATTATTTTAAAAAATATTTTACCAAAATATGTAAATGACACAGAATTTTAAATAAATTTATTTATATTCTGCATTTGCACGTGCATATTTACCAATTGGTATTTGGCGTTTTGCTCTCAAGGAACCTTTGTTATAAAAATTGCCAATGGCTTGGAGCGAACTATGCTTGTCACGCCTTACCAAAAACTATCTATAATAGTTTATGACAGTGATTACACTACAACTTAAAATATTCCAGTAAAACTATTATTGAATTATCATTCTAGTAAATAATTTTTTTCTTTCATCTTTCTCTAAATATATAGCCACATACACACACATAATTAATAAATAAATATTATAGAAAATACAAAATTAAGTCGAAACATAATCTAAAAGTAAAATGTCTTTTCATGATGTCTAAAATGGGTCAGAAAATAATTATGATAACTTTGCTGCGCGCATCGTGTTTGATGGGCAGAAATAAGATTCTTCCTGCAAACATTCGCTCGAGCAGAACATGAAAGAAGCCATGTTATACATCATCAGAAAATAATTATGATAACTTTGCTGCGTGCATCGTGTTTGATGGGCAGAAATAAGATTCTTCCTGCAAACATTCGCTCGAGCAGAACATAAAAGAAGCCACGTTCTACATCATCACCCTGGTAGTTGGCGTTCTGCACTCCAGGAACCTGATTTAAAAATATCTCTCTCATATATCTTTCATATAAAAAAGGATATCTGTGCGTGATTCACAATTTCACTTGGAAACTTCTGGGCTTTGAGATTTGATTTTTCATTGATTGCTCATGGCCTAAAAGAAGGAAGAAATTCATATATTCTCAGGTTTATATCTTAAGTTACTTTGGAATTACAAACAAAAACTGTCAAAATTCAATTTGAATATTAATTTATCTGTTATGATTTATAAATCAGTGTCAAATATTATCATATATATATTTTTTATATATAACTATTGAAGATAATCACATACAGTAAAAGGTTTTAAAAATCATCGTTTTTGTTGAAAAATAATAAAATTATATATCTTTTTACTTGAATGCAACATTATCTAAAATAATCCACAATTGAAAGGATTCAAATAATACATTCTAATCATGAGTAAAAATGAAAGATAATATATGATTTTAAAAATGATCCAATGAAATACTTTTATGTTGTCAAAAAAATATGCATATATAATAGGAGGGCAGTATAAGCCAGCTGTCACATATATTGATAAATAGGTAAAGAATAATGTGTGATTACTAGTTTGATGGTCAGTTTCTGCGCTTTTATTTATGTCAAGTAGATTTCAAAATATGAAAGAGACATTGTATTGACATATACTCTATCATACAGTTTTAGATATGGCTGTAGTTATAGAATGTAAATAAAATTATATGTACAGTAGAACCTCCCTGTAAAGGATACATAATTTCAGAGCCAAATTGTCCTTTAGTGAGAGGTGTCCTCTTATTGGAGAGTATCAAAATAGTAAAAATTGTAACTTAGTAAATGAAAACTGTCCTTTGTAGAGAGGTGTCCTCTGGCGGGAGTTATCTCTTATTGGAGAATGTCAAAATAGTAAAAATTGTAACTTAGTAAATGAAAACTGTCCTTTGTAGATAAGTGTCCTCTAGCTGGAGTGTCCTCTCATGGAGGTTCTACTGTATAAGATATTTACCCTTTTAATCAATTTTGGCAAATATAGAATTCTTGTACATTGGGTACGCATTCACTTGGAGAGATCCCTGGCGAAGCTAGGTCATCTATCTATCTATATATATATAAATGAATGTATGTGTGTGTGTGTCTGTCCTTTATGCCTGACCAAACCACTCATTGGAACGCTATGGAACTTTGGGAAGTTATTTAGTATAGTACTGGGAAGGTTTCTGAAAAATAATTTCTTGAATATCTTGAATATCCTTAGAGTTATTTGCAGATTTGTAGATTTAACTCGCAAGCAGCGCCCCCATTGCGACGAGGATAACAAGTTTTTTATCTATAAGTTTTATTATCACTAAGTTTATTATCTTAAAGATTATTTATCAAAAGTAAGATTTTCTACCTATTAATTGCGCACAAGTCAAAGTTAGTTATCGAGTATTTTTCAAGGGACCGGGAAAAAAATGTTCACTAGATAAAACGATGATTTTGTAATGTAGAAAATTAGGAAAGACAAAATTCAGTATGACACGGCAATTTATTTGAGACAAGAATAATGATACAATTCCAAGGCAAGATACTATTCCTTTAACTTCCAATTACCGAGGGAACCAATTAATTATGGGTACATCCGCTAGTAGTATATAATTGTAACGAGCATCATTTATTCTTTAACACAACCTTTTATATTCAATATATATGTATACTCAGATAAAATTGTAATTGATATCATACTTCACGTTTCCCTGATCATTTGGCTAGTTTTATTTATATATACACAAAGCCTTTATTAAAACACTGGTCTTATACAGATTCTCCTCTCATTAGAGCTTGCAAGGATATTACAACTATTAAATAAATTATATAATGTTTATATAGGAAGAACAATCTGTAAAAAACAGTTGCTTTATTATTAAAATTATTATATATGTTAATATTGGTTAGTAGCACCTGTAATAATCAAGATCAGCTCAATTACAGTTAGCTCCCAGGGAGATCCTATCATTGGTTATTCAACCTGAGAGATTTTCCATGTGGGGCAACTCTGCATATTCTTTTTTATCTAATAACATTTATTTATAACAACATCATCTACAGAAGCAATTTTACAAATCAAAAAAGAACGAAAAGAAAGATACACAAGTAAAAATAAAGGTTTAAGATATGCTTATAGGGAAGATTGTTTCTTGACTCAAAATTTCATTGAGAGAAAACTTGAAGAAGTGAACATATATCTTCCAATCTTATATTTACGAGGATAATAAAAAAGTAGGGATTATACTATAAATATATTAGAATACTAGAAAAAATTTTAAATATTTTTTCCAGACTATATAATTAAAAATAAAGTTTATTATAAAGTTAAAAGTTTTAATAAATAATAAAAAAAAAAAAAAGAACGTTTTGTTTAAGTTTAAAGGTTTCATTAAAATCATTAAAATTTTTTTTTTTTTAATATTCAAATTTATAAGTTAAACATTTTTTATTTATATAATTAAAATATTATATATATATTTTATCGCACACCTTTTGCTAAAATATTTTTTTCCTATAAATGTTTTCATACAACAAATAAATATTAAAATTTGACCAAAAGACTGTTTATTTTTAAAATCTTAAACTTCCTTCAGGAAAAACTTGCAAACAATTTTTGCAGACGATAGATAACCAAAATTTTCATATTTGACCGAAAATCAAGTCTAATCAAGGTAATTGAATATTATGGATGGTTCAGAAAATAATTTAGAATTAAATCCTTGTAAGAAAAAATTATTGGAGAATTTGGAAAATAGTTTTAACATTCTTCGAATCGCTTTGGTATTTGCTCATGGATCTTACGAATATACACTAAATCAAAAGAGGGTTATAACAATTATATTAAAAGCGAGTGAACATATATATCGCCATGTTTCTGAAACATTAAAAAATATTCCTGTGACAGATAACCAGATTCTAACGTACCAAGCGTTAGCCAATTCCAATATGGCTTACAACAATCAGTTAGACCTGATATGCAAGAAATACAACAATTCTATGCAATTTTTTGAAGATTCAACATTTATTTTAAACATCATTATGCAATCTTTCTTTGGAGGTGCCGATTCAGATCGTTTGGTTTTGACGGTGGCGCAAGTATTCCAAAAACCAGGTTTTATGAACGATATCCTTATTAAAGATATGCCCTTAATCAACCCAGGAATCAAAAATATATATTTAAATTCTCAACTAAATAGACAAATTTGATATAACCTGTATATATTTGAAGTTTTATATTTAATCAAGAAATTTTTATATGGATTTTAATACATCTACAAAGGCCAAAAAAGACGTACTCTTTCAAAAAAAAAAAAAGTAATTTATTCTTCAATTCATGCTGAATACTCAAAAATTCAATGTGGAGTCAATGAATATGATTCAGCAATTGTTTCATTATCATCAAAAGAAAAAAAATCTTTTTTAGCATTTTATCTCCTTTTTGGTTGTTTACTACTTATTAATTAAGATGCTAACTTAAAATGACCTATGTTAACCTAACCTAATTTATATTGAAGATGGAGGTTTCCTAGTTACATATTTACATATCGCGCAGAAGAAACTCTGGCAGATGATATTTTTAGGCTCCCTCCATGTTGTCGTTAACTAGCCAATTAGAAACGAGGGATTTTACACGAGGGGGGAGGATGGAAATAGGGGGTGTGGGGAGGGATAAACCCTCAAATACATCTTTCTATTTCCATATTAGCAAAATCGAAACACGAAATTCCAATTATTAGCAAGCTAAATTATGAGGGTGGAACCTATGTTTTTACCCGAAAATTTTCCAATTTTTCATAATTATTATATAAGAGTAAATATTTCTTCTCTCCGAGGTTTCAAACGATAGTAATTATTCATCATTTTCGAACGAAAATAAAAAATTTTAAACCTCCCAACATTTTTTTTTCTTTTTTTAAACATGATGTATACCTAGTTTTCTTAAAAAAAAAAATAAAAGACACTTCGATCATAAATTGCTTTTTATTTTCCTCAACGTTTCGACAAAAACATTTTGACCTCGTCATTAAGAAATAAAAATTTGAAAATTCATGTGAGAATGCCCTTGCAACCTCTTACATTTTTTAACCCCTTGCTAAATGCTCTTATTTTTTTCTTGATGAAGACGACAAAAGGTTTTCGTCGAAAAGTCGAGAAAATAGAAATCTTTTTTGGCCGAAGTGTAATTTGTATTTTAAATAACTATGAATTCGCCTGCCAGGCAACCTCTATCTTCAATATAATGTACCTAGTTATTAATATGTTTTATATGGTTTATTTTTTTAAACAAGAGATATCTGTGTGTATATATTTTATATTGAGATAAATATAAGATTGTCCCAAAAGTTCGTAAGCACTTGCAAAAAATTGAAATACCAATAGTATTCTCCATAATATTATTCGCCGTTATGTCTTTGTATTATGTATAAAGTTATTGTATTATGTTTCTGAATATATAAAGCAATCCATAATATAGATATTTTAAAAATAAAGCTTATTTTGGATTTTAATAAGATTTTTTATTTATCCAATATTTCGATGGACCAATCGTCTGTCTTTTACGAGGGTTTTGTTATGTTTTGTTAAACCTCATAAAATATGGACCAATCGTCCATCGAAATATTGGATAAATAAAAATTACACCTATCCCCCGATTTACACGGTAGATACGTTCCTGAGAAAAACGTGTAAATCGGGGGATAGGTGTGCACAGAAATAAAAATAAAATGCATTGACAGGTTAAAATATGTAGTCAGCACATAAGCTCGGGATTCCTCGTGAGATGTGTACACAGCGCATGTGTTCAATCACAGTAGCATTTAGTATAGTGCGATAAAAACAACAACAAAAAAAAAACTTATTTGGAAAACCGTGTAAAAGCGAAAACGTGTAAAACAAGTACCGTGTAAATCGGGGGATATGTGTATTATTAAAATACAAAATAAGCTTTATTTTTAAAGTATTATTATGTATTCTCCGTAATAATATTATTTGCCAAGTACAGTAAAACCTCCATGAAAGGACACTAACGCTAGAGGACACCTCTCTATAAAGGACAGTTTTCATAGGTAGAATTACCATTTTTACAATTTAGTAACTCTCCGGTAAGAAGACACTTCTCCCTAAAGGACACTTTGGCTCGCAACTAGGTGTTGTCCTTTACAGGGAGGTTCTACTGTAATAAGAAAAATAACGTTTTTAAGAAAAACACGAACTTTTGGGACAACCTTATATTAAACAAAATTATTGGTATTTTATCTTTAAAATTCTCCCCATAACCTTACATTTGTAAATAGACACAATAATAAACTTTTTTATAGATCATTAAAGAGAAACTAATAAAATAATACTATATATAATAATACTTATATAAATACAAATTTTCCTATTCTATTTTCATATAAAATTTCACTATATCATCTCGTATATATGCATATATGTAACATCACTCTCTTTTAAATTTAACTTTTAGTAAGAATTTTATATAGAAGTTAGTTTGTCGTGACTACTGTGTGTGTGTGTGTGTGTTTTGAGATATAAAGAGCATATAATTGATATATTTTATTTAAATATTTATATCTATAATTTTATTTTGAAGTTTTATTCACAATATTTGTTACAACAATGAAACTTCATTTCAAATTTCCTTGAATTTGTTGATATGCTTAGTGAAAAGTTTATATAAAACGAAGGGTTTGTTTCAGTGAAAAAAAATTACTATTTTATAATACACTCATGGACAAAACTTAAGGAAGTTGTACCTTTTAACATGTATATAGGGATTCAGACAATAACTCTGAAATATATTACAGTGATCTTTATTGATGACACACGAGATAACCAAGTGTAAACAAAATAATCTCTGTCTCCTTAAAAAAAAAAAAAAAAACGACCGGCGAAATAAAAAACTTTCCACTTTCTTAAGTTTTGTCTATGAATGTCTATACGATATGGCCACACATATCGAATTGAAATGAGATAAATCGATCCATCCGGGAATAAGTTTATGTTTTTCCTTACATTTGAGAGTTTTCCTACACTAGTTTTTCTCTATTACTTTTCTTACAGGGGTAAAACAATAACTAAATAAACATGTTTATTAATTGTGTTACTCCCGTTGTGAAAGGCAGATAAGGCCGAAAACTTGAGTTCATGTAATAAAAACTGACAAAGAAACATGGGTCAGCTATTTTAAAGTTATTTTTTCAAGACTGCAAGAAGGAAAAAAGACCCAACAAAATAACTGAACTGTGTGGAAATATTTTCTTCTTCACAAGATGCAACCATTTCCTCAATAATCTACTTTTTCACTGTGTTCTATGCACGATGTCTCAACTTTTGTACATAGATATTCTTTCCTTCTTTTACTATTTAAAATTTCCTTCAACTTTTTTCTTTTTCTCTTTTCTAAGAGAGGATTCGGTTTCCTTCCCTGCTTCTTATTTATTTTTAGATTCATTTCTAACAGGAGAATCGCCTGTATAAGACGGAATGTCTTAATTAAGACGTGTGTGTGTGAAACTAATAACGAAACCTATCCCCGGATAAATCTTTGATTTATTTAAGTACACAAGGGATATATATACAGTTAAACCTGTCTATAGCGTCCCCTCTTGGGACTCACCAAAATAGGGTGTTATAGACAGGTCACTTTTAATGTAAATGGCATCGTACTAAGTATTTAAAATCGGGCGCTATAGAGAGGAAGGCGCTATAGACAGGTTTAACTGTATATTATATCAATTATGATTGTAAATAATGAATTTCCATCTTTGAATTATATCATGTCACCCTTACTTCAGCATGATTGGTCATTATAACATCCCCTAGCCTGAACTGGATAAGTCCAGGCACTCTCTCTCATGGACAAAACTTAAGGAAGTTGTACCTTTTAGCATGCATATCAGGATTCAGACAATAACTCTGAAAGATATTACAGTGACCTTTATTGAATACACACGAGATAACCAAAGTGTGAACAAAATTGCCTCTGTCTCCTTCAAGAGAAGAAGAAGAAAAAAAAAAAAAAAAAAAGACGACCGGTGACATCAAAGACTTTCCACTTTTTAAGTTTTGTCCATGAGTATAATATGGAACTGATCAAAGATTTCTCCTAAATCACAACTCAAGAACCCCCATCTACAGGACCTGATATGAAAATACAAAGACTTATAATAAAATGTTAATAATAATGACAAGAATTATTGTAAATAAAAATATTTTTTGTGCAATAAATTGATATAGAGGGAGCAATTCCTCGCAATTTTTTGAAACAAAAATGTTGTTTTTTTTATTTCACAAATCCAAGTACGCCTTTTTATATCATAATAACACATTTCTAGTTTGATTTTAGGAGACCTCGCAATTGTTTATTTGGACCCCAGAAATATATCCTCACATATGTAATTTATTTATTCTTTGTGGCAATTTTTTTTTATAACAGCCATGTATACACTCATGGACAAAACTTAAGGAAGTTATACCTTTTAGCATGTATATCGGGATTCAGATGATAACTCTGAAAGATATTTGATACACAGTAACCTTTATTCAAGACACGAGATAACCAAGTGTGAACATAATTGTCTCTTCCAAAAAAAAAAAAAAACGACGATCGACGACATCAAAGATAAGGAAGTTGTACCTTTTAGCATGTATATCGAGATTCAGACAATAACTCTGAAATATATTACAGTGACCTTTATTGAAGACATACGATATAACCAACTCTAAACAAAATTGCTTCTGTCTCCTTCAAAAGAAAAAAAAAAAAGCGACCGGCGACTTCAAAGACTTACCGCTTCCTTAAATTTTGTCCAAGAGTGTAAAATAAAATCGTGTTGTAAATAATTTTATTTATTGTATTTAGATTAATGTCTTATGATTATCATGACCTGTATTAAGTGCGCTTGGAAATAAGTATTTAAATAAATAAATAAATTCGATACTACAACAATGTAGGTAATAATGAATAGGTTATCTCTCTATTGGACTGAATCATCTTTCAATATGTGTGGGTTGTTTACTTAAGTGTATTTATATAAATAAATTTATTATAAAGGACTGCGGCGTATGATTATAAAACAACACTTAAAGTTTCACCGCATAAGTTTCTTTTCTGTGAAAAATCAATATTTATTTCAAAGATAAATATTTACTATTTCTAACTTTTTTGGATGAAGTATGAAAGGGTGAAAATATGAAGAGTAATGGCGAACGGAAAAATGCGGTGAAACTTTAAGTGTTGTTTTACAAATAAATTTACTGGCAATGCGCTTCTTTTAAATATCATCAAATATTATCTCTACAGACCTTACTGCAATGATATGAGTTATTGAATGTGAGAGGGCTTGGCTCATCAGTAGTGAACCCTCTCAGCGGTTTCGCCAAATTAATATCTACTATTAATCTCTATATAGAGATTAATTTGGCGAAACCGCTGAGAGGGTTCACTACTGATGAGCCAAGCCCTCTCCACACATTCAATAACTAATTTCATTGCAGTAAGGTCTGTAGAGATAATATTTGATGATATTTAAAAGGAACGCATTGCCAGTAAATTTATTTGTATAAAATTTTAACGATAGATGGCAATTAAATTTAATTTACTCAAGTATTTATTGAAGAATTCAAGTTATATACATGGCGTGGCCGCTTTGACTTTCGAAAATCAATTGACATGTGATCGATTCCCCCATATTGAAGACTTTTTGTTAATAATTCAATACAGGTAGCCAAACGGGGCTCTGGTACCTTGTAAGTATAAAGTCGAACTGCTATCTTCATGTATAAACATGTGGTGAACTGAAAATACAAGTTGGTACAATCCTCTACTCACCATGATTATCATGGCCTGGTACTACATGTATAGATATGTGGTGTACTTCCAGTACAAGTTGTTACAATCCTCTACTCACCATGATTATCATGGCCTGGTATAACATGTATAGACATGTGATGTAGTCACAATACAAGCTGTCATAACCCGGTATACAACATGATTATCATGGCCTGGTACTACATGTATAGATATGTGGTGTACTTCCAGTACAAGTTGTTACAATCCTCTACTCACCATGATTATCATGGCATGATACAACATGTATTGACATGTGATGTAGTTATAGTACAAGCTGTCATAACCCGGTATACAACATGATTATCATGGCCTGGTACTACATGTATAGATATGTGGTGTACTTCCAGTACAAGTTGTTACAATCCTCTACTCACCATGATTATCATGGCCTGGTATAACATGTATAGACATGTGATGTAGTCACAATACAAGCTGTCATAACCCGGTATACAACATGATTATCATGGCCTGGTACTACATGTATAGATATGTGGTGTACTTCCAGTACAAGTTGTTACAATCCTCTACTCACCATGATTATCATGGCATGATACAACATGTATTGACATGTGATGTAGTTATAGTACAAGCTGTCATAACCCGTTATACAACATGATTATCATGGCCTGGTACTACATGTCTAGACACGTGGGTAACTTCCAGTGCAAGTTGTTACAATTCTCTGCCCACCATGATTATCATGGCCTGGTGTACCACTAGTATATTATACAAGATATGTATATACCCGATAAATGCCCAATATGACCATTATAGCCTGCACTATGTGTATTTGGGATAAAAAAAGGTAATCATTTCTAATTTTTTTTTAAATTGATTGCCTGAACATAAACACGTGGAGGATCTAAGTTGTTTCTTATGATGCCAGTTCGAACTGTCATGGAAACTGTTTAAAAAAACAAACAGATTTGATTATTGGGATCTCAAACTACAAACACAAGAAAATAAGACCAAATCCAAATAAATAAATAGTTTGTGACATTTCGGTAACAGCGTTGTTACATCATCAACGAAATCTCACACTATTTATTCATTTGGATTTGTTCTTATTACCTTGTGTTTCTAATCTATATTCCAAATCATGCTTAAATACGATCTCAAGCTAGTTTAGCACAAGTCCAACCCCACCAGTGAGTACAAGTAACCAAACAGAACTCTTGCACCAGCAGTGTCTGCAGTTGTCACTGTTTCTTCATGTTTCAGCCCACCAATAAAGCCAATAACCAAACACTCACATATTTTTAAACTGCTTATTACATTTGTAAAATGTAGTTTTAGAGCATTTTTTGACTGTCCCTCCAATGTATTTACATACTGACTGTTTTATCTAAGAGAGTTATGCAAATATACCCTGTGATAGGTTATCTCCCCCAACGCCCCAAATCTCACGGCCATCAACACGTGTTGACCTAGTTACAGTTTGCCTTACCCACAGGCCTTGCTTTCATGAGACATGAGGTGCAGATGGTTCTAATTCTTGGAATGACCCACCTTAAACAGTTCAACAAAAAAAACTGAGAATGTTTTAAAAAAATTGCCTAGAATACATGTAGTTGTTATTGTCTCTTCACCAAGACTGTGGAGGTCGGTGGAAGGATTGTCTAAACCGTTGGTTTTCGACCGCTACGACCCGGGTTCGATTCCCGCATTAGGCACTTTTTTATTGCAAAAGTCCAACCCCACCAGCGAGTGCAAGTAACTGAACGGGGCTCTGGAACATTTGTAAGTGTAAAAGTGGAACTGATTTTCACATGTGTAGACATGTGGTGCACTTACAGTAAAAGCAGTCGCCTACTTCTACCCACCATGATTATCATGGCCTTTACCACGTGTACTAGGGATAAGCAAAAAAAAAAAAAAAACTAAGACTGTATATAGCTGATTACTTATTTCCCCGGGTTTTAGCGATTTGCACACCAGGAACCCGGGTTACCTCTATTATCTTCTCTCTTACCTATTTACATATTGACATTTTTTCCCATTATTTACTTCTTATACACTCATTTAGCATGTATATCGGGATTTAGACAATAACTTTGAAAGTTATTTGATTCACAGTGACATTTATTAAAGACATACTAAATAACCAAGTGTGAACAACCTCTGTCTCCTTTCAAAAAGACAGACGATCGTCGACATCAAAGACTTTCCATTTCCTTAAGTTTTGTCCATGCTTGTTTCAAGTTATCTTGTGTGTGTCACATTTGCCTTTGTAAAAATAACAATTACAGTAGAACACTCACACGCGTGTTTTTTTTACTATATTGCATATATCTTCGGATAACTTTAAATAGACAAAATGGCGACCTAGCGACCATGTTTTACATTAAAAATGGAGACAATGGTTCGTCGAAACATCAGTTAACAAATCTTATTACACAAGAATGAGGGGTGTTATCTTCACCACTATACAGAAGAACACTTCGATTTAACGATTTCCTTGATTTAACGACCCAATTGAAATAAAAACATATTGAGGGTGCCTCTCACGAAGAAAAACCAAGGTCTTAATATAACAATGTTTTCACATATGTTATAGCGATAGATTTGGTATGTTCATTGACAATTTAAAACAATTTTATTGATTCTTCTAATCAATTGTTACAGAGGTGGAAAAATATATAATAAGATAGTAAATAAAGAGTATATAAAATGTAGGGGAATATATATACAGTTGTATATGTATACAAATTTCTTCAGCAAGGGAGGTTTCCCCACCTTGAGAGAGTCCTCCTCCAGACAAGGTTTTCTTGAACACTCCTCAGTTCCACGCCGAGGAAGTACTTATAGATGTGTGTCTTAGTTTGGTTGCGCGATAGTTTTGGTATGTTCATTGATGTTATTGCTAAACCAAAGTTGTAATATATTTGGATTTAAAAAGGTCATTAAGAAAATAATTTGAGCTGGGTGACACACACATACAAGCGAGGGGTCTGAACACTCCATTTGCCCAAAATGTAGCTTGGCACCTGCAGCTCCAGAACACATTTTGGCTTGTATTAGATGCATTAAACAGGATCTTTGGGAGAGGCTGCTGCTTATCATCAAACAACTTGTGGAGCATGAACTCATGGAATTTGTGTTATCTTTACACAAGGGGATAAGAAACAACAACAACATGTATATTGGCTCGAGGAGCATGGACTCGTGGAATTCGTGTAATCTTTACACAAAGGGATAAGAAACAACAACAACATGTATATTGGCTCGAGGAGCATGGACTCATAGAATTTGTATAATCTTTACACAAGGAGATAAGAAACAACAACAACATGTATATTGGCTCGAGGAGCATGGACTCATAGAATTTGTATAATCTTTACACAAGGAGATAAGAAACAACAACAACATGTATATTGGCTCGAGGAGCATGGACTCATAGAATTTGTATAATCTTTACACAAAGGGATAAGAAACAACAACAACATGTATATTGGCTCGAGGAGCATGGACTCATAGAATTTGTATAATCTTTACACAAGGAGATAAGAAACAACAACAACATGTATATTGGCTCGAGGAGCATGGACTCATGGAATTCGTTTAATCTTTACATAAGAAACAACAACAACATGTATATTGGCTCGAGGAGCATGGACTCATAGAATTTGTATAATCTTTACACAAGGGGATAAGAAACAACGACAACATGTATATTGGCTCGAGGAGCATGGACTCATAGAATTTGTATAATCTTTACACAACAACAAACAACAACAAAAAAGCCTTTATTTAGGGTCACTGACCCTATACAGGATTCACCAGAGGTATGCATAAGAACAAAGCAGTGAGACAACGGAAATAGCGATATATAGAGTAAAAAGAGAAAGAAAAAAAAAAAAACAAGAAAAAAAAAAAAACAAGAAAAAACAAGAAAAGGAAAAAAAAAATAATAATAAGAAAGAGGGAAGCAAGAAATCAACACAAAAAGAGTAGCAGTAAGAAAGTGAGGAGTGAGTATCACTTGGCCTTCTTCTGAGATATGGACTTGTGGAAACCATAAAACGCCGTAGCAATATACTTATTCTGGGTCATATTGTCAATTATTGATGGAAGTGAAGCACAGAGTTGCCCAGTTTTGAGCATAAGGGTTCTTCTTTCTTCTTTCAGAGCAGAGCAATCAAAAATATAGTGAGTGATTTCATTTTGTAGTTTTGAATTACAGAAGGTACAAGTCGGGTCCTCACCGCAGAGCATCTTGGTGTGGTTTTCTCTAAAAAAACTTGAAAGTATTCTAACTTGTGCGAGTAGTCTTACAACCGGGAAAGGAAAATCCCCTAAAAGGTATCCCTCCGTCATGAAAGATATGTGAATGTCTTTGTAGTGAGAGTATAGCTTAGATTTATCCATTCTTGTAAGGTCGTGTATAATCTTTACACAAGGAGATAAGAAACAACAACAACATGTATATTGGCTCGAGGTGCATGGACTCGTGGAATTTGTGTCATCTTTACACAAGGAGATAAGAAACAACAACAACATGTATATTGGCTCGAGGAGCATGGACTCATTACAATTACAATTATTTTATTTCCAAAGCGCTATTTCCCGCAAGGGATACTTGTGCCAAACAAGGAGAAAAGTTTATTTACATAAGTTATTTACATTATTCAACGCATGAAAACATTAGAGATCCAGATTTTGTAGAAGGTTTACAATGTATTTCAAAATGAATTGAACTTTAAATATGATTTTTTATCGGAAATCAAATCGTTAAGTTCACAAACAACTAGTTCATTCTTCATTCTATAATCTTGAAATGCTGGGCAATCGATCAGTAGATGTCTTGAGGTTTGTTCCTCAATACCACAAAAACAACTTGAATCCTCCACTGCCTTTATTCTATCTAAAAAACTTTTGAAATTTCCGTGGTTTGTAACAAATTGAGTATTATAAAAATTTGGACGAAAGTATTTAGAGATTTCTTGGGGAAAAAAAGCTTAAGAAAGTATTATTTGCTTCGTTTTTCAGAACATTCATTCTTGATTTGAGAAAGGTATCTATAATTCCTGGAATAAATGGGTCATACATTTTTTGATCATCTGTAGATAAGTTTCTCAGATCAGATATCATGATTCTGGATTCGATAAAATCTGAGATCAGAGGAATGTTGGCCAAACTATGAACACAGCTATATGATGTGGATTTATAGGCTTGTATACACCATGTTAGTATTTGATATTGGGTTGAATTTAATTTTTGTAAACATTTTTTATTTAAATATTTGAACCAAATTTCGGCTCCATATGTAAGTATTGGTCTGAAAATGGATTTATATAAAGTTAGCCTTTACATGGAATTCGTTTAATCTTTACATAAGAAACAACAACAACATGTATATTGGCTCGAGGAGCATGTACTCATGAAATTCGTTTAATCTTTACACAAGGGGATAAGAAACAACAACAACATGTATATTGGCTCGAGGAGCATGGACTCATGGAATTCGTGTAATCTTTACACAAGGGGATAAGAAACAAAAACAACATGTATATTGGCTCGAGGAGCATGGACTCATGGAATTTGTGTAATATTTAGACAAAGAGATAAGAAACAACAACATGTATATTGGCTCGAGGAGCACGGACTCATGGAATTCGTGTAATATTTACACAAGGGGATAAGAAACAACAACAACAAGAGTCTGAACAATTAGCTTCCAAATAGGTAACGTATAAGACAATGGTTGAGACTGGATTATATTGTAGTGAAATGTAAAGTGTCTCTGTGTGTGTAAACAACATTCAGGTAGGTACTGGAACACCAGAAGATGGTAGGTCGCGACAGGGAAAGTTGTCTCCCCAACTTGACAAAACCTGTTTTCTGGAGTTGCCCCTCCTTGAGGGAATGGACGGTCACCCCCCTCGAGTTGTTTACAAACTGCTGTTGGTTGACAAAAACTTGGTGTCCTCGCGTGTCCAAGTTGGGCTTAATCAGAGAAATGGACATTGAATTTATTTTCAAACCACTTTCTATTGAATCGCTACGTTATATCTGCTGTAATGACCAACTTGCTAAACCTAGCCCGATGTGCGCACTAGCTTACTGTGAAGTTATGCTAGGACATCATTTATACGAGTCTGTGAAACGTTTTGAAAAAAAAAAAAAAAGAAGAGACGGTTAGCTCTCCACTTGACAAGAATGGAATGGTCTTTGTACCCAACACATATACAGTTAGCTCTCCACTTGACAAGGATGGAATGGTCTTTGTACCCAACACATATACAGTTAGCTCTCCACTTGACAAGGATGGAATGGTCTTTGTACCCAACACATATACAGTTAGCTCTCCACTTGACAAGGATGGAATGGTCTTTGTACCCAACACATATACAGTTAGCTCTCCACTTGACAAGGATGGAATGGTCTTTGTACCCAACACATATACAGTTAGCTCTCCACTTGACAAGGATGGAATGGTCTTTGTACTCAACACATATACAGTTAGCACTCCCTTTGACAAGGATGGAATGGTCTTTGTACTCAACACATATACAGTTAGCACTCCCTTTGACAAGAATGGAATGGTCTTTGTACCCAACACATATACGGTTAGCTCTCCCTTTGACAAGGATGGAATGGTCTTTGTACTCAACACATATACAGTTAGCACTCCCTTTGACAAGAATGGAATGGTCTTTGTACTCAACACATATACAGTTAGCACTCCCTTTGACAAGAATGGAATGGTCTTTGTACCCAACACATATACAGTTAGCACTCCCTTTGACAAGGATGGAATGGTCTTTGTACTCAACACATATACAGTTAGCACTCCCTTTGACAAGGATGGAATGGTCTTTGTACTCAACACATATACAGTTAGCACTCCCTTTGACAAGAATGGAATGGTCTTTGTACCCAACACATATACAGTTAGCACTCCCTTTGACAAGAATGGAATGGTCTTTGTACCCAACACATATACAGTTAGCTCTCCCTTTAACAAGAATGGAATGGTCTTTGTACCCAACACATATACAGTTAGGACTCCCTTTGACAAGAATGGAATGGTCTTTGTACCCAACACATATACAGTTAGCACTCCCTTTGACAAGAATGGAATGGTCTTTGTACCCAACACATATACAGTTAGCATTCCCTTTGACAAGGATGGAATGGTCTTTGTAGCCAACACATATACAGTTAGCACTCCCTTTGACAAGGATGGAATGGTCTTTGTAGCCAACACATATACAGTTAGCACTCCCTTTGACAAGGATGGAATGGTCTTTGTACCCAACACATATACAGTTAGCACTCCCTTTGACAAGGATGGAATGGTCTTTGTACCCAACACATATACAGTTAGCACTCCCTTTGACAAGAATGGAATGGTCTTTGTAGCCAACACATATACAGTAAGCAATCCCTTTGACAAGGATGGAATGGTCTTTGTAGCCAACACATATACAGTTAGCACTCCCTTTGACAAGGATGGAATGGTCTTTGTACCCAACACATATACAGTTAGCACTCCCTTTGACAAGGATGGAATGGTCTTTGTACCCAACACATATACAGTTAGCACTCCCTTTGACAAGGATGGAATGGTCTTTGTACCCAACACATATACAGTTAGCACTCCCTTTGACAAGGATGGAATGGTCTTTGTGCCCAACACATATACAGTTAGCACTCCCTTTGACAAGAATGGAATGGGCTTTGTACTCAACACATATACAGTTAGCACTCTCTTTGACAAGAATGGAATGGGCTTTGTACTCAACACATATACAGTTAGGACTCCCCTTGACAATAATGGAATGGTCTTTGTACCTGGTTCAAATCACATTAATAGGTGCCGCTCAGCAAGAGCAACCTAGTTCATGATAATTGAACAATGAATAATATGTGAAGCACATATTAAACAAATTTTAACGCGGGATTCAATCCCGGTTCATGACTGTCAGAAACCGAGGGTGTTACCCACTCGTCCACCGACTTTTTTTTGTGGTCTTTGTACCCAACACATATACAGTTAGCACTCCCTTTGACAAGAATGGAATGGTCTTTGTACCCAACACATATACAGTTAGCACTCCCCTTTGACAAGAATGGAATGGTCTTTGTACCCAACACATATACAGTTAGCACTCCCTTTGACAAGAATGGAATGGTCTTTGTACCCAACACATATACAGTTAGCACTCCCTTTGACAAGAATGGAATGGTCTTTGTACCCAACACATATACAGTTAGCACTCCCTTTGACAAGAATGGAATGGTCTTTGTACCCAACACATATACAGTTAGTAAATTAAATTTTATTGCCATCTATCGTTAAAATTTTACACAAATAAATTTACTGGCAATGCGTTTCTTTTAAATATCATCAAATATTACCTCTACAGAACTTACTGCAATGATATGAGTTATTGAATGAGAGGGCTTGGCTCATCAGTAGTGAACCCTCTCAGCGGTTTCGCCAAATTAATCTCTAGACCGCTCTACTATTGTATTGGACTGGTTTTGTTATATACTCTGCATTTTCTATGGAAGGCAGCTTAGGGGTGTTTAGTGAACTATGAACATAAGCTTATAGGTCTGTAGAGGTACATACATATAATTTCAAGGTATTGCATCGAGCAAAGCTCTTCCGCAAAATATGTTTTCATAACCAATATATATTAGTAAATTAAATTTTATTGCCATCTATCGTTAAAATTTTACACAAATAAATTTACTGGCAATGCGTTTCTTTTAAATATCATCAAATATTACCTCTACAGAACTTACTGCAATGATATGAGTTATTGAATGAGAGGGCTTGGCTCATCAGTAGTGAACCCTCTCAGCGGTTTCGCTAAATTAATCTATAGACAGCTCTACTATTGTATTGGACTGGTTTTGTTATATACCCTGTATTTTCTATGGAAGGCAGCTTAGGGGTGTTTAGTGAACTATGGACATAAGCTTATAGGTCTGTAGAGGACTTAGGACTCCCTTTGACAAGGATGGAATGGTCTTTATACCCAACACATATACAGTTAGCACTCCCTTTGACAAGAATGGAATGGTCTTTGTACCCAACACATATACAGTTAGCACTCCCTTTGACAAGGATGGAATGGTCTTTATACCCAACACATATACAGTTAGCACTCCCTTTGACAAGAATGGAATGGTCTTTGTACCCAACATATATACAGTTAGGACTCCCCTTGACAAGGATGGAATGGTCTTTGTACCCAAGGGGATAAGAAACAACAACATATTCAGAGAATCCAGACTGCAACTCTACTTAACACATTCAACCAATAAGCATTTAAGAATCTTCACAAAACAGCCTGGCGACACCTAATCAGTTGGATGTCAACTACAATAGACAATAAGTCAGAAGACAAACCCGGACAGTTGGCGACTTTCATACGTGACTCCGAGTTACGTACAGAATGAATGCATGATGAGAGAAGAACGTCAACCACCCAGGCAGACACCAGGGAAGATGACGTTTCCCCCTCAACAACGGGCGGGAGGATACGAGAAAAGATTCCGCCAAAATAGAAATGTGTGGGAGGGAGATTATTGTAGACCCTGGATGAAACTGTTTGAAGAGTTCCAAAAATTCTGTCAGATCAATATCTCATTATATCCAGATTCTAGATGGAAATATAAGAGGATTAAACAATAATCAGTACTGATTTATCACAATAATGAAATATCATCTACTTATATATTTGCCTTATTCTGTCTGTTTGTCTGTATGTCTGAAGCTCACGGATAGAATGCGCGCCCATTGGCTGCCAGCGAACACGTGGCCTCCCTGCCCCCCCTCTAGACAACCCTGTTATCAGCTGTGCGATACATACACCTGTCTATAGCGGCCACTCTAGACAACCCTGTTATCAGCAGTGTGCTACATCCACCTGTCTAAACAGACCACTCTGTCTATAGCGGCCACTCTAGACAACCCTGTTATCACCAGTGTGTTACATTCACCTGTCTATACAGACCACCCTGTCTATAGCGACCACTCTAGACAACCCTGTTATCAGCTGTGTGATACATCCACCTGTCTATACAGACCACCCTGTCAATAGCGACCACCCAAGACAACTTTTTAAAAATATATTCGCACTCGGGTAAACCCCGGGCGTTGCCCGGGCCATTCGTCTAGTTAATCATATAATCAAAAACTGGTGATGGTAGAGCTCCATTTTTTCAGAAGATAGCTGCTGAGGTTCTTTCGATGATCGTGTGTTAAATAACTACAAATATATTTTTATTTCCATAGAGGCAAAGAATTCATTCCTGTGAAGAAGGTGACAGTAATTCACCGAAGGAAACAAAGAATATATATAAAAAAATCACCTACTTATTATATCAATTGCAATATGGCAGAGTTTGTCTGAACTCTACCAACTGAACTGTGTGGAAATATTTTCTTCTTCACAAGATGCAACCATTTACTCAATAGTCTTCACTGTGTTCTATGCACGCAGAACGATGTCTCAACCTTTGTACATAGTTATTCTTTCCTTGTTTTCTTTTTCTATTTAAAATCTCCTTCAACCTTTTTTTTTTCTCTTTTCTGAGCGAGGATTCAATTTCTTCCCCTGCTTCTCATTTCTTTTTAGATTCATTTCTCACAGGAGAATCGTCTGTATAAAACGGAATGTCTTAATAAAGGCTTGTGTGTGTATGCCTGAACTCTACGGAATATTGAAAATATTTGTCTCTACTTCGATCTGTCTTATGTCATTCCTGTCCAAGATTCTTCTTGGAATGTCCACCACTACCATACTTACTGGTCACGTTCTTGTAGATCTCTGGCATTCAACATGTCCTCACTGCTGGGAAGAGTCACAAACTGTAGATCTCCTTCTCTTCTTCTGTCCATGTGTTTATACTACACAGGCTACAAACACTACTTGGAGTACAAGACTTACAGCCTCTACTTCCTGACTCAGCCTGGAACTACCAGGTTCACCGCAGAAATCTGCTCTCCCCATCTCTAGACTTCTACACTGTGGCAGCCCGGGTAGTTGGTGATTTACGCTCCAGAAACCCGGGTTAACTCTATTTTCTCTTTTTAGAAATCTTGAAGAAAAACTGAAGTTTTCTAAAAAAAAAAAAAAAAAAGTCAAACCATTTTATTCGAGTTATCATTTTTTTTTATAGAAAAAAACATTATGGTAAAAATAAATTCAAACAGAAACAGCTTTGTTTAAATAAAATTAAAATAGGAAAAATATTATTTTTTATGGACCACATAGTAGCTCGACGGTGGCGCTTGAGTGGCAGAATTGAGAACTAAAATTAGCTTTATAAAAATGACGCCTTATATAAAAAAAAAAATAAATATTGTTTAATCATATTTATATCTATTAGTGTACTCCCAAACACGTAAATACATTCAAATTTCCCTTTAAACTGCTCGAAAATACCAAAGGAAATTTAGTTCCTACTTCTGCCACTCGAGCGCCCCCGTCGAGCTAATGTTCAGTCCATCTACTTATATATTTGCCTTATTCTGTCTGTTTGTTTGTCTGTTTGTCTGAAGCTCACGGATAGAATGCGCGCTCATTGGCTGCCAGGGAACACGTGTCCTCCCTGCCCCCCTCTAGACAACCCTGTTATTCAAAAACCATACATCCAATCGCCATGAAATTCTGGGATATTATTAGGTATATCCCCGGAAAGGTTTTCGAAAAATAATTTCTTGAATATCCTTACAGTTATTTGCAGAATTGTAGATATAACTCGCAAGCAGCGCCGCCAGACGGTGATGAAAGCAATGGGGAGGTAACGCCATCTATGTTTGATTTTTTAAACTGTTTATATTTCTGAAGAAAAATTGAGATTGAATTAAAAGGGGGGAATTGTTAGGTTTATTAATTCAAATATTTTTTCACTGTGTAAATAATTATGTAAATATATGAATAAATATAAATTGATGATGATAATATTAGCTAGCATATGTTAATTAACAATTTGGCAACGTAGTTAGTGCCTTCTTGATCCTTTCTTGTTTTTTGTATTTCTTCTTAATCCTTAAATTTTACTTTTGTACTTTCTATGCATAAAGATAATATTAAAAAATATATTATATAACATTTTTCTCTTTTTTTTACCCCCAAAAACACCAACAGGGATGGTATAGTTGCATAAATGATACAAGTTTTATAACAGGTTTAAATATGGTCAAATATAATTGGAAATTTTAGTATAATATGTAAATTAATAGATCACACGCTCTCTATTTATAACACTATCATCCCTGTTTGTTGAGAGGGGTGAGAAAACTTTGACACTGTGTATCAAATACAGTTAAACCTGTCTATAGCGCTCCCTCTTGGGACTCACCAAAATAGGGTGTTATAGAGAGGGGCTGCTATAGACAGGTTACTTTTAATGTAAATCGCATCGTACTACGTATTTAAAATCGGGCGCTATGACCACCCAAGTCAACGTTTTTAAAATATATTCGCACTCGGGTAAACCCCGGGCGTTGCCCGGGCCATTCGTCTAGTAAAAGATAAATACTTTAATTTTTTTTTAAATGCTGATAAATATATATATTTATTATTATTTAAATATTTATATATAATTATATATTTTATTTGAATATAGATACACTTCGTACATAGAGTGAAACCTTAGTTTTTGTAACCGAAAACTTTTTATTTTAAGAATAGTTCCAATTTGTTTTCATAGATGGCACTAGCTGCCATTTATTTTGATACAAAAAATTACAATATATTACAGTGCTGGCAACAACCACGTAACCCAGGCTCCTGGAGCGTAGATCGCTACCTACCCGGGCTGTCCCGCTGGATCTACGCTCCAGGAGCCAGGGTTGGTTATCTAGTTGTTACCAACACTGTAAAATATTGTAATTTTTTGTATCAAAATAAATTCCCTTGTCATCCTCATGTTTGACTTTTCTACGTAACAATAGGTGAACATATGTGATGCGCTTACAATGCTAAGTAGTCACAATCCTCTATCCACCATGATTATCATAACCTGGTGCTATATGTATTATTTTTTGGTGATGAATAAAAAAAATAATAATATAATAAAAAAACACGCAAGCCTATGATGGTAAAAAATAGTTTAATCAGATATCAAAAAGTAGTAAAGCTTACTAACACTGTAAATTTACCAATATGTTTATTGCAGATCTTAAAAACTGTGTACCGAGTAATTATTATTTAATTCAAAATAAATATTTATTGAAAATAATTTTTTTGTTTATCCTCCAACGATTCTCTTTGTTTTTAAAAATAATTATATGCAAAACTTAGTGTTGAATACGTATACTGTTTATTTTTTAAAATCGTGCTTACACGTTAGAGAATTGAGAACAAAACATATTCAAATATACGAGCAGCTAGTGCCATCTATGAAAACAAATTGGAACTATTCTTAAAATAAAAAGTTTTCGGTTACAAAAACTAATATTTCCCTCTATGTACAAAGTGTATTTATATTTAAATAATAAAGATGTATAATCATATATAAATATTTAAATAATAAATATATATATATCAGCATTTAAAAAAAAAATAAAGTATTTATCTTTTATGGACTAAACATTAGCTCGACGGTGGCGCTCGAGTGGCAGAAGTAGGAACTAAATTTCCTTTGGGATTTTCGAGCAGTTTAAAGGGAAATTTGAATGTATTTACGTGTTTGGGGGTACAATAATAGATATAAATATTATTATACAATTTTTTGAAGTTGACAACATTTAAATTTTTATTTATATAAGGCGTCATTTTTATAAAGCTAATTTTAGTTCTCAATTCTGCCACTCGAGCGCCACCGTCGAGCTACTATTTGGTCCATAAAAATGAATATTTTTTCGATTTTAATTTTATTTTTTACAAAGCTGTTTCTGTTTGAATTTATCTTTTTCATAAAGTATTTTCCATAAAAAAAAAATATATATATATATATTATAACTCGAATAAAATGATTTGACTTTATTTTTTTGATAAAACATCAGTTTTTCTTCAAGATCTCCAAAAAGAGAAAATAGAGTTAACCCGGGTTTCTGGAGGGTAAATCACCAACTACCCAGTTTCGGAGTCAGTCTTGGTAGCCTTAGTGAACCAGTTCACCAAGTGTTTCCAGGCCGGTTTATTTCTTGGTAGATTCAATAGGGCAGTGCCATTGAATGAAGACAGTCCAAGAAGTGTAGCCGTCTGTAATCGTTGTAGTTGAAATCCTGGGCAGCTGAAGAGCACATGCTCTACAGGTTGCTCTTCCTCTTGGCAGTGTGGACAAGTTGGATCAGGGTCTTGTTTAATTCTGGCCATGATTCAATAGGGCAGTGTCATTGAATGAGGGCAGTCTAAGAAGTGTAGCCGCCTGGAATCGTTGTAGTTGAAATGCTGGGTAGATGAAGATGGCATGCTCTACGGTTTGATCTTCCTCTTGGCAGTGTGGATATGTTGGATCAGGAAGTTATTTTATTCTGGCCATATCGGCTTGAATATATCCATGTCCTGATGTCGTGGTTGAAGTTCCTAGTTGTATTTTTCTGATATTATTTTTAAGATGGTCGAGAGTGGGTGAACGTTTTCTCAAGTGTTGGTTTGGCTGGTCAGAGGTGAATAATATCGGTCTATAGTTGGACTGCAAATTCTTCTGTCTTTTTTCGCCAACTTGATTGAGAGGTTTGTAAAATAAGAAGGGATGTGTCAGATTTACCTTCTAATATGTCAGCCTCACGTTCATTTCCTTCAATTACCTAATGGCCTGGTACCCAAGCAGAGTTGGATGTTTTTATTAGTTAAAAGGCTATTTATGATTTGGGCTATTAGAAGATAACACAGGACATCTGAGTTGTTTATGGCTTGTCAGCTTTGAACTTCACCATATTTATGATATTTAAATAAAAAGGCATATATTGGAACAAAATATCATTTATTTTACCAATATTTCAGTTGGCTCAACGCCAACCTTTATCAAGATATTATAACATATTTAATGTGCGTTCACTTAACTGAAATATTGGTAAAATAAATGATATTTTGATCCAAGGCGTTCAGCCAACTCAAATATTGGTAAAATAAATGATATTTTGATCCAATATATGCCTTTTTAATTAAAGATTTATTTATGGATTGCTCTATTTTCTTCTTCCATCCATATTTCCAAATCCACATTCTTATTTTCCATAGGATCATTAAAATAATAATCTGTATATATTTACCATGTGTATATAATCTTTCTCCATTTTTACCCCTTTGTATATTTGCCACTTTCATAGGTTTCTCCGTCTTGTAACCCCAAGGAGAATCCTCTGTAAGACCTGTGTGTCTTAATAAAGGTTTTTGTGTGTGTGTGTGTGTGATTGCTCTATTTTCAAAACGATTTATGATATTAAAAATAATCGAGAGGAAATAAGAGAAATAAAAATTTAGTAAATAAATATCAAATTTATATACAATCTATTGAATAAAATAATAAATATTCTATCTCTCTATCTCTGTTAAACAATACAGAATTCCTTTTTTCAAGGCAGAACTAGGTAACTCGGGCGCCACAATTGAACCTTGGACTGACAATGCTCTGGTAGGAACATCTGTCCCTTCAACATCTGCCTGGAATAAAAAAAAAAAAAGACCGAGGCGGGGTTCGATCTTTGAAACTTTGGTTAGCCACGTAATAAGTGTTTAGTTTATTACAGTAGAACCTCCCTGTAAAGGACACCTAATTGCAGAACCAAAGTGTCCTTTAGGGAGAGGTGTTCTCTTACCAGAGAGTTGCTAAACTGTAAAAATGATAATTTTGTAAATGAAAACTCTCCTTTGTAGAGAGGTGTCCTCTTACCGGAGAGTTGCTAAATTGTAAAAATGGTAATTTTGCAAATGAAAACTGTCCTTTGTAGAGAGGTGTCCTCTTACCGGAGAGTTGCTAAATTGTAAAAATGGTAATTTTGCAAATGAAAACTGTCCTTTGTAGAGAGGTGTCCTCTTACCGGAGAGTTGCTAAATTGTAAAAATGGTAATTTTGCAAATGAAAACTGTCCTTTGTAGAGAGGTGTCCTCTTACCGGAGAGTTGCTAAATTGTAAAAATGGTAATTTTGCAAATGAAAACTGTCCTTTGTAGAGAGGTGTCCTCTTACCGGAGAGTTGCTAAATTGTAAAAATGGTAATTTTGCAAATGAAAACTGTCCTTTGTAGAGAGGTGTCCTCTTACCGGAGAGTTGCTAAATTGTAAAAATGGTAATTTTGCAAATGAAAACTGTCCTTTGTAGAGAGGTGTCCTCTTACCGGAGAGTTGCTAAATTGTAAAAATGGTAATTTTGCAAATGAAAACTCTCCTTTGTAGAGAGGTGTCCGCTAAAGGGAGGTTCTACTGTATTACCTAACCTGTAACTTGGTCCTTCTATTATCCAAACTATTCCTGCTAAATGGTGACTGCCAAGACACACATCTATAGGTACTATAGGATATATAGGATCAGGAGTTTGAGTGCGGGGATCAGATATTTGACTTATTCGAAGAACTGAATAGGGATTCAAGAGAGGGATAGAAGACTAGGAAATCGTATTTGCGGCCGTGTGGCCCAATTTTAGGGAGCCTCTCCTCGCGCGACTTTCTCCTAAACACAAGACTATTCTGTTCCTCGACACTGCCATCGAGCATGCTCGGGACTGCGATTCCATTATTCGCGAGGGATTGTCCGAACTCAGGGTGGCTTTAAGCTCCTGATGAAATCCAGATGTCCCCTCGGTGAGGGCTCCGCCTGATGTAAATATTAAATGTAAATATTTATTTATTATTATATTTTTTTATCATATTTAACTTGCTCTTATAACTCTTTGTGAGTGTAAACGTTGACGAGATATCAATAAAGTTGTTTAATTGTCTATAGGTACTTCCTCGGCGTGGAACTGAGAAGTGTTCAAGAAGACCTTGTCTGGAGGAGAACTCTCTCAAGGTGGGGAAGTCTTCCTTGCTGAATAAATTTGTATATATATAACTGTACGATGTATTAGTGCGACATCTGTTATAAGAAATTGACACTATTTTGGACGCATATGATTCTTTTTAAAGTTAAACAATTTTACTATTACCCTTACTGGAATGGAAACTAATGGGAGGGCTTAGCTCATCAGTGGTGAACCCTCCCCAGCGGTTTCGCCAGTTTAATCTACCATTTTAAAAATTAAACAATTTTACTACTGTCCTTACTGCAATGAAAAATTAATAGGAGGGCCTGGCTCATCAGTGGTGAACCCTCCCCAGCGGTTTCGCCAGTTTAATCTACCATTTTTAAAATTAAACAATTTTACTACTACCCTTACTGCAATGAAAAATTAATGGGAGGGTCTGGCTCATCAGTAGTGAACCCTCCCATTAATTTTTCATTACAGTAAGGGTAGTAGAAAAAAAAAAAAAACATTCGTGTCCAAAATAGTTTCAATTTATTAACTGTATAAATTAGCACATAGCAATACCGCGCCATCTATACATATAAAATAAAAGGATTTAAAAACGCGAATGTTTCTTTTATACATAAAACAAACTTCTACTGTCCTTACTGCGATGAAAAAATATATTGGGAGGGCTTGGCTCATCAGTGGTGAACCCTCCAAGCGGTTTCGCCAATTTAATCCACCAGACCGCTTCTCAGAGCTCTAATACTGTATTGGATCATTCTGCTTATATATGCTACACTGAAGGATGGAATCTTAGAAATGGTTTTCAAGTAAACTATGGACATAAGCTTATAGGACAGTAGCATTACATTCAAATATTTGCTTCGAGCAATGCTCTTCAGCAAACTATAAAGACAAGGCCAGTTAGGCAATAAATTAATCACTGATGAGCCAAGCCCTCCCAATATATTTTTTCATCGCAGTAAGGACAGTAGAAGTTTGTTTTATGTATAAAAGAAACATTCGCGCTTTTAAATCCTTTTATTTTATTAACTGTATATTTACCCTACATATAATTTTGTTTATTTTATTATAATAAAAAAAAAATTCTATAACCATTTTAAAAAATTAGAAATCAATAAGATTGTTTAAATTACTGGTTTTACTGATGCATTCAAGTTTCGTTTGAAATGTTTGCAATCAAATATATTTTCCTCCGTTCACGACATTGTAATTTACTGAGCATACATTTAAATCTATTTAAAGCCAATCCCCAAGTATCCACATGTCTTTGTACACTATAGATCAGTGATTCTCAACCAATGTGCCGCAGTAATTTTGTGTGCCGCGAAATTCTAAAAATGTGCCGCCGAATTTTAGTCATATGATTATGTTCACGTTTGTATTGGTTTTTCTTTTTTTCTTTTTCATTTTTTTACTTTTTAAAATAACGAAATTAGCAAATTGAATGTTAGAGATGTATATTACTTATATTTTGCATAGAAATATTGATACATAATTTGAATTTTCTTGCATTCAAGTTAGCAAAAGTGTGCCGCGAAATTCTAAAATTGTGCCGCCAAATTTTCAAATCTTTAAAATAATGCCGCAACAAAAAAAAGGTTGAGAATCACTGCTATAGATGGATGGATTTTAACATAATTAAATTTCTCTAAAGAGACCAACCTCCCTAAAACGATCTCTTTGGTTTGGGATATAAGGTGTGTGTCTGTATATTAATTGGAACAATAATTTGAATGTGTACCTGGAATCATCAACGAAAACTTTAATATCAATATTTATATTTGTTAAGTCAACAACCAACGAATTCCTATGTGCCCGGATAGCTCAGTCGGTAGAGCGTTAGGCTTTTAACCTAACGGTCCAGGGTTCGAGCCCCTGTTCGGGCGTTTTTTTTTTTTTTTTTAATTTTAAAATCGATCTTTTGAAAAAGCCCACATCTAGGCTGTTTCTAAATTATCTATTGGAATAACGTTGACTAGTTGATATTTATTCCGATAGATGGCGTAATCCATGGAGATGCTATTTTCTTCATTTATCTACCAGATCTCATTAAAATTTCACTTTTGTACTATTTTTCACAAACTATTTAAAGGTTTAAATGCTCTTTTTTATGAAGCACAATTTTTTTTTTGCTTATCCCTAGTACACGTGGTAAAGGCCATGATAATCATGGTGGGTAGAAGTAGGCGACTGCTTTTACTGCAAATGCACCACATGCCTAAACATGTGGAAAGTGCAATTCAACTTTTGTAGTTACAAATGTGTCAGAGCACTGTTAGATTACTTGCACTCACAACTTCACCTTTTCCGGTCCCAGAGCCCGGATGAAAAAGGAGGAGGGGGAGCAGTAACAAGCTCACTAAAAAACCTGGACTCAGCTGGCCCTGCTGATAGTACCCTGTAAGGGTTCCTAATCCAGGGATACAGCAGTGTTTGTACTCTATGTAGACATCAACATTACCATAACTATATTGTAAATTATAAACACAAAAGGAGCTTCTTTTCTATTATAATAGAAGAAGTTTCTTTTGAGTTTATAATTTACAATATACTCTATGTTAGAAGTGGATGCACATGGCGTCTGTTCCTCATGTCAGGGGTGGCCATTTCATATTGGAGCTAAGTCAGCCTGTTACTGAATAGTGCTCCATGTCTTAATGATAAAGGCATTCTACTTCACACAGTCATGATGGTTGTTAAACGCCATCAAAAGTCTCAAGCTCTACAGGCTTGACACCCTAATATGATTGATATAAGAGAGAAAAAGACTTGCACTCGCTGGTGGAGTTGGACTTTTGCAATTCTCAGAGGCCATTGGAGCAATTATTTTATTTTAATAAAGTTTCCAATGTGGGATTCGATCCCGGGTCATGTCTGTTGAAAATTCAATGGCTGATTTATTCCACTTGACCACCATGCTAACAACAAGGAGCTTGTAAGAAATCTGTTGAAACTAGCTTTCTCAACAATCTATACAATGGAACCTTCTTTATAATATGATGCACTAGCACGCCATCTGTTATCAAAATTCGAAACTATTTTAAACGAGTAAGATTCTTTTTGAAATTAAGTCTCCTTTATAACAGAAACTTGGCTATAAACACAAGGTAATAAGACCAAATCCAAATAATTCAACAATTTTGTCTGAAGATGGTAACAACGCTGTTACTGAAATGTCACACATTATTTATTTATTTGGAGTCTTATTTATATAATTTATTATAATCTATAATCCAAATTGACCATATCAGAAACTTGATTATAACATCAGAGTTGTAAGGCACTAATTGTTATTATATCCGTAGTACAATGTGGTACAGGCCATGATAATCATGGTGGGTAGTTGGTGACTGCTTTTACTGTAAGCGCACCACATGTCTACACATGTGAAAAGCAGTTCGACTTTTGCACTTACAAATATGCCAGAGCCCTGTTTGGTTACCTTCATTCGCTGGTGGGGTTGAACTTTTGTAAAAATCGGGGGCCATTGGAGCAATTTTTTTTTTAAATCAGAAAAAAAGTACCCAATGCAGGATTCGATCCTGGGGGGAAACGGCCAAAATCCAATGGTTTAGACCGTCCTTCCACCACCCCCTTAACAGTCTATACAATAGAACCTTGATAAGACACAATTTGGATTATAAACACAAGGTAATAAGACCTATTTATTTATTTGGTCTTATTACCTTGTGTTTACAATGGAACCTTGTTATAACAGCCGTCTTTATAACCTCAACTTGGTTATAACATCATAGTTGTAAGGTGCTAATTGTTATAAAAACAACAAATCTTTGTTCCATATGACATGGCTATAGTGAGGTTTGACTTTTCAGTTATAAGAGTTCATCATGATCCGAGTAGACTCAAGTCCCACACAATAATCTCTCTAAAATATATAAATAAGGTAATAACACCAAATAAATAATGTGTGGTGTTTCAATAACAATGTTGTCATTAGATAATAGTACTGAATGAATTTATATATACAGTTAAACCTGTCTATAGTGCTCCCTCTAAATAGCGCCTACCTCTCTATAGCGCCCAATTTTAAATATTAAAATGTAAAAAATTTACATTAAAAGTGACCTGTCTATAGCACCCTATTTTAAACACATTAAAATGTAAAAATTTTACATTAAAAGTGACCCGTCTATAGCACCCTATTTTAAACACACATTAAAATGTAAAATTTTACATTAAAAGTGACCTGTCTATAGCACCCCCTCTCTATAGCACCCTATTTTAAACACATTAAAATGTAAAAATTTTACATTAAAAGTGACCTGTCTATAGCACCCTATTTTGGTGAGTCCCAAGAGGGGGCGCTATAGACAGGTTTAACTGTATTATTTATTTTTATTTAGATTTGGTCTTATTACCTTGTGTTTTTAATCTATAATCTAAATTGCATACCTATTCATAAATAACCCACTGTTTATATACAAAAAAATATTGTTTGGGTCTCTTGCTCATTTCTCAAAGCAAACCAAACAACTCCACCTACCAAAAGTTTCAGAAAAAAAATCGCTTTAAAAACTATAGTTATATATTTAAGGACCACTTTGCCGTAGTGGGGGGGCCCGAGTCCGACTTCCAAGTCGTTCCGCCAAGAGATCAACACCACAGAGGTCCGTACGTCTCTTGACCTCACGGACAATACAGCAGCTACATTAGCACTCATGATATTCATTTCGTCTCCTCTCTAATTGTAAATACGCTGCTGTATCACCTCATAAGCATAAATAAATAAATAAATATTTAAGGAGATTTTTTAGCTACAAGGTAATAAGACCTAATCCAAATAAATTAATAGTGTGTGATGTTTTGGTAACACAATTGTTACCATCATCAGACTGCTACCGAAATGTCACACACTATTAATTTATAGATGGAAATTTTGCCGGGAGGATATTGATCTAAAGAGACAAAGCCAAAGCTGGTGTTGTGGCTTTGTCACCGACCCGAGGCCGCTAGTTTGCGGCGACCGTCAATAGATGGCGTCTAGTTTTGACGTCTATTTTGACAGGAGAGGTGACCTTTGTCTCTTTAGACTATTAATTTATTTGAATTAGATCTTATTACCTTGTGATCACACTATTTATTTATTTGATCTTATCACCTTGTGAGAGTAAATAACTAAAATCTCTAGATAACTCACATTTTTTAGCGGCAGTAGAGCTACAATCTTCCAAATAGAATATACATACACATACAGCTTTATTAAGACCACCGGTCTTATACAGATTCACCACAGGAAGAAAGGAATCATAGATGGAGCTCCTATACTCCAGGCAGCACAGAACCCAACAACAGCCTCCAGGTTCGACGTTATAACAGAATACACACACATACACCAATACCTCGCTTTGCGTCGTTTCGTTTTGCATTTTTTTCGAAGTTGCGTCGCTGCTTAATTTTTACTGATTTTTACTGTGCGTCGTTAGATTTTCGAAGTTGCGTTGTTTTGGATTCGAGTCTTCAATTTTTATTGGAATTTTTTTCCCTAAAATATGGCAACACTTTTGTTTTTGATTGCGCCATGCCATTATGTTGAAAAAAAAGCAACAAACAATGGACCAATTTTTTGTGAAAGAAAGCCGACCTACGACAACAGCCACTATGGACTCATCAGACAGTGATTAATTTTAATTAAATTTTCATAAATTAAATGAATATGTAGTTTATTTTATTTAATTGAATACATTTTTTGTATATTATTTTTGTTTGAAAAATTTTACTTTGTTCAATTTTATTTTTAAAAGGTAGTATTTTCGTAAGCCTGGAACCTATCTTCGATCATTAAATGGTTTTCTATAGAAAATTTATTTTCACTTTGCGTCGTGTTTTTTTGGAACGTAACCCCGACGCAAAGCGAGGTATGGGTGTAGTTTTATTAAGACCACCGGTCTTATACAGATTCACAACAGGAAGGAAGCATAGATAGAGCTCCTATACTCCAGGCAACGTAGAACCCAACAACAGCCTACAAGTTTGACACATGTCCAGTGGCCACACCTTCCTCAACTAGACTATACAATAGAACAACCTCTCTCTAAAAGACAACACCTAGTCGCAGAGCCAAAGTGTCTTTTAGAGAGAGAGAGATGTTAGTAAAAAAACAGCAATTTTTCAACAATGGAAACTGTCCTTTGTGAAGATGTGAACTCTCATGGAGGTTCTACTATAGTAATATCCCACATTTTACTTATATGGATTAATTGGTGTCCCCTTTTGGTTTGTGCATTTGTGTTACAAATTCAATAAATTTTTATAAACTACAGTATAACCATAAAAGAAAACAAGACCTAATCCAAATAATTTATTAGAGTGTGACGTTTCGGCAACAACATTGTCACCATCATCAGACAAAAGAATAAAGATTTTTTTTTTTCATTTTTTTTTTATTCTTTTGTCTGATGATGGTGACAATGTTGTTGCCGAAACGTCACACACTAATAAATTATTTGGATTAGGTCTTGTTTTCTTTTATTATAATATATAATCCAAATTGTGCTTTATCATTTTTACAGTATAACCACTTTAATTCAACTACAAGGTAATAAGACCAAATCCAAATAAATAAATTGTGATTATTTCGGTGCTTATCCCTAGTACACGTGGTACTGGCCATGATAATCATGGTGGGTAGAAGTAGGCAACTGCTTTTACTCTAAGTGAACCACATGTCTACACATGTAAAAAGCAGTTCAACTTTGCACTTACGAATGTGCCAGAGCCCCGTTTGGTTACTTGCACTCGCTGGTGATGGGGTTGGACTTTTGCAAGAATCAGGGGTCATTGGAGCATTTTTTTTTTAAATCAGAAAAAAAGTGTCCAATGCGGGAATCGAACCCAGGTCGTAGCGGTCGAAAACCAATGGTTTGACCATCCTTCCACCGACCCCCTAAAACTATTATATAAATATTTTTAACGTACACTTTGGATTACAGATGAAAAATAAACATTGAGTGATTTGCTTTATATATAAAATGGTAAAAAAAACATGACAAGACCCAACTTCCAATGATAGACTACCTCCAAGAGAAACTTGGCCAATATCTCAGGGTTGGCTTTAATGTACCAAATACAGTAGCAGCTCCACTAGAGGTCACTTCTCTACAAAAGACAGTTTCCATATTCAAAATTACCATTTTTACTATTTAGCAACTCTCCAGTAAGAGGACACCTCTCTCTAAAGGATACTTTGGCTCTCCAATTAGGTGTCCTTTACAGGGAGGTTCAACTGAAATGAATATTTTTCCAATGATCTATTCCATTGCCCATTCCTACATGAAAAGAGACTGGAAATTCGCGAAATTTCGGAGCTAGCTCACTACAATGAACAACATGTATATAAAATCTTTAATGCTCTCCTGCTGGATAAAGCATTTGTTTATAAATATTTTAAATTTTTCAAGTCGATTGATAAAATGAGAGAAGAGGTGCTCAACTCCACAGACAACGGCTGATTGCTCCCCCTCTCCTCTGGATTGTTTTTCCTCCTCACTCATGTACATATATAACCTTCAGGGGAATCCCCTTGTAAGACAATAGTGTCTTAATAAAGGTTTTTGTTGTTGTTGTTGAATATTTTTCCAATGAAATATAATCCCTCCATTTATAAGATCAAGTGATAGCCTTTTCAATTTTGATTTTATTGCCTTAGTATTGAAATGAATATTTTTCCAATGAAAAATCTAATCTCTCCATTTATAAGATCAAGTAAAATCATAAAAGATTTAAGGATCTGAAGCTCTCCTCTACTTCAAGAAGTTGAGAAAACACAGCATTAAAAGGGTAAGTTCTTTTTCTCACATCTAGTTTCTTAAATTCTGCAAAAAGCATCAAGTAATTCCTAATGCATTTCTCATTACAAATAGATGGAATTTTCCAAAATCTGATTCAAAATTGAAAAGGCTATTAATTGAGCTTATAAAGGGAGTTTCAACTGTACCACAAATAAGTAAACTATTTAGCATATTTGGTGCTATTGCCTGATCAACATCATCATATCTTTTTTAAAGTGGAGATTCACTTCCAAATGGCCATTTACCAAAATTTTCAGCAGTCCATGAAAATATATTAATGTTAATACAGTATAACCTCTTTCATATATATTCAACTTACTATAATTCAACACTTAAACACAAGGTAATAAGACCAAATCCAAATAAATAAATAGTGTTTGATGTTTTGGTAACAGCGTTGTTACCATCTTCAGACAAAAGTAATGAATGATTAGGTCTTATTACCTTGTGTTTATAATCTATAATCCAAATTGTGCCTTATCAATTCAACATTTACCTTAATTCAACCAATTTTTCAAATATTCCAATCAGCATATTTACTTTGATTTAACCAACTGTAATTCAACACCGGCTTTAATTCAACCAAAAAAAAAAAAAGAGTCCCATTCCTTGGGATTAAAATCTTCCATGAATTAAACCACTCCGAAAAAAAAAAACAAATACTCCAGAAAGTTGGGGGAGATTAAATGTGTCATTTATGTGTTTTGGCAAAAGTGGTTGCTCAGGGAGGTTGCTATTCACCAGATGGGTCATTCTTGGGAGGTTTACCTACACTACATTGCTCCAGAATACATTTTAGCTTGCATTAGATGTACTAAACAGGACCTTTGGGAGAGGCTGCTGCTTATCATCAAACAGTTTGAGAAGCATGGACTCATGAAATTTGTGTAATCTTTCCACAAGGAGATAAGAAACAACATCAACAACATTGTCAGTAGTTAGCCTTCTATGCAGATATGTTAATTCTAACAGAGATGGTACGTCTATCTTTCCCAAGAATTGATGGTCAGCTGTGATGGCCTCCTCTCTGTTTCTAGTCATCATTTCCTATGTCCCGGGGGGAGTGTGTTTTAACCTATCTTCAAGGTGGCTGTAGGAGAGTTAAAAAACAAATCATTACAGAACTCCATTCCTTTCCTGCCAGGTTATAGCGTCAAATATATATAAATATTTTATTACAAAAATATAAGAACTTTTCTTGAAAGGTGTTTTTTTTTTTTATCTCTTCTCCAGGGCTTTAAACTTGGCTTCTACAACACACACACATGTGAGCATTTTATAGAGAGAGAGGTTTCAACCATTGGCAATGTACCTAGTTGTGATACCACATTTGGATGAAAGAACATGGTAGGCATGAGCTGGCTTAAAGAAGTCACAAATCTTTGGGAGCCTCAGCAGAAAAATTCTGGAGCCAAAATTAAGACCAATACAATAGGAAGGAGGAGGGCAAATCCCTCAATGGTGCTGCTGGGCAAATTCCACTCAGCCCAAAGATGATCAAAACTGTGACTGGGCAAATTCCACTCCTGCCCAAAGATGATCAAAACTGTGACTGGGCAAATTCCACTCCTGCCCAAAGATGATCCAAACTGTGACTGGGCAAATTCCACTCAGCCCAAAGATGATCAAAACTGTGACTGGGCAAATTCTACTCCTGCCCAAAGATGATCCAAACTGTGACTGGGCAAATACCACTCCTGCCCAAAGATGATCAAAACTGTGACTGGGCAACTTCCACTCCTGCCCAAAGATGATCAAAACTGTGACTGGGAAAATTCCACTCCTGCCCAAAGATGATCAAAACTGTGACTGGGCAAATTCTACTCCTGCCCAAAGATGATCCAAACTGTGACTGGGCAAATACCACTCCTGCCCAAAGATGATCAAAACTGTGACTGGGCAACTTCCACTCCTGCCCAAAGATGATCCAAACTGTGACTGGGCAAATTCCACTCCTGCCCAAAGATGATCAAAACTGTGACTGGGCAAATTCCACTCCTGCCCAAAGATGATCAAAACTATGACTGGGCAAATTCCACTCCTGCCCAAAGATGATCAAAACTGTGACTGGGCAAATTCCACTCCTGCCCAAAGATGATCAAAACTGTGACTGGGCAAATTCCACTCCTGCCCAAAGATGATCAAAACTGTGACTGGGCAAATTCCACTCCTGCCCAAAGATGATCAAAACTATGACTGGGCAAATTCCACTCCTGCCCAAAGATGATCAAAACTGTGACTGGGCAAATTCCACTCCTGCCCAAAGATGATCCAAACTGTGACTGGGCAAATTCCACTCCTGCCCAAAGATGATCAAAACTTTGACCACCTGAGCTTACCTACAAACAGCAGATTTCTATTTGAAACAGGGTAAAAGTTGGGATGGAATTATCCAACACAATTTAAAATAAACAATTTCAAGAATTTATGAACTTATATTGATGATATAACTTCCCAGCTGGTTCCCCACTGAAGATCTAAGCTTTCACAATTTTTTTATTTTTCATCTTCAGTTCACTAATGGTTGAAAAAATTCATCCTTTAGTCAGAAGAATGGTAAAAAAAAATTCCTTTCTCAACATAGAGTGTGCTATGTGTATTGTTTTAAATACACTCACGGGGACAAAACTTAAGGAAGTTGTACCTTTTAGCATGTATATCAGGATTCAGACAATAACTCTGGAAGATTAGATAGTAAAAAGGCATATATTGGATTGAATAAAAGATTTATTTGCCAATATTTTGGGCTGGCTGAACGCCAACCTTTATCGAAGCATTACAAAAATGATAAAAGTAGATACAAAAATGTAATACCTCGATAAAGGTTGGCGTTCAGCCAGCCGAAATATTGGCAAATAAATATTTTATTCAATCCAATATATGCCTTTTTACTATCTAATGATTTAAGTATGGATTGCTTTATTCTCAGAACTCTGGAAGATATTTCAGTGACCTTTATTGTGAAGACACATGAGATAACCAAGTGTGAACGGAATTGCCTCTGTCTCCTTCAAAAAATAGAAGATTAGGGGCGACATCACAAAGACTTTCTACTTCCTCAAGTTTTGTCCAAGAGTGTACGCGACAGGGTCTACCTACCTAATCTCTTGGAGTAGGCATCCAACTTGTAGGCCACTTGTTCCAGCTTGGCCACACTATCCTCCACCTGGTCAATATGGTCCAGGTACGGCTTCAAGGTGGCGTCTGCCAAGGAACAACAATATTAGAACACTCTCCCCTTGTACACACAGTACACTCTCTCAGTTTCTCCAGAGCTACATCCAGCATCTCAACATCACCAAGGAGGAATCCATCGACACGGCCCTCTGCAACCTGCTACAGATCTCTGAGGTGGAAGACATCAAGACACAAGACTTTGAGGAGCCTGATGATGATTAGAGACCTCTACATTCTGACATTGATGTAAATACTCTCTCACTCTATTGTTACCATCACATTGTTGTTGTGTTGTCGCTTCCTAGGATAGTAGGATTAAACTTAAGTTGAAGTTTTGGTAGTGTTACAGTCATATCAAAGCTGAACTATCAATCAATTGATTTTTACCTCAAACATCAATATATTAAATATGATTAATACAGTTAAACCTGTCTATAGCGCCCCCTCTAAATAGCACCTCCCTCTCTATAGAGCCCAATTTTAAATACCTAGTACGATGCGATTTACATTAAAAGTGACCTGTCTATAGCACCCCCTCTCTATAGCACCCTATTTTGGTGAGTCCCAAGAGGGGGCGCTATAGACGGGTTTAACTGTATATATATATAATATATATAGAATAACGAAATAAAAAACTAAAAGATAAAAAGATCAGGTGTTGAAATCAATATTAAAAATGGCATATCCTGACCAGGAGCACATGTGCTTTACAGAAGGCAGAGCGCCATCTGGTGGAACAGAAATCAACAAAACATTGATTTAGCCTGTTCCCTGATATTTGGCCAACCCAATTTCTTGATAAATCAAGAAAAGCCATCCACGAACGCGTTTCGCGCTTTTGGCGCTCGTCAGCGTGGAGTAGGCTGAACCATTGCGACCAAAAAATATTTTTTGATCCCAATGGCTTCCAGAAAAACCAAAAAATGGGTATTTAAGGTCAAACTTGCGTAAATACGCTTAGCACATTAAAAAACGAAATAAAAATGGGTTGGCCAAATATCAGGGAACAGGCTAAATCAATGTTTAGTTGATTTCTGTTCCACCAGATGGCGCTCTGCCTTCTGTAAAGCACATGTGCTCCTGGTCAGGATATGCCATTTTTAATATATATATATATATGTTATATTAAAATATTATTCTATTTAAAATTATATTTCATAGATCCAAATACTCTGCTAAATCGACCGCCAGAGGTCACTCTTCCCCTATAAAAACTCGTTGTTGTTTTATCCCAATGGCCGGCTCAAAACTTTTGTACATTATGTAAATAATCTTTTGTTTTCCTTATTCTACTCGCCTTAAGCCAGGCATTACTTTTATCAAATTATTTTTTGATATATTCCTTTAACTCAATTAAATTACTGATTAAAACTATTTTTCATTATCATACTTTAAAGATTTCAACCACGACTGCATTACCATACCATAATCCTCAACATGATCTAAATTCAAGCAGAAAATCTCTCAATATTTTTCTTTATAACATACTAGATGAATGACCCGGGCAACGCCCGGGTTTACCCGATTAAATGTTCTATTCAAACACTATACAAAACTGTGTGCGCGCACAGGGAAGTCACGTGCTCGCCGGCAGCCAACAGTCGGTGGGAACTTGGACTGTCCAACCGGCCGGCAGCCGGACGATTACATTTTCTCGAAGGGGGGGGGGGGGGGGGGGGGGGGGCAGGGAAGTCACGTGCTCACTGGCAGCCAACGGTGCGCGCGCCGCCGTCAGATCGCCTGCGTTCTAGAGGGCGCTGCTCATGAGCTAAGTAGAATAATTCGAATATATAGTTTTAATAATTGATTTATATACAGTCGAACCTCTTTAATTCAACACCCCAAGGGATCAGAGCTTTCGGTTGAATTAAAGGAAGTGTTGAATTAAGGTGAGATGATTAGGTAATCATCTAACTCGCTAAAATAATATTTTTAAAAAATAGCCTTGTAATATAAATTAATGATATTAATTGAAACCATTGTGTGTTTTTTTTTTTATTTTCATGATTAACTTTTAGTATCAGTGACAAAATGGCATTAATACATATTTTAGAAACATAAATAATTGTAACAAATAAATTTATTGGCAATGTGTTTCTTTTCAGTAATATAATCAAATATTAACTCTACAGACATTAAAATATTAAATAATATTTTATTCTAATTGAAAAATATAGCAGTTGAAAGGAAATAAATATGGTAAATATATAAAAAGAAAATTTTAAAATATTATTTTAAAATAATCATGAAGAGATCTTTTAAAAAATTCCTTTATAGATATCTGTTTTTGCACTGAAATCCTATTCAGGATGTATTCCAGATGGCATTTTGAAAAAACATGCATGCCTTTCTTCCTCTGAAATGTCTTTTAATAAATAAATTTTAATGTATTAAAGGCATCCACTGCTGCTGCTGGTGTTATTGATTTTGTGTTTAAATCTTTTATAATAACACAGAAATGGAATATTGAAATAAAATGTTATCATAATCATTGTTGGATCATTTTATAAAGATTTATTTATTTAAAAAGAAATTATTTATAAATTTAAAAATAGCTAAAATATTTCAATGTTAAAAATAAAAAAATAAAAATTATTATTAGTTAGCGCATGATGCCGAAATTCCCGCGTAAAAAAACAACAACAATAACATCCGCGAAATTGCGCAACGGCACTGCAAAGTGAAACTTAAACTAACCAGAAACCAAAAGTGCGCAGGCGCGATCGTTTCGGCGCCCGCCGATGTCGATCGTCGCCGCCCGCCGATGCCGATCGTCGCCGCCGTAATACCGTTTAGCGGTAAAGTTGCATGTAAAATAACATTCAACTGTCGAAATTCGAATTTTAAAATGGTCGAACTATCGGAACTGTCGTATTATCGATACTGTCGAATTACGGTTTGTTATTTGATAGGCCGGAGGTCGGGACATCGGAACATGGTCGAATTATCGCCGAGTGTCGAATTGGGGTGTGTCGAATTAACGAGGTTATACTGTATTTTTAAAATAGCCTATCGTCATCCCCGTTATTTTTTACCTATGTATGGAAATTTTGGTTTGAATTAGTGAACTACTGCGAATTTGTATACCGGGCATACAGACCAACAAACAGACAAACATACAAACATTCATTTTTATATATATAGAAGATATATAGAATATATAAAAATAGTACAAAAGAGTGAAATTGTACTGAGATCAGGTGGATAAATTAAGAGAAAAAAAAGGCATCTCCTGATAGTGTAACTAAAAGTTGTGGGGGTCGGTGGAAGGATGGTCTAAACTGTTGGCTTTTGACCACCATGACCCGGGTTCACAATTCCCGCATTGGGCACTTTTTTTTTTCTGATAAAAAAAAAAAAAATGCTCCAATGGGCCCCCGATTCTTACAAAAGTCCTACCCCACCAGTGAGTGCAAGTAACCAAATGGGGCTCTGGCACATTTGGGAGTGCAAAGTCGAACTGCTTTTCACATGTGTAGACATGTGGTGCACTTACAGTAAAAGCAGTCGCTAACTACCCACCATGATCATCATGGCCTGTACCATGTGTACTAGGGAAAATTGAACTAAAAGTTGCCGATGGCTTGTGCCCCCATCTGTCAAAATAAATATCAACTACATTTGGATGAAAGGTGGGCATGAGCTGGCTTAAAGTAGTCACAAATCTTTGGGAGCCTCAGCAGAAAAATTTTGGAGTCAAAATCAAGACCAATACAATAGGAGGGCAAATCCTTCAACGGTATTGCTGGGCACTCCGGCCCAAAGATGATCAAAACTGTGAGGCTGAATTTACAGCTGAATTTCCTCCTGGCAATATTTCTATCTACATTTTGATCATAGAATTGGCCACTTTGCTAGGTAGATACCTTTTTAAAACATCGGTAGTTTTCATATGTAGATCTCAAGGATAAAGGCCCCCTCTGAACTTATAAGGGCTGTAGCCCAAAACTATGGTCTCCAGGTAGAGATGTTATGAACTTGTCAAAGCTGATGTTGTGTCTTTGTCACTGGCTAGAGTATGCTAGTTGGCTGTAAGGGTCAAAAGAAGGTTTTTGAATCTATTTTGACATGAGAGTTGTTTTCCTTTTTTTATCATATTTATACAGTCAAACTTCAAGAAAATAAGACCTAATCCAAATAATTTAATAGTATGTGACATTTCGGCAACAGCATTGTTACTATCATAAAACAAAAGAATAAAACATTTTATTATTTTGTCTGATGATGGTGACAATGCTGTTACCGAAACGTCGCACACTATTAAATTATTTGGATTAGGTCTTATTTTCTTGTATTATAATCTATAATCCAAATTGTGCTTTATCAACAGTCAAATTTCCTTAATTCAACACCCTCAAGGGATCAGAATTTTTTTTTGTTGAATTAAAGTTGGTTTAAAGAAAATAACCATATTGGCATTTAAAAAAAAGTTGAATTAAAGAGGTTATACTGAGTATATAGAATGTTTACACATCATAGTGGTCACTTTTGGATTCTCCCAAGATGGTCAGGATAATCCTAATGAGAAGAAAGAGGCAATACCACTTTTGAATTAAATATACCTTTATAATACAAGATAATGCAGCTTATGAATGTAGAACGACATTTGAAAATTATCCCGCATGTGTTTCTTTTGAACAAAAAATCAAAATTTATTTTAAGGAGATATAACGATTATTTCTAACCTTAGAGATGAAGTATGAAAGGATTGAATTGTGAAGAGTAATGATAAACGGGAAAAATAAAGTGTCCAGGGATGGGAATCGAACCCACAGTGTTCCGCTTACCGTGCAGAACAGCATAACACTGTAGGTTCGATTCCCATCCCTGGACACTTTATTTTTCCCATTTATCATTACTCTTCACAATTCAATCCTTTCATACTTCATCCCTAAGGTTAGAAATAATCGTTATTTCTCCTTAAAATATAAATTTTGAATTTTCTTTCAAAAGAAACACATGCGGGATAATTTTCAAATGTCGTTCTACTATTACCATATTTATGATATTTTTAAATGATATTAAAAAATATATATATACTAAACTATAACTTTGGCCATCACATGTCTACTTACAGAGGTAGAAAGCAGTTTGACCTTGCACTTATATATGAGAGATGTCAGAGTAACTTTCTTGTTCAATTCATCAAATGTTCAATATGTTAAAACAGGAAGTAGGTGAATAGCGTGGTAAGGTTCTTTATTTCGCACAACAAGCTTTCGGGCATCAGCTGCCCTTCATCAGGTATAATGCAATAGGCATTATACCTGATGAAGGGCAGCTGATGCTCGAAAGCTTGTTGTGCGAAATAAAGAACCTTACCACGTTATTCACCTACTTCCTGTTTTAATCTATTAAGCGTGGCTATACTATGTCTGTTCAATATGTGGTGAGATAACTACAGTGTAGCTGCTAGAACATTATTGGGAGATTAGAAAAACAATGGTAATAAGACCAAATCCAAATAAATAAATAGTGTGTGTCGGTAACTGGCACATTGTTACTGAAATGTCACACATTATTTAATTATTCAGATTTGGTCTTATTACCTTATGTTTTTAATCTATTAATCCCTAAATGGGGCTCTGACATATTTGTAAGTGTAAAAATCAAACTGCTTTTCACATGTGTAGACATGTGGTGCACTTACAGTAAAAGTAGTCGCTAACTATCCACTATGATTATCAAGGCCTGTACCAGGTATACTAGGGATAATAATAATTAAAAAAAATCTATAATTTAAATTGTACCTAATCATACATCACAAAAGTATTTAAAAAGTACAATTACATTTAAGGTAGTTATGGATCTACACTCCAGGAGCCTAGGTAATATTACTGCATCACAAAAGTATTTAAAAAGTACAATTACATTTAAGCCCAGGTAGTTATGGATCTACACTCCAGGAGCCTAGGTTATATTACTGCATCACAAAAGTTTTTAAAAAGTACAATTACATTTAAGCCCAGGTAGTTATGGATCTACACTCCAGGAGCCTAGGTTATATTACTGCATCACAAAAGTTTTTAAAAAGTACAATTACATTTAAGCCCAGGTAGTTATGGATCTACACTCCAGGAGCCTAGGTTACCTATATACAGTTAAACCTGTCTATAGCGCCCCCTCTTGGGACTCATAAAAATAGGGTGCTATAGACAGGTCACTTTTAATGTAAATCGCATAGTACTACGTATTTAAAATCAGGCGCTATAGAGAGGAAGGTGCTATAGACAGGTCACTTTTAATGTAAATCGTATCGTACTACGTATTTAATATCAGGCGCTATAGAGAGGAAAGCGCTATAGACAGGTCACTTTTAATGTAAATCATATCGTACTACGTATTTAAAATCAGGCGCTATAGAGAGGAAGGCGCTATAGACAGGTCACTTTTAATGTAAATCGTATCGTACTACGTATTTAATATCAGGCGCTATAGAGAGGAAAGCGCTATAGACAGGTCACTTTTAATGTAAATCGTATCGTACTACGTATTTAATATCAGGCGCTATAGAGAGGAAAGCGCTATAGACAGGTCACTTTTAATGTAAATCGTATCGTACTACGTATTTAAAATCAGGCGCTATAGAGAGGAAGGCGCTATAGACAGGTCACTTTAAATGTAAATCGCATCGTACTACATATTTAAAATCAGGCGCTATAGAGAGGAAGGCGCTATAGACAGGTCACTTTAAATGTAAATTGCATCGTACTACGTATTTAAAATCAGGCGCTATAGAGAGGAAGGTGCTATAGACAGGTCACTTTTAATGTAAATCGCATCGTACTACGTATTTAAAATCAGGTGCTATAGAGAGGAAGGCGCTATAGACAGGTCACTTTTAATGTAAATCGCATCATACTACGTATTTAAAATCAGGCGCTATTTAGAGGAAGGCGCTATAGACAGGTCACTTTTAATGTAAATCGCATCATACTACGTATTTAAAATCAGGCACTATTTAGAGGTGGCGCTATAGACAGGTTTAACTGTATTACTGCTACACTACAAAACAGCCAGGTAGATAGATTGTAGTGATTGCTAATACTCACATTTGTTGTCCAGTTCCTGCAGGGCTCGGCCCACATTCTGAGCAATCTGTTTCATGTCAGTGTACTTGGTGATGGCCACTTTGTTCATGTCCTCCAGGACTTGGTAGTCTGCTGTGGTGGCTGCACACTTGCTGTTTACATATTGGATGTAATAGGTAATTAAACTTTGTGTATGTTGTATATTCATATTTCAAAAATTTCGAATTACAGTATTGTTAAACATTGTTCCAAGTTGTAAAAACGACATTTGAAATTATCCCGCATGTGTTTCTTTCGAATGAAAAAAATCGAAATTTTTTATTTCAAGGAGAAATAACGACTATTTTTAATCTTAGGGATGAATTGTGAAGAGTAATGATGAACGGAAAAATAAAAGTATCCAGGGATGGGAATCGAACCCACAGTGTTCTGCTTACCGGACAGATGCCATGTTCACTAGGCTACCTTGGACATATTTCTCCGAGTTCTTTGATTCTTTTCGAGATTTCAGAAGTAATTGCAAATAATCCAGGTCTTGATTGTTATTATTTGAATGCCATTCGATAGAAACGGAAACACAACCAGATCTACATAATGGATGTAGTAGAAGACAATTAGTGGGGGCTGTGTACAATATATGCTGATAACAGTAAAACCTCTGTTAGAAGACACTCCCACTAGAGGACACCTCCCTATATAGGATAGTTATCATTGACAAAATTACCTTTTTTACTATTTAACAAAACTCTCTGGTAAGAGGACACTTCTCTCTACAGGACACTTTGTTTCTACAACTAGGTGTCCTTTACAGAGAGGTTTTAATGTAATTATAAAAAAATCCCTGATAAAATCTGCCTGTTAAAATTCCAAACAGAAGAGCCTTCAAAGAAACTAAATACACTCATGGACAAAACTTAAGGAAGTTGTAACCTTCAGCATGTATATCGGGATTAAGACAATAACTCTGAAAGTTATTTGATTCACAGTGATCTTTATTGAAGACACACAAGATAACCAAGTTTGAACGATATTGCCTCTGTCTCCTTAAAAAAAAAAAAGACAACCGGGGACATCAAAGACTTTTCACTTGCTTAAGTTTTGTTCATGAGTGTATGTTTTTTTTTGAAAAAATATATATACAGTAGATATCCTGTGAGAGACCTCACCTAAAACCACGTCTAAACCCCTGGAAGTGATCTCTTTTCTGAGACTCTGTCATGTTAGGTTACAGGATGTCTTTTAACCAAACCAGAATCTCTGTAAGGGACCACCTCCAGGAGACTGGGTTTACTCATGTTTTTAGGTTGGGGCCTCATATGGGACACTCGATTGTATAGGCAAAAAAAAAACACATATTAGAAACAAAATATAATAAGACCAAATCCAAATTAATATATAAATAGTTAAAAATAAAGAAAGCATTATGAGCCAGGAGCACAATGTGCTTTACAGAAGGCAGAGCCCCATCTGGTGGAACAGAAATCAACTAAACATTGATTTAGCCTGTTCCCTGAGATTTGGCCAACCCAATTTCTTGTAGTTGATTTCTGTTCCACCAGATGGCGCTCTGCCTTCTGTAAAGCACATGTGCTCCTGGTCAAGATATGCTTTCTTTATTTTTAATATCAACACCTGACCCGCTTATTTTTTTCTATTGTTTTTCATATAAATAGTTATATTTCATAATAAATTTATTAATTTAGATAGGTCTTATTACATTGGGTTTCTAATCTATAATACAAAATTTACATTATCAATTACTTGTAATTATTGAAATGGTAATCATGATTATATTTTGAGAAGAAAAAAAACTAGCCCCCCCCCCCCCCCCATAATAAGCCCTAACCCTACAATAAACCTGCTCCCTTCCCCCAATTATATTGACCCATATATAAACTACTAGCCGAATGACCCGGGCAACGCCCGTGTTTTACCCGATTGAATGTTTTGATTCAAATACTATTTGTTACAATTATAATTTGGCGCCTTAAATAAATGCATATGTTAGTTAATAACTATAGCCTATGTGCTTTATCTGTCTATGTACTGTTGGCTTCCGTAGGCATCTCTTACTGGGAAAAAGAAAGAGAGGATTCCATTTGGTTATTAACTAATATATGCATTTATTTAAGGAGCGACCCGCTCCAACACAATAGTTACAAAAATGGGGGGGGGGGGGGGGGGGGGCAAAGGTGGCGTGATCATAGCCGACCAATAGGAGGGCGCCATTCCAGAAAAAAAAGCAAACCGTGACAGAGGCGACGAAGAATGACGCTCGTAACTGTATATAGAATATTTACTACACACTTGCCTCTGCAGATATGATGTGTCTGTAATAATGTCATTACCATCTTTACACACAAAGGATTGTAATCAATTCTCTACACTTTTGGATACAAGAAAATTAGACCTAATCCAAATAATTTAATATGGCGTGTGACATTTCGGTAACAGCATTGTTACCATCATCAGACAAAAGAATAAATGAACCAAAACGTCGTACACTATTAAATTATTTAGGTCTTATTTTCTTGTAGCTATAATCCAAATTATGCTTTATCATCACTACACTTTTAACTCCACCTTTGCCAATCCCAAGCCCGGATGAAAAAGGAGGAGGGGGAGCAGTATAACAAGCTCAGTAAAAAACCTGGGCTCAGCTGGCCCGGCTGATAGTTCCCTGTAAGGGCTCCTAATCTAGGGATACAGGATGAGCAGCGTTTGTACTCCATGTTAGGCGCAGCTACACATGGCGTCTGTTCCTCATGTCAGAGGCGGCCATTTTTTTGAAGATAAGTCGGCCTGCCACTGAGTAGTGCTCCCAATCTTAATGACAAAGGCAGACGCATTCTACTTCACCCTGTGTGGAGATAAAAAGAAGAAGCTTGCTTGTGAATAAAGGCATCTAGGTACATTGGGGGAACTAACTCACCTGTGAGTTCATCTTTGAGGTAGTCGGCTGTCTTCTCAAACATGAGGGTGGCCAGGAGTGTCAGATCTGGTTTGGCTTCGTCTGGAGGTGAGGATGCCATCCTAGACACACAGTTTCACACAGTGAGTTTTCTACAAGATCTGAGCTTCTCTCAGGGTGACACTGTAAAACATCAACATTTATATGGTCTTCTTCTTTCTTATCTCCACTCAATCATATTAGGGTATCAAGTTGTGACCCTTGATGGTGTCTGTTTGACAACCATCATAACTGGGTGAAGTAGAATACGTCTGCCTTTGTCATTAAGACTGGGAGCACTACTCAGTGGAAGGCTGACTTAGCTCCAAAAGAAATGGCTGTCTCTGACATGAGGAACAGATGCCATGTGCACAGCGGCTCCTAAAATGGAGTACAAATGCTGCTCATCCTGTATCCCTGGATTAGGAGCCCTTACAGGGTACTATCAGCCAGGCCAGCTGAACCTTGGTTTTTTTAGCGAGCTTGTTACTGCTCCCCCTCTTCCTTTTTCATCCGGGCTTGGGACAGGCAAAGACGGAGTTATTTATAAATAAGTTAAACAAAGCATCTAGGGCTGCGTATCTTTTATTACATGAATATAAAACGAGCTTTCAGGCTCATACGCCCTTCTACAGGAATTAACAAAACGACTAACCATCTAATCTGAGATAGCATTTTATATATGTAACTATTATTTTGCATATCGGCCTGATTGAAACAATTAAGATATTTAAATTTACATATAGGAAGCATGATTTGGAAAATATTAAATCTAATTAATATGCGGTAATATGAACTATTTCTATGAATATTATGTTGCATGTGCTGTTTTTGTTTTAAGCAATCTCATTTTGTATTTTAAACTTTAAAATTACAAGGGATCCCACCAGACATGTGATATCTTTTAATGTGAATGTAATTGTTTTATTTTATTTTATTTAGGTCTATTGATTCATATGCTTCTGGCAAATCGATCCTGCGGTTTATACTGTTATATTGCTTGGAAACTATTGCTTCTATTATTAGTCTCTGAAATTTATTATTGATGTTATTGTAATGTACTTTAGGTTCATTTAGGTTAAAAGTATGTCCTGTTGAATTGGAGTGCTGTACTATTAATGATAATGGGTCATTTTTGTTTATATATCTTCTGTGTTCTGTGATTCTATTATGTAATTTTCTCCCTGTCTCCCCCACATATCTGGCGTTACAGTTATTGCATTCTATTGAATAAACTACCTCTTTTTTATATGATATGCATTCGGTTCGCCTGTTTTTTGTGATCGGATTTCTTAGAATACCTAATAAGTTGGGTGAGTTGCTGTAATAAGTTTTTATTCCGTATTTATCGAGTGTTCTGGATATGTTGACTGATTTCGGGGAATATGGGATGTAGCAATTTTGCCTATATACTTTAGTTTTCTGCGCTAATATGTTAGATACTACTTCTGCCTGATAGAAATGTTTTAAAATGAATGTTTTGGGATAACCTGCTGATGTTAAGCTTTGGATAATATTTTGTGTTTCATTTATTTTATATTGATTTAATGAACAATGAGTATAAATTCTTTTAGTTAAAGTTTTTACTGTGTTAATCTTATGACTGATGGGGCAAAATGAAGAAAATTTTATGTAATTGGGGGTGAATGAAGGTTTGTAGTATACTGATGTTTGCAGCTTATTATCTATTTTCATTATTTTGATATCTGAGAATGGCAATGTGGAATTATCCTCTTTTTCTATTGTAAAACGTAAACTGTTGTTATAATTGTTGAGTGAGGCTAAGATGTTGGGAATCTGGTTGTCTATGCAAATACAAAATATATCATCTATGTATCTTCTGTATAACACAATGTCTGTGGGATATAAAGAAGTGTCTATGTTTCTCATCACTATCTCCGCTAATGGTGTAGATAAAGGGCTTCCCATGGGGGAACACCTGATTTGTTTATATTGTTTCAGGTCAAAAGTGAATATGTTAATCTTAAGGCATAATGAAATTAAGCATATTATTTTATCTATTGTATCAGTCTATCCTATTGTTGTCTAAAAAAGTTTTTGTAGTTTCTAGAACTAAGTTATGGGGGAGACTGGGATATAATGCTTCTACATCGAACAATACTAAAACGATCTTTCTGATAATTGAAATTGGCTATTTCAGTGATGAATGATGGAATGTTTGCTATTGACATTGGTATTATATGGTAATAGTTTAGAACTACAAGGTAATAACATCAAATATATTAATAGTGGGTGACGTTTCGGTAACAGTGTTGTTACCATTATCAAAGAAAAGATTAGAAAATATTTAGAGAACTATTAAAAAAAAAAAAAAACGCATATAAAATTATGTTTCTAATCTATAATTCAAATTGTGTCTTATCACAATTTTGACTAACAATTCAAATAACTACAATAAAACCCCTCTATAGCAAACCCCAATGGGACTGAACTTGTAGTTCACTATAGCTATGGTTTGTTATACAGGGCTCAGGCATATTTGTAAGGGTAAAGACGAACTGCTTTTCACATGTGTAGACATGTGGTATACTTACAGTAAAAGCAGTCACCTACTTCTACCCACCATGATTATCATGGCCTGTACCACGTGTACTAGGGATAAGCAAAAAAAAAAAAAGGTTTGTTATAGCCATACTTCACTGCATTATAAAATATAATTGGGAATTACTTTAGGTGCATTATTAAGGGAAGGCTTGCTATATACCCGGTTTGTTTCAGCGAGGTTTTACTGTATTGTAGTTTATTAATTAAATGTGGGGTTTATAAGTCGGAGTGGCACAAACCAACCATTTTCAACAGCCCCACAACTTATAATCAAGTACTGCATTAAGCACTTTTTTCTGGAAAAAAAAAAAAAAAATTGTTTCAATCGCCTCCTGATTCTTGCAAAAGTCCAACCCCACCATTGAATGCAAGTAACCAAACAGGGCTTTAGTACACTTGTATGTGCAAAAGTCAAAGCACACTTTCCACATGTAGTGATACGTGGTGCATATACACAGTAAAAAGCAGTCATTACCTACTACTCACCATGATTATCATGACCTCTACCACATGTACTTAGGATAATAATAATAATAATAAAAATTAATGATATGTGAGTCGGAAACAATAACTAAATTATTTATAGTGTTTTTGACATTAGATGTCATGGGTGGAAGTATTTCACAAAGTCTGTATTACCACAGTATCACTGTAGACATCACATGTGTAGACATGTGGTGCACTTACAGTAAAAGTAGTCGGCTACTTCTACCCACCATGATTATCATAACTCCGCCTTTGCCGGTTCCAAGACCGGATGAAAAAGGAGGAGGGGGAGCAGTAACAAGCTCACAAAAACCTGGGTTCAGCTGGCCTGGCTGATAGTACCCTGTAAGGGCTCCTGATCCAGGGATACAGGATGAGTCTGTATTCCATGTTAGGAGCGGCTGCACATGGCGTCTGTTCCTCATGTCAGAGGCGGCCATTTCTTTTGGAGCTAAGTCGGCCTGCCACTGAGTAGTGCTCCCATTCTTAATGACAAAAGCAGACGCATTCTACTTTACCCAGTCATGATGGTTGTCAAATCTCAAGCTTTACAAGATTGATACCCTAATATGATTGAATGGAGATAAGAAAGAAGAAGAAGATTGTAGACATCACATGTGTAGACATGTGGTGCACTTACAGTAAAAGCAGTCGACTACTTCTACCCACCATGATTATCATGGCCTGTACCACATGTACTAGGAATAAGCAAAAAAAAAAAAACCCGTAGAGAGAGTTAGAAGATACTGTATATACACTCATGGACAAAACTTAAGGAAGTTGTACCTTTCAGCATGTATATCGGGATTCAGACAATAACTCTGAAATATATTACAGTGACCTTTATTGAAGACAAACGAGATAACCAAGTGTGAACAATATATACACTCATGAACCAAACTTGAGGAAGTTGTACCTTTCAGCATGTATATCGGGATTCAGACAATAACTCTGAAATATATTACAGTGACCTTTATTGAATACACACAATATAACCAAGTGTAAACAATATATACTCTCATGGACAAAACTTAAGGAAGTTGTACCTTTCAGCATGTATATCGGGATTCAGACAATAACTCTGAAATATATTACAGTGACCTTTATTGAATACACACAATATAACCAAGTGTAAACAATATATACTCTCATGGACAAAACTTAAGGAAGTTGTACCTTTCAGCATGTATATCGGGATTCAGACAATAACTCTGAAAGATACTACAGTGACCTTTATTAAAGACACACAATATAACCAAGTGTAAACAAAATATACACTCATGGATAAAACTTAAGGAAGTTGTACCTTTCAGCATGTATATCGGGATTCAGACAATAACTCTGAAAGATATTACAGTGACCTTTATTGAAGACAAACGAGATAACCAAGTGTGAACAATATATACACTCATGGATAAAACTTAAAGAAGTTGTACCTTTCAGCATGTATATCGGGATTCAGACAATAACTCTGAAAGATATTACAGTGACCTTTATTGAAGACAAACGAGATAACCAAGTGTGAACAATATATACACTCATGGATAAAACTTAAGGAAGTTGTACCTTTCAGCATGTATATCGGGATTCAGACAATAACTCAGAAAGATATTACAGTGACCTTTATTGAAGACACACGAGATAACCAAGTGTGAACAATATATACACTCATGGATAAAACTTAAGTTGTACCTTTTAGCATGTATATTGGGATTCAGACAATAACTCTGAAAGATATTACAGTGACCTTTATTGAAGACAAACGAGATAACCAAGTGTGAACAATATATACACTCATGGATAAAACTTAAGTTGTACCTTTTAGCATGTATATTGGGATTCAGACAATAACTCTGAAAGATATTACAGTGACCTTTATTGAAGACAAACGAGATAACCAAGTGTGAACAATATATACACTCATGGATAAAACTTAAGTTGTACCTTTTAGCATGTATATCGGGATTCAGACAATAACTCTGAAAGATATTACAGTGACCTTTATTGAAGACAAACGAGATAACCAAGTGTGAACAATATATACACTCATGGATAAAACTTAAAGAAGTTGTACCTTTCAGCATGTATATCGGGATTCAGACAATAACTCTGAAAGATATTACAGTGACCTTTATTGAAGACAAACGAGATAGCCAAGTGTGTATACACTCATGGATAAAACTTAAGGAAGTTGTACCTTTCAGCATGTATATCGGGATTCAGACAATAACTCAGAAAGATATTACAGTGACCTTTATTGAAGACACACGAGATAACCAAGTGTGAACAATATATACACTCATGGATAAAACTTAAGTTGTACCTTTTAGCATGTATATTGGGATTCAGACAATAACTCTGAAAGATATTACAGTGACCTTTATTGAAGACAAACGAGATAACCAAGTGTGAACAATATATACACTCATGGATAAAACTTAAGTTGTACCTTTTAGCATGTATATTGGGATTCAGACAATAACTCTGAAAGATATTACAGTGACCTTTATTGAAGACAAACGAGATAACCAAGTGTGAACAATATATACACTCATGGATAAAACTTAAGTTGTACCTTTTAGCATGTATATCGGGATTCAGACAATAACTCTGAAAGATATTACAGTGACCTTTATTGAAGACAAACGAGATAACCAAGTGTGAACAATATATACACTCATGGACAAAACTTAAGGAAGTTGTACCTTTCAGCATGTATATCGGGATTCAGACAATAACTCTGAAAGATATTACAGTGACCTTTATTGAAGACACATGAAATAACCAACTAACCGGTGAATCAAAGACTTTCCACTTCCTTAAATTTTGTCAATGAGTAGAAGTAGAACCTACATATTGGCTATGCTCTAGTCAAAACAGCATCCACCTAGGCTAGGTAAAAATTGTGATTTTTCAATTCAATAATCCTTGTATAAATATATCAGGCCTGCAGGGAAAATTATATTTTCAAAACATTTTTATTCTCTAGCTGTTTTCTCCTGTTGAAGGGAGTTTGAAAGCTAGGAGAATAAAAATGTTTTGAAAATTAACTTTTCCCTGGAGGCCTGATATATCTGACTCAATAAACAGTGGTTTTTATTTGTAACAAACAACACATGGAAGTCTGTCTGCACTCTGTAATACACATATATTCTGGAATAATTAAAAATCAACGAGAATAGTTGATATTTATTCCGATAGATGACGCAAGCCATCAGCAACTTTCAGTTGCAAGATAAGGAGATGCCTTTTTCTTAATATATATAGATATATGGCACTATCATACATCCTCATATCTTTAATCATCTTCTTTTTTCTTATCTCCACACTGGGTGAAGTAGAATGCCTTTGTCATTAAGACTGGGAGCACTACTCAGTGGCAGGCTGACTTAGCTCCAAAAAAAAAAAAAGAAATGGCCATCTCTGACATGAGGAATAGACGCCATGTGCAGCCGCTCCTAACAATGGAGTACAAACGCTGCTCATCCTGTATCCCTGGATCAGGAGCCTTTACAGGGTTCTATCAGCCAGGCCAGCTGAGCCCAGGTTTTTTACCGAGCTTGTTACTGTTCCCCCTCCTCCTTTTTTCATCCGGGCTTGGGACCGGCAAAGGCGGAGTTTCTTTAATCATAAATACCTAAACAAGGATGATCTATACAAATAAAGGTTGCTTTCCCCATCAAATTACATACCAAAACTAGACCCCATCTATTGACTGTCTCTGCAGAATAGTGGACTCAGGTCAGTTACAAAACCACAACACCAGCTTTGGCAAACTGAGAAGCAACCACCTTGAGACTATGGTTTCAGGCTAATGGCTTTCATCAGTAGAGGGTGGACTTTATTTCAATAAATCCACATGTGATCAAATTAAAACTTAACAATCTGTCACAAAGATGTGTTTAGCTGGCAAAGTGGCTAAGCCAGGCTAGGCAAAGTAAAGACAAATGTTTCTTTTACACATAAAACAAACTTCTACTGTCCTTACTGTGATGAAAAAAAATATTGGGAGGGCTTGGCTCATCAGTGGTGAATCCTCCCAGTTGTTTCGCCAATTTAATCTACAAGACCGCCTCTTATAGCTCTAACAGTATATTAGACGATTCTACCTATATATGCTACACTGAAGAGTGGAATCTTAGAAATGGTATTTAACCCGTAATTACTGGCGTTCGGCTTGAAAGGCCGTGTGAAAATTAAAAATGTTAGCGAAATTTTCAAAATGCAATATTTTTCATCCAAATTTTAGGTAGCTTAATAAAATGCATTTATTTGAAGAACTTTTCATTTTAAGAGAAATCTATTTTGTATATCCTGAGTTATTGAATCAAACGGCCTTTAAAGCCGAGCGCCAGTAATTACGTCACTGGGAATTTTAGCGCCCCTATTATTGGCCGTTTCACTTTTGGTTTTATAGACGTTCAAACGCAACAAATAAGTTGAGCATTCGTTTTTTTATTACTCTTGCTTCAATTATATGCATTCTAAATTGTGTTTTGTGATTGTAATTTTGTATAATATAATAGAAGTTCGGTTCCACTTTTGGTTTTTCAAAAAACAAAAATTTGGTATCCTATGTCCCTAAAATTGGAAAATCTGTTATATTACTCTCCACAATGTATTCGACCACAACAATTGATCAGAAACTGCTGAACAATAAAAGCCCGAGATAATCACATTTTATAATATGACCAAAGGTGGTGTAGATGTAGTTGATCAGACATGTATTCAGTTGGAAGAAGAACCAAAAGATGGCCCCTGTGTTTATTTTTCAACTTTTTGGATGTGGTTGCAATAAATTCAGCAGTAATTTATAAGGCTGTCAAGCAAGACGGTGGAATGGCTCGAAAAGATTTTATAAAGCAGCTTGCTCTACAACTAATGAGAGATGCCTTGAATATGAGAAATCAAGCCAAAATTTTGTCAAGAGATCTGCCAGTATTAATTCAGAAGCATGCTGGAACTTCATCACTTGAGGTAGGCGAATATTTATTTGATATTCAAACGAAATATCAATAATATATGTTATCTAGGAATCCATAAGCGGCAGTCCTTGGTCCAAAAAACGCAAAAGATGCTACCTATGTAAAAAAAATCGTCGACTCAAATGCAATTTAAAAAATGCAAAGAACCAATCTGCAAAGATCATTCTATTGAAATATGCTTGAATTGTGCATCTAATCTTGAATAAATTGTTTAGATAGAATTTTTTAGAATATATATAGAATATTTTAGATAGAAAGAGTTTCTTGTACATTTTCATTTAATTTTGTTTAGAGCTCTGTTTATTCGAAAAAAAAAACAAAATATTTATTCTTTGGAAATTATGTGTATACGTTTAATTTCTTTTTATTTTATAAAATTCATGGTTTATTATTGATTTTAAAAGACGGCCTGAGAGGCCGAACGCCAGTAATTGTGTAAGGAAAATAGGCGCCAGTAACTAAGGGTTAAGCAAACTATGGACATAAGATTTAGAACAGTAGAATTACATATAAATATTTACATCAAGCAATGCTCTTCCCTAAACAATAAGCACAAAGCCAGTTAGGTATAAATTGATATAAAGCAATAAGGCAGCATTCTATATACAGTTATGAGCGTCATGCGTCATCTCTGTCACCGTTTGCTTTTTCTTTGGAATGGCGCTCTCCTATTGGTTGGCTACGATCACGTGGCTACGATGGCGCCGCCACTACGCGAGACACTTTGTTTTTGACTTTGCCCCCCCCCCCCCCACTCGCTTTTTGGTTTTTGTAACTATTGTGTTGGAGTGGGTCGCTCCTTAAATAAATGCATATATGTCGAATCCTGTCGACTTTCTTTTTTAGCTGTGGTATTTTGGTGGTCTGGTCTGTTGTATTGAGTCGTGGGGAAAGATGATGATTGCGCAGTCGTGATGGTGGTGAGTGGTAAGGCACACAGAGACGAATCACAGGGGAATCCGAGGCATCAGAGAGAGGGAAGGGAGAGACCAAGTAGCGGCCGGCGGGCCATCCACTAACGATCTACCTGCTGCTGCTGTCCGCTATCTGGCATCTAATGAACTAACCACTTGCTGCGGGGCAAGCCCCTTTTATATGCTCACGTGTTACGTCACCGGACGTCTGGCACCATGGCGTCGACAGGGCGCTTGACCTTATTTGGCTGCGGGTAAGCTCTGTTGCGTCATTTTATTGGCGCCGCGTTGACGGGGTGATTGAACTCATTGTCTGCGGGGTAAGCCCTTTTGGTTTCTACGTTCCCTCTAGATGTACCTCTTTATTTATTTGAACACTCAAAAACGATACATACAAAGTTAAATTGATTAAAGGAGGATTGGGTACAATGATTAAAAGTCCATATTAGATTAGGGGGTGTAAGAAGAGGTGGTGAGTATTCACACAGGTGTTTATAATTCTTAAATTACCACATATATTAGTTAATAACTAAATGGAATCCTCTCATTCTTTTTGCCAGTAAGAGACGCCTACGGAAGCCTACAGTACATAGACAGATAAAGCACATAGGCTATAGTTATTAACTAATATATGCATTTATTTAAGGCGGCAATTTATAATTGTAACAAATAGTATTTGAATCAAAACATTCAATCGGGTAAAACACGGGCGTTGCCCGGGTCATTCGGCTAGTCAATATATATTCACCACTGATGAACCAACCCCTTTCAATATTCTTTCATCGCAGTAAGGACAGTAGAAGTTTTATTTTATGTGTAGAAGAAACATTTGTGATTTAATTTCCTATATATAGGTGGCATGTCTTCTTCTTTCTTATCTCCACTTAATCATATTGGGGTATCAGGTTGTGACTCTTGATGGTGTCTGTTTGACAACTATCATGACTGGGTGAAGTAGAATTCCTTTGTCATTAAGACTGGGAGCACTACTCAGTGGCAGGCCGACTTAGCTCCAATATGAATTGACCGCCTCTGACATGAGGAACAGACACCATGTGCAGCTGCTCCTAACATGGAGTACAAATGCTGCTCATCCTGTATCCCTGGATTAGGAGCCCTTACAGGGTACTATCAGCCGGGCCAGCTGAGTCCAGGTTTTTTAGCAAGCTTGTTACTGCTCCCCCTCCTCCTTTTTCATCCGGGCTTGGGACCGGCAAAGGCGGAGTTTAGGTGTCATGTAATTGTTTTATATGGTTTGCTTGCTCCTAATAGTATTTAAATCACACAATCAATGAATGGAACAATTTTTAAAGCCAAATGTTTTATTTATTTCTCCTAACAAAGACAAAAGATTTTTGTTGAAACGTTGAGAAAATACAACTTTATCTGGCCGATATTTCTATATTTTAAAAGAACTATGAATGCCGACCAGACAACCGCTATCTTCAAGACAATCAATGAGGGAACCTAATACAGTAGAACCTCCATGAGAGGACACTCACGCTAGAGGACACCTCTCTATAAAGGACAGTTACATTTACAAAATTACCATTTTTACTATATAGCAATTCTCCAATACAAAACACCTCTTTCTAAACGACACTTTAGTTCTGCAATTAGGTGTCCTTTACATGGAGGTTCTACTGTATTTATAACCTTGATAAGGCACAATTTGAATTATAAACATAAGGAATAAGACCAAATCCAAATAAATAAATAGTGTGTGACATTTCGGTAACAACGCTGTTACCAAAACGTCACACACTATTTATTTATTTGGATTTGGTCTTATTCCTTGTGTTTGTATTTATAACCTAATGTTAGGTAAGAAAACAAGATGCCATTCTAACTGACAAATATATCTGGCAATTCCATCAGCCAATTGTAAAATAAGTTTTTTCCATTAGCAGGTGGAGGGAGGTATTTAAACACAGCAGTTTGGCACTTCCTTATTTCCAATTATTCCATATTTAAGAATTTGTATTAATTTACTCCTTTTAATCAAACGTTTAGGCTAAGTTCATATAATTTATTATGTGATCTAAACATGTTGCAAACTGGTAAGAACTGAAGTAACAATCATCCGTGTTTATGTATGGCTGAAATTAAATGTTAGGTTGAAAAAAAAAATAGCAACTCAATAATAATAACAATATATATTTATCAAAGAGGCACCTCTCCCTTTAATTATCTAAAAAAAGACCAATATTTCATTTAATACAATAGCATTTGCCTTAATTCCATTTTTAAACAAAAACATAGGGCCTTATAGGTTAAGGTCTGGTTATATTTTTTCAAAATGTTATATTTCGAACAAATATAAAATAGTTTTGCTTCTCTTTTAGATCTTGAACATGGTTTGGAATTTGCTTCAAAAAAAAAGTCGAGTAAAATATAATAGTGTAACAAAACGTACCTTTTTGTTTCTAATAATAGGACAAAGGTATTTAGGCTATTATATCTTTGAAAAAAAAAGGAAAATATTAGATTAAAATTTAAATGAATTAATAATATGAAAATATACAAAATTATGAAAACAAGTTATCAGAAACGAACCAAACAATACATCAACAAATCACAATAATATTTGTGATTTTTTCAAATGATTTTTATTGTAATAGTTTTTTTTTCTCAATTAATTTGAGTAGGTGGAAATGTGCTTTTAAAATTGTCGTATCTCTCTATTATTTATATTGAATTTTTAAATTTAAAAATGGTATATAATAAAATAATTTTCTAACTAAAGTTTTATATATTTTGTAATATGCAATTTTAACTTTGGTAAACTATTTTATTTTAATATTTAATTATATTTTTAAGAGTTATCTTTTCATTCACTTCGTTGACCTATGTTCTGATTATGGTAGTATTTATGATATAAAGATTTCACGTATTGATATTTATTAATTTTTCTCATAATAAATATAGTTTCAAACTCGAATAGTAGATTTTCACAAATAGTTCATATAAAAGGTATATCTAGTGAAAATGATTTGAATAAAAATGTTCAGGAAACGACAGGATTAATCCTGTAGAATTTTTCCCTCTAATGAAGCAGAAATTAATCTTCACAAAACAGCTGCATTTAGTCGATTTCCTATAGTGAAGCCAAGTTATTGATGAAAGATGGCTGTGATCTTGAAATAGGCGATCACAGTCTTAATGAGTAAGGCACTCAATGGTGAGTGGAATAAGGTTACAGAAGGCAAAATAGAAGAGAATCCAAGATACAAAGAGACAAGGCTGAGGGAACCAGGCGGATATGCAAAGTTGCATCAGAAAAGTGAGAGGGAGACCATCTCCAGCCAAAAAAAAAAAAAGATTTTGTTGTTGTTGTGGTCAGGCGAACTTTATTTCTAGAACTAGCTGAACAACTCCCTAATCCTAGATCCACCTTATATCAGCATCCCTTAATGAGTCAGGTGGTTAGAGTACAATCAATTCAAACTCAATATTGGGCAAATGGTGAAAGATTTTGCCTTTAAAAGTCACCTAGAAACATTTCTGTCTTAAATTTTACTGGGGATATGCTAATTAGACATTTCTGACCCAAACATCACTCCAGCTTATATTGTCCTAACTGCTAGATATTTCCCTAACCTCTTGATGCTGTACTAACTGCTAGATGTTATCCTAACTGCTGGATGTTATCGTGACCTCTAGATGCTATCCTAACTGCTAGATGTTATCATAACCTCTAGATGTTGTCTTAACTGCTAGATGTTATCGTAACCTCTAGATGTTGTCCTAACTGCTAGATGTTATCGTGACCTCTAGATGTTGTCTTAACTGCTAGATGTTGTCGTAACCTCTAGATGTTGTCGTAACCTCTAGATGTTGTCGTAACCTCTAGATGTTGTCTTAACTGCTAGATGTTGTCGTAACCTCTAGATGTTGTCGTAACCTCTAGATGTTGTCGTAACCTCTAGATGTTGTCTTAACTGCTAGATGTTGTCGTAACCTCTAGATGTTGTCGTAACCTCTAGATGTTGTCGTAACCTCTAGATATTGTCGTAACCTCTAGATGTTGTCCTAACTGCTAGATGTTATCGTAACCTCTAGATGTTGTCCTGACTCCTCTATGCTGTTTTAACCTATCCACGTTGTTCTAACCCCTCAATATTGTATACAACCCCCTCCATATTGTATCCTCTACTATATGAATGTCAAGGGAAACTATGCTGAGCGTGTAGGAGCCGGTGCACCAGTGTACCTGGCTGCAGTCCTCGAATACCTTGCTTCTGAGGTTCTTGAGCTCGCTGGCTATGCTGCTCGCGACAAGAAGACCAGGATCATCCCTCGCCACCTTCAAATGGCCATCCGCAATGACGAAGAACTGAAAAAGCTCCTCTCCGGAGTGACCATTGCCCAGGGAGGTGTACTGCCCAACATCCAGGCCGTTCTCCTACTAATGAATGTCAAATCCAGGTCGTTTCAGTCACAAAACCCACAGTTCACACACAACACAACCGTCAACTCACGTAGGAATTAAAATTAACAAGGAATCAGGTATAGGATTCAAAATATATATTTATTATTTTACAAACATATATGATGTTTATACATATGAGTAAATATACAGTTAAAAGGAAGAATAAAGATTTAGTGTTATAATAGGTTCTAAATACATTATATGAATTGTAAAAGTTTCTCCTAATAAAACTTAAATTGTATTTATAGTTGCAAAAAATATAAGATGAGACCAGATATTATTAAAATTTTAACCTATTTGACTTCTCAAAATTGCTATTAAACAAAATTTAGAAAAGTTCATTTTCTGATCCAAAAACTGAAAGTTGATGATGACCTGCGCCATCTATCGTTATCTAAATTTGTTGATATTTAAAACTACAAGGCAATAAGACCAAATCCAAATAAATTAATAGTGTGTGACGTTTCTGTAACAGCGTTGTTACCATCATCAGACGCTGTTACAAATATTTCACACACTATTAATTTATTTGGATTTTATATTGTTTTCTTGTAGCTATAATCTATAATCCAAATTGTGTTTTTACCATGATATTTAAAACGTTAAATTTTGACATCTAAAATTCTAGGAGTTTTTTTTTATTCTCGAAATATTTTCTTTTTTTGGAAGAGTATACTTATATTACCCGTTTATAAACTCTCTCGTAAGTTGTGCGAAAAAATAGAGATTTTCTGAAATTAAAAAAAACTTTTCAATTTTACAAAGTAGACGAATGAAAAGGGAGGAAGCAAGAGTGAGACGGGGACCCACATCCCTGACACATATAACCCCTCGGGACAACCTTGCATAAGGGAGAAGAAGGTATAAAACCCCACAAAATGATATTAACATACAAAAATATCTGTTTATGCAAGTATTTACGCAAGTTTGGCCTTAAATACCCATTTCTTGGTTTCTCAAGAAGCCTCTGGGACCAAAAATATTTTTGGTTGCAGTGGTACAGCCTACTCCACGCTTACGAGCGCTAAAAGCGCGAAACGCGTTCGTGGATGGCTTTTCTTGATTTATCAAGAAATTGGGTTGGCCAAATATCAGGGAACAGGCTAAATCAATGATTAGTTGATTTCTGTTCCACCAGATGGCGCTCTGCCTTCTGTAAAGCACATGTGCTCCTGGTCAGGATATGCCTTTTTTTATTTTTAGGAATATCTGTATTTCCTTATATAATTAAACTCACAAGAATAAAAATAACAAAGTTATAAACTAACGTAAACTTTTTTTCAAATCTTGTGTGATTCTCATATAGAAATGGAGTTATAAAACACAGATGAATATTTACAAAGACAAAATCTCCTATTATCTATGCATTTAACACGGTAAAACATATTTGCATATAACACAGAGCACCCAGTATTTATATGAGTAGGGAGTCTTAGTTAGATGAACTTGTAGAAGACCATTAAAAACATTGAGAGAGATAAAAAGTTCTATAACACACAAACCCTAAACATAAAGACTATATACTATTTTATATAGATTGAAATATCTAAAATATTTCTACACTTTATATAATGAAAAAACAATAGAAAAAATAAAAAATAAGTGGGTCAGGTGTTGATATTAAAAATAAAGGAAGCATATCCTGACCACGAGCACTTGTGCTTTTTAGATGGCAGAGCGCCATCTAGTGGGGCAAAAATAAACTAAAGCGAAACGCGTTCGTGGATGGCTTTTCTTGATTTATCAAGAAATTGGGTTGGCCAAATATCACGGAGCAAGTTAAATAAACGTTTAGTTCATTTTTGCTCCACTAGATGGCGCTCTGCAATCTAAAAAGCACATGTGCTCGTGGTCAGGATATGCTTCCTTTATTTTTAACTTTATATAATATAGTAATGAAATGAAATTTATTTAGAGAGAGATATAATTAATAATAAAAAATTAAGATAGAGGTTGCCTGGCTTGCATTCATTTTCTTGAGAAAAAGGAAAACTTTGAGATCATGAAAGTTTTTAAACATTTTATTTCATAAATTCGATATTATTCGATAAATCTTTTGCTTTTGACAGGATCAATCTACGCATCTTCCGATGAAGACAAAATATTTCTGTCGAAATATCAATATAAAAGAAAGTTTCAAGCCAAAGTGTCCTTTATTCTCAAGAAACATAAAAAGCAAAATTATGTTTATTTTCTAGACATTAATGGATAATTTCTTTTTAATATACAAGAAACTATTTTTATAATTCTATTCATTTTTAAGCTAAAAAGTGTCCATATAATCAGTTCATACAAGTCTATATTCATATAGAGACGAAACACTACTGTACAACAACATATGGGGTGTTCAGTGATGAGTGTTGATTTGCATAACTGATGCAGATCATCGCGGGTGGAGACGTATGCGAAGTCCATTGAAAGATCGGAGGACCATTTCTGCAGTCAGCTGAACTCTGTCTCGAGGATCGAGGCTTTCGATCCTGTATCTTCTCAAGAGGTTGGCCAGGACAATCTTCTGCTCCATCAGAGCGAATCTCTGACCTGCGTCCATACCACAGAGTCAGAACTTATTTGCATAGTGAGGAAACAGTCCCGAGTCGACCTGTCATCCTATTGTCACCAAGTGGAAGAACAGATCATGTCTTTACACAATTATCTAATATCTCAACTACACACTCCTTGGACTGCCCTCTTTCAACAGGACATTTAAAATGTCATTTTAGGTGAAGTGTCATCGTAAATATGTCATCATATTGTCACCAAGTGGAAGAAAAGATCATATCCTTACAATTATAAGAAATATAACCACATTTTTTTTTATAGTGGCGCTTCGCCTCTCGTAGAAGCCCTATTCCACTCTTCTGGCATAACCAGAGACTCGGCCGAGCTAATGGTCCAGGCCCTGCCAGGAACTGGTCTGCCGATGCTATGGACTCCGTCTCAAAGAGTTGGGGGAGAGGAAGACAAAGCCTCAATATCTGAGGAAACAAGTAAATTCGGACAGAGTCTCACATTAAGCAGGGATTTTTCTTTTACAAACAAAACAAACTTTCTACCGTTTGTTTTTCTTGTTAAATACACATTTTTTTATTTAGTTATACTTTTTTTACATTTATATGGCGCGTTATATTGCATTATAATTACTTTAAAATTATCCAGAATTTGACAACTACACTTCTTGGACTGCCTTCTTTCAACAGGACATTTCAAAATGTCATCTTAAAGGTAAGGGGAGTCTACGAGGATCCTTCCCTTACATTCTGGAGGAGAAACTTTCTGTCGGTGGGACAAACTTTCAAGACAACCTATGTAAATATGCAAAAATGTATTTTTAACACATTGAATATATTATGCAATATTATTATGTTTATAATAGTTATCATATTTTTAATGATTGTTTCTATTTCTTAACTAATTGCTGAATTCACCAAAACATGAACCTGCCGGGAGACGTTTAGTGAGCTGGTTCACAAGGCAATTAAAGACACATCTATAGAATGTAGAACAACCTTATAAAATGTGTTTACACGTCAAATTGTATACGGAGTGTATGTAAGGAGCTGACCTATGCAATTCCGTGGACCAGCAGAGAAAGGTACATAGGCATATGGATGTCGTCCCATGGAATTCTCTGGAAGGAAGCGGTCAGGATCGAACTTCTCAGGGTCAGGGAAGACCTCAGGGTTACGGTGGAGCATGTAGGTGAAGACCATGCAGGTAGTGCCGCGGGGGATGTCGTAGCCGGCTGGACACACGGGTTTGAAATGGTGAAACCGCTGGGAGGGTTCACCACTGATGAGCCATACCCACCCTTTGAATTATTATTCATTGCAGGATAAGGGCTGTATAAATAGAATTGTAATTATATTTTAGAAGGAAAGTAGCGTTAAAAATATGTTTATAATTTTCTCCGATAGATTGCGCTAGGTTAATGATAGTATTCTAAACCTATATTTGTGATGATGGTGTTTATCTCTTTAGATATATGTAATTGGGTGTGTATGCTGTTGATGGGAACATCTGAGACATACTTAGGTAGAAATACGACTTTGCCTGTTAATATTTAGCTGGCATACCTATAATTTTTCACATTGTGTCGCGGTCTCACGCAATTCTGGCCTTAACTACCCGTTTCATGATTTTTTCAGGATGCCTGAAGGACCAGTTTTTTGGTCGTTGAGGTACAGCTTGCACCACGCTGATGAGGGCCAACAGCCCGAAATGCGTCCGTGGTTAGCTTTTCTTGATTAATCAAGAATGGGTATTTGGCCAATTCTGGAATAATTAAAAATCAACGAGAATAGTTGATATTTATTCCGATAGATGGCGCAAGCCATCAGCAACTTTCAGTTGCAAGATAAGGAGATGCCTTTTTCATAATACCTATATTTGTTATTTTTTAAAATCTATTTTATTATTGAGAGGTCTTACTGAATATTCTGCCAGTTCCAAAATAACTTTATTAGGTACTACTCAAAAAGAGCAACATAGCTTATGTTATTTACAACGAAAAAGAATGCTAATAATTTTTAAAAAATGCTCAAATGGTCCCCAATTCTTGCAAAAGGTCCAACCCCACCAACGAGTGCATGTAACCAAACTGGGCTCTGGCACATTTGTAAGTACAAAGTCGGACTGCTTTTCACATGTGTAGACATGTGGTGCACTTACAGTAAAAGCAGTCGCCTACTTCTACCCACCATGATTTTCATGGCCTGTACCACGTGTAATAGGGATAAGCAAAAAAAAAAAAACAAACAAGATAAATATGAACTAGTTCTTCACAAAAACAAAGTGTCCAATGCGGGATTCTATCAAATTTATTCGTATTCGTATCAAATTCATGAGATGCAAGTATAATGACATAGTCCCAGCGATGAAAAAGAAAAAATCAAAGTATACTCACCAATATGTTCATCTTGGCTTGTTAGACGGCCGATGAAAGGTAAGGATGGGTAGAGACGCTGACTTTCCTGGAAATTGATGGTCAAAAACATTTAAAATGAATAAACACAGAGATACACTCTTATATTTGAATATTGTTTAATGTATAAATATTACTTTAAATTAATCTATGCAACTACTTATTATTCTATGTGTCCATGCATAGGATGTACAATACCATTGTGATTTATGCAGATTTTCAAGAAATTTTTATTTTTCTATGTCGATTCAGAGTCCTAGAACATAACGTGCTCCATCACAAATATAGCCCAAAGCCATTCAAAAATTTTCATCTCATTGCAATTAAACTTGTAAAAGTAATTTTTTTTCTTACAAAAGAAAAATAAGGGTTAATGAACTTTCAATATTAATAGAGGAATGATGCTTTTCCATGTGATTGTTGCTTTAAATAGTTATTCAATTAGGCAGTTGTGAGTTTATTAAAGGTAACTGAAGACATCAATGGAAGTGCTGGGGCCACGTAATCCCATACAAGAAGTTATATTGGACGCTGATGGATTGGTCACAGCTCTTCAATATGTGTCAGCAGATATTGATGGTGGCGCTCCTGGTGGTGGAATTCTGCTCTTGTTTCGCCTGTAATATCAGGCCGTATCCTTTTTACTTATCCTCAGGTAACCAAGCCGTGTACTACCTGGATCTGTAAAAGAAAATATATATTTTTTCTCAAAATATTTCGAAGGATTGCTCCCTATTTATCTTTGAGCAATAAATTGATAAAGAGGAAGCAATCCCGCGAGATATTTTGAGAAAAAAAATGTTTTTTTTTCTCTTACAGAGATCTATATATTTATTTATTTCATCTCAGTTTACTGGTGTTACATTCGAGTCACCATGACCTGGCTATTTACACATGGTCAGTTGGTGGCCCTCCCCCCAGACCTTGCAGGAGGGCAACTTACAAAATCTACCATTTTTTATATAAATAGAATGCATGATGATAATTTTATTCTTCAAGTCGAACATCTGTACGTTCCAGGATTCTTGATTACCTAAATAAATGATAATGAATCGAACAGAGTGAATTTGAGAAGATACAATTTGTATTACCGGTAAGAGGGTTGGTTATACCTTGTCTAGATCTCAAATGAGCTACTTCTCATTACCTCTAGGTACATACAAGTACTATACATACGTATATAAATGTAAAAAGGCATATATTGGATTTAATAAAATATTTATTTGCCAATATTTCGGCTGGCTGAACGCCAGCCTTTATCTAGGCATTACATTTTTGTATAAACAAACTCAGCGCCGCATAGTGTTATAATATCACAGTTGGAATAATTTAAAATACAAAGTAGGTGGGGGGAAATTTGTGCATGAAAAAATCCAATATGTGCCTTTTTACTATCTAATGATTTAAGTATGGATTTCTCTATTTTCAGAATATGTTATAACACCTTGATAAAGGTTGGCATTCAGCCAACTGAAATATCTGGTAAAATAAATGATATTTTGATCCAATATATGCCTTTTTAATTAAAGATTTATTTATGGATTGCTCTATTATCAAAACGATACTTATATATACATATTAAAAATAAAAATGGCATATCCTGACCAGGAGCACATGTGCTTTACAGAAGGCAGAGCGCCATCTGGTGGAACAGAAATCAACTAAACATCGATTTAGCCTATTCCCTGATATTTGGCCAACCCAATTTCTTGATAAATCAAGAAACGCTCCACGCTGACGAGCGCCAACAGCGCGAAACGCGTTCGTGGATGGCTTTTCTTGATTTATCAAGACATTGGGTTGACCAAATATCAGGGAATAGGCTAAATCAATGTTTAGTTGATTTCCTGTTCCACCAGATGGCGCTCTGCCTTCTGTAAAGCACATGTGCTCCTGATTCAGGATATGCCATTTTTATTTTTAATATCAACACCTGACCTTTTTATCTTTTATATATACATATGGGATAGAAAAATGAGGCCATGGTCTACGGTAGATCTTGAGAAATCTGTCGAGGTACATCAGGTAATGAGAACATGATCTACACCTGACTCATACAAATATCTACAAATCTTACGCAATAAGTTTCTTTATTATTTGACTCTCTCTTCTCTCTCGTCAGAGAATTCCGTGGGACAGTAAAATATTAAAATTACAAATATATTCTCACAATGAGTATCTTTTTTATTTAAAAAAACGCTAGCTTTCAAGCGTTAATCGCTCTTCAACGGGCTTACTACAACAACAACAAAAAAAGCCTTTATTCAGGGTCACTGACCCTATACAGGATTCACCAGAGGTATGCATAAGAACAAAGCAGTGAGACAAAGGAAATAACGATATATACAGAAGAAAAAGAAAAAAAAAAAACAAGAAAGAGAAAGAGAGAAGCAAGAAAACAACGGGCTTACTATAATATCGACTTTATCCCACCAGAAATATTTCTGTCGATATTATAAAAAATATTATAAAAAAGCCGAAATTATAGTAGTAGTAGTTGAAGAGCGATTAACGCTTGAAAGCTAGCGTTTTTTAAATAAAAAAAGATACTCATTGTGAGAATATATTTGTAAATTTAATACTTTTTTTCACAATTTTATCATGAACAGTAAAATATGTTTGGAAAACCTCAATGAAGACACTATGTAATGAAGATACTACAGAATTATGAAAATACAGCCATCCTATAGTAAAGATACCACAGAGACCTATAATGAAGACTCCACAAACAATGAAGACAAATGAATAATGGTAATAAATAAATCACAAAGTCAATGAAACATTACTAAATTATTAAATATAGACGTCAAAATCTATCACAGATACAAACAGAAATATTATAAAGATTCTTCTCTGCTTTTGACAAAATCAATAAAGAATATAGAGCTAGGTTTATTGTTACAATTTGTTTATTTCTCGGGCTTTCGGGCTAACATGTCCTTCAACACGGAGACCTAGAAATATTACTTCTGTAGAAAAATAACTTATAATAATAATTATAATGAAATAATAACAGAAATAATGAAGTAATATATGTTAGCCCGAAAGATCGAGAGATAACAAAAATTGTAAAAAGAAACCTGACCCTAGATTCCTTATTGATTTTGTGAAACAGAAATGTGTCTACAAAAATCTCAACACCACTGTTAGAATATCACTACAGTAGAACTCTATGTTCCCAGTATAGACCACATCTACAAGACCTACCTTGAGTAGGCACTCCAGATACCGTAGATGTCTGAGATCCTCGGACGTCACTCCCCGCTCCCACTCAGTTCCCAGGACGTCGTCTACTTCTCCCTGTGCCTTCTGCTGGACCTCGGGGTAGAGTCCGAGCAGGTAGATGGCCCAGCTGAGTCCCACAGCTGTAGTGTCGTGGCCCTGGACCCACACCACAGATTCCACAGCTGAACCTAACACATGTCTTACAGATACCTCTCTGTCATGTTATTGTCAGACCTCGGAGTGGAAGACAGCTTCTACTCTCTTCTATTTGCGACGTTTTCCATCAATTCAATAACGCTAATCAAGATAAAAGTTATAATAAACCAAAAACATTGTTTTAGTATATTTTTATGGAAAGGGAGAGGTGCTTATTTTGGTAAGATAACAAGCTGAATTCATTCTCACAGATTTGCAGATTTCGACAAATCGCAAACAAAAATGCATAAGACGACACAAATCTTTTTATTTATTTAATTAAAGGAAGCTTTCGGACAAGCCCTTCCTTCAGCTAGCTGAAACCTTGTAACAGGGTGAATGTGTACTTACGGCAAACATGAAGGTGTTGACTTCCTCCCGAATGTCATCCTCAGTGAAGTTGACAGGGTCAGCCAGATGTTCTGTCACCAGCAGGTCAAGGAAAGCTCGACGTCTCTTGGTGAAATCCATGTTCAAGCCCTCAGACATTCTGGCATTCTTTTGTTCACGGATCACCTATGCACCATGGAAGACACATAGGAGTCAGTTTAACAGTAAAATATTTAAATACAGTAGAACCTCCCTGTAAAGGACAACACCTAATTGCAGAGTCCAAAGTGTCCTTTAGAGAGATGTGTCCTCTTACCGGAGAGTTATTAAATAGTAGTAATGGTAATTTTGAAAAAATGAAAACTGTCCTTTGTAGAGAGGTGTCCTCTAAGCGTGAGTGTCCTCTCATGGAGCAGGTTCTACTGTACAACCCATCTTGACCATGTGACTGATATTCAAGTTGGGGGACGGGTGAGATTAAGAAAATTAACTTTGTACAAAAATCTTTTTGCGCGCTATTCACATACACAGGCTCCAGAGATTATTTTGGGCTAATGTAGACATATTTCCATATGTTAATAAGAATCTCATTATTGGGGTAAAAAAATTTGTGAATACAACATAACCTGTGCTCCAGGAACCTGGGTTACAAATATATATTCCTGAAGATCATTGTGTTTCTCTAATCTGTGGTAATCTTTTGATATAAGACTTATCAATCTATGCAATAAGGAATCCAATCGCTTCTATTATCCCGGGTAGTTGGCGTTCTGCGCCCCAAGAATTTGGGTTATAAACATATCTATCTCTAGAGAATCTCATCGGTGCCTTCTTCTGGAGGTCGGTGAACGAGTGATCTAAACAGTTGGTTTACGACCGCTACAACCTGGAATCGAATCCTGAAATTGGCACTTTTTTTCTTGATGGCATGCAGTACCTTAGTACTTTTCTACAGTGCATTGCAGTTTGTCTGCTTGCCAAATCCATTTTGGGGCTCAAAGATCACACACTGTGGTTAGTAGCCTGTAAAACCACATTCTCTCTCTCCAGAGAAGATGTGTTTCTGATCTGTGGTGACATTCTATTGATACATATCCTGGTGTTCCAGCTCACAGAGATGAGTGTACCTCCAGAGTGAAGTCGTTCATCACCCGGATACACCGGAGAAACCTCCGTCCACTAGGGGAAGCCAGGAACGGGGGGTCTGGCCATAACCAGGGTCGGGTCATACGTTGTGCAAACGTCTCCGAGGCCCTGTACATCCATGTTATCAAAGTCAACAACAACAAACAACAAAAAATCTTTTATTAGGGCCCATTGCCCCATATGAATTCGCCATACAACAACAAAATAATACAGTAATTTTTTCCTCCCTTTCCCCATGTGCACGTGAGCCTTTGTTTGAAAAGGTATTTATTTACACATCTGTTCTAAAACTTTCCTCACTACCTCTTTTGCGTATGCATCTATTTACAATTGATCTGTAGACATTATAGAGTTCTATTGCTATATTTTTCTTTTCTGAAATAGTTCTCAGCGTCTTCGGTGGGTTGCCTAATCTCCAGAAGGTGTTTTAAGAGTTTTTTCTCTTTCTTCACCTAAATTGTTACCTAAGTCATAGCAATTGAGTAAAAAAATCTCCTGGACACATAAATAATTAAACAGGTCTCTGGAGATGAGTTTTCTTTTCTTTTATTAAAGCAGTTTCAAGCTTTCGGACATCTCTGCCCTTCTACAGGAGTATAGCTCTCGATAGCTCAGTTGGCAGAGCGGAGGACTGTAGATATATAAACGGCGATCCTTAGGTCGCTGGTTCAAATCCGGCTATAAGGACTTTTTTTAAAAAAATAGTGCAGACTGTGCACTTTGAATGTATTGACAAGATGTCAATAAAATTATTTTAATTGTCAATTGTCTACAGGAAGAACATAAATTAAACGTAATAGTTTGGCATCAGGCGGCGTTTTATTCGTTTATTTATGATTTCCTGTAGAAGGACAGAGATACCTGAGAGCTTGAAACTACTTTATAATAAAATGAAAATAAACTCATCTCCAGAAACTTGTTTATATTTAATTTATGATACATTAGCGAGCCATCTGTTATCAAAATTCGAAACTATTATAGACGCGTATGATTCTTTTCAAACTGATAAGCCAGGCCCTCCCATTAATTTTTCCATTGCAGTAAGGACAGTAGAAGTTGTTTATTTTAAAAAGAATCATACGCGTCTATAATAATTTCGAATATTGATTTAACTAAGTCATAGTGCCACATAAAGGACAAAGGTTGGAATACTGTAGCATAACCTATAACGAGATACTAACTAAACAACATATGGATTCTCCTGGAGGTCGTCTCTTATTGGAGGTTATAAGATATCAGTTCATATTTGATTTTATAAAGGTGGTCGTTGTTGAGAGGTTAATGACTCTATTCACAGTACAGTTAAAAATAGTGTTTGAATATCATTTGTTATTTGGAAGTTTGTTTGGAAAATATCTATCAACCAAAGTTTTATTTAGTTCCAGATATTTCAATGATTCGCTGTCACTCAACATTCCACTGAGGAGAAAGACAGCGAGTTATTGTAACATCTGGAACTAAATAAAAACTTGGCTGAGATTTAGTTTTAAAAATATATATTAGGTACCGCTTAGCTAGAGTCACATAGGAATTTTGGTAGCTACAATTAAATTACCATGGTACATCGCCATCTTGGAAAGATCAACCGACAAGACTGCTGTGTCATGAAAATGTGTTACGGGAGATAGCTCTATATAGCCTTAAAAAAAACAAATTCTGCCAATATTCAAAACTCGAATTTCTGATTCGTATAATCAGACATGTTATCCGTGGCGTCAAACCAATACACACAATTGCATATATATATATTTATAAAAAATAGAAGAATATACATTAAATAAAAATCTCCAGGAACTATGCAAGAAGTTTACAAGAGATATGCAAATAGGGCGTTCAGGTGACATAGAGAAAGAACTTGTAACATACTTTCAAACGTAGTATATACTAGTATATAAATAGAAGTAACAGAGGGGGGTCTAGTAAAGATCCCTATGTCACGGGGCGGAGATCTGTACGACTTCACGCGTGCATAAATGTTCACTCATGGATAAAACTTAAGGAAGTTATACCTTTTACCATGTATATCGGGATTCAGACAATAACTCTGAGAGATATTGCATTGACCTTAATTGAAGACACACGAGATAATCAAGTATGAACAAAATTGCCTATGTCACCTTAAAAAAAAAAAAATAGACGACCGACGACATCAAAGACTTACCATTTCCATAAGTTTTGTCTATGAGTGTAGAAGTGTGTAGAGTGTCGATATTCCAAACACACTGACATTTCGCGACACCGGCTCTCCGAAAATAAGTTATATAAATAAAAATATATTCATTTATAAATCAATTAAGTATATAACCAACCTGCCAAAATGACATTTTTCATAATGATGAAGCTAGAATTAAGTCTACAAACACCGCCGCTATAAAAAACTCATCCCAACAATTAAAACAAAAAACTCACAACTTCCTGAGAATTCCACAAAGCTCCAGCAAGCATTCAACTGGGACAGATCAACGGTACGAACCTGCGCGGGTTCCAATTGAACCCCAGGCTTTGTGTACAATTTGATGTAAAAAGTTGCATATTCACTGGAGTATGTAATTGATGGGTTTTGTCTTTATCCACTGAGTGAGATCGCCTGATAGATGTGTTGTACGGATAGCTTCACTCTGAACTACTCGCAAAAGTCAAATTTAGTAATGTCGAATTATACACTCATGGACAAAACTTAAGGAAGTTGTACCTTTTAACACGTATATCTGAATTCAGACAATAACTCTGAAAGATATTACAGTGACCTTTATTAAAGATACACCAGATTAACCAAGTGTAAACAAAATTGTCAAATAAAAAAAAAAAGCAGACGACCGACGACATCAAAGACTTTCCACTTAAGTTTTGTCCATGGGTTTTAATTATTTAAAATAATATTTCTCGTTTAATTGTATAAGACATAATTAATGAGTTATTTTTCTTCATCATAAAATTTATTTTAAAAAATCATTATTATCATAACCAGACCTAACAAATATTTTCATCATTAGCATTCAAAATGACCATTATTATCATGAAGTGATGCAAAGAACGAATCGACAAGAAGTGAAACCATATATTTCAGTATGATTTATTCTTCAAGTAAAATCCCTCTAAATAACGTTATAAAATGGGTAATTAAACTTCCAAGGCCACTGGAAGGGTTCTTCACTGATGAGCCAGGCTTATCTAATTTTTCCCATGGCAGTAAGGACAAGTAGGAGGCAATTTTGGGCAAAAGAAGAAAAAAAAAGTCTTAAAATAGTTTCAATTATTGTATATATATAAATTTCTTTTCCTCCAATTTACCCAGACTATTTATTAGATTGATTGTCTTAATAAACTTTTTCCTGTATGCAAATTTCATATAACGAGCCATCGTACCATTAAGGTACTATTACTGTTTTTCCTGCATGTATCCTATATTTCTGCTCGGAGATTCTGTATAATATTAAAGTGTCGTAATAAAGATTTTTGTTGTTGTATATATATATATATATATATATTAGGAAAAATGATTACTGCTGTTGATTTTGTAAGTTTGCAGTCGCGGGAAAGATAACAAAAACAGTTAGAACATTATTGCTTTAATTTAGCTTATGGAAAAAACAACAACATAAATTGAGAAAAGTAATTGCCTGACTTAAGGCGCAAGAATAAAAAAAAAAATGAAAGACTTATTTACAAAAGGTTTGAGCCGGCTAATAGGAAACAACAATAGGTTATATAAAGGGAGTTGTGACATCTGGTGATAGACTTAACAGAATATTTGAATCTACGAAATATAATTTTAAATAAAATAATATTTTTATATAACACATATATGATTAAATTTCAAGCTAGAGTCAGAGAAAGAGAGGAAATGAGCTCCAAGGTCTTGCCCAAGACCGCCCAGATTTCCGCAGCACGGGACCACCGGGCCGTGACGGGGCAAGTGGGACAGATAACAGCGCCTACCAAACAAGGGAGATCTCGGGTAATGAGCGGAACGTTGCTTGTCTGGTCGTGCTGCTGACCACTGTCCAGCTGCAGTACACCTTCCTCCCTTGCTATAGAATCTGTTAGGCAATATTATTATTATTTTTTGACTTATCCCTAGTACACGTGGTACAGGCCATGATAATCATGGTGGGTAGAGGTTGACGTCTGCTTTTACTGTAATTGCACCACATGTCTACACATGTGAAAAGCAGTTCGACTTTTGCACTTACAAATGTGCCAGAACCCCGTTTGGTTACTTGCACTCGCTGGTGGTGGGGTTGGACTTTTGCAAGAATCGGGGGTCATTGGAACATTTTTTTTTATCAGAAAAAGAGCCCAATGCGGGAATCGAACCCGGGCCCGTAGCGGTCTAAAATCAACGGTTCAGACCATCCTTCCACCGATCTCCTTAGGCGTCTTAAAACATGCTGTTTGAAGACATTCATTCACTGGAGAGGTACAATAGGGAGGATGGAGAGTGGGTATGATTATTATAGTAGAACTACCTCTCTGTAAAGGACAACACCTAATTACAGAACCAAAGTGTCCTTTAGGGAGAGGTGTCCTCTTACCGGAGAGTTTATAAATAGTAAAAATGGTAATTTTGGTTATGAAAACTGTCTTTTATAGAGAGGTGTCCTCTAGCGCGAGTGTCCTCTCATTGAGGTTGTTCTACTGTATAAATATTATCAATACAACATATAGTAATAATAACTAGGCGTGTATTTGAATTTAATTTAAATACACTATTTAAAGATTTATTTATGGATTGCTTTATTTTCAAAACTCTTTGTTTTATATAGAAAATTAAACATGAGAGATTTCGAAAGCTTGAACGTCTTTCTTTTTCAAACATATTTACGAAAAAGAAAGATGTTCTGCCTTTCGAAATCTCACGCTTACCTTTCTATATAAAAAAAGTTCAATCAACAGTTCAATTCAAATACACGCCTAGTTATTATTACTATATGTTGTATTGAATAATATTTATACAGTAGAACAACCTCAATGAGAGGACACTCGCGCTAGAGGATACCTCTCTATAAAGGACAGTTTTTATTTGCAAAATTACCATTATTGAATCCAAAATTCGTCTCGTTATTAATCATAAATGGATTGCGTAATATCTCACTAAATACAACCTATGTGATAACGCCAGCTATTGATTTGAAAGAAATATTTTTTGATATTTGTTTTATAAAGCAACTTTCTACAGTTGAAATGGCTTTGTCTACCCTTGATATATCCTCCCAGGGACATTCTTCCTCAGTTTAACCTACCAACTCGATCTGTTATTGTATTGGAACTTTCGGCTTATGCGATGAGACATTTAGGGGAATTCTAGGTAAAACTACACTCATGGACAAAACTTAAGGAAATTGTACCTTTCAGTATGTATATCTGGACTCGACAATAACTCTGAAAGATATTTGATACACAGTGACCTTTATTGAAGACACACAAGATAACCAAGTGTGAACAAATTGCCTTTGACTTCTTAAAAAAATAGACGACCGGCGATATCAAAGACTTTCCTCTTCCTTTTGTCTCCATGAGTGCCTTGTTTTAATATAAGAACAGAACAAAAATGTCTTCATATAATTAATTGTTAAACTAGTTATATATATAATAGTGTTAAATATAGAGCAATCCATTTATGATATTTAAAATAAAGTCATATTTTGGATCATAAATTTATTATAATTCAATATTTCGACGAACAGCCTCGTCGAAATATTGAATTATAATAAATTTATTGATCCAAAATATGACTTTATTTAAAATATATAATAGTTAACATAAATATAGTGTGCGTACTTACCACAATAAAAAGACACGCGTTTTGAACAAACACCTAACTATCTTTAGATTAAGATATCATATGAAATAGTTAGAATGTTACTTACTCTCGGAGGGCATCGACATAGGGACATTCTTCAACCTTCTGTGCTCCCACGTACTTCCCCATGGCAGTTTCTGGACATCACGGGCAGCTAGAGTATTGGGAGACAACAATAGTGGACAAACATATACTCATGGACAAAACTTAAGGAGGTTGTAACTTTTAGTATGTACATCGACCGCTACGACCCGGGTTCGATTCCCGCATTGGGCACTTTTTTCTGATATAAAAAACGCTCCAATGGCCCCCGATTCTTGAAAAAGTCCAACCCCAAAAGTGAGTGCAAGTAACCAAACGGGGTTCTGGCACATTTGTAAATGCAAAGTCGAACTGCTTTTCACATGTGTAGACATGTGGTGCACTTACAGTAGAAGCAGTCGTCCTACCTCTACTCACCATGATTATCATGGCTGTACCACGTGTACTAGGGATAAGCAAAAAAAGTATATATATAGGGATTCCTTGAGCGACCATGAGTTCTGCTTGAAAGATTGAACATCCATGATATCATCGTAGGCAGCGGCCCATTACACCACAGAAACGGCGGCAACTATTTTCTTTGTTCGAAAGTAAATATACAAATTTTATTATATATTCTATACCTGACACAATCACACACGGTCACCTAGAAATCTTATATTTAGCACTTTTGCATTGTCAGTTGTATTAAGTGAGTGTACTAAATTTAAGACTTCTATGTGGTCTGGAAGTACAGTAGAACCTCCCTGTAAAGGACATCTAATTGCAGAGACAAAGTGTCCTTTAGGGAGAGGTATCCTCTTACCGGAGAGTTACTAAATTGTAAAAATGGTATTTTTTCAAATGAAAACTGTCCTTTGTGGAGAGGTGTCCGCTAGCGGGGTCCCGCTAAGGGGAGGTTCTACTGTATTTTAAAAATGATCACACAAATTGTGAAAGGAATTATAGAAACTAGGTCTATTCTCGACGCCGAAGAATCAGAAATTTTGTACATTAGCATTGTTAGTTGGATTGAACTGATCTATAAAATACCAGACTTTGTCGTAGCCTAGAAGTATGTTAAGAAGGGGAACATTATCTCGTTCGACGAACAGGTCTAGAACAACAGACAGCCACTTCCAAGTTTTATTGAAGTTCTACCTATATCCACTTAAGGATAAAACTTAAAGAAGTTGTACCTTTTAGCATGTATATCGGGATTCAGACAATAACTCTGAAAGATATTACAGTGACCTTTATTGAAGACACACGAGATAACCACGTATGAATGCCTCTGTCTCCTTAAAAAAAAAAAGATGACCAGAGACATAAAAAAATGCAAATTCCTTAAGTTTTTTCATGAGTTTATAAATGCTGGTCAGAAATCATCAATATTTAATGTTTCAATGAAGCCACTCACAGTTATTGTAATAAAATAAATTAATAAAAGATGAGAGAGAGAGATTGAAACTACTTTATTACAACACATCCATATAAGATTATATATAAGTCTAAATATGTAAATAAATAAGATTACATATAAGGGAGAGAGAGAGAGAGAGAGAGTAAAAAGAGAAAGAGATCAGGAAAGATGTTTTCAAAGTACAAAATAGTTTAAAATCATGACGCCTGTATAGAAGGCTTCTTCTCAAATATATTTGTATTGAAGGAAGCGTAGAATACAAACAAAAATTGCATATACCACTGTCTTTATGTATTTATATAAAAATGCTTTTTATTTAAGGAATAAACAGAATAAATTGCAACATCTATTTACCTATATTGGTTTTAGAGATATTTACTTCAACGATTTCATTAAATGGATGATGTTTTAAATATATACACATCAAATATCAATTTATTTATGGATTTACTCGATTTAAAAGGATTGATTTTTGAATTATAAATATTTTTTGAAGTTAAATTTGAGAAGAATCAGGGTGAATCATCAATATACACATAGACAAAACTTAAGGAAGTTCTACCTTTTAGCATGTATATCGGGATTATAACTCTGAAATATATTTGATACACAGCTATATGATACACATTGAACATATTGAAGACACGAGATAAACAAGTGTAAACAAAATTGCTTCTGTTTCCTTAAAAAAAAATAGACGACCGTGAATATCAATGCTTTTCCACTTCCTCAAATTTTTTCTATGAGTGTAATGTTGTTTTCTATGAGTGTAATGTTGTTTTCTATGAGTGTAATGTTGTTTTCTATGAGTGTAATGTTGTTTTCTATGAGTGTAATGTTGTTTTCTATGAGTGTAATGTTGTTTTCTATGAGTGTAATGTTGTTTTCTATGAGTGCAATGTTGTTTTCTATGAGTGTAATGTTGTTTTCTATGAGTGTAATGTTGTTTTCTATGAGTGTAATGTTGTTTTCTATGAGTGTAATGTTGTTTTCTATGAGTGTAATGTTGTTTTCTATGAGTGTAATGTTGTTTTCTATGAGTGTAATGTTGTTTTCTATGAGTGTAATGTTGTTTTCTATGAGTGTAATGTTGTTTTCTATGAGTGTAATGTTGTTTTCTATGAGTGTAATGTTGTTTTCTATGAGTGTAATGTTGTTTTCTATGAGTGTAATGTTGTTTTCTATGATTGTAATGTTGTTTTCTATGAGTGTAATGTTGTTTTCTATGAGTGTAATGTTGTTTTCTATGAGTGTAATGTTGTTTTCTATGAGTGCAATGTTGTTTTCTATGAGTGTAATGTTGTTTTCTATGAGTGTAATGTTGTTTTCTATGAGTGTAATGTTGTTTTCTATGATTGTAATGTTGTTTTCTATGAGTGTAATGTTGTTTTCTATGAGTGTAATGTTGTTTTCTATGAGTGTAATGTTGTTTTCTATGAGTGTAATGTTGTTTTCTATGAGTGTAATGTTGTTTTCTATGATTGTAATGTTGTTTTCTATGAGTGTAATGTTGTTTTCTATGAGTGTAATGTTGTTTTCTATGAGTGTAATGTTGTTTTCTATGAGTGTAATGTTGTTTTCTATGAGTGTAATGTTGTTTTCTATGATTGTAATGTTGTTTTCTATGAGTGTAATGTTGTTTTCTATGAGTGTAATGTTGTTTTCTATGAGTGTAATGTTGTTTTCTATGAGTGTAATGTTGTTTTCTATGAGTGTAATGTTGTTTTCTATGAGTGTAATGTTGTTTTCTATGAGTGTAATGTTGTTTTCTATGAGTGTAATGTTGTTTTCTATGAGTGTAATGTTGTTTTCTATGAGTGTAATGTTGTTTTCTATGAGTGTAATGTTGTTTTCTATGAGTGTAATGTTGTTTTCTATGAGTGTAATGTTGTTTTCTATGAGTGTAATGTTGTTTTCTATGAGTGTAATGTTGTTTTTTATTATATATTCTCTCATTTTTTTCTGACTATCAATTCAGCGATAGACGGTTTCTCGTGGAGTACATGTCCTACATACCACAGAGAATGTCCAAGGAACAGAGTGTGACATGAGGAACGATGTCAAACCCCTCTTCCTTCCCCAGCTCTGACGTCAGCTGAGACACCAGGACACGTGACTGCTCCTCTATCACTGGCAGGAAGTCCTCCAGAATCCGGAAGTGGAAGGCAGGAGTGAGCAACTTCCGGCGCATGCGCCATTTGGATCCCGAACTGCACACAACATCTTCTAACTGTGTACTGTTGGAGTGGTTTCATCTTTTTTTCTTTTTCTTTTAAATATCGTTTCTTAAAAATATATCACATAAAATCAATTAGACCAAATAAGTAAACCTGGATAAATATTCTGACCGCAAAAATATGAATTTTAAATGAAATAAAATTAAATAAATAAAAGTTAAAAGTGAATTAAAACAATGGATTTTGTACAAAGCAATAACACGCCATTCTATATACAGTTACGAGCGTCATGCGTTCTTCATCTCTTAATTCTTCATCTCTTAATTCTTCATCTCTTAATCATTTTTCACCTCTGTCACCGTTTGCTTTTTTTTTGGAATGGCGCCCTCCTATTGGTTGGCTACGATCACGCCACCTTTGCCCCCCCCCCCATCATGCCCCCCCCCCCACTCGCTATTTCGTCTTTGTAACTATTGTGTTGGAGCGGGTCGCTCCCTAAATAAATGCATATATTAGATAATAATCAAATGGAATCCTCTCTTTCTTTTTCCCAGTAAGAGACGCCTACGGAAGCCAACAGTACATAGACAGATAAAGCACATAGGCTATAGTTATTAACTAACATATGCAATTATTTAAGGCGCCAATTTATAATTGTAACAAATAGTATTTGAATCAAAATATTCAATCGGGTAAAACACGGGCGTTGCCCGGGTCATTCGGCTAGTCTATATATAACGAATGAATGAATTAAGACACGAATGTTTCTTTTCACAAATAAAGCAAACTTCTACTGTCGTTAGTGCGATGCAAATATAAGATAATATGGATTTTGTAATGGTGGTGATAATACAAAACGTAATGGTGGTGATGAAGAATGTGCCTTAGTACCGGCAAATTCGGACAAAACCCTAAACTGTATACCATGGTTTCGGACTATAGCCCTCATCAGTAGATGGGCAGTTTCACAGCATACTACGAGTGGTGCTATGGAATTGGTCGAAATGGTCAAATAGCTGCTTTGATATTTGGAGTTGTCAAATACACTCATGGATACAACTTAAGGAAGTTCTACCTTTTAGCATGCATATTGGGATTCAGACAATAATTCTGAAAGATATTACAGTGATCTTTATTGAAGACACATGAGATAACCAAGTGTGAACAAAATACACACTCATGGACAAAACTTAAGGAAGTTGTACCTTTTAGCATGTATATCGGGATTCAGACAATAACTCTGAAAGACATTACAGTGACCTTTATTGAAGACACACGAGATAACCAAGTGTGAACAAAATTTCCTCAGCCTTCTTCGATAAAACAGACGGCTGGCGACTCCTTTAAGTTTTGTCCATGAGTGTAGAGGTCAAGATTTAAACTAACTCTATCAATGCACGTTTGAAAGTTATGTTTTGTCTGTGTGGATAGCTTCCCGTTTGAAATTCCTTTAAGAGTCATCAAAACAAGTAACAAGAGGCATTGTTTCAAAGCATGTTGATGACTTTTTATAGCCTGACATCTAGCTAAAGGGATAAAGACACACGCATGGATCTAAAACGTGTATTGAATCGCTCATTTTAAATCTTTGTCTACTTGATAAATTTGAATTGCGATTGTGAGAGAGAGAGAGAGAGAGAATATTTAACATATAGTTGTACTGACGACTGGGAAATGGAGATGTATGTTATGAGGAAACACTAAAGGTGAAGTTTTACCTTGTGATGAGACCGTCTTTGAACCATTGATGGAGGAAATCATAGACGAACGTCTTCTGTAGGATGGTGTTGCTGCTGAGAATGGCCTGCAACATACGACACAATTCTTTCAACAACATAGATACCTTTCAACAATGGACACAACAACATAGATACCTTTCAACAATGAACAACAACATAGCTACCTTTCAACAATGGACATAACAACATAGATACCTTTCAACAATGAACAACAACATAGATACCTTTCAACAATGAGCACAACAACATAGATACCTTTCAACAATGAACAACAACATAGATACCTTTCAATAATGGACACAACAACATAGATACCTTTCAACAATAAACAACAGCATAGATACCTTTCAACAATAAACAACAACATAGATACCTTTCAACAATGAACAATAACATAGATACCTTTCAACAATGAGCACAACAACATAGATACCTTTCAACAATGACACAACAACATAGATACCTTTCAACAATGAACAACAACATAGATACCTTTAAACAATGAGCACAACAACATAGATACCTTTCAACAATGAACAACAACATAGATACCTTTCAACAATGAGCACAACAACATAGATACCTCTCAACAATAAACAACAACATAGATACCTTTCAACAATGAACAACAACATAGATACCTTTCAACAATAAACAACAACATAGATACCTTTCAACAATGAACAACAACATAGATACCTTTCAACAATAAACAACAACATAGATACCTTTCAACAATAAACAACAACATAGATACCTTTCAACAATGAACAACAACATAGATACCTTTCAACAATAAACAACAACATAGATACCTTTCAACAATGAACAACATCATAGATACCTTTCAACAATAAACAACAACATAGATACCTTTCAACAATGAACAACAACATAGATACCTTTCAACAATAAACAACAACATAGATACCTTTCAACAATAAACAACAACATAGATACCTTTCAACAATAAACAACAACATAGATACCTTTCAACAATGAACAACAACATAGATACCTTTCAACAATGAACAACAACATAGATACCTTTCAACAATAAACAACAACATAGATACCTTTCAACAATAAACAACAACATAGATACCTTTCAACAATAAACAACAACATAGATACCTTTCAACAATGAACAACAACATAGATACCTTTCAACAATGAACAACAACATAGATACCTTTCAACAATAAACAACAACATAGATACCTTTCAACAATGAAACAACAACATAGATACCTTTCAACAATGACACAACAACATAGATACCTTTCAACAATAAACAACAACATAGATACCTTTCAACAATAAACAACAACATAGATACCTTTCAACAATAAACAACAACATAGATACCTTTCAACAATAAACAACAACATAGATACCTTTCAACAATAAACAACAACATAGATACCTTTCAACAATAAACAACAACATAGATACCTTTCAACAATAAACAACAACATAGATACCTTTCAACAATGAACAACAACATAGATACCTTTCAACAATGAACAACAACATAGATACCTTTCAACAATAAACAACAACATAGATACCTTTCAACAATAACAACAACATAGATACCTTTCAACAATAAACAACAACATAGATACCTTTCAACAATGAACAACAACATAGATACCTTTCAACAATGAACAACAACATAGATACCTTCAACAATAAACAACAACATAGATACCTTTCAACAATAAACAACAACATAGATACCTTTCAACAATAAACAACAACATAGATACCTTTCAACAATAAACAACAACATAGATACCTTTCAACAATGAACAACAACATAGATACCTTTCAACAATGAACACAACAACATAGATACCTTTCAACAATGACACAACAACATAGATACCTTTCAACAATGAACAACAACATAGATACCTTTCAACAATGAGCACAACAACATAGATACCTTTCAACAATGAACAACAACATAGATACCTTTCAACAATGAGCACAACAACATAGATACCTCTCAACAATGAACAACAACATAAATACCTTTCAACAATAAACAACAACATAGATACCTTTCAACAATGAACAACATCATAGATACCTTTCAACAATAAACAACAACATAGATACCTTTCAACAATGAACAACAACATAGATACCTTTCAACAATAAACAACAACATAGATACCTTTCAACAATAAACAACAACATAGATACCTTTCAACAATAAACAACAACATAGATACCTTTCAACAATGAACAACAACATAGATACCTTTCAACAATGAACAACAACATAGATACCTTTCAACAATAAACAACAACATAGATACCTTTCAACAATAAACAACAACATAGATACCTTTCAACAATAAACAACAACATAGATACCTTTCAACAATGAACAACAACATAGATACCTTTCAACAATGAACAACAACATAGATACCTTTCAACAATAAACAACAACATAGATACCTTTCAACAATGAGCACAACAACATAGATACCTTTCAACAATGGACACAACAACATAGATACCTTTCAACAATAAACAACAACATAGATACCTTTCAACAATAAACAACAACATAGATACCTTTCAACAATAAACAACAACATAGATACCTTTCAACAATAAACAACAACATAGATACCTTTCAACAATAAACAACAACATAGATACCTTTCAACAATAAACAACAACATAGATACCTTTCAACAATAAACAACAACACAGATACCTTTCAACAATGAACAACAACATAGATACCTTTCAACAATGAACAACAACATAGATACCTTTCAACAATGAACAACAACATAGATACCTTTCAACAATGAACAACAACATAGATACCTTTCAACAATAAACAACAACATAGATACCTTTCAACAATAAACAACAACATAGATACCTTTCAACAATGAACAACAACATAGATACCTTTCAACAATGAACATAGATACCTTTCAACAATAAACAACAACATAGATACCTTTCAACAATAAACAACAACATAGATACCTTTCAACAATAAACAACAACATAGATACCTTTCAACAATGAACATAGATACCTTTCAACAATAAACAACAACATAGATACCTTTCAACAATAAACAACAACATAGATACCTTTCAACAATAAACAACAACATAGATACCTTTCAACAATGAACAACAACATAGATACCTTTCAACAATGAACATAGATACCTTTCAACAATGAACAACAACATAGATACCTTTCAACAATGAACATAGATACCTTTCAACAATGAACAACAACATAGATACCTTTCAACAATGAACAACAACATAGATACCTTTCAACAATCCACTCTCACGGGCAAAACTTAAGGAAGTTCTGTACCTTTCAGCATGTATATCGGAATTCAGACAATAACTCTGAAAGATATTTGATACACAGTGACCTTTATTGAAGACACACGAGATAACCGAGTGTGAACAAAATTGTCTCTGTATCCTTCAAAAAACAGAATACCGGTGAACAAAGACTTTCAATTTCCCCAAGTTTTGTCCATAAGTGTATAAGTAATACATAGAGCATATAGACCTAAGGAATATTTCACAAGGCGTTCCTAGAATATTTATAACCCATAGAGGGGACAAATGTTTCCAGACAGATAACATTTGATTGAGGCCTAAAATTCAATCAACCAGGATAGCATGGCCGATATCACGTGACAGAGCAACATTATTATCTTATTGGCTACACGATATTATCCAATCAGATAGCATTTTCCATAATTACCGCTTATCACATGGTACCATGGTACATGGATCTATTTATATATATTTCGATGGCTAGTATGTATCGTAATCTATTCAGGATTCAGGCCGTTGTTCAAAAATAATTGCAATTTGTTAATAATAGCTTTAATATGAAATCATATTTGCTGGAGAGTATTGCTCGATGCACATTTCAATTTTTGAATCATTTCGTCTATATAACAGCCTGCACAATTCATGTAAATCTAATGATATTCTACCAGTCTCGTCTGTATTTTTGAAGGAGACAAAGGCAATTTTGTTCACACTTGGTTATCTCGTGTGTCTTCAATAAAGGTCACTGTAATATCTTTCAGAGTTATTATCTGAATCCCAATATACATGCTAAAAGGTACAACTTCCTTAAGTTTTGTCCATGAGTGTATATACACTTGGTTATCTCGCGTGTCTTCAATAAAGGTCACTGTAATATCTTTCAGAGTTATTATCTGAATCCCAATATACATGCTAAAAGGTACAACTTCCTTAAGTTTTGTCCATGAGTGTATATACACTTGGTTATCTCGCGTGTCTTCAATAAAGGTCACTGTAATATCTTTCAGAGTTATTATCTGAATCCCAATATACATGCTAAAAGGTACAACTTCCTTAAGTTTTGTCCATGAGTGTATATACACTTGGTTATCTCGCGTGTCTTCAATAAAGGTCACTGTAATATCTTTCAGAGTTATTGTCTGAATCCCGATATACATACTAAAAGGTACAACTCCCTTAATTTTTTTCCATGATTGTATATCAAAGTTGTGCAAGACTTTTGGATCACCCTGTATATATATAAACACTATTAACACGCTAACAAATAGATAAAACAAGTAAAATTACAAAACATTTATCAAAAAGTTTAAAAATACTGTTTTAGAAATTTCTAGAAAAAAATGACCATCCGAAATATTGAGGTCACCCACACAGTTTTGAGGCCGTAACAACGTGTCGGACCATTGTTGCAGTTTAAATATTATAACAACAACAACGATATAATTATGGCACGACGACACAATGGCAGGTCACGGCTGGTTGGTTCTGAGAACTATCGTCCTCAAGTTCACCGATGTCAAGTGACTCTCACTGAAATGTCGCCAACGACACCTTCCATTATCACCTTTATGTCCCCAGTTTGTCTCAGTATTGTCTATTGATGGTCTATTAGATCAGGGGTCGGTAACCTGCGAGCCACATGCGGCTCTTTGGATGTGAAACTAGATGTAGTACTTGCATAAATACTTTATTTATATGCGAGAGTACTATTTTTTTGTTGCTTATCCTTAGTACACGTGGTACAGGCCATGATAATCATGGTGGGTAGAAGTTGGCGACTGCTTTTACTGTAAGAGCACCACATGACTACCCATGTGAAAAGCAGTTCGACTTTGCACTTACAAATGTGCCAGAGCCCCGTTTGGTTACTTGCACTCGCTGGTGGGGTTGGACTTTTGCAAGAATCGGGGGCCATTGGAGCATTTTTTTTCAATCAGAAAAAAGTGCCCAATGCGGGAATCGAACCCGGGTCGTAACGGTTGAAAATCAACGGTTTAGACAATCCTTCCACCGACCCTCTTTGACTCCCGAGAGTACTATTTATTGTTGGCAATAAACAAAAATTGTGACTCTTTAAAAATTCAGAAATTTTGTAAATTGTAAATTTTGTCTCTTCCGATTCAAAAGGTTGACGACCCCTGTATTAGACGAATGAATCGTTCAACGAACGTGTATAGAACGACAGTTGCTCCAAAACCTTATCAAAGTTTCACTTTAATAGTAATTTATCATATCAAGGATATAGAAGTATACACCTATATTTCCAAAAATAATTTTTTTTTTCCAAATCCATATTCTTATTTTCCATAAGATTATTCAAATAATAATCTGTATATATTTACCACATGTGTATATAATCTTTCTCTATTTTTACCCCTTTGTATATTTCCCACTTTCATGGGTTTCTCCGTCTTGTAACCCCAAGGAGAATCCTCTGTAAGACCTGTGTGTCTTAATAAAGGTTTTTGTGTGTGAGATATAGAAGTAGAGTAAAAAAGTGAAAAACTGGGATCAAGTTAATCAATTACGGAAGGAATCTCCTAATCGTGTAACTAGTCGATTAATTGATATTTATTCCGATAGATGGCGCAAGTCATCAGCAACTTTTAATTGCATGATCAGGAGATGCCAGTATAAGTTATTTTTGATAAGGAAAATTCGGAGGTTTTTTACAAAGAATTATAACGAAGAGATGGACTTTTTAGAAAGTATAACTTTAACACTGTCATAAACGTCGCAATATATCGAATTTAATTTACTTTAAAACTACTATAGTGTAAATTACTTAAGGACCCCTATATAAGAGAGCATTCTCTACAAAAATTCTTTATAAAAATCCAATTACCATTGATAAATCTTTAAAAATCTTTTCCGTTTGAAAATAGAACAAAAGGAGATACCAAAGAAGATAATAAAATAAAAAATAGAGCCCCTGAAAACTTCACTGAGCATTGCTGATTGCTTGCGTCATCTATCGGAATAACGTTAATTTATTTCAACTAAACTAAAGAATCGCTCAATTGATATTTGTCTGATAGATGGCATAAACAATCAATAAAATTCAGTTGCACGATCAGAAGATGCCTTTTTATTAATTTTTCCATTAGCTTTCTTTATATTACAGGACTATAATATATCAACAAAGACATTTTGTTAATTTTTTATGCAAATGGCAATTCTAAAATCAACATTGGGTATATGTTCGTATCTTTTTGATTAGTAGAAAAAACAAGACAAACAAACACAGAATCTGGCCGCGCTAGTACATTCTTGCTAAGCCTAATGTGGACACAATCAAAGAAGCCACTTCCGCCCAGCCATTTAAGGTACTGGAAATAGACAGCGGCAATTTGGTCGTCCAGCAATGTGGTTTTGATTGGGTAGAATGGAGCAATTCTTTGTCCTCCGCAGGTTTCTCTTTTGTTCTATTCACAATGAACACTACCTATTTACACATTAGTGTTTATTGTTATATACTATTTTATTAAATGGCACAATTTGGATTATAGATTATAAACACAAGGTAATAAGACCAAATCCAAATAAATAAATAGTGTGTAACGTTCCAGTAACAGCGTTGTTACCATCTTCATTATAATCTATAAGCCAAATTGTACCTTATTCTGAAGATGGTAACAACGCTGTTACCGAAACGTCACACATTACACACGTTAAATATAACACACAACACACACACACAATAAAGATTATAACCATTCTAGTTTCTTATTAAAGTAAATAAGCAATATTACGAATAGATTTGTTCTCTTAATGATATTGTTGAAAAAGGAGGAAGATAGGAGAGGGCACTGAACACCGGAGGATTTTTATTAAACCGATCACGGTAAGATAACACAACTAACTAACTAACCAAGACATCCATCTATATATACACCGCAACACACCACAGAGTAACCGGTCACTGGTCAAAACAATTATATCATGAAATCCGAGAGAATTGCCATTTTAACACTTCCTCTCAATTCATCAGATTTCTACATTCCAAATCCAGTGACGTGTTTTTCATACAAAAACCTTGGTAGGCCTTTAGTAAGGATGTCGGCAACATTTTCTTGGGTTGGTGTGTGGACGACCTCGACAAGTCCATCGCTGCAAATGCTTCTGATGTAATGCCATTTGATGTCAATATGCTTAGTTCTGGCATGATAAACCGGATTTCTCGCCAGCTGTTGAGCACCCTGATTATCCGTCTTCAGAACAGTCGGTCCATTCAGCAATTCACCAAATCCCATCTCGTCCAACAGCGCTCTAAGGTAGACTGCCTCCTTTCCTGCTTCACAAAGTGCGATGTACTCAGATTCTGTGCTCGAAAGAGTGACAGTCTGCTGCTTCTTCGATTCCCAGGCTATTGGACCTCTTGCCAAAAAGTAAACAATTCCCGTATGAGATTTTCTATCCACGAGGTTTCCACCCCAATCAGCGTCGGCATAACCATGAAGAGCCTCATTTGATTTCCTGTAGGTAATCCTCAAACATGAGGTGCCTTTCAAATAGCGGAGGACACGCTTGGCAGCATTCCAGTGCTGTCTCCTAGGATCATTACTGAACTGTCCCAAAGCACTAACTGCATAGGCTATATCGGGCCTTGTCGACACTGAGAGATATATCAATGATCCAATCAGTGATTGGTATTCTACCTTTTTCACTGGCTCATTCTCACCTTCTATAGATGAAATTTTTGTTAACTTGGAGTTCGAGTCCATGGGTGTAGAAATAGGCTTTGCCTCTTTCATCCTATATTTCGCCAGAAGTTCTTCAATATATCTCTCTTGATCTATGGATATTGAACCATCCTCTTTCATTTGTATCCTTATACCCAGGCAACAATTTATCCCTCCAAGATCCTTTATTTTGAATATTCTTTTCATACTTTCTTTAAAGGATTTCAACGTGTCTTCTCTTTCAGCCGCAATTATCAGATCATCAACATAGATTGCCACCAGGAGAATACCTTCATCATGCTTGATATAGACACAATTGTCAGATTGAAGTTGCTTCAGTCCCAAATTCTTTAATTCATTGTCAAGCTTTTCATGCCAAACTATTCCAGCTTGTTTTAACCCATAAATGGCCTTCTTGAGTAGACATACCTTCTCTGGATATTTTCTTGAGACGAAGTTTTCCGGCTGTGTCATGAAAATTTCTTCTTTAATTTCTCCATTTAAATAAGCAGATTGAACGTCCATCTGATGGAGTATCAAGTTGTATTCAACAGCTAAGGCCAAAAACATTCTAATAGTACTTTGGCGCACTACTGGGGCAAAAGTTTCCTCGTAGTCTATTCCGTACTGCTGTGAATAGCCTTTTGCTACTAGGCGAGCCTTATGGCGCTCAACAGAACCATCACTATTGCATTTCGTTTTGAATACCCATTTGGTTCCTATGATGTTTCGATTCTTAGGGGGATCAACCAATTCCCAAGTTTTGTTCTCAATCAAGGAATCAAACTCTTCCTCCATTGCTTTCTTCCAAAAATAAGAATCCCTTCCTGACAGCGCTTCCTCTGCGTCTTTTGGATCTGGCAAGTATTTCGCCGCTAGAAGTTCTTGCGTTGACAAATTGGCTGTAGGGTACTCCTTTCTTGGTCGGCCAGGTTTTCCCGTTCTAATATACCTTGGTCTTCCTCTTCCTCTTCTAGAAATTATCACTTCACTTTCTGACGGCTCGTTTAACACTTCAGATACTTCTAGATCCGATTGGCTTTCAATTTCAGCTTTTGGATCAATTTCTGATGTACTTCCTCTTTCTTCTACTAGAGGGATTTCCTTGAAAGAAGCCCTTTCTGAACCAACATCAATTTCAACGACTTCATTCCTAATTTTGGACAATTCTGGTTCAATAAAACGTACATCTCTACTTTTTATAATTGTACGTGTACCAGGCTTCCAAAGTCTGTATGCCTTAGATTCTGTGAAATACCCTATTAACTTGTATTCCTCACTGCGAGGTGCGAATTTAGATCTATTCGGCCTATTATTCACGGCAAACGATTTACTTCCTATAATTTTTAAATGAGAAACTACAGGTTTTCTTTTGGTAAATAACTCATGTGGAGTTTTACAATCGTTATTTCTCGGGCATCTATTTCTGATAAAAGTTGATGTATGTATCAATTCAGCCCATAAAGTTTCAGGTAAATCACCTTCGATCATGAAGCACCTAGTCATATCCAGTAGAGTTCTATTCGCTCTTTCAGCGACACCGTTCTGTTGAGGTGTATATTCGACAGAGAGCTGACGTCCTATACCTTCTCCTTCTAGGTAATCTTTGAACTCTTTGCTAAGGTATTCAGGCGCATTATCACTTCTAATACATTTCAACCTTTTTCCGGTTTGCTTCTCAGCATAATTTTTGAATATTCTAAATCCTTTGAATACTTCACTTCTTGATTTCATTATAAATGTGAAGATAAATCCTGAGAAGTCATCAATAAATGTTGAAAAATAAAGGGCGCCACCCAATGATTTTGTTCTCATGGGACCACAAATGTCAGTATGGATCAGCTCCAGTGGTTCCCTTGCTCTCGTAAAAGACTCTTTCTGAAAAGGTAGCCTTGTTTGTTTACCTTTCAAACAAACTTCACAGGTAAAATTTTTAACATCAAAAATTGGCAGGCCGTATACAATATTTTGCATTTTTTACTTTTTGAGATCTTGCAAATTTAAATGGCCAAGTCTACTATGCCATTTTTCGTAATTTTTCTCTCCAGCTATGCAAATTTCACTTGTCGCTAATGCCTTAGGACAATTAATTTGACTTAAGATGTAAAGTCCATTCCTTTCATAGGCCTGTATGCAAATTTTTGTATGCAAATTCACTATTTCAGCCTTTCTGTACTTGAAATTTACAATATTATATTTGCCCGTACACCTACTGATGGAAAACAAATTGCCGTTTAATTCAGGAACAAATAACACGTCTTCCAAGGATAAGGTTACAGGTCCGTTTTTACCCGAACGTTCCAATTCTACCTTCCCCTTTCCCAGAGCTTCAATGAATTTACCATTGGCCAGTGTAATTTTCACTGGTGCAGTCTCCTCAAAATGAACGAATGAGTCTCTTGAGCTGCACATGTGGGCAGTTGCGCCACTATCCAGACACCATTCATTTGCGCCAAGTTTACTCAAATATTTTGTCCTAAAGGACGCAACCATTTCATTTTTAGGGTTCCTGGACTTTCTTTTTCTGCAGTCGGCAGCTTTATGCCCCTTTTTTCCACAGAAGTGGCAGCTAAATGGGAATCCCTTTGGCTTTGGTTTTGATGTGCTGGGAAAATTCTTTCTTTCTGGGTTTCCAAGGAAAGCTTGTTCGGTATTAGTTGTGCCGTTCAATTGAGTTTGCCTAATTTCCTCCTCCAGCATTTTCACTTTTAAAGTTTCAAAGTTCGGCAACTTGTCCCTAGTTTCAATGGCAGTTCTAAAAGCCTCATAACTCTCGGGAAGGCTACCCAACAGGAGGATGGAAAGGAAGTCTTCTGGGACTTGTGCATCCATTTCACTCAACTTGTCAGCCAAGCTGCTAAATTTGTTGAGATAATCCTGCATCCTTTCATTTGGTTTCATTTTCAATAATATTAACTGTTTCGTAAGAAACACCTTCGTTGCAGGTCCTTTTGGCTGATGCACTTCATTTAAAAGCTTCCATGCCTCTGCAGAAGTTTTACATCTCTTCACGTGTATTATTTCTGGAGGACTTAAACTTAGGACTATAGTTGCTAGCGCCTTCTGGTCATTCTTCTCCCATTCGTTGGATTCTACTTCGGTTTCAGGCTTGATTCTTATGCTATTTGCATAATCCCAAAGTTCGGAATGAATTAGAATCATCTTCATTTGCATCTTCCATGTCTCGTAATTTTCAGAATTTAATTTTTCTATTTGATAAAGGCTTGACATTTTGAATACTTTCTTGATGCTACAATTTCTTTAAAGTAATCCTGGGCCCATAACCTGTTGAAAAAGGAGGAAGATATGAGAGGGCACTGAACACCGGAGGATTTTTATTAAACCGATCGCGGTAAGATAACACAACTAACTAACTAACCAAGACATCCATCTATATTGTTACATCATGATTAATGGCGTATTTATTATATTATTTTTAATATATTTGAAATTTAAATTATATATTTATTTATTTTTATATTCTATGATATTTATTTAAAACAGATTATTTTTAGATTATCATCATTTGTATTTAGGTACACTGTGACTTCACTGCTCTCTTTGATGTGAGAAAATAAATAAAGGATTCTGGAGGCTACTAAAAGTAGACTTATCTCATTATTCCCTTTTATAAATTTGTAGGATGGTTGAAACACGCTCTGGTAAGATGCAAGACACGTCTGAGGAGAGAATCAAGACTGAAGAGTCTGCCAAGCCGCAACCTGGTGCAACAATTGGTAGAGATGCTAGTTCCGACCCAGTTGTCCTGAATCCCAACATCGACATCCCCAAGTATGATGGGACGGAAGACCCTCGCCCATGGATTGAATCTCTTGAAGAAATTGGCTTCCTGTACCATTGGGCAGACTACATTATCTCTCGTTATGCTGCCATGAATATGATTGGTAGCGCCAAAACCTGGCTGAACCTACACAAGATAAGTTTCACCAGCTGGGAAAATTTCAAGAGCCGCCTAATTGAGGATTTTGCCTCAGACGCCAACAAAGAAGAAATTAAGATGAGACTAAACAGGATGCAACAGTGGAATGAACCTGCAATCAGGTTCGCAGAGGATATCCTTGTACTGTGCAACAAGGTCGACCCCCAAATGGAAGAAGAGACTAAAATAAACTGGGTTATTGGAGGGTTAAAGAAAGAATACTCTTTTGCCCTTCACCTAAACCCTCCTAAAAATACCAATGAACTCTTAGAAATTTGTAAAAAGCTGGATTTGTTCGAAAAGAATTACCAAGAACGTGCAGAAAAATCAAAAGCTCTTTATAATGAACCACGCTCTCCTCGTCCCCATCATCAAGAGCAATGGAAGAATGCTACGTCGTTCAGAAGACCATATCAGAACACCTCCAAGCCCCAGGCCCCCGCTCCGAGGTACTACCAGAACACCTCCAAGCCCCAGGCCCCCACTCCGAGGTATTACCAGAACAAGCCTCTGCCCCAGGTATCTGCCCCTAGACGATCTTACACTCCCAATCCTGAGCCAAAACCTGTCTACCCAAGTAAAATATACAATAAGAATCCAAATTCAAATAGGAATAGGACAGAAGACGGGAGACCAATATGTTTCAAGTGTAACAAGCCAGGACACGTAGCGCGGTATTGCAGAGTCAGGTTTGTAAGAATTGTGGAAGAGGACCCCATAGTTACACAAGACAAGGTCGAAGAAGAAATCCGAATGGATAATGGAACTCAGAAGTCGAGACCTCTGCTCTACTCTGACGTAAGTAATAGCCCGTACTCGAGTATCCCTACAAGGAATAGATATGCTGCATTAGAAGATTTAAACTAAACATCGCGCCTGAGTCCGTCAATCAAAGCAAGTCGACCATAAATGGAATTAAAAAGTTAGACCCCAAATATAAAATGAACATTAACGTGGATAGAATCGGTATCTGCGAAGCTTTGATTGATACAGGCGCCGATCTTTCAGTGGTCGACCTTAGTACAGCTCTTAACACAGGTCTTGAAATAATAAATCCTGATAAAATGTGCTCCGGACCCGATGGCAAAGAATTAGATATCGTAGGAAATATTATTTTAAATATAAAATTTGATGACAAAACAATTACACATCAATTTGTGATAATGAGAACACATTTGCGAATATTTATACTTGGACGTGATTTTCTTAAGAAAATGAACGCAAAAATTGATTGTCAGCGTGAAATAATCAAATATGACTTGACAGAAAATCGGGACGTAATCAAATATCAACAGAAGAAAATAAAAAGTGCAAAGGATGCCATTATACCAGAACTTTCTATTAAATTGATTAATGCATTTGTAGAAGCAGAGGATGGCGAATACATCATCGAGGAGAACCATAAAATGTTTCAAACAAATGGACTTCGACTAGCGAGAAGCTTAATAAATGTTGTGAATAAGGAAACATATATCTGGATAACAAACCCTTACCCTCGACCATTAAAAATATTAAAAAACCAAACATTGTGCTTTGGAAGCCAGCCAGCCGAAGTGAATCTTATGGAAGAAAGTGAACAAAAAGAGCATGAAGAACCCCAATTTCAGATAAACGAAAATTTAGCATATACGGAAAAGGAGCAATTGAAACAAGTTTTGGAAAGGTACGAGGATTTGTTTTCGTCGGGATTAGGAAGATCCAACTTAGCGAAACATCGGATCGATACAGAAGGCGCGAAACCGATCAAACACAAGCCGTATAGGGTGAGCGCGAAAGAGCGAGAAATCATAAAAGAACAAATTGATGAAATGCTCAGAGACGGCATAATTAGACCATCCTCGAGTCCATGGTCCTTCCCTGTAATCTTGGTCAAGAAGCGAGATGGTAAGTACAGATTTTGCGTTGACTACAGAAAATTGAATGATGTAACAGTGAAGGATGTTTACCCAATTCCCAGAATTGATGAAGTATTGGATACACTTCAAGGATCCAAATACTTTTCAGCAATTGACCTTAAATCAGGATATTGGCAAGTAGAGGTTGAGGAGAAAGATAAAGAAAAGACAGCCTTCACTACAGCACATGGCCTATATGAGTTCAACGTAATGCCCTTTGGTCTATGCAATGCCCCTGCTACATTTGAGAGGAACATGGAAAATATGCTTGGTAATCTTAGATGGCAAATTTGCTTATGTTATCTAGATGACGTAATCATTTATAGCTCGGATTTTTCAACACATCTCAAAAGAATAGAAGCTGTTTTAAAATGTTTTCGCGAGGCTAATTTAAAATTGAACAACAAAAAATGCCAATTTGCTTTCGAAGAACTGGAGATTCTTGGCCATATAACTAATCAACATGGTATAAAACCAGCGGAGCATAATATCAAGGCTATTAGAGATTTTCCTCGGCCCAAAAAGATAAAAGAAGTTCAATCATTTTTAGGAATGTGCTCATATTATAGAAAATTTATCAAAGGTTTTTCAAAAATTGCCGATCCATTAACCAGTCTTATAAAAAAGAATGTACCTTTTACCTGGACAGAAAATCAAGAAAAAGCATTTCAAACCCTTAAAGTAGCATTGATAAATCCTCCAATCTTAGGGCACTTTGACCCGAATGCAATTACTTACATTCATACTGACGCATCTAACATCGGCCTGGGTGCAACATTAGTCCAAAAGTTCGGCGATAAAGAAAAAGTTATCTCATATTTAAGTCGAACACTGAGCAAACCCGAACAAAATTATTCGACTACCGAAAAAGAATGTCTAGCTGTTGTGTGGTCAATGTCCAAGTTACGACCCTACCTATATGGAAGGCACTTCAAAATCGTAACTGATCATCACGCACTATGCTGGCTTAAGAATCTGAAAGATCCGACCGGCCGATTAGCACGATGGGCACTGAAGATTCAGGAATATAATTTCGAAATCATACATAAATCGGGTAAAAAACATCTGGACGCTGATGGTCTATCTAGAGGACCCTTACCTGAAAACGAATGGGACGAAGATTATGAAAGACTATTTCTGAATCAAATAATAGACGAAAAGGATGATTTTATTGAGAATATTAAGGAGAACCTTAGTGGAAACAAGCGTTCAATTACACAGAACTTCAAAGAAGAAAATGGGTGTCTCTACAAGAAAAATCCAAATCCTGAAGGTAGGGCATGGTTGCTGGTAGTGCCAAAGAAGAGAAGGAAGGAAGTCATGAGTGAATATCACAACCATATGCTGAATGGCCATCTGGGCGTCGCCAGAACCACTTACCGATTGAAGAATAAATACTATTGGCCTTCCATGTTGAAAGATGTTTCAGAATTTGTAAAGACGTGCCATCTTTGCCAAAGTCGGAAAGGTTCAAATCACTTGCCTTCTGGACTTCTACAACCTATTCCCCCAGCTAACTACCCTTTTGAAAGAATCGGAATTGACTTTGTTGGCCCCTTGCCATCAACGAAAAGAAGAAGGAAGTGGATAATTGTGTTGACTGATTATTATACCAAGTATGCTGAAACAAAGGCAGTATCAGAAGCAACCGTGAAAGAAGTCTCTACATTTTTAATCGAACATATTATTTTACGTCACGGGGCCCCAAGATTTCTTATTAGCGATAGAGGTTCACAATTCACTAGCAATTTGATGAAGGAGGTAATGAAAATGTGCAAAGTGAAACACTGCTTCACAACGAGCTACCACCCCCAGACTAACGGACTAACGGAACGGCTAAATAGAACTTTAATCAATATGATCAGCATGTATGTGAACACAGACCAAAAGAACTGGGATGAAATCCTCCCTTTTATCACCCACGCGTATAATACCACGATTCAAGAAACCACAGGCTACTCTCCATTTTTCCTGTTGTTTGGAAGGGAACCCATGTCCCTCTTAGACGACGAGAATATCCCAACGGACAGTAACATGGACGATTACGACGAATATATAGAAAACTACTTAGATAAAATAGCAAGGACGAGACAGGTAGTCATTAACAACACAGAGAAGACTCAGGAAAGAATGAAAAGAAACTATGACAAAAAACACAATGAGAAAATCTATGAACCAGGACATTTAGTGGCAGTTTGGACACCAGTCAGGAAAATCGGAAAATGCGAAAAACTATTGAGAAAATATTTTGGCCCATATCGAATATTAAAGAAGCTGTCTAACGTAAATTACTTAATTGAGCCGAAAGATAATCCTGGCCAAGACCCATTGATTGTCCATGTCTCAAGACTCAAACCCTATTTTGAGAGAATTGATGAGGTAACTCACGAGGACGTGACGACCTCTGGAGAGGGGGAAGTGTTACATCATGATTAATGGCGTATTTATTATATTATTTTTAATATATTTGAAATTTAAATTATATATTTATTTATTTTTATATTCTATGATATTTATTTAAAACAGATTATTTTTAGATTATCATCATTTGTATTTAGGTACACTGTGACTTCACTGCTCTCTTTGATGTGAGAAAATAAATAAAGGATTCTGGAGGCTACTAAAAGTAGACTTATCTCATTATTCCCTTTTATAAATTTGTAGGATGGTTGAAACACGCTCTGGTAAGATGCAAGACACGTCTGAGGAGAGAATCAAGACTGAAGAGTCTGCCAAGCCGCAACCTGGTGCAACAATATATACACCGCAACACACCACAGAGTAACCGGTCACTGGTCAAAACAATTATATCATGAAATCCGAGAGAATTGCCATTTTAACAGATATAATAAACAAATTTTTATATTTAGCTTTCAAATTGTACCTAATCCTCGCCCGCGCGTGCACATGCCGTTTAGTTTTCTTCTGTCATATTTATTACACGTTAGTAAGAGAGCAAAAGAAACTGATTGTTAATTTTTAATGTGAATTTATAAAATTCACAAATTCACTATGTATTCTGTCCGGTGTTTCCAAGATATGCCATATTCTTTGTCCTATTCATATCAGTACATATTTTACACATTCAAATTCTCTATATATATATTTACAAATATCAAATTCCAGTTTATTGTTTTCTTAACTATGTAAATCCGTTTTTGCATAACTGTTATTTTCTGCTCCTATATATGTATATATTTATATCAGATCCGAAAACTTTAGTAGCGTAATATTTTTTCCTGTCGAAGGGCGGTTGTGCCCGAAAGCTTGAAATAAATTTATTTGCAAAAAGATACTTATCCCTCAAGCTTATTGATTTGAACAAAAATGAACACTATATAGAACTAAATGGTTACACTTTAATATTATAATTAGGCGCAATTATCAATTGATTTAAATATCCTTGATTTTAATTATTAAACATAGCGACAGGTTTCTGAAGACTAAACGTTTAATAAAGATAAAAGAAAATCATCTCCACAAACCTGTAGCATTTGTTTAATTAGGCAATTAGTAATAATTAGAGATTAAAATGTAATTAAGATATGGGATCTATAAAGATACAGGTCACTTCTCCTGTCAAAATAGATGTCAAAGCTAGACGCCATCTAAGATATGGGGATTATTTTATTGTGGTTAGGAGGAAGATAGAGACGAATTAAATCCAGGGTTTCCTTATAAAAATATATTTTAAAGTTACGTAATATTTTAGAGAGTGTTATGTTCTGAGAAGTAATTAAGGGAAAAAACATGGAATTTGGAACAATTTAAGTTCTAGTGACGCGAATCAATGGGTAAAATTAGGATGTATAACGTATAAAAAAAGGTTTAATTTTAAATAATTTTTATTTTTACTCATTTGATCTATTCGTGGATGGCTTTTCTTGATTTATCAAGAAATTGGGTTGGCCAAATATCAGGGAACAGGCTAAATCAATGTTTAGTTGATTTCTGTTCCACCAGATGGCGCTCTGCCTTCTGTAAAGCACATTTGCTCCTGGTCAGGATATGCCATTTTTAATATTTGATCTATGTAAAAGTCTTTAACGTCAATTTTCATGAAATTCTACTAGTTTCTTCTGTGCGGAACACTTTCTATTTTAAGAATTGAAAGGATTAAAGCACGAATGTTTCTTTTACACATAAAATAAGCCTCAAATATCCTTACTGCGATGATAAAATATGTGGTAAGGGCTTAGCTCATCAGTGGTGAACTCTACGAGTGGTTTTCCCCATTTAATCTACCAGACCGTATTATAGCTCTAATACTGTATTGGACGATTCTTTCAAAGGACAGTATAAGTTTTCTTATGTGTATATTATGTGTGTTTAATGCTTATTATATATATAGATGGCATGTTATATTGCTTTATATTACGATGCACTAGCGCGCCATCTGTAATCAAATTACGAAACTATTTTAGACGCGTAATATTCTTTTTAAAATAAAACAATTTCTACTGCCCTTACTGCAATGGAAAAATTAAAGGGAGGGCCTGGCTCATCAGTGGTGAACCCTCCCAGCGGTTTCGCCAGTTTAATCTACCATACCGCTGTTATATTGCATTTTTGGAAGAGTCAAGCATCAGTATCACTATAAAAGGAAGTTCCAAAAATGCAATATAACAGCGGCCAGGCCCTCCCTTTAATTTTTCCATTGCAGTAAGGGCAGTAGAAATTGTTTTATTTTAAAAAGAATATTACGCGTCTTTAATAGTTTCGTAATTTGATATTGTTTTATATTTACTTTCTATTTTCAATAGTATAATAAATGATACCCCATTGTTAATGAGCTTTATTCTATTTTTTAAATAGAACAACACCTTCATACTGTTCTTACACGAAGAAAAAATATTGAGGGCGTGGCTCATCAATGGTGAACCCTCACAGCAGTTTCGCCCGTTTAATCTATCAGATCGCTCAGATATTGCATGCATGCAACTAACATGACATTCAGAGCTAGTGATTTTATCCACTGCACTAGAAATGAATTCTTTGTTAAGGTATTCAATAATACTATGGAGATAAGCTTGGAGAACTAAATACACTCATGGACAAACCTTAAGGAAGTGTAAAGTCTTTGATATCGCCGGTCTTCTATTTATTTATTATTATTTTAAAGTAGACAGAGGTAATTTGATTCACACTTGGTTATCTAGTGTGTCTTCAATAAAGGTCACTGTAATATCTTTCAGAGTTATTGTCTGAATACCGATATACTTGATAAAAGGTACAACTTCCTTAAGTTTTGTCCATGAGTGAACATACACGTATATAACTTCCGCCCTCTCTCAGAATCAAAGACCCGAAAAGAATTATTTTTCTCAATTGAAAACAATTTTTTTCATTCATTTATAAATCGTACAGGGCTTTTTGAATTGATATATTAAGATAAACAAATTCATTCACAGTATAAGATATCACATGTCTGATGGGATACCTTGCAAGTTGATATGTACGTGTATCGTGGATATGCACGTTAAATTTAAATATAAAACTTATTTCAAACTAGTTGGATTATTGTTTCATTAATTCCCGTAGAAGGGCGCATGTGCCCGAAAGCTCGTATATATTTGTTCTAATAAAGATACGCAGCCCTTGATGCTTTGTTTTATTCATTTATAAATCATTTTTCTCAATAAAAAAATATTATTAAAAATACTCAGTTAAAACTATTAAGATCAAGAACCAAAGGGTGCTATTCAAATATTCGACTCATTTCAAAAACCATTAAAGAATTAATATGTCTTGTTTCCCAGAATAGACGTATATTTTATTATGGTGGTGGTGATCCATGGTTAAACCAATTCCTGAAGTCCACTCCTCTCCAATTTTGTGATGGTAGTTATAGGCCTGGAAAATAGGTCCTCTATAGTCAGTTCTGAGCATGATATGTTCTGGAGAAGCTTCCGCACTATTACATTTCAAGCAGTTATTGAAGGTTTTTTTGTCCATTTTGAAATTTTAAGGTTTTTATATGGCCACTTCTTAGTCTTGCTAAAGCTGTTGATTTCTATTGAGTTTTTGAAGTTCTTCTAATTGTTTCAATGGTTTGTACCAGTGAAGATTTGGATAAGCTGTCATTGTTTTATTTATCTAAAATATAACTAGTGTTGTATTATAGTAAGTTTACAGAAGTTACTCACCTCGACAGTCTCTGGCTTGTAGATCATGATGACAGGGCGGAATCCCACCCAGAACCTGAAGATCCGGTTGTTCTCGAAGATCTTGGTGATTCCGCACAGTGTTTGGAACATCACTGCACACACCCACACTTTAGCTTCCTGAGTAATAACCGAATACACACACAAAAGCTTTATTAAGACCACCGGTCTTATACAGATTCACCACAGGAAGAACGTAATCAGATGGAGCTCCTATACTCCAGGCAGCACAGCACCCAACAACAGCCTCCAGGTCCGACACATGTCCAATGGCCACACGTTCCTTCGTGCATACGTCATGGTTAGCGTATCACTGAACAGACTAGTGTAGAATCAGCCACGTTCTAGTCTTCACTTTCCTCATCCAAATGGACCACGGCATTCGGCGATTCTATTAATCTCCTCCGAACGTAATAACCTAATACAACTTACAGTCTGTCCTCTATATGATACATTCCGGATTTAAGACCAAAAAACACACAAAACAAAAATCGCAAGTCTGTAATACAATATTCTAATAGAAATCAATCATAAATAAGACCCTTATTGAAGACCAATCTTTCAAGTCCACAATTGGTATTTTAAATTAAACGAGAGAGAAAAACAAACCAAATTACATAATAATTCATGTTTATACTTATTGTCTTATAAATGAAATTTGTTTTCATTGGTATTTAGCACACACCATTTTTTTTTTCAGAATTTTTATAGATAATTGTACTTTAGGATCTCCGTCTTGAAGGGCATGTTAGCCCGAAAGCTTGAGAAATAAAAGAAACAATAAACCTATGATTCCTTAATGATTAAATAAATGTGTAAAAGCAGGGAAGAATCTATATTATTGTGGCGAAGAAATAATTTATTATTTAATTATTCAATGAGAATATTTGAAACAGATTTAATACTTTATACAACAACAAAAAGCCTTTATTTAGGGTCACTGACCCTATACAGGATTCACCAGAGGTATGCATAAGAACAAAGCAGTGAGACAAAGGAAATAACGATATAGACAGAAGAAAAAGAAAAAAAAAAACAAGAAAGAGAAAGAGGGAAGCAAGAAAAACAACACAAAAAGAGTAGCAGTAAGAAAGTGAGGAGTGAGTGTCACTTGGCCTTCTTTTGAGATATGGACTTGTGGAAACCATAAAACGCCGTAGCAATATACTTATTCTGGGTCATATTGTCAAGTATTGATGGAAGTGAAGCACAGAACTGCCCAGTTTTGAGCATAAGGGTTCTTCTTTCTTCTTTCAGAGCAGAGCAATCAAAAATATAGTTATTACTTTATATTAGAACACTTTTATTGACTTCTTAGTCAATATTTACATGAAAACGATCAAGAGATAGTGATTTTATCCATTGCTCAAGAAAGGAATTCTTTGTTAAGTTATTCAATAAATCAATAAGCTTGGAGAACTAAATACACTCATGGACAAAACTTGAAGGAAGTGGAAAGTCTTTGAATTATATTTACATATTACTTTATTAAGAAAAAGGCATCTCCTTATCGTGCAACTGAAAGTTGCTGATGGCTTGCGCCATCTATCGGAATAAATATCAACTATTCTCGTTGATTTTTAATTATTCCAGAATTGGGCAAATACCCATTCTTGATTAATCAAGAAAAGCTAACCACGGACGCGTTTCGGGAATAATTAAAAATCAACGAGAATTGTTGATATTTATTCGATAGATGGCGCAAGCCATCAGCAACTTTCAGTTGCACGATAAGGAGATGCCTTTTTCTTAATTTATGCACCTTATCCCAGTACAATATTACATTTGTACTATTTTTTTATATTACTTTATATTTGTAAAATCATCATTTAGTTACCTAGCTTGCTTGCTCGATATTCTCTAGCTGTAGATAGTTGGGTTGGTTTGTTGATAATTGGTCGCCGTGACGTCATCAATAAATACTTTCACATCTCCAGATATACAAAGACTTGATTTCTACGCTACAATATAATAAACCTATAATCAATAAAAATACTTTCTTTCGTTGTAAAGAGAGAGAATGGGCGGACAAAACACCGGAGATGAACAACGATATAAAGTTTGATGTGTAAGATCGACTCAATAGCAATCAATAAAAGAGAAGAGTTGAGGTGACGTCAACCAACATTTCCGTCAGTTGTAAGAAACGGGTGTTGAGAAACGGCTCCTAATATTGGTTATTTTCTAGAAAGAGAAATCGGAAATAAACAATTTAGAAAGATTCTTGTAACGTGCTACCACGCCCTTCTCAGCCAGAAATACCACAGGTTGTGGTGGGAGGGGGGGGGGTAGAAGGGTGGAGTTTGGGGGAGATAGTGTTGGATAATCCTGGGTGGGGATATTACCTCACTGTTATGTCATCACCTCACATGGAGAAATTCTTCCTTTGTCGGTCAAAACACGGATGGAGTAAGGGGAACAGTTACAAGCAAGAAAAACCTATTTTCAGCTGGCCTGGCTCATAGTGATGTCTATTTTGTTAAGTTAGACAATTTAAATAATTTTATTGACATCTTGTCAATACATTCAAAGTGCACAGTCTTCACTATTAAAAAAATATATAATTATATATATATGCATAATACTATGTACAAAGAACATGTTGTTAAGTTAGATGTTTTACCATAGATTAAACAAATTTCAAGTTTTATCCGTTATTTGATTGAGTAAATGCTTAACTAACCTATATAATGATTTACGTACTCATTATATACGAGGTGTGTTCAAAAAGTATCACGACTTTTGTGTTTTTTCAAAAATTATTTATTTATTCATGAATACCTATTTTGTCCCCTTCAAAGTAATCCCCATGAGATATTATACACTTGTGCCAACGGTTTTTCCAATCTTCGAAGCACTTCAAAAAATCATTTTTAAAAATCTTTTTCAGCTCCTCCTTCGATGCCGTCTTTTTCTCGTCAAGCGTAGCGTAACGTCGTCCTTTCATGGGCCTCTTCAGTTTAGGGGACAAGAAAAAGTCACAGGGGGCCAGATCTGGGGAATACGGTGGCTGCGGCATCATTAGTGTGTTGTTTTCGGCCAAAAAGTCGCGCACAAGCAACGATGTGTGAGCAGGGGCGTTATCGTGGTGCAAAAGCCAATTTTTGTTCTTCCACAAATCCGGGCGTTTCTGGCGGATTGTTTCGCGCAAATTGCGCATAACTTACAGGTAATATTCCTTATTGACCGTTCTACCCTGTGGCAAGAATTCAAGATGCACCACGCCCCTGCAATCGAAGAAAACTGTCAGCAAAACTTTCACATTCGACCGAACTTGGCGCGCTTTTTTTCGATCTTGGTTCGTGCGGCAGCTTCCATTGAGATGATTGAGCTTTGGTTTCCACGTCATAACCATAAACCCACGCTTCGTCACTAGTTATGACCCTCTGGAGCAAATTTGGGCCGTCGCGGACAGAGTCCAACATCTCATTAGCAATGTTCATGCGATGCTGTTTTTGGTCGCAATTGAGCAATTTTGGTACGAATTTCGCGGCGACCCGTTTCATGCCCAAATCATTGATAAAAATCGAATGGCACGAGCCAATCGATATGTTTAGGTCCTCAGAAACTTCTCTAACGGTGATTCGACGATTGGCCAATATCATTTTCTCCACTTCATTAATTTTTTCGTCTGTTGTTGAAGTGCTCGGGCGTCCGGCACGCTCTTCGTTGTTCACATCTTCTCGGCCTTCTGAGAACATTTTGTACCACCGATAAACGTTGCTTCGGTCCAAGGTAGCTTCTCCGTATGCCACAGTCAACATTCGGAATGCATCCGCGCACTTAATTTCGTTTTTCACACAAAATTTGATACAGGTTCTTTGATCCATTTTTTTTAATAGGTAAAAATCGAAGACGATCCAAAACACCTGCAAGCAAAGCAGCTGTCAACAATTAAGTGAACATTCAAAATGGCCAAGCTTGTCGGCATAAGTGAGAGACATGAGTACCAACATAAAGCCACAAAAAGATCGAAATTCGAATATACGTAACCCGCGAAAATTCAAAAGTCGTGATACCTTTTTAACACACCTCGTATAATTATGAATATCATTATACCACAGGTCTCCTGATTCAGGAATACAGGATGTGAAATATCAATACTCCAGTTATTTGATATACAGTGACCTTTATTGAAGACACACGAGATAACCAAGTGTGAACAACCTCTGTCTCATTCAAAATAACAGACGTCCGGAGACATCAAATACTTTCTACTTCCCTAAGTCCATTTCCCTAAGTCCTACGTCCATGGGTGTATATGAGAAACTCATTAAACCTTTCATTCGTTTTCACCGACGTTTTAAGGTAAACTTTTGATGAGTTATAATCCCAATCTACAAAAATGTTTTTTTTAAAAATATTTTTCTTATTATAACAACAATCACATAATTATTTCTCAATTTTAATAAACGTCATAGGAAATTAAGAAAGAAAAAAAAAGGCATCTCCTTATCGTGCAACTGAATGCCTTTTTTTTTCTTTCTTAATTTATGCCATTATTCCAGTACAATATCGCACATTTGTACTATTTTTTCACCTCATAAGAAATGTTACATGATGCGCCAATGATAATGATACTCATAATGATAATTATATAATGATTACCTCAATCATTATATAGGTTAGTTATTTACCGAAGCAAATAACGGATAAAACTTGCAATTTGTTTAATATATCGTAAAACAAAACATCTAACTTAACAAAATAGACATAACATCACATTTTGCCTATTTTTATTTATTCTGTTGGCACACTCAATTCCTTACACCACTTTGCATATAAGAGTATTCGAAGTGCGCTTAACAATTGTGAATCTGAACAAAAAATTGTAAAGAACACAAATAGAAATAAACCAAACATTTTTTTTAGATGGATAATAAATACAATATCCTGACACACATTATATATTTATAAACAATAATAGATATTAAAAAATCAATATATAATAATCGTTTGTGTATCAATAATCAATAACATACCTGGCAACAATGCTAATAATCCGCCATTAAAACTTTCCGAGAAAATTATAGCAGACGACACACACTACACCTATTTAGGTAATGAGATTGGCAACCTTGTTTTTCCGCTTTCACAGATTGAATTAATTACATAAACATTGTTTATATTTCTCTCTGATGATACGATATATAGTTTCTTTTATTTATATATATTCTATGAGTTAATTATTCTTTTTATCAATTTTTGTCTGATATATAACAATTAAATTGAGAGTATAATTATTTTATGTTTATATTCGATAATATGTGATATTTTTTCGATAATTTCATTTATTATTTGTTATGGAAATTTAAATTTCATCATTTTCATTAAAGATATATGTTATAGGAATTCTTATATTTTTATTCATTAAAATTCTTTATTTTTCTAATATTCTATGTTTTATAGGTTTGAAAAAGAAAATATTAGATATGACAATATTATTGAAATTGTTATTAGAAAGAGATCGAAAACAATATTGCCTCTGTGGAGATATTATGATAATCATTTAAAAGGTATAACGACGTTTGACAAGTTTTACCGCACATGTTTCTTTTGAACGAAATATCGTAATTTAATTTAAGGAGAAATAACGACTATTTCTATCCTTAGGAATGAAGTATGAAAGAATGAATTGTGAGAAGAGTAATGATGAACGGAAAAATAAAAGTGTCCAGGTATAAAAGGTATACTTTTATAAGATGGGCTATATATCAAAGCTGTACATTTTAAAAAACATAATGAATGAATTTATGCAATTAGTGAAATGAATATGCAAAATAGAATTGGGAAGGCTTGGCTCATTATTGGTTAATCTTCCCAGAAATTTGACCAATTTAATCTGCCACAACTCTATCAATTTTGCATATTCAGTCTACATATTATAACGTAGAAAATCAAGAAAGACAAACTTCAGGATGACACAGCAATTTATTTATGGCAGGAACTAAATCAACATTTATAAGATACAAGATAAGCAATGAGGGAAGTTTCCAGGGTAGTAAAATATAAATAACATTAATATCAAAATTAATACTCTGTAAATAAATTATAATATAGTTTTGCTGGCTCTCTCTTTAATTTCTTTGTCATGTGATCATTGAACTCTTTTAAACGAATAGAAAGAATATGTATTATATTCTGTAGATTATCGATTTTTTAAAAATATATATCCGTACAGGGCGGTGATATCACCGTCCTTGACTACGATTGGCTGTCTAAATCGATATTTTATCATCATCATCATCAATGATTATCATCATCAAATGTCATCGTCGATTTAAATCATCCATCATTCGACGCCAATTTGCCCCATCTCCTGTTAGGTGATGATAGGGTCTCTGTGATATTTGTCCCCTCATGTAGAATATTGATATTCAAAAAAAATTAAATACTTTTGTTTGAAGATGGTAACAACGCTATTACCGAAACGTTACACACTATTTATTTAGATTTGGTCTTATTGCCCTGTGTATATAATCTATAATCCAAATTGTGCCTTATTAATTTATATTTATTATACTAATAGATATTATGATGCCTTAGCGCGCCATCTGTTATGAAAATTCGAAATTATAGTCGTGTATGATTCTTTCAAAATTCAATAGAAATTGTTTAATTTTTAAAAGAATCATACGCGTCTATAATAGTTTCGAATTTTCATACTAATAGATGTTATAATATGAAGCAACAACGCGCCATTTACATATAGGAAATGAAAGTATTAAGTCATGAATGTTTCTTTTACACATAAAACAAACTTCTACTGTCCTTACTGCGATAAAAAAAAAACATTAGGAAGGCTTGGCTGAGTAGTGGTGAACCCTCCCAGCAGTTTAACCAATTTAATCTACCAGACCGCTTCTTAAAGCTCTAATACTGTATTGGATCATTCTGCTTTTATATGCTACACTGAAACGTGGACTCTCAGAAATGGTTTTCATCGCAGTAAGGACAGTAGAAGTTTGTTTGTGTATAAAAGAAACATTCGTGCTTAAGCACTTTCATTTACTACTAATAGATATACAATATATATATATTGCCACGTGGAAAATTAGGGAAGCCCAACTTCAGGATGAGACAACAATTTATTTCAGGCAAGAACAAACTATGAATGGTAAACAAAAGCCACGAGGGATATTTACAGAGTAGCAAAATATAAACATAAAAATGACCACTCTGTCAATAAAAATAATAAAATTAATAAATATTTTGTTACAATATATATAAACATTTTAAGCTTTAAATACGATTAATTTGAAAATAATTTTGAATTTATAACTTTAAAATATTGGTGTTCAATGGGATAGGTTTTTCCTCGACATTTTGATGCTAGGATTGTGTTTTAGATCTTTAGGGATTTTATAGTCTTGAATAAGATTTAGTTTTAAATTCCCGATAGTTCTTTAATTAAAGGATATCAGACGTTTATAAGAATAATTATATTTCTCTCTAATATATATTGTAGCAAAGTATTCATTATTTTATTAACAGATCATTAATTTTGATGTTTATATATTTTATTACTCTGCATGAACTTCTCTCATTGGTTCTCTTGTATTTTATCAATTTTAGTTTGTGCTTGTGACTTATATAAATTGCTGTGTCATCCTGAAGTTTGTCTTTCCTAATTTTCTACGTTACATTTGGTGGAGATGCTGGTAGATTAGGGAAGACAAACTGAAGATCGCCGAGAAGACCTAGAGGCCATGGGTGCTATGATCTACATTTTTAGAGACTGGCTCCAGGATTCCACCGCCGTGTCAAAGCCAAGACTTTCTTCCGAGATGACGATGTCCCTATAGACGATACGACAACAAAGTCGCTCTTCACGCCGCAAGAAAAAGGACGCAAAACTACTAGGAACAGAGTTCCAAGGCTCCGATGGAATCCTTGGTAGAAACACGTCAGATCCATATCAGTATCTACAATATTTGTAAGCTGTGGGTCACAGCTCCAATAGGGAAGGATCTGTTATTTATTATTTTATTAACAGATTATTAATTTTTATATTTATATATTTTATTACTCTGCCTAAACTTCCCACATTGCTTCCCTTATATTTTTATCAATTTTAGTTTGTACCTTAAATAAATTGCTGTGTCATCCTGAAGTTTGTCTTTCCTAATTTTCTATGTGTTACAATATTTTATCTTTTAAATAATCTTAGAAACAGGAGATACATCTCAGGTACAATGATCGAGGGGTTCTCTTATCTTCAAACAGGTCATTAACTCAACAGACGACAATAAAGAAGACATCCAAGAACACTAACCAAAGAGAATAATTCCCAGTAACAAGACATGCCCTACAGGGATGGGAGGTCAAAGGTCAGAAAAAAACTAATCTTATTTTTATACACAGCCATTCTGTCAACACCTGACTTCATTCTTTTTGTCCTTCCAATAGTCAATTTTGTGAGGTTTTTATAGTTCTTTTTTACTATTTTTTTCTCCATAAACCTTTATTTTTTAAAACAATATAGAATTAAAAAGGGAAAGTGATATTTTATTAGTTTAAATGGACGTTTTTTTATATAAATATATTGTGAACACATATACGTATTTGAGTAATATTACAATTTAGACTTTCAATGCTTTATCAAAAGATTATTAGTTTTTAATAAACATACGCATTGATACTCTAAGCTGATGTGTTAATAAAATCTTTTCTATCAATTACATTATAATTGAAAACACACACAGTACAATATATATTAAAATATATAATTACAGTGATGAAAACATTAAGATGCGAATGTTTCTTTTTACACATAAATTTAACTTCTACTCTGCCCTTACTGCGATGAAAAAATATGGCATGACTCATCAGTGGTGAACCCTCCCAGTGGTTTCGCCAATTTAATCTACCAGACCGCTTCTTAGAGCTCTAATACTGTATTGGATCATTCTGTTTATATATGCTACACTGAAGGATGGAATCTTAGAAATGGTATTTAAACAAACTATGGATATATGCTTATAGGACAGTAGAATTACATTTTAATATATGCATCGAGCAAAACTCTTCAAAATTATTCCTCTTTCGTGTTGACACAGAGAGGGTATACTAGACATCAGGAAGAGAGAAAATTACATTCAAGGTTGATAGGGTTATTTTAAAATACAAGAGGTCTACACTCTTTAAAAAAACTTAAGGAAGTTGAACCTTTCAGCATGTATATCGGGATTTAGACAATAACTCTGAAATATATTACAGTAACCTTTATTGAAGACACACGAAATAACCAAGTGTGAACAAAATTGCATCTGTCTTCTTAAAAAAAAATATATACGACCGGAAACATCAAAGACTTTCTATTTCCTTAATTTTTGTCCATGAGTGAAACAGCCCAGATACCATTCCACAGCTAAAGAACAATATCATTGGTGAAATTCCTTCATTGTGTCCCAGGTATATCTGACAGAGAGAGTTATCTACTTATATATTTGCCTTATTCTGTCTGTTTGTCTGTATGTCTGAAGCTCACGGATAGAATGCGCGCCCATTGGCTGCCAGCGAACACGTGGCCTCCCTGCCCCCCTCTAGACAACCCTGTTATCAGCTGTGCGATACATACACCTGTCTATAGCGGCCACTCTAGACAACCCTGTTATCAGCAGTGTGCTACATCCACCTGTCTAAACAGACCACTCTGTCTATAGCGGCCACTCTAGACAACCCTGTTATCAGCTGTGTGATACATCCACCTGTCTATACAGACCACCCTGTCTATAGCGGTCACTCTAGGCAACCCTGTTATCAGCTGTGTGATACATCCACCTGTCTATACAAACCACCCTGTATATAGCGGCCATTCTAGACAACCCTGTTATCTGCTGTGTGATACATACACCTGTCTATAGCGGCCACTCTAGACAACACTGTTATCAGCAGTGTGATACATCCACCTGTCTATACAGACCACCCTGTCTATAGCGACCACTCTAGACAACCCTGTTATCAGCTGCCTGTCTATACAGACCACCCTGTCTATAGCGGTCACCTTAGGCAACCCTGTTATCATCAGTGTGTTACATTCACCTGTCTATACAGACCACCCTGTCTATAGCGGTCACCTTAGGCAACCCTGTTATCAGCAGTGTGATACATCCACCTGTCTATACAGACCACCCTGTCTATAGCGACCACTCTAGACAACCCTGTTATCAGCTGTGTGACACATCCACCTGTCTATACAGACCACCCTGTCAATAGCGACCACCCAAGACAACGTTTTTAAAATATATTCGCACTCGGGTAAACCCCGGGCGTTGCCCGGGCCTTTCGTCTAGTAACAAATATTCTCCATTGAGGTCACTGTGGTCTATGCTGAAAATGACATTATTTGCTGGATATTATATTCCATCGCTGCCTGGCCGGCATTCATATTTCTTGAAAATAAAGATACTTTGGCCAATAAATCTTTATTTTCAAGAAATTATATTCCATGTAGAGAACATATTATTTTCAAATTGGTATATATTGTATATTGTTTATAAATATTGTGACCAATTTTTGATAATAAAGACAATATTCACAATGTCAAATGAAACGTATTTTCCCGCTCCTACTCTATATTTCCAATATAAGGTTGTCCCAAAGTTCGTGTTTTTCTTATTACTAGGCGAATAATATTATTAGGGCGAATACTACAATTACTTTATACATAATACAAAGACATTATACATAACGGCGAATAATATTGGTATTTAAATTTTTTTTGGCAAGTGTTTATGAACTATTGGGACAACCTTGTATCTTGGTGTTGACATATTCGAGTCTATAGATGGTATATATGGAAATAAGTAATATGATGTACCATATAAGTGTACTTCCTCGATATAACGATATATTACATCATTAATTATTGCTAAATCGAGATACACTATCCTATTAACACGGAGCTGTAAACATAGATAGCCAAATTATACAATTATAAACGCAAACATCAACGGTAACAGTAAGGAAATATAAGCCTAGAAAGTAGGCCTAAGATTTGACGGTCGAGGGTAACGATTGGCGGTGCAGAGGGTCGGCACCCCCCTCGGGTAATAGGTCGCACGTGAGCCGGCACTTAATCTGTCAGGGTAAACGGTCAAAGCGACCTTGCTATTGGCTAGCTTCTTTTTTTAGAACGGCGTTCCTATTGGTAACCTCTCATAAGATACCATTGTTAATCAATTCTTTTTGTTTAATTTATAAATCATTTATATATCTAATATACTAAAAACGAAACTATTTTTAGCGAGATTTATTTTCTTTTTTTTTTCTATAAATCACAACTTCCTACTGTATATATATGACTTGCATATAAACCAATAAAATTATCTTATTTCTACTTTTTTAAAGATTGTAGAAAAATTAACATCAAATTTATATTATTATCTGTATGTATAAGCCAATATATTTCTCTCTTCACTTTCATTTTATTATCTTTCAATCTTTTGCTAGAGAAAGTTACGAAAGACTAATATGTCTCAATAAACATCTTTTGTTTGCTTATTTGCATATTAAACATATCTACATAAATAATATGTGCATAATGGCTTTACAAAATAACAACTAGAAATAACCGAAAACACAATTTATCAGAGAGATCCTCAATATAAAATGTTCATATTAAGTATATAACGGATATATGTAAAGTTTGTGAAAAGAGCTATTATGCAAATCAAGACAGTTATAAATAAAGTGTGGAGACCAGATGCTGGTTGTCACCATGAAGTCGGAGGAAGACTTTGTGACATATCTTCAGACAACTCTGCATCATATCAACCAGAAGGCCGACTACATCGTGACAGTCCTTGCACACCGCGACAAGAACGCAGCCCAAGACATGCTCCTTATCTTGAAACTCCTGCTTGAGAAGTTGCTTCAAGAAGTTGACAAATCCATACTCAATATTCTAGCAGGAGATGTCTCTTTTACTTCCTCTGACATTGACTGCATCAAGATGGCTTCGGAATTTTAGGAAAAAAACCTTTTTTTTTACAATTGTCTTTCTAAAACCTTTTTTTTTTTGTATTTTGTCCATTCAGTGGACGCTTTATTTATTTTTGTATGTCTTGCATGGATTGGCAAGAATATAATTATTTTTCTTGTTTATAGATCTAAATATTTGGCTTTAAAATGTTGAGATAGAAAAGCTTTGTTTCCATAAAAAAACAAGTACATTATCTAGATCCAATATTATAGACCTATTAAAGTATGATTTGAATTTTTAAATTGATACCCACTTAAATTTTTTTATTGCATGGTAATTTTTAAAATGGCACACTGTACAAACAAATGTATTAAATAAATATTATATCTGATAGTACTCTACAGTGTTTGAGTGTTTCAAATTTTTACTTACATTTGAACCAGTAAAAGTAGACGCTGCCTTGTACTGCTTATCTAAGGATAAGAAAATACGACCTAGGTACCTCGGGATAAGTAAGAAGACACGGCCAGGTTACCTCGGGATAAGTATGGAGACACGGCCAGATTACCTCGGGATAAGTAAGATGACACGGCCAGGTTAACTCGGGATAAGTATGGAGACACGGCCAGATTACCTCGGGATAAGTAAGATGACACGGCCAGGTTACCTCGGGATAAGTAAGAATACACGGTCAGGTTACCTCGGGATAAGTAAGAAGACACGGCCAGGTTACCTCGGGATAAGTGAGAAGACACGGCCAGGTTACCGCGGGATAAGTAAGAAGACACGGCCAGGTTACCTCAGGATAAGTAAGAAGACACGGCCAGGTTACCTCGGGATAAGTAAGAAGACACGGCCAGGTTAACTCGGGATAAGTAAGAAGACACGGCCAGGTTACCTCGGGATAAGTAAGAAGACACGGCCAGGTTACCTCGGGATAAGTAAGAAGAAAAGGCCAGGTTACCTCGGGATAAGTAAGAAGACACGGTCAGGTTACCTCGGGATAAGTGAGAAAACACGGCCAGGTTACCTCGGGATAAGTAAGAAGACACGGTCAGGTTACCTCGGGATAAGTAAGAATACACGGCCAGGTTACTTCGGGATAAGTAAGAAGACACGACCAGGTTATCTCGGGATAAGTGAGAAGACACGACCAGGTTACCTCGGGATAAGTAAGAAGAAAAGGCCAGGTTACCTCGGGATAAGTAAGAAGACAAGGCCAGGTTACCTCGGGATAAGTAAGAAAACACGGCCAGGTTAACTCGGGATAAGTAAGAAGACACGGTCAGGTTACCTCGAGATAAGAAGACACGACTAGTAAGTAAGAAGACAAGGCCAGGTTACCTCGGGATAAGTAAGAAGACACGGCCAGGTTAACTCGGGATAAGTAAGAAGACCCAAACTAGTTATTTCGGGATAAGTAAGAAGACACGGCAAGATTACCTCGGGATAAGTAAGAAGACACGGCCAGGTTACCTCGGGATAAGTAAGAAGACACGGCCAGGTTAACTCGGGATAAGTAAGAAGACACGGCCAGGTTACCTCGGGATAAGTAATAAGACAAAATACATTGATTTATTTTTCCGGATAAGTAAGCAGAAATGGCCATGGTTCTAGTTACCTCGGAATAAGACACGACCTTTTATTTGTTAGCTCAGGATAAGTAAAACAGTACTACTTTTGAACTAGGAATTACCCAAATATTCAGTCAAACAACATTTAATCATTTAGATATCCATATATACAAGTTTATTGCCCCAATCTGATTTGTGTTTTTGTAGTTAATATAACTAAATTGCATACCGTGAGCATTCTATATACAGTTACGAGCGTCATTCCTCATCTCCTAATCAGTCATCTCTGTCACCGTTTGCTTTTTTTTTTGGAATGGCGCCCTCCTATTGGTTGGCTACGATCACGCCACCTTTGCCCCCCCCCCCATCATGCCACCCCCACTCGCTTTATCTTTTATGTAACTATTGTGTTGGAGCGGGTCGCTCCTTAAATAAATGCATATATTAGTTAATGACTAAATGGAATCCTCTCTTTCTTTTTCCCAGTAAGAGACGTCTACGGAAGCCAACAGTACATAGACAGATAAAGCCCATAGGCTATAGTTATTAACTAATATATGCATTTATTTGAGGCGCCAATTTATAATTGTAACAAATAGTATTTGAATAAAAACATTCAATCGGGTAAAACACGGGCGTTGCCCGGGTCATTCGGCTATTAACACTATATGTATGTAATGTTTAATAGTTTATTGCCAAACCCCTACAAATATAATTACAATAACTATATCTAAAATGAGAGAATGAGAGAGTGAAACATTCATATAGCCCCAAACTCGCCTAAAGATAAATTCTTAAAAGTCATATATATATATGATCAGACACATCAAGAGAGATAAATTTCATTCTTATTTAAATTACCAACTATGAAAATGTCTTAGGTTTATTTACATATATACTCAATATGTAAATGAGAAATAAACAAAGTTGCATAAAGCATACATAAATATATAAACTATCTGCTATCTAAAAAGCACATGTGCTCCTGGTCAGGATATGCCTTCTTTGTTTTTAATATATATAGTAATACAGACGACTGTTTATATTATATATATAAGGAATAAGAAAGAATGTATAGGAAAGAATAGAAATAAATAGAATCTCTGGGATATGTCAACATGGATTTGTCTGCAGACGATGACGCGGCAGTTCTTTTGGATCACATTAATCTACACCGGTGTGATAAATTATCGTCTGCTTTATATTTACAAAAAGAATATGCGTAAGAATAATTATGCAAATTTACATTAAATATATGCGAATGTTCTTTGAATGTATTTTCAAAAATTTCAAATATATTACTATTCTAACTATACCAATTAGTCAAAATACAATAATCGATAAAATGGCCAAACGATATCCCCCCCTTACCTATATGCAAATATTCCATACTCAACTACCTGTAGATAAATTATACTAATGAATGGAAAATTCTAGCTTTAATTTGTATGATTTAGTAGTTTTAAATAATACATATTTACATAATTAAATTAATATTAAAAATGGCATATCCTGACCAGGAGCACATGTGCTTTACAGAAGGCAGAGCGCCATCTGGTGGAACAGAAATCAACTAAACATTGATTTAGCCTGTTCCCTGATATTTGGCCAACCCAATTTCTTGATAAATCAAGAAAAGCCATCAACGAACCAGATGGCGCTCTGCCTTCTGTAAAGCACATGTGCTCCTGGTCAGGATATGCCATTTTTAATATTGATTTCAACACCTGATATTTTTATCTTTTATTTTTTCTTTCGTTTTTCATAATTAAATTAATGGTTAATAATTATAATTATATACCAAATATGATTGATTACTCAAAACTATAAAAATGAGATCTAATATGTAAATAAATAATACTATGAAAATTTCGAAACTATTATAGACGCGTATGATTCTTTTTGAAAATAAACAATTTCTACTGCCTATACTGCAAAGGAAAAAAAATTATGGGAGGGCCTGGCTCATCAGTGGTGAACCCTCCCAGTGGTTTCACCAGTTTAATCTACCATACCGCTGTTATATTGCATTTTCGATCTTCCTTTTATAGTGATACTGATGCTAGACTCTTGGAATGGATATTTTAGATGATTTATGCACATAAGCTTTGAGGACAGCAGAACTACATACAATTATAAATATATAATATGCTTCGAGCAATTGCTCTTCCGCGAACATATATTTTCTTGTATAAATATATTCACTATCTCTCTAATACGAGAAATGATTTATAAATACTTTGAAAATTTGTATATAAAATAGTTTGAACATTCACACGCGAATATCCACACAAGAAATAGCGTGTGTTTTGTAATAAATAAACTAAAAACCACTACCATATATATATATATACAAGGTGTGTCCAATAAATAATGAGACTGGTCAAAAATAAAGAAAAAATAGAATGATTAAAAAAAATTATTAGTATTTTTCAAAATAGTCCCCTCCCGCATCTATACATAATTTCCATCTCTTCTCCCATGATTTAAAACATTTAGAAAAGGCATCTTTCGGGATGTTCTTCAAGACCTTTTTCGAATCCGCTATGATGGACTCTCTAGTGTCAAATCTCCTTCCTTTTAGAGACATTTTGAGTTTTGGAAAGAGAAAAAATCATTTGGAGCTAGGTCTGGGGAATAGGGAGGTTGTGTTGAAGTATTTGGATGCCGTGTTTAGCCAAATAAGTCAGTACAGATGTAGCGGTGTGTGGTGTATTCATGATGGATAATCCAATTTTTGGAACTCCACATTTCACTTCTTTTCAGACGAATTGATTCACGTACACGTCTCATAATGTTTAAATAAGACTCCTTATTGATTGTTTGACCTTCCTCTAGATATTCATAATGCATAATTCCCTTTATGTCAAAGAACGTGACCAAAAACCTTGTATGTAAAACAATGTCTGTATTTTATACTTTATCATCACCTTTTAATGATTCTTTTATATAGATAGCACTATTTTCTCCAATTGAGTCTAAACAGATATTTCTATCTATTTATAAATAAAAATATTTAATTGTCAAAGTTATTATACAATATTATATTTAATTATGGAAATATAATCTATAATAAAACGGCCACCTCTCCCTTCAAAATAGACCCTAAAACTAAGCGCCATTTATTGACCGTCTCCCTAAACTAACGGACTCTGGTCAGTGACAAAGCCATTACACTACTTTATACAATAAATATATAAATATCGTTCCCCCCCCCCAAAAAAAAACATCAATTGTAGAAAGTTGTGTAAAGAATTTAAATGATTGCTAAACCTAGTTTTCCCATTTTAAAGTACTGTTGACGGAAATGCTGAGCGTAATTGGTGAAAGTTTTACATTCTGCCCTACATTCACGTAGGAACTATTTACCCAGCGTAGGTGTACCGCTGTTTTAATTCGCCTATAAATCTGGGTTTCCCGCAGCGCAGGAGCTTCTTCCTTCCTTCCTGCTTCCTTCGTCAGCTGCCTGGTTGAATGACACCTTCGTCTGCCTCATTATGAAATTATCGTTTGGTATTCTATTTCATAAAAATGGTCAAATATTAAAAAATATATATATTAATTAATTATCTCTCGTGTTATTTTTTCTTATCGTACGTGTTTGGTTTTTGTTTATATCGGTATGAATTTTTACCTATTGTTGGTATGTGTGTGTACGTCTGCCTCATTATAAATTATAGTTTGGTATTTTATTTCATCAAATTGGTCGAGTATTTTAAAAAAATATATATTTATTAATTATCTCTCGGTATTTTTTATTATCGTAGTGTATGGTTTTATTTTGTTTATCGGTGTGAATTTTGGGAAATATGTATATATAGAGAGCTATATCATTAATTTAATATAATATTATATACACTCATGAACAAAACTTAAGGAAGTGGAAAGTTTTTGATGTCGCCGGTCGTCTATATTCCCTTCCCATCCCTGGACACTTTTATTTTTACGTTCATCATTACTCTTCATAATTCACCCTTTCATACCTCATCCAATATTTCACCTTGATATAAAATTTTGATTTTTCATTGAAAAGAAACTCATGCGGTGTAACTTCAAGTGTCGTTTTGCAATCACAGGCCGCAATGTATTATATTGTATATATAAATATATATATATTTTGAAGGAAACAAAGGTAATTTTTTCACACTTGGTTATCTCGTGTGTCGTCAATAAAGGTCACTGTAATATATCTCAGAGTTATTATCTGAATCCCGATATACATGTTAAAAGGTACAACTTCCTTAAGTTTTGTCCATGAGTATAGATCATAGTTATAACCGCGTCTAATAAGCACCGTATTTATAATTAAAATATATTTTGTGTGTGTGAAATTAGTCAGATAGAGGAAGTGTCATTACTACAGGCAAAAAAAAGATGAATCAACGCCGATTATAATTGTAAGTATCTCTCTTGATACTATTATTTCTTAGAAAACTCTTTTCCTAAAACGAATTTTCATTATTAAACAATTTTATTGAGAGAAACAGAGAAACAGATCTCGGCTCATCAGTGGTAAACCCTCCCAGCGGTTTCGTCAGTTTAATCTACCAGACAGACCTTCTGATTGCATTAGGTCGATTGGCTTATATAGAGGGCACTATGCTAAGGAATTCTTGGTGAAAAAATTGATAGAATTTGGACATGGACTCTTATCTGGGACTTTATAAATACGTATATGGGGGTACTATAATACAAATAATATAAAGACATTGTAGAATAATCAAAGAAAAATCACAAGAGAGCGTATAGAAATGGACGGAATGATAAGGAAGACATCAGAAGAAGTACAAGAAATACAGAAGGACAAAAAAGACATTGAAAAAGAACGCACAAGACAAATTTAACGATCTACAAAAGGATGATGGGGGGAGATATTCAGGAGAAATTTGAAGAATTACAGAATGATAAAAGCGTTAAATAAAGAGAAATTACAGAAATGGACAGAAAGAAAACATCAGTAGAAAGCTCAGAAAAGAACAGAATGATAAAGACGCAACCAGTAGAAGATACAGGAATTACATATTGATAAAAGATACATCAGGATAAAGTGCAGTATAATAATGAACACACTTCGTGGACCAATTAAAGGAACTCACTGGTTTGACGGTCGCCGAGATGGTACATCGAGACAGAGATGGCTGACGTCGTGTTTGGGATGTAATACGTACAATGGGTCACAACGTTCGATCACGAATAAAATGATTGCAATAAATTATAATGGAAACATCAGAAGGAAGGGTTGACATGGACAGGATGAAGAACAAAAGGTCAGAGGAATGTGAAGAAAGGGACTAAAATGAGAAAAGGAACACCAGAAAAATGAACAGTGAGTTGTAGGAAGGGCGGGCAAGGTATGTGTCGACATACCTCAGCATAAAGCAAGAGCGAGGAAGTGCTGAAAGAGTTTTAATTAGTGAAACCTGAGGAAGTCCTCATTTAGTGAACGAAGGAAGAGGTCGTACTTCAGCTGTTGGTTTACGGCAGTAGTGGCTTCCGCATTGTGCTTACTTCTGGATGTAGTACGGAAGTACTATGTTACATGGAGTACTCTCTCTGTACAAATATGCCGGGGCACTACCACTCACCGCTATCTTCACTTCACACATATTGAATGGTAAATTTACAATTATTATATATCACCAATACATAGTTCCAAAATGTGAACTAGACGTGAGAAGTTGTGGTAAAACATTATTTTTAGATGGAAATTTTGTCCATGGATTTGGCCTTGCTACTTTGCCAGCTAAGCACCTCTCTTGCAGATTGTGAGAATTCCATTAGATTCCTTGTGGATCTCATGGAATAAAGATAGCCCTAGGCTAATGAGGGCAATTATCCTGAAACTATGGTCTATAGGTGGACGCTTCTCAGTTTGCATAGCTGGTGTTCTGGCTTTGTCACCGACCCGAGGCCGCTAGTTTGCGGCGACGGTCAGAAGACAGCCTCTAGCTTTGACGTCTATTTTGAGAGGAGAGGTAAATGTTATCTTTATAGATCATTTTTAGAGTTATACATTTTGTAAAGTAAACTGATTAGTTACCTAAAGTCTTAGATAGCCATTATAAAGGAGACCATATCAGAGAGCTCTACTGACGACATTCAAACAAGAAAAATTGCATCGTTCTCTTCAGTAAATAACAACATTCTAGAATCATATGGACACTTAGACCACAGGCCGACTATAAATAACAATCCAGAGACTTTATACGCCGAAGCTCCTCAAACATAACATACATTTTTTTTTTCTATAAATAACAACATCCATCAAACAGGAGACCACCAGACATCCACTGAATGTATTCCACCAAGACTTGGACTGTTCTTTATTCACAATAATTTGTGATATTAAAAACAAAACCGAGAATTCAAACTTCACACACAAATGTATAAGATCAAATTTAAATAAACTAAGATCAATAATTTTATTGAGATTTCCAACATCAAATAAACACGGAAAAGTAGCTTGGATTAATTAAAAATATTTACTGTATTGGAGTGTGTGTGTTAACTATATATATATAATTGGTTTATTAAAATTACTTCAGTAAATATATCCACAATGTTCTAAATAATATAAAAAATAGACTACAAAACTATTTTATATTTTAAATTATAATTCAACATATATCTACCTTTTGCTTCACTCGAAACAATTCCAATAAACAGGGACAAATACTTCCAGAGCCCCGTTTGGTTACTTGCACTCGCTGGTGGGGTTGGACTTTTGTAAGAATCGGGGGCCATTGGAGCATTTTTTTTTAAATCAGAAAAAAAGTGCCCAATGCGGGAATCGAACCCGGGTCATAGCGGTCGAAAACCAACGGTTTAGACCAAGCATGTCAAACTCGCGGCCCGCGGGCCTCATGCAGCCCACAACGAATAAATTTGCGGCCCACCAGACAATATATTTTAATATATATATTTTTTATAAATAAATAAAAAAATTAATAAAATTTGTAGCCTAATTTTTAAAAATTGTAATTATACATAATTTATTTATTAATAACGAACCACTGGTCGCCATACATAAGTCGTAAGTTTTGATAATATTATACCTACATACATAACGTTGCAAGATTTTTCCTTCATGGTTGACATAACAAAACACTTGTCGGATTTAAATTTGAAACTGCAAGGAAAGGATCAGATCATTACCAACATGTGTGACCAAGTTAATGCATTCAAATGTAAGCTAGTTCTTTGGGAAAAGCAGTTGAAAAACGAAGATTTAATGCACTTTCCGACATGCAGCATGTACAAATCAAGTTTAGGTGAAACTGCATCGTATCAAAAATATGCGGAAAAAATTTTAAGTCTTAGAAATGAATTTGAAACAAGGTTTTCTGATTTCAAATCTTTGGAAGGCAAGTTTACTTTGTTTTCTTCGATTTTCTCGATAAATATAGAATCAGTACCTAATCATATGCAAATGGAGGTAATAGATAGCCAGTGCGATTCAGATTTAAAGGCAAAATTCATTGAAGTTGGCGTTTCTGAATTTACAAATATTTGCCAGCCAGATTTGAAAACACTCGAAAATTAGCATATGAAATTATGTCCATGTTTGGAAGTACTTATCGGTGCGAGCAGTTATTTTCACTTATGAAAGGAAATAAGTCTCCAATCAGATCGAGAATTACTGACGTTCACCTTGGGTCAGTTTTAAAATTAATCACTGCGAACAAGATTTCCCCCGAAGTAGGAAAGATGGTAGCAGAAAAGAGGTGACAAATATCAGGGAGAAAATATTAACTTTACTTTCTTTTTTCTTATTAGTATTTTTTAAAATAAACCTACATAAATGTTACTATAAAAATTTAATGACTTGTTTTCTTTTTTGCGGCCCACATAATCTTATTACTTTTTTATTTGGCCCGTGTTAGGATTTGAGTTTGACATGCTTGGTTTAGACCATCCTTCCACCGATCCGACGCTCTAATAATGTAAATGAAGTGTACGTGAGTAACACTTTAAATCTTTTAAAATTCTCTTTGAATCTCTCTTCAATTAGTAGATTACGTTGATTAAACCGAGGGAGATTTTAGATCTGAGGCATACAATTACTTTTAAGATATAAATAACATAATAGACATTTAAATTTACAAAACTCACTAAAAGGGTTGAATAATTTTTCTTTTTATCTCTGTGTTGAGAATAAGAATGATATTCTAATTGTGTTTGCCATTATAAATATGGTCTGATAAAAAGTTTGTGCAATGTTTCCGTTACGTGTATCTATTACACTCGTTAAAACTAATTACCCATTCAAAACGTAAATTGTATAATTAAAAAAAAAAAAAAAAAAAGGAAGTCAAACAATGTTGAAATTCTCTCCAAACGTGACATAAAAAAAGAAGGGCGACAAACGCACGTGACGAATGTAAACTTCCAGAACAAATTGGCAAAACTAACAGACGAACACATACACGCGCATGCGCCGTGATGCAGACGATTCCTTTGTTTAACTTTCCAATTTAGCTGTGGTGACACTTGAGCCCCATTCACACCTTTTCTTCACACTTCATAGTTTCTTCAAATTTTTCCCTCTTTCTATTCAGAAAATTTCCCCTATTTATTCAAATAAATATATTAAAATTTTTATTTTTTATCATAATGACATTGGATTCACATCGAATAGGAGCTATAGACGATCCAGGGTGTGGAGAGAGAAGGCAGGATTCCAGTCACCTGCTTATTGAATGTCTTCCAGAACTACAGAAATCGGGAAGACATTGAATACAAGGATATTTTTATGTTTATATAAATAGAAAGGCCTCATATTTAAAATTTAGGAAATTCTGTAAATATATCTATGATTTTCTCTCTTGGTTGAAAAAACCGTAATGCTAAACTATGTATTTGTATTTATTACATTGGTTGTTCCTAGGTAAGATGTGGAATCAAGCATGATTTTAATGTTCATTCCTTTCTTTTCTTCTTTAAAATTCTACTCAAACCTTGTAATTCACCAATAGTTTATGTAATATAGTATCTGAAATGTGTGTTGTTGCTTGACGTAAGCATCCCTTGTGGGGATATTGCGTCTGATTTGATGATAATTAATTAATAATCATATCATCAATTATATAACATCTTCTATTTGAATCTAAAATATAAACGATAGCAATGGGTTTCTTTATTCATGAAAAATCTTTGCAAGATTTCAGATCTTTACAATCCTTCCACAGGCATAGCTGTAAGATGAGAGAATGAGGATATACACCTAGCTTACACGTGAGGATATACACCTATGCCTGTGGAAGGATTGTAAAGATCTGAAAGCTTGCACTTTGCACGAATAAAGGAACGTATTGCCAGTTGTTATCTATTACTATGATATTCTACAGTAAGTTGGTGATATGGCCTGAAATTTATCCATGCCCTAACATTATTAATCCAGGTTGTCTATCCTCTATTATTGACATTATGGACAATAATTCCTGATAATCATCTGGCGTCTCACCCTTTCTCTTCTTCTTTCAGGTATTTTATCGCAAGAAATTCCTTCTTATCCTAAGCTATAATCGTGTAAATGAAGCGTACGTGATTTATCTTCTGCTATAATCATCCAGTAATATAATATATTTAGTGAATTCACACAAGGATATCCTCTCAAAATACGTCTCACAAAATTCAAGAATCTATAGTCACTTCCCTTACTCTATTATTATTATTTTAACGCGCATATTTTGTTGATTGTTCATTTTTATTAATCATCAACATTTTGAATGTACGTTCAGATTAGTTTAGAATGTACAAAAAGTGCTGCGAAAAATCCAGGATTTAAAAACTAAACGGGAGGATTATGATTGAACTACAATCGAAATGTAAAATATTTAAGGTAAAAGTGTTTCGTTATTCTCTGTAATTAGATATCGATTGTTTTAAGTATTCTGGATTTTGGCATTGTTGGTGGGTTCATTTAAAGAGGCATTAAAAATAACATTTTGTAGTGGTTCGCATGGAGAAATTTTTTCTGCTAAATAATTTTTTTCTACTTTATATTTTAAAAATTCATTTCTTTTGGCCAGGTGGAGAGGGCCTTCTTTTTTGAGTCTTAAATTTTATAGTTTTAAAATACTACTAAACACAAATTCCTTAAGTTTTGTCTATGAGTGTAGGTAGGAATAGAAATTTAAAGTTTTCTATAGCTAACTTAAATAGATAAACCTCAACTTTAGTTTTTCCAACAAAGAAATTCACAGAACAAACCGCCAAGAATGAAGTATACGAGGTTTTTATCATACTAGGTTGAAATCTTTTGACAATCCTCCTTCAAGCTAATAAAGCCATATTAGAAGTATTGTTCCTGGTACTGTAAACAAAGCGAAGGCCTATGTTCGGAATGCGATATCGTGAGATATGCAAATTGGACGGGAGACACAATAGCACAATCAGATTGGTGTGACGCAATCGCTCTGACCCCTACATGTTGGCATCCTTGTTGAAGAGAAAGACACTTTAGCTCACTTTTCCCACTTTTACATAAACCACACAAATCTCTCAAATTGGATGCCACAATTACCCGACTTCACTTAACCATTCTTAATACCATTAATGAAAAGCAAGTCATTCTTTTCTGTAAAATATTATAAATTTCCGAGATGATTATATCTTGTTAAAAAAATCCCAGATATACTCATAGACAAATTTAAGATAGTTGTACCTTTCAGCATGTATATTGGAACAACAACTCTGAAATATATTACAGTGACCTTTCCTCTAACAGAGGAATCGATCAAGAATAACCGGATTAAGATGGTTTATAAAATAATGGAAAACTTTTCCTGTCTGTTCTTAAATTCATCACTGATCGAAAATTATGCGCAAAATGATTGTCAAAACTTCTAACACGAGAAATGATGTAAATTCGGAAAGAGATTTTGATTTAGTCTTCACGGATATGTGGAGAAATGTGGTGAGACTTGAATTTATTATTATTATCATCATTCTTTAAATGGCCAATCAATACAATGGACCCATAAAACATTGCCAGTAAATAAAAACAAGCCTTTCCCTTTCCAAGGATTAATCATGATCTCTATCTTTTGGGACCAAGAAGGGCTCTGATATTCATAGACACTCTTGTAATAAATTCTTTTTTTTTGCTTATCCCTAGTACACGTGGTACAGGCCATGATAATCATGGTGGGTAGAAGTAGGCGACTGCTTTTACTGTAAGTGCACCACATGTCTACTACACATATGAAAGCAGTTCGACTTTGCACTTACAAATGTACCAGAGATCCGTTTGGTTACTTGCACTCGCTGGTGGGTTTGAACTTTTTCAAGAATCGAAGGCCATTGGAGCATATTTTAAAAAATAAATTATTCTATCAACAAGGAAAGATATTGTAAATCATTAGAAAATCCAAAAAAAAAGAGCAATTGAAATAAAACAACTCAACTTAAAAAAACACCCAAATCAAATTTCATCAGGATAGTGCGATACCTCTCATGGCACACCTGACTTTGGCAAAGATTGCAGGGTATGGGTGGACTTTGATGTCTCATCCTGCGTACATCCCTGACCTGACACCCTTAGACTTCTTCTTCTTTGAAATATTAAAGAGTTTTACGTGGTAAAATATTTGAAAGTGAAACAATTTTACTCCAAGCTGTTAGATGGTGGTTCAGAGAGCTGGATAAGGCGTTTTACCAACGCTGGATCAGATGTGTACAAAGGGAAAGCGGATATAAGGAAAGATTCTAATATATAGAATATTATCCCATTAAATTTTCCATTGCAGTAAGGGAAGTAGAAAATTGCTTAATTTTTAAAAGTATCACACGCGTTTATAATAGTTTCGAATTCTTATAACAGATGGCGCGCTAATGTATCATATAGAATATATGTCGTACCACTATGCAGTCATGGGGCCACTGGTTTCAGGCCTCAATGGGTAACGAAAGATCTGCCCTGACCGGTGTCGGCTTCACTTACTTTCTCGCCATCTCTATGGTGATATCCAACATGTCTCGTCCTTTTGTGCAATTCCACGCCTGAAACCATTCTAAACATTGTGGCCACCACGACTGCAACCAACATGCCACAGTACAGTCATCCTACAGCATAAACAACAACTACATTACTACATATATTTATATTTGAGTCAAAAGGCGATCCATTAATTAAGATTATATAAAAAGGCGTACCTGGATCTGTAAAGGAAAAAAAAAAACATTTTTTTTTCTTAAAATATTTCGAAAGATTGCTCCCTCTTTCTCAATTTATTGTACAGTGAATTTAATTTGCAAATTATTGTGATCACATGAAAACAAATTTTTCATTGGTCAAAAATAATTGTTGATAATAATACATTAAAAAATTAATAAAAATAATAATACAATAAAATATTATGAAAATTAAAGGCTTTTTAGAATGCAGTATTTTATAAAATGTTTTTGAAACAAAATGTAAGGAAGCAAGAATAAGAAACAAATAAAGTTGACTGCGATTATTATAAAATAAATTAAGTTAAAAGAGACACATAAGGTTCGGGGATCTCTTCATATCTGTTTACACTAGCAGGGTCCTTCATTGATGCTATGGCCTCCAGGAACTTCCTCTGGTGTGAGTTCTGGATGCCCCTGTAAATAGTGGAAGTATTTTCCCAATCTGGTTGATGTCCCGATCGGAGACCATGCTCCACCATGGCAAACCTTTCATTTGCATACTTCCAAGAAGATTTGTGTTCTTGGAGTCTGGTCCCAAGGAAACGGCCTGTCTCTCCAATGTAGGATACATTGCAGCTTTTACATGGGATCCTATACACAACGTCCTTTGTGTTCCCTATCTCTTTTTCTGCTTTGTAATTGTATTTCGGACTATAGTCTTTAAAGATGGTGCATTTTTGAAAACAGTGGTTATTCCGGAATTTTTTAAAATATGAGCTATTTTCTCAGCTCCTGCTCCATATGGCATTATACATTTATTTTTAAAAACTTTCTTACTATGAATGCTATTAATTTTATATGAATGTTTATTGATAAATTCCTTCCGTATATCCATTCGATATTAATTCTTCCTGGATAGTGTTCAATTCTATCAAACAAGTGTTTTTAGAAAACCTAGTCACTCACCAGTATACCTCCATGCCAACTCCTTTAGTCCTATCTGCCATAAAATTTCCCTTGTAAAAACTCTCAACAAACGTGCCTTCACACATTGCTCCACTGATGAACTTAAATATATAGAATTGAACACTATCCAGGAAGAATTAATATCGAATGGATATACGAAGGAATTTATCAATAAACATTCATATAAAATTAATAGCATTCATAGTAAGAAAGATTTTAAAAATAAATGTATAATGCCATATGGAGCAGGAGCTGAGAAAATAGCTCATATTTTAAAATATTCTGGAATAACCACTGTTTTCAAAAATGCACCATCTTTAAAGACTATAGTCCGAAATACAATTACAAAGCAGAAAGTGGAGATAGGGAACACAAAGGACGTTGTGTATAGGATCCCAGGTAAAAGCTGCAATGTATCCTACATTGGAGAGACAGGCCGTTTCCTTGGAACCAGACTCCAAGAACACAAATCTTCTTGGAAGTATGCAAAGGAAAGGTTTGCCATGGTGGAGCATGGTCTCCGATCGGGACATCAGCCAGATTGGGAAAACACTTCCACTATTTACAGGGGCATCCAGAACTCACACCAGAGGAAGTTCCTGGGGGCCATAGCATCAATGAAGGACCCTGCTAGTGTAAACAGATATGAAAATATCCCCGAACCTTATGTGTCTCTTTTAACTTAATTTTTATATATAATAATCGCACATGTCAACTTTATTTGTTTCTTATTCTTGCTTCCTTACATTTTTTTCAAAAACATTTTATAAAATACTGCATTCTAAAAAGCCTTTAATTTTCATAATATTTTATCGTATTATTTTTTTTTATGTATTACTAGCGGACGTACCCGGCTTCGCCCGGGTTTTACCCGAGTAAAGGTTTGTCTAACGAATCTCTCGATAAAGTGAACGTTTTTTCCCCGGTCCCTTGAAAAATACTCGATAAGTTGAATAAAATCAATATTAATTGGTTCCCTCCGTAATTGGAAGTTAAAGGAATAGTATATTGCCTTGGAATTGTATCATTATTCTTGTATTGATGTACCCGGCTTTGCCCGGGTTTTACTCGAGTAAAGGTTTGTCTAACGAATCTCTCGATAAAGTGAACATTTTTTCCCGGTCCCTTTAAAAATACTCGATAAGTTGAATAAAATCAATATTAATTGGTTCCCTCGGTAATTGGAAGTTAAAGGAATAGTATCTTGCCTTGGAATTGTATCATTATTCTTGTCTCAAATAAATTGCCGTGTCATCCTGAATTTTGTCTTTTCTAATTTTCTACATTACAAAATCATCGTATCATCATGATAATATTTAGAGCAGATTGTTGAATTATAACAGATAAATTAGAATATTTATCTTGATTATTTTTAGGCGAAAAGTTATTTCAAAAATTTTATTTGCTAGAAACCTTCCCAGTACTATACTAAATAACTTCCCAAAGTTTCATGGCGTTCCAATGAGTGGTTTGGTCAGGCATAAAGGACAGACACACATACATTCATTTATATATATATAGATTATCAATAATTGTTTTTGACCAATGAAAAATTTGTTTTCATATGATCTACAATAATTTGCAAATTAAATTCACTGTGCAATAAATTGATAAAGAGGGAGCAATCTCTCGAAATATTTTGAGAAAAAAATTGTTTTTTTTTCTTTACAGATCCAGGTACGCCCTTTTATATAATCATATATTTATATGTAATTCTACTATCCTAAAAGCTTATGTCCATAGTTTTATTGATTATCATTTTTAAGATTTCACCCTTCATTGTAGCATATATAAGCAGAATCGTTCAATACAGTATTAGAGCTGTAAGAAGCGGTCATATAGATTAAATTGGCGAAACCGCTGGGAGGGTTCACCACTGATGAGCCAAGCCCTCTCAATATTTTTTCATCGCAGTAAGGACAGTAGAAGTTTGTATTGTGTATAAAAGAAACATTTATGCTTAAATCCTTTCATTTTATATATATAGATAACGCGTTATTGCTTTGTGTTAATATAGAATACTGTTAGGAGTTATTATATACAGGGGGTTTCAGTTTGTCAATAAAAATGTTATTACCGATTGTGTATTACGGCGTATTTATTGACTGAACCTTATTTATTTTTTACCATTTTATGAATTTTTTTCTAAATACAGTAATCCCTCGTTAAGACGAACTCAACGGGAGAACGAAAAACCCTTTTCGTCTTAAAATAATATATACCGAATTCGTATAAACCGAATTCGTATTAGACGAATTGAATTCGTGGTATCCGGGGGTTGTACTTATGTACTACTGATGAATAAGGAAACTACATTTCTGAGGAATAACGAATAAATTTATTTGAAAACAATATTAATGAAAATATTTTATAATTTTAAGGAACAACAATTATGTATATGTATGTACATAAAGTATTTTATTTTAAAAGACAATATGGATAATATAATCACACTTTAAATTAATCACATTTTAAAACACAAATAAAAAAGAACAACAAAAGAAACAACTTACATAATATACTTGGTACATACAATGTTTATGTGTATGCAGCATATGCAGTATGCATAGAGTATCCTATATCTGTGTTTTCTCTGCAGGCTTCAGAAAGTCTGTTATAGAGTTTTGGTGGTATTTGATTGGGCACTGTTTCAGACACTCCCTTCTTATTTTATCCAGGTCATCTTCAAAATGAACATAAATATCCGCAGAGGTTTTGGACAGCTCTGGAGGGTTTCGAGGGCCGCGATTACTTCCCCTCTAGTAGGCATCATTATCTCTTCTTTCACCTCATCGTCTTCTGTTTCTTCTTCTTCCTTCTTTTCTTCTAATTCGGGTGAACCGCAAATTTCCAACCCTTCATCCAGGGCAACATACTCCAGGAAAGTCAAAGTCTCAGCTGGGTTTGTAGCTGAAAGGAGTTTGGTCCATTCTTCAGGCTCATCAAGCATTGTTTCTGGAAGTGAAAACGAATCAGCTGTTTTTTCCACACCCAATGAGACACTTATTTCTTTAGCCTTTTATTTGACAAGTGTGCCGGATACAGGAATATTATTTTGTCTACTTTTTTAAAACCATTTTGAAAGCTCATCTTCCACGTCTTGATGGGATGCTTTTCGAAGGCGTTTTGAAGAGCTCGAAGACCCTGAGGCAACAGTCGCATCTATTTTTTTCTTTGTTTTTTAGAATGGTTGATAATGTGGATTTCGCAATTTGACAATTTTCGGCAATTTGCGACTTAGATAACACTCCACGTGCAACTTCGCCCAAAATTTTCCTTTTTAAGGCAAGATCAATGGCGCTTTTTTTTCGCGGTTTAGATGACATGTTTATGTAGGTTATTTTATGGAAGCCCAAACAATTCACACTTCGATTATTTAGAATTTAATAAATTTTATTTCAAGCGCATTATTTTATGATACAATCAATTAGTCGGTTATAAAAAAGAGATATAACAAATAGAAATAAGTCCTTTTTCTTCTGAAAGCTCGATTTACACAGATTATTATTCACAGAATATATTTTTATTATTTATATTATATTTGAAATTTTTAAATATATGTTTTGTATAAAAATTATATATAAGAATAATATAATATTCTGTGAAATTCCGTGAAAGCGTGCGCTCCTTGGCTGCTGGCTGGCAGGGGTCACCATGGCCCCTACATTTATCAGTCGAGAAAAACAGCAATACTGGCACAATAGAGTCGAAATTTTCCACTGATTGAGTACATGGAACGACCAAGGGGATGGTTTCATAGAAAATGAGTCATCATAACAAACAAAGGATGAATGTTTACACAAAAGACAAAGAGAGCCAATACTTGATATCAACGGCGTTTTTGTTGTTTTAATAGTTTATTGTTTTACTTATAACTCGCCTTTAAAAACATATTATAATTCGTTTTAACCGATTGATTAGTTCTGCTGGGGGCTAAATTTAATTCGTATTTCGTCATAACCGAATATTTCGTCTTAACCGGCAAAATCTCTTTGGAAAGCATTGAAATTTAACGGGGGAAAAGAAACGGTTCGCGCAAACCGAGAGTTCGTATAATCCGAGTTCGTGATAACGAGGGATTTCTGTACACATATTTATTATAGAAAAATAGTTCCTAAAAAAAACAGAATTTCAAAATTCAAAATATATACTAAATAAACTATTAATATAATATATAATATATATATATTGTAGAACGACATTTGAAAATTATCCCGCAAATGTTTCTTTTGAACGAAAAATCGTAATATTTTTTAAGGGGAGAACTAACGATTATTTCTAACCTTAGGGATGAAGTATGAAAGGATGAATTGTGAAGAGTAATGATGAACGGAAAAATATAAGTGCCCAGGGATCGGAATTCCATATATAATTATTCGTATAATTTCCATGTATAATTTTCAAATGTCGTTTTACAATCATAACCCGCATTATATTGTATTATATATATATATATATATTGGTACAGCCTACTCCACGCTGACGAGCGCCAACAGCGCGAAACGCGTTCGTGGATGGCTTTTCTTGATTTATCAAGAAATTGGGTTGGCCAAATATCAGGGAATAGGCTAATCAATGCTTAGTTGATTTCTGTTCCACCAGATGGCGATCTGCCATCTGTAAAGCACATGTGCTCCTGGTCAGGATATGCCTTTTTATTTTTAATATATATATATTTATATATATCGGTATGTATATATATTAAACCCAATATTGCATAATGAAAAGAAATCGGTATTTAAAAAAAAAGCATTTATTTTATGAAAATAGAGCAATTAATATTTAATAATTACAAACCATTCCTTAAGATATAAAAACATACATAGAGCATTTTTTATTTCTCATAAATCAGTTCCGATACCTAGGGATGACCCTAGACGAGCACCTAACCTTCAAAAAACACATCGAAAACAGAATTAATTTGGCGAAAGCTGCCCAGCACCGACTATCCCTGCTTCTAGGACCGAAAAGCAAATTATCCCTTAACTGCAAAAGAACCATTTACACGTCAATAATAAGACCAATACTCATATACGGCCACCCCATTTTTATGACAGCACATAAGACCATCCTTAAAAAGCTAGAAGTCTTTGAAAATAAAATGATCAGAAAAATCATGTCTCCACCCTGGTTCGTTCGGAACACAATCCTCAGGAACGATCTAAATATCGAAAACATCAATGACTACATTATTAGACAATCATTTAAATTCTACGAAAAATCCGAAAATTAGAAAACTCCACCTTTAAGGAAGCCACAAACTACAAATGCGGAAAAAGGAAAATAAGAAATTTAAAACCTAAACAAATTCTCCATCAATTAAGTCAGAATGACGAAAAGTGGTAAAAAAGGAAAAACAAACCCACCTTGAATATCAAACAAGCCAGAAAAAACCTTCTCAAAAACAATATCCCCAAGGACCTGAGAATCCGGACCCAACGACATCATTATAAATTATAATTGTAAATGAATTATAATCATAAATCATTGTGGACGAGTGGGAAACACCCTCGATTCCCGACATTCATGAACCGGGATCCCGCATTGAACCCTTTGTTTTAATATGTGAATAAACCTCACATATTATTCATTGTTGTAATTATCATAAACTAGGTTGCTCTTGTTGAGCTGTACCTAATAAAGTGATTTTGGAACAGCATCATAAATCAGGATAAATCCCATAAATAAACATTTTTTAAAATAAATGATTATATGGATTGGTTCAATTTTATAATATATATATACAAAAGCACAGGGCGCCTCTCCCGTCAAATTAAACGTCAAAACTAGATACCATCTATTGACCGTTTTTGCAAACTAGCGGCCTCGGGTCGGTGACAAAGCCACAACACCAGCTTTGGTAAACTGAGAAGCGTCCACCTAGAGACCATGGTTTCGGGCTAATGGCCCTCGTCAGGCTAGGGCGGACTTTATTGCATGAGATCCACACGGGATCTAATGGAATCTTGACAATCTGCCAAAGAGGTGTTTAGCTGGCAAAGTGGCTGGGCCAATAGATGGTGTATAGTTTTGATGTTTATTTTGACGGAAGAGGTGCCCTGTGCTTTTGTAGATCAATTCACTCCCGGCAAGATTTCCATATATATATCAAAAAAGGCATATCCTGACCATATTCACATGAACTTTTAGATGGCAGAGCGCTTTCGTTGATTGTTTGCTAAAGGTAAGAAACCAGAGAGAAAAAAAATCGGCAATGACAGACCACAGAAAGTGAGAGTACTTACAGACATTACTGTTGACAGTCCCATTCCTCAGCACGCTCAGGACTATGGCCACAGCGACACAGAAGGGATGAGAAGAAGTCCCCGGGACCTTCCACAGAGGACCGGGAGGACTGGAAAAGAGTCTGTAGGCCAGGAAGGCTAGGAGAACACCAACGCCGAGAAACCCGGCGAGCCAGCTGACGTCCAACATTTGGAATACCACTTTCTTCCACAGCGTCGACCCCTTTCTCCGCCCGGGACACTTTCTCCCCCTCGTGGCGCGGTGTTACACCAGAACCTCCCTGGAGAGACCTGCTCAAACATACATACTAGTCTCTTCTAGAGGTAGCAAGCCTATTATTAGAAGTTGTAAGGTCAAGTAGTTTTGGTGAGTTTACAGAGGCGGTCGTTTTTGAGGAAGAATTTTCCTTATAAGAAGTCTTGCTACCTATTTCCCCCTCATTGTCGATCTGAAATACAAATCATTAGTATAATCCATTACGTTCGAGTCTATATAGAGAAATTCTAACTACTCCAGAAAAAAGCAAGTAAACAAAAAGGATTATTTGAAACATTTTACCTAAATAACTATTACATTTAGACTTTGGAATTTTTTTTCGTGTTACCAAAAGTCCCGTCAACGCGCACACGCAAGAAAAATAATTTTCCAAAAATAAGAATTCCATATATAAAATATCTTTTTTTTTCTCAAAAGAAATAAATTTAAAACAATATTTAAAATATTCAAATTGAGTGAACAATTAGACGAAATGAACTTAAATTAGAATCAATTTATGAAAATATTGCGAGTTTAATAAAATTTCAATTTTTATATTTTTCATAAATTACAGAAAAACAACGAAAAAAAAAAAAAAAAACAAGAACTACATCTTGTATATATAAAACACTGAAGATATAAGTTTATTTTATTCTACATATTATATAACGGGATAATTCCCCAATTTTAAAAATATTAAAGTCTATCCTAGTGAATATATATTTTCTGTAATATATATATACTGGCGAAACCGCTGGGAGGGTTCACCACTGATGAGCCAGGCCCTCCCATTAATTTTTCCATTGCAGTAAGGACAGTAGAAATTGTTTAATTTTTAAAAGAATCATACGCGTCTATAATAGTTTCGAATTTTCATCATTTTCAGATGGCGCGCTAATGCATAATAATATATATATATACTATATATCTAAATATAAAAATATTCTATAATTTAAAAAATATATTTTATTTTCATTCATTGATAGTTCTACTTGTTTTTTGACCATAGTTTTAGAATACGCCGACTTTTAATACTTGTTGTAAATATGTAGTTATCTAACCACCTATTTTTGAAATTCACTAATATATAATTCATTTCATAAATTCTATATAACTGTGAAAAATGTCTTATTGTAATTTTCTTCAAGTAATTTAAAATAAAAACTACTTGATAGTAAATAATTATTCTTCTGCTTTTCTTTCAAAATGACACGACTGCAAACGATACCATTAAGTACTCATGTACTCAAAAGAATCAGCAATTAATTTCTATCTCAAAATAATATTTATTATAACATATATATATATGATTATAATGTTCTGATGTTGAAAAGATAGAGAATTGAAGGTGCAGTCGTGAAAAAGTAAAGATAGTTATTTACTTATCAAGTAGTTTTTATTTTCAATTACTTGAAAAGAATTACACATTAAATATTTTTCACAGTAATATAGAATTTATAAAATGAATCTTATATTCATGAAATAAAAAATAGGTAGGTTAACTATACATTAACACAAAGCAATAACGCGCCATCTATACATATAAAATAAAAGGATTTAAAAGCGCGAATGTTTCTTTTATACATAAAACGAACTTCTACTGTCCTTACTGCGATGAAAAATATGTTGGGAGGGCTTGGCTCATCAGTGGTTAACCCTCCCAGCGGTTTCGCCAATTTAATCCACCAGACCGCTTCTCAGAGCTCTAATACTGTATTGAATCATTCTGCTTTTATATGCTACACTGAAGGATGGAATCTTAGAAATGGTTCAATCTAAGATTCCATCCTTCAGTGTAGCATATAAAAGCAGAATGATCCAATACAGTATTAGAGCTCTGAGAAGCGGTCTGGTGGATTAAATTGGCGAAACCGCTGGGAGGGTTAACCACTGATGAGCCAAGCCCTCCCAACATATTTTTCATCGCAGTAAGGACAGTAGAAGTTCGTTTTATGTATAAAAGAAACATTCGCGCTTTTAAATCCTTTTATTTTAACTATACATATTTTTAACAATATTCAAAAGTGGTTATTCTAAATCTATGGTCAAAAATGTAGAAGATTCAATGAAAGAAATAAAATGTTTTAAAAATAAAATAAAATTTGCATATATAGTTTATATGATATTTCTCCCCTGTGAAAAATATTTTTAAAAGGTAAAATTTAAAAATAAAATGGCAATTACAAAAATAATTAATTAAACGGAATCAAAATGTCTATAGAAATAATTACAAATTAAACAATGAAAATCAATCTCTTATTTTTTCAAAATAAACAAAATAAAGTGTGTTTATAAATTTTATATAAAAATTATCAAATTAAAAAATATATTGTTCTAGAATACAAAACATTACTCTGTAAAATCGATCGCCAGGTGTCGTAGCTTTTCCTATATAAATTCATTGTTGTTATTTCCCGTTGGCCGGCTCAAACCTTTTGTAATTATGTAAATAATATTTTGTTTTCCTCATTCTACTCGCCTTAAGTCAGGCAATACTTTCTCAAATTATGTATTCTTCATTACCTCAATTAAAGCAAATTGTGAATCAACCTTTATTTTATTAATATCTTTCTCAAGACTGCAAAACAATAATCTAAAAATAATCAGGATCAACAAGTAATAATTCAATATTCAATAATATTCAAAAATCAGCAGAAAATATTTTATATATATTATATATCTAAAATATAAAAATTTTCTATAATTTAAAAAATATATTTTATTTTCATTCACTGATAGTTCTACTTGTTTTTGACCATAGTTTTAGAATACGCCGATTTTATATACTTGTTGTAAATATGTAGTTATCTAACCTATTTTTGAAATTCACTAATATAGAATTCATTTCATAAATTCTATATAACCGTGAAAAATGTCTTATTGTAATTTTCTTCAAGTCATTTAAAATAAAACCTACTTGATAGTAAATAATTATTCTTCTGCTTTTCTTTCAAGATGACACGACTGCAAACGATACTATTACGTACCCATGTACTCAAAAGAATCAGCAATTAATTTCTATCTCAAAATAATATTTATTATAACATATATATCTTATAATATAAAAAAAAAGATATTTTCTGCTTGATATTTGATCATGTTGAGGATTATGGTAATGGTGATGCAGTCGTGGCTATAATCTTGAAAAGTAAAATAATGAAAATAGTTTTGATATGAGAGATTGTTTTATTTGAACTAAAGTAATATATATGAATAACATAATTTGATTAAAGTACTGCCTGGCTTAAGGCGTAAGAATAAATAAAACAAAATATTATTTACATAATTACAAAGTTTTGGGTCGGCCAACGGGGAAGAACAACAATGAGATTTTATAGGGGAAGCATGACCTCTGGCGGTCGATTTAAGCAGAGTATTTTAATCTATGAAATTATAATTTTGAATAAAATAATATTTTTATATAACATATATATATACATTTTTCTAAAGGCATACTCTGACAGCTCACATGAACATTTTGACATGTTCTATCATTCCAATTTCTTGTTCAATCAAGAAAAGCTAACTACGTACGCGTTTCGGGCTGTTGGCCTTCATCAGCGTGGTGCAAGCCTTACCTTTACAACCAAATATTTGGTCTTAGAGTCTTCCTGAGAAATCAAGAAATGGATATTTAAGGCCAAATTTGCATAAATTCGCTGTTCATGTGGGGAAAAAGAAAATATTCGATCTAATATACTCATGTGAGCGGTCAGATTATCCCTTTTTTATTTTATTATCAACACCTGACCTTTTTACACACACACATATATATATATATGTTATACTAAAATATTATTTTATTTAAAAAATTATATTTCATAGATTCAAATACTCTGCTAAATTGACCGCCAGAGGTCATGCTTCCCCTATAAAAACTCATTGTTGTTGTATCCCGGTGGCCGGCTCAAATCTTTTGTACATTATGTAAATAAGCTTTTCATTTTTTTTATTCTTACGCCTTAAGCCAGGCAGTACTTTTACCAAATTATGTCTTTTATACATTCCTTAGCTCAAATAAAGCAACCTCTGATCAAAAACCATTTTTATTATTATTCCCACGACTGCATTACCATAATCCTCAATATGATCAAAAATCAAGCAGAAAATCTCTTTTTTGAATAATATATATATATATATATATATACATATACCTAGAGAGGCATTTCTCCCTTTATGCATCAATCACTAATAAAGTTTTTTTACCAGGGTGATGAACATAATTCATCGTTCTGATGCATAAATAAAGGAAGAGGTGTGCCTCTCTAGGTATATGAATATACTCCTTCCGCAACTCTATGTTGATATACACAGTCTAGCCATAAATTCTGTTACAAACAATTTTATAAATTAAATGATTAAAAACAAAAACTAATGGATTATAAATACATATTTTATTAGCTAATAGGACATAGATTTTAAATATATATAATCATTCAAAATGTCCTCCCTTATTTTAACACAGGATCTCAAACGTTCGGGCCACTGATCTATGGCGGCACGCAGCTTTTCTAAGGGTATTTCTTTCATTTCTCTCACAAATGCTGATTTCAATTGATCCAAATTATGATATCTTTTAGAGCACACCTTCTCCTCTAAATATTCTCACAAACTGTAATCAAGGGGGTTTAAATCAGGGCTTCCAGAGGGTCATTCAAACATTCGTCTTCAACCATTGAGTTGACTTAGCTTTGTGAGCAGGAGCTGAATCTTGTTGAAATATCCAATGTTCTCCATTAAACATTTTTCTTTATTCAGAGGCTTTACTATTTGTCCCAAAGTTTCTTCTTGATAGATTTTTAGCTGTAGTTTTTACCCCTTTGGCACAGAAGTGGAGATCTGTTACACCTTGGTAGCTAACTCCCCACCAAGCCATGACAGAAGAAGGATGGTGACTTTTTTCAAGTCTTCTGACTTTCAAAGAAGCTTCTAGAGAGCTACAAGCATATATCCTATCATTCTGACGATTAATCTTTTTCTCGACAGTGAAAATTTTCTCGTCTGTGAAAAGGATTCTATCATGCCACCGACATCATGCCGCGCCAACAACATTTTTGATCAAACTCTTCTAATATCTCTAAGAGCAGGGGTTATCAAATGACTTGTGCGTCGTTTGAAAGCTCTGAGTCCAAGGTTTTCGTTGATTATCCTGGAAAGGGTTATTGAAGCTAAATTCATCTGCTTTGCGAAGTTATTTTGTTTGCGGCGTGGATTTCGACGAAATCTTTCGCGAATGGCTTTTATAGCTGCTTGCGTTCATTGCACGCGCGGTCGACAAAATCTTTCAAGGTCCTTAATAGTGCCAGCCTTGTTGAACCTTTCAATGGTTCGATAAACAAATTGACGCGTAATATTCAAATTTTGTAAAAGTTTAAAAATGGATGAAGGACTTTGGCCTACCTTGTGTAAGGCTATTACAGCTATAGGTTTTCTTTAACACTCCAATCAATTATCGAAAAACAAATATATTCCGATTTTTTTCTAAACACGTGTGCACGAGATATTCAAATAACAACTACTGTATTTTGAATACTTCACGCGCTCAAATTAATATTTTTATCACTGATTTGGTTTTGTAACAATATTTATGGCTAGACTAAGTATATGTACTTGAAAAATCGATGATATTACATCTATTGCGAGTGAGCCTGTAGAGAGGCCCAATGTTCCCCTATCACAGAATGAGGCCATAAGTCTGCCATAGGAAAGATATGGGCATCCACACAATGGTTCATGAACCAATGTCACAAATTCCTAACTCCCTGACCATTCTCGTTAACCGAAATTTACAACCATGACATGTAATGAACGCAGCGAAACAATGAAACATCATCAGCGAGTTTTCATCAATAAGTTTATTTCTTATTTTTAAATATTCACGTCATTAGAAACCACTCCAAATCATATTTATAACACCCCCTTTTGAAAAAAAAGAGATCAATTTGAGCTAATTTTACTCTCTTTTAAAAATCATTGAATACTTATACCTAATGTTTCTATTGATAAAAAATCATGTTCATTCCCTGACTTATAATTTAACAAAATTAAAAAGCAATCCACACAAAATTATATTTATCACACCATATTTATTTCTCTAGATTTCAGGCTAACATGCCCTTCAACATGAGCACCTAGAACTTCCAGCTAACTATACAGGTGCTCCTGTTGAAGGGGACATGTTAGCCTGTAAGCTAGAGAAATAAAAATGGTACAAGAAACTTAACCTTGGATTGCTTGTTAATGTTTTTAATTCTTTTTCTTATTGATTTCACCATTGTTAAATTGAGTAGTTTTAGTGGTAACAACATGGGAAAGTTTGGTCGCGTGATAAATACTTTTTTTTAAGATTATATAAAAGGGCGTACCTGGATCTGTAAAAGAAAAAAAAATAAAATAAAAAATAAATAATTTTTTTTTTTCTTAAAATATTTCGAGAGATTGCTCCCTCTTTATCAATAAATTGATAAAGAGGGAGCAATCTCTCGAAATATTTTAAGAAAAAAAAAATTGTTTATTTTATTTTATTTTTTTTCTTTTACAGATCCAGGTACGCCCTTTTATATAATCTTAATTAATGGATCGCCTTTTGACCCAAACTTTTTTTTTTAATTCGAGAAAATAAAAACCTTCGTGTGTTCATCGTCATTTTTCGGAAAAATGGTTATCCATACTCATAAAAAAGATACCAATCCATTTTAAAACGTATTGAAGCCATGAATATCTATCCCTCGGTGGGCGTTACCAAAGAAGACCTTGTGTATATTTTATATATATATATATTTATAAATTTTATCTATATATATTTATCACATATTTATTCAAGTTTTGTATTTAACCATGTATATAACCTTATATGCATAATTGTAATAAAGTAGTTTTTCTCAATCTCTCTCTCTCTCTCGCTCTGAAGGAATTCCAGACAATAGTTGGGGAGATCTGTCCGACTTCAGGATGTGATATCGACGACCCTCAGTGGGATTATTTGTCTGATGTAAATAAATTTTGTAATTTACAATTTTATCTCTTTATTTAACCCTATATAATCTTATAGGAACGATTAATTAAAGTATATTGTATGTAAATATAAGTATGTAAATAGTATGTAAATGTATATCTCTCTATCAAAGGAAAATGTGAAGATTCAGATATAGGTAAATCTATGTCACAACACCAGCGTTGACAATTCCGAACCAGCCATGGTGTCAGACTATGAACCTCATCACTATCATCACAGCTGATTCCTTGACGTGAAGAGGTAGTTTTGTAATCAACCTGAATCTCTGCAGCATAGATGTTGTTACATTTGATGCCAAAATCAATAGCAATTTGGAGGGAAATATGTTTTCGAAGTTATTTTTTAAAGCATAGAGAGAGAGATATTGATATTGAATATACTTTTATAAATCGTTGATATAATATTATATAGGGTTATATATAGAGAAAAAATATTGAAAATAAAAAAAATATTTACATCAGATGAATAACCCCCTGAGGTGTTCGTCTGGTTCGATATCACATTCCGCCCTGGACAGATCTCCCCGACTATTGCCATGTCAAGGAATTATTTCAGAGAGAGAGAGAGAGAGAGATTTTTATTTTGAGATTT
>CP092877.1:63968915-63982624 GCA_030710605.1 Cordylochernes scorpioides | reverse complement strand
GTCTGCCATCTAAAGGTTCATGTGAACATGGCCAGGATATGCCTTTTTTGATATATATATATGGAAATCTTGCCGGGAGTAAATTGATCTACAAAAGCACAGGGCACCTCTTCCGTCAAAATAAACATCAAAACTATACACCATCTATTGGCCCAGCCATTTTGCCAGCTAAACACCTCTTTGGCAGATTGTCAAGATTCCATTAGATCCCGTGTGGATCTCATGGAATAAAGTCCGCCCTAGACTGACGAGAGCCATTAGCCCGAAACCATGGTCTCTAGGTGGACACTTCTCAGTTTGCCAAAGCTGGTGTTGTGGATTTGTCACCGACCCGAGGCCGCTAGTTTGCAAAAACGGTCAATAGATGGTATCTAGTTTTGACGTTTAATTTGACGGGAGAGGCGCCCTGTGCTTTTGTATATATATATTTTTTAAAATTGAGACAATCCATATAATCATTTATTTTTTAAAATGTTTATTTATGGGATTTATGCTGATTTATGATGCTGTTCCAAAATCGCTTTATTAGGTACAGCTCAACAAGAGCAACCTAGTTTGTGATAATTACAACAATGAATAATATGTGAGGTTTATTCACATATTAAAACAAAGGGTTCAATGCGGGCTCCCGGTTCATGAATGTCGGGAATCGAGGGTGTTTCCCACTCGTCCACACTGATTTATGATTATAATTCATTTACAATTATAATTTATAATGATGTCGTTGGGTCCGGATTCTCAGGTCCTTGGGGATATTGTTTTTGAGAAGGTTTTTTCTGGCTTGTTTGATATTCAAGGTGGGTTTGTTTTTCCTTTTTTTCCACTTTTCGTCATTCTGACTTAATTGATGGAGAATTTGTCTAGGTTTTAAATTTCTTATTTTCCTTTTTCCGCATTTGTAGTTTGTGGCTTCCTTAAAGGTGGAGTTTTCTAATTTTTCGGATTTTTCATAGAATTTAAATGATTGTTTAATAATGTAGTCATTGATGTTTTCGATATTTAGATCGTTCCTGAGGATTGTGTTCCGAACGAACCAGGGTGGAGACATGATTTTTCTGATCATTTTATTTTCAAAGACTTCTAGCTTTTTAAGGATGGTCTTATGTGCTGTCATAAAAATGGGGTGGCCGTATTTGAGTATTGGTCTTATTATTGACGTGTAAATGGTTCTTTTGCAGTTAAGGGATAATTTGCTTTTCGGTCCTAGAAGCAGGGATAGTCGGTGTTGGGCAGCTTTCGCCAAATTAATTCTGTTTTCGATGTGTCTAGGGTCATCCCTAGGTATCGGAACTGATTTATGAGAAATAAAAAAAGCTCTATGTATGTTTTTATATCTTAAGGAATGGTTTGTAATTATTAAATATTAATTGCTCTATTTTCATAAAATATATGCTATTTTTTTAAATGCCGATTTCTTTTCATTATGCAATATTGGGTTTAATATATATACATACCGATATATATAAATATATATATATATATATTAAAAATAAAAAAGGCATATCCTGACCAGGAGCACATGTGTTTCATAGATGGCAGAGCGCCATCTGGTGGAACAGAAATCAACTAAGCATTGATTAGCCTATTCCCTGATAAATCAAGAAAAGCCATCCACGAACGCGTTTCGTATATATACATTTAAATAGTTTATTTAGTATATATTTGAAATTTTGTTTTTAGGAACTATTTTGCTATAATAAATCTGTGTATTTAGAATTCCTAACTATATAAGGTTCGGTCAATAAATACGCCGTAATACACAATCGGTAATAACTATTTTGTTGACAAACTGAAACTTTCTGTATATAATAACTCCTAACAGTATTCTATATTAACACAAAGCAATAACGCGTTATCTATATATATAAAATGAAAGGATTTAAGCATAAATGTTTATTTTATACACAATACAAATTTCTACTGTCCTTACTGCGATGAAAAAATATTGGAAGGGCTTGGCTCATCAGTGTTGAACCCATCATCGGTTTCCCCAATTTAATCTATATGACCGCTTCTTACAGCTCTAATACTGCATTGAATCATTCTGCTTATATATGTTACACAGAAGGGTGGAATCTCAGAAATGGTATTCAATAAAACTATCGACATAAGCTTTTAGGATAGTGGAATTACATATAAATATATGATTATATAAAAGGGCGTACCTGGATCTGTAAAGAAAAAAAACAATTTTTTTCTCAAAATATTTCGAGAGATTGCTCCCTCTTTCTCAATTTATTGTACAGTGAATTTAATTTGCAAATTATTGTAGATCACATAAAAACAAATTTTTCATTGGTCAAAAACAATTATTGATAATAATACATAAAACAATTATTGATAATAATACATAAAAAAATTAATAAAAATAATACAATAAAATATTATGAAAATTAAAGGCTTTTTAGTAATGCAGTATTTTATAAAATGTTTTTGAAACAAAAAATATAAGGAAACAAAAATAAGAAACAAATGAAGTGGACTGCGATTATTATAACAAAAATTAAGTTAAAAGAGACAAATAAGGTTCGGGGATTTCTTCGTATCTATTTACACTAGCAGGGTCCTTCATTGATGCTATGGCCTCCAGGAACTTCCTCTGGTGTGAGTTCTGGATGCCCCTGTAAATAGTGGAAGTATTTTCCCAATCTGGCTGATGTCCCGATCGGAGACCATGCTCCACCATGGCAAACCTTTCCTTTGCATACCTTCAAGAAGATTTGTGTTCTTGGAGTCTGGTCCCAAGGAAACGGCCTGTCTCTCCAATGTAGGATACATTGCAGCTTTTACATGGGATCCTATACACAACGTCCTTTGTGTTCCCTATCTCCACTTTCTGCTTTGTAATTGTATTTCGGACTATAGTCTTTAAAGATGGTGCATTTTTGAAAACAGTGGTTATTCCAGAATGTTTTAAAATATGAGCTATTTTCTCAGCTCCTGCTCCATATGGCATTATACATTTATTTTTTAAATCTTTCTTACTATGAATGCTATTAATTTTAAATGAATGTTTATTGATAAATTCCTTCGTATATCCATTCGATATTAATTCTTCCTGGATAGTGTTCAATTCTATATATTTAAGTTCATCAGTGGAGCAATGTGTGAAGGCACGTTTGCTGAGAGTTTTTACAAGGGAAATTTTATGGGAGATAGGACTAAAGGAGTTGGCATGGAGGTATACTGGTGAGTGACTAGGTTTTCTAAAAACACTTGTTTGATAGAACAAGGAAGAATTAATATCGAATGGATATACGAATGAATTTAGATTTTAAAAATAAATGTATAATGCCATATGGAGCAGGAGCTGAGAAAATAGCTCATATTTTAAAAAATTCTGGAATAACCACTGTTTTAAAAAATGCGCCATCTTTAAAGACTATAGTCCGAAATACAATTACAAAGCAGAAAGTGGAGATAGGGAACACAAAGGACGTTGTGTATAGGATCCCATGTAAAAGCTGCAATGTATCCTACATTGGAGAGACAGGCCGTTTCCTTGGGACCAGACTCCAAGAACACAAATCTTCTTGGAAGTATGCAAAAGAAAGGTTTGCCATGGTGGAGCATGGTCTCCTATCGGGACATCAGCCAGATTGGGAAAATACTTCCACTATTTACAGGGGCATCCAGAACTCACACCAGAGGAAGTTCCTGGGGGCCATAGCATCAATGAAGGACCCTGCTAGTGTAAACAGATATGAAGAGATCCCCGAACCTTATGTGTCTCTTTTAACTTAAATTTTTTTAATATAATAATCGCAGTCCACTTCATTTGTTTCTTATTCTTGCTTCCTTACATTTTTTGTTTCAAAAACATTTTATAAAATACTGCATTCTAAAAATCCTTTAATTTTCATAATATTTTATTGTATCATTATTTTTATTAATTTTTTAATGTATTATTATCAACAATTATTTTTGACCAATGAAAAATTTGTTTTCATGTGATCTACAATAATTTGCAAATTAAATTCACTGTACAATAAATTGAGAAAGAGGGAGCAATCTCTCGAAATATTTTAAGAAAAAAAAATGTTTTTTTTTTTTCCTTTACAGATCCAGGTACGCCTTTTTATATAATCTTAATTAATGGATCGCCTTTTGACTCAAATATAAATATATGTAGTAATGTAGTTGTTGTTTATGCTGTAGGATGACTGTACTGTGGCATGTTGGTTGCAGTCGTGGTGGCCACAATGATTAGAGTGGATTCAGGCATGATCGGGATTACACAAAAGGACGAGACATGTTGGATATCACCATAGAGATGGCGAGAAAGTAAGTGAAGCCGACACCGGTCAGGGGAGATCTTGCGTTAGCCATTGAAGCCTGAAACCAGTGGCCCCATGACTGCATAGTGGTACGACATATATTCTATATGATACATTAGCGCGCCATCTGTTATAAGAATTCGAAACTATTATAGACGCGTGTGATTATTTTAAAAATTAAGCAATTTTCTACTTCCCTTACTGCAATGGAAAATTTAATGGGATAATATTATATATATTAGAATCTTTCCTTATATCCGCTTTCCCTTTGTACACATCTGATCCAGCGTTGGTAAAACAACTTATCCAATTCTCTGAACCACCCTCTAATAGCTTGGAGTAAAATTGCATCACTTTTACCACGTAAAAAACACTCTTTAATATTTCAAAGAAGTAGAAATCTGAGGGTGCCAGGTCAGGGATGTACGCAGGATGAGACATCAAAGTCCACCCATACCCTGCAATCTTCGCCAAAGTCAGGTGTGCCATGAGAGGTATCGTACTATCCTGATGAAATTTGATTTGGGTGTTTTTTTAAGTTGAGTCCTTTTATTTCAATTGCTCTTTTTACATTTTCTAATGATTTACAATGTCCTTTCTTGTTGATAGAAGAATTTATTTTAAAAAATATTCTCCAATGGCCTCCGATTCTTGAAAAAGTTCAAACCCACCAGCGAGTGCAAGTAACCAAACGGATCTCTGGTATATTTGTAAGTGCAAAGTCGAACTGCTTTCATATGTGTAGTAGACATGTGGTGCACTTACAGTAAAAGCAGTCGCCTACTTCTACCCACCATGATTATCATGGCCTGTACCACGTGTACTAGGGATAAGCAAAAAAAAAGAATTTATTACAAGAGTGTCTATGAATATCAGAGCCCTTCTTGGTCCCAAAAGACAGAGATCACGATGTATCCTTGGAAAGTAAAAGCCTTGTTTTTCTTTACTGGCAATGTTTTATGGGTCCATTGTATTGATTGGCGCTTTGAAAAATGATAATAATCATAAATACAAATCTCGTCACATTTCTTCACATATCCGTGAGGTCTAAATCAAAATTTCTTTCCGAATTTGCATCATTTCTCGTGTTAGAAGTTTTGACAATCATTTTGTGTGCATAATTTTCTATCAGTAATTAGTTTAAGAACACTTCCCTCAGACAGTAAAAGTTTTCCATTATTTTATAAACCATCTTAATCCGGTTATTCTTAATCGATTCCTCTGTTAAAGGAAAGGTCACTGTAATATCTTTCAGAGTTATTGTACCGATATACATGCTGAAAGGTACAACTTCCTTAAATTCTGTCTATGAGTGAATCTGGGATTTTTTTTAATAAGATATAATCCTCTCGGAAATTTACAATATTTTACAGAAAAAATCACTTGCTTTTCGTTAATGGTATTAAGAATGGTTAAGTGAAGTCGGGTAATTGTGGCATCCCCAATTTGAGAGATTTGTGTGGTTTATGTAAAAGTGGGAAAAGTGAGCTAAAGTGTCTTTCTCTTCAACAAGGATGCCAATATGTAGGGGTCAGAGCGATTGCGTCACACCAATCTGATTGTGCTATTGTGTCTCCCGTCCAATTTGCATATCTCACGATATCGCATTCCGAACATAGGCCTTCGCTTTGTTTACAGTACCAGGAACAATACTTCTAATATGGCTTTATTAGCTTGGAGGAGGGTTGTCAAAGTATTTCAACCTAGTATGATAAAAACCTTGTATATCTCATTCTTGGGCGTTTGTTCTGTGGATGTCTTTATTGGAAGAACTAAAGTTGAGGTTTATCTATGTATATAAGTTAGCTATAGAGAACTTAAAATTTCTATTCCTATCTAGATTATAGACAAAACTTGAGGAAATTGTGTTTAGTAGTATTTTAAAACTATAAAATTTAAGACTCAAAAAAGAAGGCCCTCTCCACCTGGCCAAAAGAAATGGATCTTTAAAATATAAAGTAGAAAAAAATTATTTAGCAGAAAAAATTTCTCCATGCGAACCACTATAAAATGTTATTTTTAATGCCTCTTTAAATGAACCCACCAACAAACAATGCCAAAATCCAGAATACTTAAAACAATCGATATCTAATTACAGAGAATAATGAACCTATTTTACCTTAAATATTTTTTGTATATATTTCGATTGCATATCTCCATCATATCCCCCCGTTTAATTTTAAATCCTGGATTTTTTGCAGCACTTTTTGTACATTCTAAACTATTCTGAACGGGATTCAAAATGTTGATGATTAATAAAAATGATCAATCAACAAAATATGCGTGTTAAAATAATAATAACAAATTAGAGGAAGTAACTATAGATCCGTAGTTTTTTTTAGGCATATTTTGAGAAGATATCCTTGTGTGAATTCACTAAATATATTATATACTGGATGATTATAGCATATTATAAATCACGTACGCTTCATTTACATAATTAGAGCTTAGGATAAGAAGGAACTGCTTGCGATAAGATGCTTGAAAAAAAGAAGAGGAAGGGTAAGACGCCAGATGATTATCATTAATTATTGTCCATAATGTCAATAATAGAGGATAGACAACCTGGATTAATAATGTTAGGACATGGATCAATTTCAGACCATATCACTAACTTACGGTAGAATATCATAGTAATAGATAACAACTGGCAATACGTTCCTTTATTCGTGCAAAATTCAAGCTTTCAGATCTTTACAATCCTTCCACAGGCATAGCTGTAAGCTAGGTGTATATCCTCATTCTCTCAGCTCACAGCTATGCCTGTGGAAGGATTGTAAAGATCTGAAATCTTGCAAAGATTTTTCATGAATAAAGAAACCCATTGCTATCGTTTATATTTTAGATTCAAAAGATGTTATATAATTGATGATATGATTATTAATTAATTATCATCAAATCAGACACGATATATTCACAAGAGATGCTTGCGTCAAGCACCAACACAAATTTCAGATACTATATTACATAAACAATTGGTGAATTACAAGATTTGAGTAGAAGTTTAAAGAAGAAAAGAAAGGAATGAACATTAAAATCATGCTTGATTCCACATCTTACCTAGGAACAACCAATGTAATAAATACAAATACATAGTTTAGCAATTATGTTTTTTTTTTTTACCCAAGAGAGAAAATCATAGATATATTTACAGAATTTTCTAAATTTTAAATATGAGTCCTTACTGTTTATAAACATAAAAAGATCCTTTTATTCAATGTTTTCCTGATTTCTGTAGTTCTGGAAGACATTCAATAAGCAAGTGACTGGAATCCTGCCTTCTCTCTCCACACCCTGGATCGTCTATAGCTCCTATTCGATGTGAATCCAATGTCATTATGATAAAAAATTAAAAATTTTAATATATTGATTTGAATAAATAGGGGAAATTTTCCGAATAGAAAGAGGGAAAAATTTAAAGAAACTATGAAGTGTGAAGAAAAGGTGTGAATGGGGCTCAAGTGTCACCACAGCTAAATTGGAAAGTTAAACAAAGGAATCGTCTGCATCACGGCGCATGCGCGTGTATGTGTTCGTCTGTTGGTTTTGCCAATTTGTTCTGGAAGTTTACATTCGTCACGTGCGTTTGTCGCCCTTCTTTTTTATGTCACGTTTGGAGAGAATTTCAACACTGTTTGACTTCCTTTTTTTGTTTTAATTATACAATTTACGTTTTGAATGGGTAATTAGTTTTAACGAGTGTAATAGATACACGTAACGAAAACATTGCACAAACTTTTTAACTGATCATATTTATAATGGCAAACACAATTAGAATATCATTCTTATTCTCATCATAGAGATGGAAAGGAAAATTCTTCAACCCTTTTAGTGAGTTTTGTAAATTTAAATGTCTATTATGTTATTTATATCTTAAAAGTAATTGTATGCCTCAGATCTTCTAAAATCTCCCTCGGTTTAATCAACGCAATCTACTAATTGAAGATTCAAAGAGAATTTTAAAAGATTTAAAGTGTTACTCACGTTCATTTACATTATTAGAGCGTGGGGTCGGTAGAAGGATTGTCTAAACCGTTGGTTTTCGACCGCTATGACCCGGGTTCGATTCCCGCATTGGGCACTTTTTTCCTGATTAAAAAAAAATGCTCCAATGGCCCCCGATTCTTACAAAAGTACAACCCCACCAGCGAGTGCAAGTAACCAAACAGGGCTCTGGCACATTTTTAAGTGCAAAGTCGAACTGCTTTTCACATTTGTAGACATGTGGTGCACTTACAGTAAAAGCAGTCGCCTACTTCTACCCACCATGATTACCATGGCCTGTACCACGTGTACTAGGGATAAGCAAAAAAAAATTATTAGAGCTAATTAATATTTATATATAATAAACCGCTGGAAGAAGCTAGGATAAGAAAGAACTGCTTGCGATAAGATGTCTGAAAGAAGAAGAGGAAGGATAAGCCTCCAGATGATTATGATTGTCATGAATTATCGTCCATAATGTCAAATACGACAACTGACCAAGGATTGAAAAGTAGGGAGAGCCATTTGTCGCTGTTCATTGGAATTGTTTCGAGTGAAGCAAAAGGTAGAAATACGTTGAATTATAATTTAAAATATAAAACAGTCTTGTAGTATAATTTTTATATTATTTAGAACATTGTGGATATATTTACTGAAGTAATTTTAATAAACTAATTATATATTATACTAGACGAATGGCCCGGGCAACGCCCGGGTTTTACCCGAGTGCGTATATATTTTTAAAACGTTTTAATTCAAATACTATTCGTTACAATTATAAATTGGCGCCATGGATGTCACTCTTGTGAAACGTCCCGTTCCAAACTGTGTGTTTTTAAAATGTTTTAATTAAAATACTATTCGTTACAATTATAAGGTACTTATATATATTTAAAGGTTCTCATAAAAAGGTTACCGATTTAAAAGTTTATTCTATTTTATTTAAAGAAACATATTTTCATTTAAGTATTGTTATTTATTTTAAAAGATTAAGTAATTGTGCAAAACGATAATTGCCTTAAAAAGAAATTGCCTTAAAAAAAAAAAAGAAACATTTGCGGTTATTTTGTCTTGCATTCGTTTATACAATTATTATATATATTGGCATCATATATTAACTTTATGAACGGAAAAATATGTCCAGGGTAGCCTAGTGGTCATGGCATCTGCCCGGTAAGCGGAAGGTCGTGGGTTCGATTCCCATCCCTTGACACTTTTTTATTTTATCCATTCTGACCAAAATCTATCCGTGAACTTCACACAGACAGAATAAGGCAATTATATAAGTAGATAGTTAACACACACACACACACTCCAATATAGTAAATATTTTAAATTAATCCAAGCTACTTTTCCGTGTTTATTTGATGTTGGAAATCTCAATAAAATTATTGATCTTAGTTTATTTAAATTTTATCTTATACATTAGTGTGTGAAGTTTGAATTTTCGGTTTTGTTTTTAATATCACAAAATATTGTGAATAAAGAACAGTCCAAGTCTTGGTGGAATACATTCAGTGGATGTCTGGTGGTCTCCTGTATGATGGATGTTGTTATTTATAGAAAAAACAATAATGTATGTTATGTTTGAGGAGCTTCGGCGTATAAAGTCTCTGGATTGTTATCTATAGTCGGCCTGTGGTCTAAATATCCTTATGATTCTAGAATGTTGTTATTTACAGAAAAGAACGATGCAATGTGTTCTTGTTTAAATGTCGTCAGGAAAGGTCTTATGGTCTTCTTTAAGATGGCTATCTGAGACTTTAGGTAACTAATTAGTTGACTTGATAAAATTTACAACGATAAAAAGGATTTATCAAAATAAAGGTCACCTCTCCCTTCAAAATAGACGTCAAAACTAAGTTCCATCTATTGACCGTCGCCGTAAACTAGCAGCCTCAGGTCGGTGACAAAACCACAACATCAGCTTTAGCAAACTGAGAAGCGTCCACCTAGAGACCATGGTTTCGGGCTATTGGCCCTCGTCAACCTAAGGCGGACTTTATTCCATGAGATCTACAAGGGATTCAATGGAATTCTCACAATCTGCAAGAGAGGTGCTTAGCTGGCAAAGTGGCAAGGCCTAAATCCATGACCAAAATGTCCATCAGAATATGATGTTTTACCACAACTTCTCACGTCTAGTTCACATTTTGGAACTATGTATTGGTGATATATAATAATTGTAAATTTACCATTCAATATGTGTGAAGTGAAGATAGCGGTGAGTGGTAGTGCCCCGGCATATTTGTACAGAGAGAGTACTCCATGTAACATAGTACTTCCGTACTACATCCAGAAGTAAGCACAATGCGGAAGCCACTACTGCCGTAAACCAACAGCTGAAGTACGACCTCTTCCTTCGTTCACTAAATGAGGACTTCCTCAGGTTTCACTAATTAAAACTCTTTCAGCACTTCCTCGCTCTTGCTTTATGCTGAGGTATGTCGACACATACCTTGCCCGCCCTTCCTCACTGTCCATTTTTCTGGTGTTTCTTTTTTCATAAGTCTCTTTCTGCACATTCCTCTGTGTTTCGTTCTTCATCCTGCCCATTTATACTCTTTTCTGATGTCTTCATTATCATTTATTACAATTATTTTATTCACGATCGAACGTTGTACTGTACATATTACATCCCAAACACGACGTCAGCCATCTCTGTCTTGAGCTCCATGTACCATCTCGGCGATCGTCAAGCCAGTGAGTTCCTTTAATTGGTCCACGAAGTGTGTTCATTATCGTACTGAACTTTATTCTGATGTATCTTTTATCAATATGTAATTCCTGTATCTTCTACTGGTTGCGTCTTTATCATTCTGTTTTTTTCTGAGCTTTCTACTGATGTTTTCTTTCTGTTCATTTCTGTAATGTCTCTTCATATCACGCTTTCATTATTCATTAATTCTTTTATTTCTATTAGAGTTACACTTTATCATTCTTAACTAGACGAATGACCCGGGCAACGCCCGGGTTTACCCGATTAAATATTTTATTCAAACACTATTCGTTACAATTATAAATTGGCGCCGTGGATGTCACTCTTGTGAAACGTCCCGCTCCAAACTTTACAGTCAGATTAGTTACGATATAAATCTTCAAATCGAGCGAGCGTCTATAAATATTTCGATTTAGATCAAGTATTCTAATTAGTAAGCGAACTATTATTTATAGAATTCTGAAAAGATTTCGATTTTAAACGTATTTATAACCTTGATAGAGGGCGCTGTTCGTGAGCTAAGTAGAATAATTTGAATATATAGTTTTAATATTTAATTTATATATAATTTAAAATAACCTATCGTTGTCCTAGGTAGCCTAGTGGTCATGGCATCTGCCCGGTAAGCGGAAGGTCGTGGGTTCGTTTCCCATCCCTTGACACTTTTTTTTATTTTATCCATTCTGACCAAAATCTATCCGTGAACTTCACACAGACAGAATAAGGCAATTATATAAGTAGATTCTTCAAATTTCTTCTGAATATCTCCCCCCCATCATCCTTCTGTAAATCGTTAACTATGTCTTGTGCATTATTTTTCAATGTCTTCTTTGTCATTCTGTATTTCTTGTACTTCTCCTGATGTCTTCTTTATCATTCCGTCCATTTGTATACGCTCTCTTGGGATTTCTTTTTTATTATTCTATCCGAGAACACAACAGTGGCTTTATATTATTTGTATTATAGTTCCATCATATACGTATTTATAGTCACAGAAGAGAGTCCATGTAGAAATTACCCTCTATCAATATTTTCACCAAGAATTCCATGAACACATTGCCTGCTTTATAAGCCAATCGGCCTAATGCAATAAGAAGGTCTGTCTGGTAGATTAAACTGACGAAACCGCTGGGAGGGTTCACCACTGATGAGCCGAGATCTGTTTCTCTGTTTCTCTCAATAAAATTGTTTCATATTCCAAAGTCTTTTTAGGAAAATAGTTTTCTAAGAAAAAAAAAATAGTTTTCTGGCAATGCGTTTCTTTTAAATATCATCAAATATAATCTCTACAGACCTTACTGCAATGATATGAGTTATTGAATGAGAGGGCTTGGCTCATCAGTAGTGAACCCTCTCAGCGGTTTCGCCAAATTAATCTCTAGACCGCTCTACTATTGTATTGGACTGGTTTTGTTATATACCCTGCATTTTCTATGGAAGGCAGCTTAGGGGTGTTTAGTGAACTATGGACATAAGCTTATAGGTCTGTAGAGGTACATACATATAATTTCAAGGTATTGCATCGAGCAAAGCTCTTCCGCAAAATATGTTTTCATAACCAATATATATTAGTAAATTAAATTTTATTGCCATCTATCGTTAAAATTTTACACAAATAAATTTACTGGCAATGCGTTTCTTTTAAATATCATCAAATATTATCTCTACAGACCTTACTGCAATGATATGAGTTATTGAATGAGAGGGCTTGGCTCATCAGTAGTGAACCCTCTCAGCGGTTTCGCCAAATTAATCTCTAGACCGCTCTACTATTGTATTGGACTGGTTTTGTTATATACCCTGCATTTTCTATGGAAGGCAGCTTAGGGGTGTTTAAGGAACTATGGACATAAGCTCTAGGTCTGTAGAGGTACATACATATAATTTCAAGGTATTGCATCGAGCAAAGCTCTTCCGCAAAATATGTTTTCATAACAAATATATATTAGTAAATTAAACGATAGATGGCAATAAAATTTAATTTACTAATATATATTTGTTATGAAAACATATTTTGCGGAAGAGCTTTGCTCGATGCAATACCTTGAAATTATATGTATGTACCTCTACAGACCTAGAGCTTATGTCCATAGTTCCTTAAACACCCCTAAGCTGCCTTCCATAGAAAATGCAGGGTATATAACAAAACCAGTCCAATACAATAGTAGAGCGGTCTAGAGATTAATTTGGCGAAACCGCTGAGAGGGTTCACTACTGATGAGCCAAGCCCTCTCATTCAATAACTCATATCATTGCAGTAAGGTCTGTAGAGATTATATTTGATGATATTTAAAAGAAACGCATTGCCAGAAAAATTATTTGTGTAAAGTTTTAACGATAGATGGCAATAAAATTTAATTTAAAAAAATAGTATCAAGAGAGATACTTACTGTTAGTGAAAGGCAAGCCCGCGCGACGAAGAGAAGAACAGTTTTCAACCAACACCACCGCCGAGGGACGGTGGCGACGTCACGGTCGGCGCGCATGCGCGGCGGCGGCGGTCACGTGGGAAGCACGGGAGTGGGCCCTTCGAATTCTGACGGCCAACACGGACTGACTTCCTTCCCAATCCATCCTTTTCAATCGAACATTTTTTAACTTCTTTAATTACTAAAATTAATTTGTAACATAATATTTATATCTATATTTATCCTGAATAAAATTTAAAATATCAAGGATGATTAATTGAATCATTCTTTCAATACCAAACGAACCTGTCATAGTGTACC
>CP092877.1:63948189-63968815 GCA_030710605.1 Cordylochernes scorpioides | reverse complement strand
TAGCTCTACATTTGTACAGAGAAGGATAATAATCTTCAGATATAGAAAAGGTTATCATCAAAACAATACAGCGGTGTCCTAAGGCATAAAATCATCATTTCCAAGTTTTGTACCCAACCATGTGTCAAATAAACTCACCTGTGTCAAAAGCTGGAGTTCTAGCAGCAACTGGAACATCAACAACAACCTCATTAGACCAAATATTATCTAAAACCTATTTTAACCACCTAGGGAAATGACATCAGCTAGGGGCGAATTACACTCCACAGTATCAATTCAGAGAGAGAGTTCAATCATCATTGTATAGAATAGTTAAACTAAGGTAGCAGCATAGCGGACACTACCAGTTATAGCACCATATCCTTAAACAGCTAAAGACATTAACATTGCTATCTAAGTTTATCCATGTCTTACACCTATGATTTAACAATATATTTACCTTATGTGGAAGTCAGCTGGTGCAGCATGTAAGAGCACTTGTACAATTCTTGTTCCAGTTCCTACAACACAACAGCATAACTCAGCATCTTTCATTTCATCTCAGGGGCATACATACATAAATTATTAGCTTACTCCACTTTTCCCATTTAAAGCATTATGTATAATCAGCTATGTCTCTCACATTTGTTTCAAATACAATGCAATGAGAAATGCTAAGTAAGCCGAAATAGCTCAGTTGAGAGAGCGTTAGACTGAAGATCTAAAGGTCCCTGGTTCAATCCCAGATTTCGGAAGTTTTTTAATACAATGCAAATACTTGCATATTTTCTAATAAGGAAATGATGACAGCATACTACAACTGCTAATATTTGAAAAAATAAAAGCTTAAAGCCAAGCTCTGGGAGAAGCCAGGACAATAGGTGGTATATATATGTATGGAGGGCCAGCATGCCACCACCAATGTGAAGGCAGCAAGACAGCAGGCCTACCAATTATTACTGTTGCATACTTCTATCCCCCAACTGTGCCAAGGGCATAGCTGGTCTGCTGTATGCATACTTTCAAACACCACACACATTTATAATAACAATTATTATAGGGGGTCGGTGGAAGGCTGGTTAAACCGTTTGGTTTTCAACTACTACGACCGGGGTTCGATTCCCTAATTGGGCACTTTTTTCCCACCATGATTATCATGGCCTGTACCACATGTATAAGCAAAAAATAAATAATATCAATTGAAGGGTTTAGAGAATTTTCATGAATATTGGTCACTAAAAAGTTTATCCATTGTTCATTTTAATCTTGATTATCATAGCAATGTAGAACTAATGGTTTAAAAAAGAATATCACTCACCTCAATAGTGGCAGCAAGGTAAGCTTGCTTCTTTGCTTCACTCATTTCACAGTTAAGACCTGTAAACAATAACCCCATTTTAAACAATTGAAAATTTAATTAAAAGAAGTTATAATTAAAAAAAAAATCAGAATGATAAAAAGCTGTAATCAAGGTTTCAGACACTCTAGTCAAAGACATCATATGCAGGAGCTATTGATATTTAAAATGTTCCAACACCTACCATTCACAATAGCCGCAGCATTTGCTGTGTGCCACCAGCTCGGACACCTGTAACCAGACATTCCAAATTAACACAAATGCCAAAAATGCAATAAGAATATTTGGTAAAGTTAATTGCAATCAGACAAATGCCTCAATCATCAATTGGACCCCTCCTTCCATTGTCCTACCATAGAACATGGGAGACAACTTTGGGAGGGGTGCTGCAGACTCGTCATCTTTATCATCATTTATCTTACTACTACTAAGGTGTAACTTGCTCTCTTTACTATTATTTTGTCATGGATTGTGCCATTTATGTATTTTAGCACAATGTAAGTAATGAGATATTGAATATTTACCTTTCCACTATTTCTTTTTATTCTTTTCATTTCCATGCACCTCCCTGTAAAAAAAAAAAAAGATTAGTATTTCAAAAAATGGTGGCAAATTTTAAATTGGGCTTTGTAGCCATCAGATGGTAGTGCATGATAGAAAAATCATGGCATTCATATTTTGGTGGTATGTTTGTCATCATAGAATTTTAAGGGGGTTTGGGGGCAATATGATATTGAATATAGCATATTCATAATTATGTATTTTATCAATAGATTGGCAGGAAACCTAGGTTGGAACCTTGAGTCAAAAATTACAAAGGTTTTAAAAAGCCACAAAAAAAATTTTCTTGCCAATAGTATGCAAGTGCTTCACACCAAAAGAGCTGCATGTGGCTCACGAGCAGCAGGTTTCAGACCCCTGGTCTATACTGGCTATAAGGATGGATGGTGGACTTAACAAGGATATTTTTGCACATCCCTAGTACACATGGTACAGACCATGATAATCATGGTCGGTAGAAGGTGATCAAGGATATGGATTGTCAAGTTTGCTTAGGGCACAGTATTCATACCAAGAGGTTATCACTGAATGAATTGAGTCTTCAAGGATATAATTTTCGACTACAATAATTCCATTCTGTTGCCACCAAACCCCTAGTAGAGTAGAAAGTAGTAAGAGTTGAAACCTACCTACTAGATGTTAGTCAACACATGTAGGCCATTAATCCAGACTCCACCTGTAAGCACATTACATATTTTAGTTCTCAATAGTTTACAACAAGGAGCCAACAAGTTTGTTCAACAAGTGTCAGATCGCCCTAGTTTTGACATCACAAGAGTTGTCAGGAACCATAGATACCAGTAAATCATCATCAAAACACCATCATAACACAGTAGTAAAGGAGAAAAATTACCTTGAATGGAGTGGAGATAGGTGTTGAGTAACCACAGCAGAATAGTCTCTATCAGCAGGACATCTAAGCAACACAGAAAGTTTTAAAAAACATTGGCCAATATGGAAAATATAACTTTTTAATAGAAATGTATCAGATCGCCCTAGTTTTGACATCAAGAGTTGTCAGTATAACCATATTTTGATAATGATCATCATTAAAGCTTACAAACAATTGGATCAGTTTAGTAGGAAAGCCTTGATAAATTACCTTGTAAGTAAGCTTCTGGCACCAAGTTGATGATGGTTGCTAATGCCTAAAGACACATTGCAAAGTGTTAAAATAGTGGAAAAATGAATTAGATGGAACAACCAAAATACATCATATATTTAAAATTAAGACAAAATATATTTTAGCATGGTTGATTTATTTGCATAATTTTCAGTAATAATAATAAAGTTCAGTTTATCTCTCCTTGCATCATTTTTTTTCAATGCCAAAATATTATTGCCTTTTAATATATTTAAAAGTTGGAATTTTTAAGAACAAAGTTTATTAATAACACCAAATTTTTTAATAAGGATTGTGAAGAGGGTTTTAAGAAAACGCTTAAAATAAAATAGTCACAATTATTATTAATTTATTGGGATTAGTCCTTACTTTCTTATAATTAAAAAGTTGAGGTTTTGCTCTCAGCATCAGCAAACAAAACTAAATGAAAATTTGACCTTAAAAAATTATTAAAAAAGGAGTGTTTCTGAGGACAGGTACCAAGGCCCAAGAAGACAGGCACCCTGGTGTTTAAAACAGATCTTTACTATACCCCCACTTATATTTATTCCAGAAAGTCAGTGAAATACACTTCCCGGAATATCCTGGGGGAGATGCAACAAGACACTTGGGTTTCAAACTTACCCTTCAGTGGCATTTAGAGTCTGACATCTGGATGGATAATGTTCACCCTGCAGACATACAAAACATTTTAGAAAAGAAATTGCATACTACCAAAATGTATTATAAAATGTTTATGTAAAACACATCAGAAGTAGCAAATGAGTCATCTAATTTGTCAGACACTCTAGTCAAATGGTCATCATAGTATTACAAGAGAACCTAATTTTAAAAATATATATATTAAACTCACCATTAACAGCTGCAACTTTTCTCTTGGCTCAGCTCTCAATGAGGACGTAGGGACTAAAGCTTCACATCTAAAAACAAAAACCACTTATAAAAACTACTCATTGTAAGGAAATAAGAACATTTTGGTAAAGTTAATTGCAATCAGACAAATGCCTCAATCATCAATTGGACCCCTCCCTCCATTGTTTCACCATAGAACATGGGGAACAACTTTGGGAGCAGCGCTGCAGACTCGTCATCTTTATCATCATTTGGTTCTTTATTTAATGGCTGAAAAGGTATTCAAAATACACACCTGTAGTTTTTTTAAGGAAGTTTCCACATACTTCACAGCTTCCACTTGAATTCTTTCAGATATTCTGGAAAACAAAGCAAACTAATTTAACATACAATACAAAATTCAAAATTTGCTTTTGTATAAAATGGGGTCAGATCTTCTTAGAGGAATTTGCTATCAGGTTTTCAAGCAAAATGGGGTCATCATAATGTGATAAATCTATAGAAAAATATAACCTATAAAAATGTATGAAAGGGAACAAATTATTACCTTTTATGTGTTCTCATCAAGTCTTCAGCAAGCAGTTAAATCCATCTGCTACAAAGAAAAAAAGGTTAAAATGGAGTAAAAAAGTAACAATATAGCAAAGTTGTATTAAATTTCAGAGTGGTGCATGAAAAACATAATCATAACATTCAGAGATCTTGGTGGTTCATAATCATCATAAATTTTAAAATATTTGGTAAAAGGGGAAAAATCCATGGGTAAAAGGCAATCTAATGGTTTAATTCACACTACCTGGATATCCAGACAATGAAGGACAAAATATAGCAATGTAATGCTTGGAGAAACTTCTAGAAATGAATCATATTGTAATGAATATATACAAAATATAATCTATAAAAAAATGTATAAAAGGTAGAGATTTATTACCTTTTATTTGTTTCATCAAGTCTTCAGCAAGGAGTTACATCTATCTGCTACAAATAAAAAAATATGGTTAGAGTAAAAAAGGAACAAATAGGGCAAATTTGTATTAAATTTCATCAGAGTGGTGCATGAAAAACATAATCATAACATTCAGAGATCTTGGTGGTTCATAATCATCATAAATTTTGAAGTATTTGGCAAAAGGGGTAAAAATGCATGGGCAAAAGAGAATCTAATGGTTTAATTCACACTCCCTGGATATCCAGACAACTTTTATAAAGTGGAAAAAAAAAATTAAAAGTGTGAATTTTTTTTTAGAAAATGGAGATGTACTAGTAGTATTAAATTATTTTTTTATTAATTAAAAGTGAAATTTTGAATCTGAACTTGTAGGAAATTTTGCCCATGATTTTTTTCATACCAAAGAATAATTTAATTCAAAATAAAATTTACCTTGTAAAAATGGGAGATATCTTTTTGTGGGGAAAGGTTAATCATTCCTAGAAACACACACAACACAAATTAAGTAAAATTCTTAAATTAAGGGCTACTATTGTTTAATATAAAATTTTACATCAGATGGTAGTGCATGATAATACAAATCATGGATCTCATAACTTGGTGGTAAATTTATCATCATAGCATTTCTATAGAAAATAAAAGAAAATGTATAAAAGAATGTTTTATATAATTGAATTTATTAGCTTTATTTCAAGTTTGGGTGTCCATTAGTATACATGTGCCTACAAATTTACTAAAATATCAAACCATGTGGTTGATCAAAGATCATGAATTTTGGTAGAACATTCAATACATAAATCAATAAATTAAGTTAGAAAGTTGTTGGACACAAAAATATTAGAAAATTTGAATTAGCAATTTAACAAGATTTGGATGTGATAAACTACAAAATAAAAATGCTAAATAAGATTCTTACCATTATTCAATTTCTTCAGCTCCCGCGTTTTTTATCCATCTACAAATATAATTAGAAAAATTAATTTCTTCATTTACAATTTTAAGAATAACTTTTGTATATAAGATTGTTCAGATTGACTTATACATCCACATAAAAATGAGTACACAACTCAGAGAGGGCAAGTGAATCATCATTTGAGAAAAGATATAAAGGATTAATTCATGAAAAACATGTATTTTTAAAACGATAGCGTGCGTATATTTGCCACGTGATTTTTTTTTTTTTGTGTTTCTCGTAATTTTTTTAAATAACACATTTTATAAAGGTTTGATAATTTTAAATTTATAAACTTTTTAAAACTATTACAATTACTAAAACAATTACACATGCACTTTCAGCTTTTTTTTTTCAAATACAATGTATGGGCCAGATTAACTTGCTAAATTGCAGTGCAAAATAAGTTTTAAAAGCGATTAATCTTAATTTAGACTTTTTTGTTATTAGAAAATGAGGGCAAAAATATACTTTTTAAAATTCGAACATTGAAAATTATCCATTTTAATCGGTAATATTTAGTAAAAATATAAATATTAAAACTCTAAAAAAAGGTAATACTTACTTTGTTAAAGACTATTGAAGTTTTATTTTTCTGCAGATTAACTACAAAAGACGGAAAAAGATAGAGAACCTTTAACGAAAACATGGGGAATGAAATATAGTAAGGCAGAAGAGACAGGGTGAGGATAATAGTCTTACTCCTTTTTTAAAAAAGAGTTACGAATAATTACAAATGTAAACTCTGTGGGTTTTTCAAAATTTAAAAAATATATATATATTTTTAAAATCACAAATTGATTCTCTCGATGACATAATTAAATATCAGAAAAATAATTGAAAATCACACATATAGATCTATTGTGTATTAGTATATTATAAAAAATATATATATAGAAAAGTTAATGAAAATGTATATTCTGTGATTTATTGGTTCCTCAAAATTTCAAATTATAAAGTCCACGAGATTTCAGAAATTACTAATATTATTTATCTATTATTATTTAAAAAAATATTTTACCAAAATATGTAAATGACACAGAATTTTAAATAAATTTATTTATATTCTGCATTTGCACGTGCATATTTACCAATTGGTATTTGGCGTTTTGCTCTCAAGGAACCTTTGTTATAAAAATTGCCAATGGCTTGGAGCGAACTACGCTTGTCACGCCTTACCAAAAACTATCTACAATAGTTTATGACAGTGATTACACTACAACTTAAAATATTCCAGTAAAAATATTATTGAATTATCATTCTAGTAAAGAATTTTTTCTTTCATCTTTCTCTAAATATATAGCCACATACACACACATAATTAATAAATAAATATTATAGAAAATACAAAATTAAGTCGAAACATACTCTAAAAGTAAAATGTCTTTTCATGATGTCTAGAATGGGTCAGAAAATAATTATGATAACTTTGCTGCGCGCATCGTGTTTGATGGGCAGAAATAAGATTCTTCCTGATATATAGCTAGCAATAAATATGTATATATATATATGTTTCTATGAAAATGTTAATCTGCAAGACGCAGGTTATCATCATCCCTTTTTGATTTGTTTTTGTCACTTTTTGGCGTTCCGAAAATAAACAATAAAAGGCTGTATCAGACTTTACTAAGACAATAAAGATTTGCTTAAAATAAATGTGTACGAAGATGTTGCATTTGGCGACGAGGATATAAGAGTAAGTACCCTCGAATTTTGAAGTAAATATTTTTAGAAAATATCTTTGATTTTGCATATAATTGAAAGTAAATTTTAAAAGTCACAAATTGCAAAGTTTTAGGATGCAAATTTAAGAAAGAGTGAAAAAAAAAATGGCTAGTTACCAATTTAAGGAATATAATGAGGAAACTGAAACTTTTGAAACGTTTTATGAACGATTGGAACAGTTTCTCATATTGGAGGAGGCAGGGGATGAGAAGAAAAAGGCTTATCTCCTAACCCTCATGGGAAGTAAAACATATGGTGTTTTGAAGAATTTGTGCAGTCCTATTCTACCTAAAGATAAAACTTTTGATAACCTAATAGATATCTTGAAAAGGCACTTCTCTCCAAAGCGCTCAATTGTAGTAGAGAGGTTCATTTTTTTTAAAAGAATGCAATTAAAGGAAGAAAGCATCTCGGATTACTTGGTGGAAATTAAGCGTTTGGCTTCCTCATGCAACTTTGGAAATTTTCTGGAGGATTCTTTACGTGATAAAATGGTTTGTGGATTATATAATGCCAAAATACAAAATAGAATTTTGTCGGAGGGCGACATTTCTTTAGCTAAAGTAATTGAGATAGCATTATCTATGGAAGCGGCCGAGAAAAATACAAAATTATTTCACTTGGAGCAGGGTGAAGATTGTGTAGATAAGTTGAGGATGGAACGCAAGGTTGAATCAAATTTCCAGAATGGCAAATGTAAACATTGTGGTAAACAGCATAAAGAACTATGTAGATTTAAGGAGGCGATATGCTTTAAGTGTAATAAAAAAGGACACATTGCCTCAATATGTTGGAGCAGTAGAAGAAATCTAAGGCAACATCAGAATCAGCCGGGAAATATACATCAGATAGGAGACCAAGAAGAGGAGGAAGAGTATGTCCAGAAAATTATAAGCGTGACGATACCTGAGTATAAAATTAATTTTGCCTCAAGTGACCCTCCCTATCTGATGGAGTTAAAAGTAGAAGGAAACTTTATTAAATTTGAAATGGATACGGGTAGTGGTCTAACACTGATATCAGAAAAGGATTTTAAAAATAGTCTTCAACACTTGAAATTGGAAAAGGCGAGTATTATTGTAAGAACTTATGATGGTACCGTGGTACCCATTCTGGGTAAAATCAATGTCAAAGTGGAGTGTCAAGATATTACTTACAAACTTAGAGCGTTGGTGGTGAAAGGAGAAAAGAGGGCTTTGATGGGAAGAGAATGGATAAATAGATTGAAATTGGGCTGTTTCGCGGTAAAACATATGCCTGTGGAAAATACCATTGAGGAAATTTTGAAGGAAAATCAAGCCCTATTTGTGGAGACAACCGAACCAATAAAAGGTTTCACATTTTCAGTAAACATGTGTGATGTGAATCCAATTTTCCATAAGGCTCGTCCGGTGCCTTTCGCCATTAGGCCAGCAGTTACTGAAGCATTAGACAAAATGGTGGCTAAGGGTTATCTATGTGAGGTGGCGAGCAGTAAATGGGCCACTCCTGTGGTTGTAGTGCCGAAGAAAAATAAAGAGATCAGAATTTGCTGCGACTTCAAGGTAACTCTAAATAAATATTTGGACACTGCGGCCTATCCCCTTCCCACACAGCAAGATTTATTCTCCACATTGGCCAAGGGAAAATACTTTTCTAAATTGGACTTGAGGAACGCTTATCTGCAATTAGAGGTGGACCCAGGCACCCGACCGTTACTAACGATAAATACTCATAAAGGGCTTTTCAGGTTTAAGAGAATGCCATTTGGATTGGCAAATGCGCCCAGTTATTTTCAATCTGTAATGGATAGGGTTTTGTCAGGTATAAGAGGCGTAATTTGTTATATTGATGATGTCCTTATAGCCACAGCATCAATTGAAGAACATCTGGCGTTGTTGAAGACTATATTTGCTCGCTTGGCGAAGTATAATATCAAACTAAAGAAAGAAAAATGCCTATTTTTGCAAAAAGAAATTGAATATTTAGGACATCTTGTCACGGAAGAGGGCATCAGACCTTTAGATCATAAGGTACAAGCAATACAGAAGGCCAAAACGCCTACGAATATCTCTGAATTAAGGTCATTTCTTGGTTTGGTAAACTTTTATGGGAAGTTCATACCCAATTTGCCAGAGCTTTTGAAGCCTCTTCATGAGCTTCTTCACAAAAAACGTCCTTGGGTTTGGACAAAGGAATGTGGAGAGGCCATTGACAAGTGCAAGAATAGCATTACCTCTGAGAGGGTGCTAGTCCCTTATGATGCGACTTTGCCATTGTGTTTGGCCACTGATGCATCGCAGATTGGAGTGGGCGCTGTGTTGTCACATATTATAGAAGGCCAGGAGAGACCGATTATGTTTGCCTCACGGACTTTATCGGTAGCAGAACAAAATTATTCTCAGATTGAGAAGGAGGCTCTAGCCATTATTTATGGAGTTACCAAGTTTCATCAATTTATTTATGGAAGAAAATTTATTCTTATTACAGACCATAAGCCATTGGTGACCATTTTGGGCTCAAGATCAGGAATCCCCACCTTATCTACTTCAAGATTGCAGCGTTGGGCGCTTATTTTGTCAGCTTATACTTACGATATTAAATTTCGAAGAACTCAAGACCATGGGAATGCAGATCTTCTGTCACGTTTTCCTGTGGGCTGTGAAGAAATTCCAAGATTAAATAATGTCTATGCTTTATCCTTTGTGGAAGAATTGCCGATCACAGCAGAGGAAATTGCCACGGAAACTGAAAAAGACGAAGTGCTCTCATTGGCCAAATTTTATACTCAGCAAGGCTGGCCTGAAAAGGTGGCTGATCACCTCAGACCTTATTTTCAAAGGAAACTTGAGCTAACTGTAGATGGGGAGTGTTTGGTTTGGGGAATGAGAGTTGTCATTCCACCATCTCTCAGAATTAAAATGTTGAACTGTCTTCATGAGACTCATTCCGGTATGAACAAAATGAAGGCTGTAGCAAGATCACATTTTTGGTGGCCAAATCTAGATACCCAAATCGAGTTTTTGGTAAATAAGTGCAGAAGCTGTCAGCAATCCCAGGATGGGCCAAATAAAGGAAAATGGCAACCCTGGAAATGGTCAACCAGACCTTGGCAAAGAATTCACATTGATTTTGCAAATAAGGAAAACATTAATTTATTAATAGTAGTAGATAGTCATTCAAAGTGGATCGAAGCCATCCCAATGAGAGAGACCACCACACGCAAAACCATTGAGCAACTACGGCGACTTTTTTCTTCCTATGGTCTACCGGAGGAACTTGTATCTGATAATGGACCTCAGTTTACTGGTAGTGAAATGAAAGGTTTTCTGGAAGGAAATGGAATTAAACAAACATTGATCCCGGCGTACCACCCGCAAAGTAATGGCTTGGCTGAAAGAGCGGTTAGAACAATTAAGACTGCCCTGGATAAAAATAAAAGGAAAATTGGGGATACCATTCAAGACACCTTATCAAAAGTTCTTCTGGCATATCGAAGCACCCCGCATGTGACAACGGGAAAGACTCCATCAGAGCTCTTTATTGGGCGTGCGCTTCGAACCAGAGTATCGTTGATACATCCCAGCTTGGCATCTAGAGTTAGGGACCAGCAAGCCAGGCAAATGAAGTATGATCGGCGAACCCATTTGGAAGAATTCCAGATAGATGATTTAGTGTGGTGTAAAAACTTTAGAGGTGGTGATAAATGGATCCCAGGAAAAATTGTGGGCAAGAAGGGAACTAGAGTCTACACCATTTTGATCCACGGACAGGTAAAGGCCTATCACAGGGATCAAATTAGAAAAAGGTGGAGGAATGGTGAGGAAGATGAGAGTGGAGATGGAGAGCGTCAACCCGAGCACTCAAGAGGAGCAGGTCCCAGTGCCATAATCTCGGAGGTTGTACGAGACAGAGGTTATATGGAGTCGCTGTCGCCAGGACTAACTAGCCAGCGGTCGGATCAAGATTCAGAGGTTCAGAGTGATACAGACGATGGAAAGTCATTGGAGCCTCTTCGCTCGCTGGACCCCGAGGCCTTGAAAGAGGAGGGTCCTGTCCTAAGGCGGAACCCACCTCGAGCGAGGAGACCGCCTGTGAGATTTCGTGTTTGAAGAGAGAAGATGGTGATATATAGCTAGCAATAAATATGTATATATATATATGTTTCTATGAAAATGTTAATCTGCAAGACGCAGGTTATCATCATCCCTTTTTGATTTGTTTTTGTCACTTTTTGGCGTTCCGAAAATAAACAATAAAAGGCTGTATCAGACTTTACTAAGACAATAAAGATTTGCTTAAAATAAATGTGTACGAAGATGTTGCACTTCCTGCAAACATTCGCTCGAGCAGAACATAAAAGAAGCCACGTTCTACATCATCACCCTGGTAGTTGGCGTTCTGCACTCCAGGAACCTGATTTAAAAATATCTCTCTCATATATCTTTCATATAAAAAAGGATATCTGTGCGTGATTCACAATTTCACTTGGAAACTTCTGGGCTTTGAGATTTGATTTTTCATTGATTGCTCATGGCCTAAAAGGAAGAAGAAATTCAAATATTCTCAGGTTTATATCTTAAGTTACTTTGGAATTACAAACAAAAACTGTCAAAATTCAATTTGAATATTAATTTATCTGTTATGATTTATAAATCAGTGTCAAATATTATCAAATATATATTTTATATATAACTATTGAAGATAATCACATACAGTAAAAGGTTTTAAAAATCATCTTTTTTGTTAAAAAATAATAAAATTATATATCTTTTTACTTGAATGCAACATTATCTAAAATAATCCACAATTGAAAGGATTCAAATAATATATTCTAATCATGAGTAAAAATGAAAGATAATATATGATTTTAAAAATGATCCAATGAAATACTTTTATGTTGTCAAAAAAATATACATATATAATAGGAGGGCAGTATAAGCCAGCTGTCACATATATTGATAAATAGGTAAAGAATAATGTGTGATTACTAGTTTGATGGTCAGTTTCTGCGCTTTTATTTATGTCAAGTAGATTTCAAAATATGAAAGAGACATTGTATTGACATATACTCTATCATACAGTTTTAGATATGGCTGTAGTTATAGAATGTAAATAAAATTATATGTACAGTAGAACCTCCCTGTAAAGGATACATAATTTCAGAGCCAAATTGTCCTTTAGTGAGAGGTGTCCTCTTATTGGAGAGTATCAAAATAATAAAAATTGTAACTTAGTAAATGAAAACTGTCCTTTGTAGAGAGGTGTCCTCTGGCGGGAGTTATCTCTTATTGGAGAATGTCAAAATAGTAAAAATTGTAACTTAGTAAATGAAAACTGTCCTCTGTAGAGAAGTGTCCTCTAGCTGGAGTGTCCTCTCATGGAGGTTCTACTGTATAAGATATTTACCCTTTTAATCAATTTTGGCAAATATAGAATTCTTGTATATTGGGTACGCATTCACTTGGAGAGATCCCTGGCGAAGCTAGGTCATCTATCTATATATATATATATATAAATGAATGTATGTGTGTGTGTCTGTCCTTTATGCCTGACCAAACCACTCATTGGAACGCCATGGAACTTTGGGACGTTATTTAGTATAGTACTGGGAAGGTTTCTGAAAAATAATTTCTTGAATATCCTTAGAGTTATTTGCAGATTTGTAGATTTAACTCGCAAGCAGCGCCCCCATTGCGACGAGGATAACAAGTTTTTTATCTATAAGTTTTATTATCACTAAGTTTATTATCTTAAAGATTATTTATCAAAAGTAAGATTTTCTGCCTATTAACTGCGCACAAGTCAAAGTTAGTTATCGAGTATTTTTCAAGGGACCGGGAAAAAATGTTCACTAGATAAAACGATGATTTTGTAATGTAGAAAATTAGGAAAGACAAAATTCAGTATGACACGGCAATTTATTTGAGACAAGAATAATGATACAATTCCAAGGCAAGATACTATTCCTTTAACTTCCAATTACCGAGGGAACCAATTAATTACAGGTACATCCGCTAGTAGTATATAATTGTAACGAGCATCATTTATTTTTTAACACAACCTTTTATATTCAATATATATGTATACTCAGATAAAATTGTAATTGATATCATACCTCACGTTTCCCTGATCATTTGGCTAGTTTTATTTATATATACACAAAGCCTTTATTAAAACACTGGTTTTATACAGATTCTCCTCTCATTAGAGCTTGCAATGATATTACAACTATTAAATAAATTATATAATGTTTATATAGGAAGAACAATCTGTAAAAAAAACAGTTGTTTTATTATTAAAATTATTATCTATGTTAATATTGGTTAGTAGCACCTGTAATAATCAAGATCAGCTCAATTACAGTTAGCTCCCAGGGAGATCTTATCATTGGTTATTCAACCTGAGAGATTTTCCATGTGGGGCAACTCTGCATATTCTTTTTTATCTAATAACATTTATTTATAACAACATCATCTACAGAAGCAATTTTACAAATCAAAAAAGAACGAAAAGAAAGATACACAAGTAAAAATAAAGGTTTAAGATATGCTTATAGGGAAGATTGTTTCTTGACTCAAAATTTCATTGAGAGAAAACTTGAAGAAGTGAACATATATCTTCCAATCTTATATTTACGAGGATAATAAAAAAGTAGGGATTATACTATAAATATATTAGAATACTAGAAAAAATTTTAAATATTTTTTCCAGACTATATAATTAAAAATAAAGTTTATTATAAAGTTAAAAGTTTTAATAAATAATAAAAAAAAAAAAGAACGTTTTGTTTAAGTTTAAAGGTTTCATTAAAATCATTAAAAAGTTTTTTTTTTTTTAATATTCAAATTTATAAGTTAAACATTTTTTATTTATATAATTAAAATATTATATATATATTTTATCGCACACCTTTTGCTAAAATATTTTTTTCCTATAAATGTTTTCATACAACAAATAAATATTAAAATTTGACCAAAAGACTGTTTATTTTTAAAATCTTAAACTTCCTTCAGGAAAAACTTGCAAACAATTTTTGCAGACGATAGATAACCAAAATTTTCATATTTGACCGAAAATCAAGTCTAATCAAGGTAATTGAATATTATGGATGGTTCAGAAAATAATTTAGAATTAAATCCTTGTAAGAAAAAATTATTGGAGAATTTGGAAAATAGTTTTAACATTCTTCGAATCGCTTTGGTATTTGCTCATGGATCTTACGAATATACACTAAATCAAAAGAGGGTTATAACAATTATATTAAAAGCGAGTGAACATATATATCGCCATGTTTCTGAAACATTAAAAAATATTCCTGTGACAGATAACCAGATTCTAACGTACCAAGCGTTAGCCAATTCCAATATGGCTTACAACAATCAGTTAGACCTGATATGCAAGAAATACAACAATTCTATGCAATTTTTTGAAGATTCAACATTTATTTTAAACATCATTATGCAATCTTTCTTTGGAGGTGCCGATTCAGATCGTTTGGTTTTGACGGTGGCGCAAGTATTCCAAAAACCAGGTTTTATGAACGATATCCTTATTAAAGATATGCCCTTAATCAACCCAGGAATCAAAAATATATATTTAAATTCTCAACTAAATAGACAAATTTGATATAACCTGTATATATTTGAAGTTTTATATTGAATCAAGAAATTTTTATATATATATGGATTTTAATACATCTACAAAGGCCAAAAAAGACGTACTCTTTCAAAAAAAAAAAAAAAAAAGTAATTTATTCTTCAATTCATGCTGAATACTCAAAAATTCAATGTGGAGTCAATGAATATGATTCAGCAATTGTTTCATTATCATCAAAAGAAAAAAAATCTTTTTTAGCATTTTATCTCCTTTTTGGTTGTTTACTACTTATTAATTAAGATGCTAACTTAAAATGACCTATGTTAACCTAACCTAATTTATATTGAAGATGAAGGTTTCCTAGTTACATATTTACATATCGCGCAGAAGAAACTCTGGCAGATGATATTTTTAGGCTCCCTCCATGTTGTCGTTAACTAGCCAATTAGAAACGAGGGATTTTACACGAGGGGGGAGGATGGAAATAGGGGGTGTGGGGAGGGATAAACCCTCAAATACATCTTCCTATTTCCATATTAGCAAAATCGAAACACGAAATTCCAATTATTAGCAAGCTAAATTATGAGGGGGAACCTATGTTTTTACCCGAAATTTTTCCAATTTTTCATAATTATTATATAAGAGTAAATATTTCTTCTCTCCGAGGTTTCAAACGATAGTAATCATTCATCATTTTCGAACGAAAATAAAAAATTTTAAACCTCCCAACATTTTTTTTTTCTTTTTTTAAACATGATGTATACCTAGTTTTCTTAAAAAAAAAAAAATAAAAGACACTTCGATCATAAATTGCTTTTTATTTTCCTCGACGTTTCGACAAAAACATTTTGCCCTCGTCATTGAGAAATAAAAATTTGAAAATTCATGTGAGAATGCCCTTGCAACCTCTTACATTTTTTAACCCCTTGCTAAATGCTCTTATTTTTTCCTTGATGAGGACGACAAAAGGTTTTCGTCGAAAAGTCGAGAAAATAGAAATCTTTTCTGGCCGAAGTGTAATTTGTATTTTAAATAACTATGAATTCGCCTGCCAGGCAACCTCTATCTTCAATATGATGTACCTAGGTACGTTTGATATGTGCTCGTGGTCAGGAGATGCCTTCTTTATTTTTAAATCTATGTGTATATATTTTATATTGAGATAAATATAAGATTGTCCCAAAAGTTCGTAAGCACTTGCAAAAAATTGAAATACCAATAGTATTCTCCATAATATTATTCGCCGTTATGTATAATGTCTTTGTATTATGTATAAAGTTATTGTATTATGTTTCTGAATATATATATATATATATAAAGCAATCCATAATATATATATTTTAAAAATAAAGCTTATTTTGGATTTTAATAAGATTTTTTATTTATCCAATATTTCGATGGACCAATCGTCCATCGAAATATTGGATAAATAAAAAATACACCTATCCCCCGATTTACACGGTAGATACGTTCCTGAGAAAAACGTGTAAATCGGGGGATAGGTGTGCACAGAAATAAAAATAAAATGCATTGACAGGTTAAAATATGTAGTCAGCACATAAGCTCGGGATTCCTCGTGAGATGTGTACACAGCGCATGTGTTCAGTCACAGTAGCATTTAGTATAGTGCGATAAAAAAAAAAAAAAACTTATTTGAAAAACCGTGTAAAAGCGAAAACGTGTAAAACAAGTACCGTGTAAATCGGGGGATATGTGTATTATTAAAATACAAAATAAGCTTTATTTTTAAAGTATTATTATGTATTCTCCGTAATAATATTATTTGCCAAGTACAGTAAAACCTCCATGAAAGGACACTAACGCTAGAGGACACCTCTCTATAAAGGACAGTTTTCATAGGTAGAATTACCATTTTTACAATTTAGTAACTCTCCGGTTAGAGGATACATCTCCCTAAAGGACAGTTTGGCTCTGCAATTAGGTGTTCTTTACAGGGAGGTTCTACTGTATCAATAAAAACAACGTTTTAAGAAAAACACGAACTATGGGACAACCTTATATTAAACTAAATTATTGGTATTTTATCTTTAAAATTCTCCCCATAACCTTACATTTGTAAATAAACACAATAATAGATTAATTTTTTTTTTAGATCATTAAAAAGAAACTAATAAAATAACACTATATATAATAATACTTATATAAATACAACTTTTCCCCTGTTATATTTTCATATAAAATTTCACTATATCATCTCGTATATATGCATATATGTAACATCACTCTCTTTTAAATTTAACTTTTAGTAAGAATTTTATATAGAAGTTAGTTTGTCGTGACTACTGTGTGTGTGTGTGTGTGTGTTTTGAGATATAAAGAGCATATAATTGATATATTTTATTTAAATATTTATATCTATAATTTTATTTTGAAGTTTTATTCACAATATTTGTTACAACAATGAAACTTCATTTCAAATTTCCTTGAATTTGTTGATATGCTTAGTGAAAAGTTTATATAAAACGAAGAGTTTGTTTCAGTGAAAAAAATTTACCTTGAAAAGATTTTACTATTTTATAATACACTCATGGACAAAACTTAAGGAAGTTGTACCTTTTAACATGTATATAGGGATTCAGACAATAACTCTGAAAGATATCACGGTGACCTTTATTGATGACACACGAGATAACCAAGTGTAAACAAATAATCTCTGTCTCAAAAAAAAAAAAAAAAACGACCGACGAAATCAAATACTTTCCACTTCCTTAAGTTTTGTCTATGAATGTATATACGATATGAAAGGCTTTTTTGTTGTTGTTGTTGTTGTTGTTCCATATGTAAATACCTGTTTTCTTTCCTCTTTTCGCTCTCCACTTCTCCCATCCATATTTCCATTTTTTTTTTCTTATTTTCCATATGTTTATTCAAATAATAATCTGTATATATTTACCATGTGTTTATAATCTTTCTCCATTTTTACCCCTTTGTATATTTCCCACTTTCATAGGTTTCTCCGTCTTGTAACCCCAAGGAGAATCCTCTGTAAGACCTGTGTGTCTTAATAAAGGCTTTTGTGTGTGTGTGTGTGTGTATATACGATATGGCCACACATATCAAATTGAAATGAAATAAATCGATCCATCCGGGAATAAGTTTATGTTTTTTCCTTACATTTGAGAGTTTTCCTACACTAGTTTTTCTCTATTACTTTTCTTACAGGGGTAAAACAATAACTGAATAAACATGTTTATTAATTGTGTTACTCCCGTTGTGAAAGGCAGATAAGGCCGAAAGCTTGAGTTCATGTAATAAAAACTGACAAAGAAACATGGGTCAGCTATTTTAAAGTTATTTTTTCAAGACTGCAAGAAGGAAAAAAGACCTAACAAAGTAACTGAACTGTGTGGAAATATTTTATTCTTCACAAGATGTAACCATTTACTCAATAATCTACTTTTTCACTGTGTTCTATGCACGATGTCTCAACTTTTGTACATAGATATTCTTTCCTTTTCTTCTTTTACTATTTAAAATTTCCTTCTAATTTTTTTCTTTTTCTCTTTTCTGAGCGAGGATTCGGTTTTCTTCCCTGCTTCTTATTTATTTTTAGATTCATTTCTAACAGGAGAATCGTCTGTATAAGACGGAATGTCTTAATTAAGACTTGTGTGTTTGTGGAACTAATAACGAAACCTATCCCCGGATAAATCTTTTATTTATTTAAGTATACAAGGGATATATATACAGTTAAACCTGTCTATAGCGCCCCCTCTTGGGACTCACCAAAATAGGGTGCTATAGAGAGGTCACTTTTAATGTAAATCGCATCGTACTAAGTATTTAAAATCGGGCGCTATAGAGAGGGAGGCGCTATTTAGAGGGGGCACTATAGACAGGTTTAGCTGTATATAATATAAATTATGATTGTAAATAATGAGTTTCCATGTTTGAATTATGTCATGGCACCCTTACTTCAGCATGATTGGACATTGTAACATCCTCTAGCCTGAACTGGATAAGTCCAGGCACTCTCTCTCATGGACAAAACTTATGGAAGTTGTACCTTTTAGCATGTATATCAGGATTCAGACAATAACTCTGGAAGATATTACAGTGACCTTTATTGAATACACACGAGATAACATGGACAAAACTTAAGGAAGTTGTACCTTTTAGCATGTATATCAAGATCCAGACAATAACTCTGAAAGATTACAGTGACCTTTATTGAATACACACGAGATAACCAAGTGTGTATATACACTCATGGACAAAACTTAAGGAAGTTGTACCTTTTAGCATGAATGCTATCGGGATTCAGACAATAACTATGAAATATATTACAGTGACCTTTATTGAAGATACACCAGATAACCAAAGTGTGAACAAAATTGCCTCTGTCTCCTTCAAAAGAGAGAGAGAAAAAAAAAAAGACCGGCCACATCAAATACTTTCCACTTCTTTAAGTTTTGTCCATGAGTGTAGTGTGGAATTGATCAAAGTTTTCTCCTAAATCATAACTCAAGAACCCCATCTACAGGACCTGATATGAAAATACAAATACTTATAATAAAATGTTAATAATAATGACAAGAATTATTGTAAATAAAAATATTTTTTGTGCAATAAATTGATATAGAGGGAGCAATTCCTCGCAAAATTTTGAAACAAAAATGTGTTTTTTTATTTCACAAATCCAAATACGCCTTTTTATATCATAATAACACATTTCTAGTTTGATTTTAGGAAACCTCGCAATTGGTTATTTGGACCCCAGAAATATATCCTCACATAGGTAATTTAGTTATTCTTTGTAGATTTTTTATAACAGCCATGTATACACTCATGGACAAAACTTAAGAAAGTTATACCTTTTAGCATGTATATCGGGATTCAGATAATAACTCTGAAATATATTTGATACACAGTAACCTTTATTCAAGACACGAGATAACCAAGTGTGAACATAATTGTCTCTTCCAAAAAAAAAAAAAAAAAACAGACGATCGACGACATCAAAGATAAGGAAGTTGTAATAACTAAAAGATTCAAAAAGGATAAGTTTCTTTATTTGAAAAATAAATTCGTAAAATAAATAAGGAAGTTGTACCTTTTAGCATGTATATCAGGATTCATACAATAACTCTGAAATATATTTGATACACAGTAACCTTTATTGAAGACACATGAGATAACCAAGTCTAAACAAAATTGTCTCTGTCTCCTTCAAAAGAAAAAAAAAAAAGCGACCGGCGACTTCAAAGACTTACCGCTTCCTTAAATTTTGTCCAAGAGTGTAAAATAAAATCGTGTTGTAAATAGTTTTATTTATTGTATATTGATTAATGTCTTATGATTATCATGACCTGTATTAAGTACGCTTGGAAATAAGTATTTAAATAAATAAATAAATTCGATACTACAACAATGTTGGTAATAATGGTGAAGTCATCTATCTATTGGACTGAATCATCTTTCAATATGTGTGGGTTGTTTACTGGTGGGGTATTTATATAAATAAATTTATTATAAAGGACTGCGGCGTATGATTATAAAACAACACTTAAAGTTTCATCGCATAAGTTT
>CP092877.1:63916990-63948089 GCA_030710605.1 Cordylochernes scorpioides | reverse complement strand
TTATTTTTAAAAAGAATCATACGCGTCTATAATAGTTTCTATATTCGAATTTCAATATTGTGAATAATGTTTTAGCAGGATTTTGGTTTTAACGTCCGAATGATCCAACTGATAGCTCCATTGCAGCAGTGAATGATTAGAGAAGTAAGCTTATATTTGGATTCTTATAAACTATTCTTTTTTATGTTACCACACCAAGATGCTCTGCGGTGAGGACCCGATTTGTACCTTCTGTAATTCAAAACTAAAAAATGAAATCACTCACTATATTTTTGATTGCTCTGCTCTGAAAGAAGAAAGAAGAACCCTTATGCTCAAAACTGGGCAACTCTGTGCTTCACTCCCATCAATAATTGACAATATGACCCAGAATAAGTATATTGCTACGGCGTTTTATGGTTTCCACAAGTCCATATCTCAGAAGAAGGCCAAGTGACACTCACTCCCCACTTTCTTACTGCTACTCTTTTTGTGTTGTTTTTCTTGCTTCCCTCTTTCTCTTTCTTGTTTTTTTTTTCTCTTTTTTTTTCTTTTCCTTCTGTCTATATCATTATTTCCTTTGTCTCACTACTTTGTTCTTATGCATACCTCTGGTGAATCCTGTATAGGGTCAGTGACCCTAAATAAAGGCTTTTTGTTGTTGTTGTTGTTGTTCTTTTTTATGTTGATTTTAAAAATAAGTTTGAATATTTTTTTTTAAATTTTACCTTAATAAAAACAAACAATAAATATGGAAATGACTTTTTTATACAGGTGTTAGGAGAGTGACTGCAGGTAACTGAAACGTCAGGAGTTAAATAAATCATTGGTTGATTCACATGTGTAGACATGTGGTGCACTTACAGTAAAAGCAGTCGCCTACTTCTACCCACTATGATTATCATGGCCTGTACCACGTGTACTAGGGATAAGCAAAAATTTAAAAAAAATGGTTGATGTGTGTGGCTATATTTTTTTGTCTGAAACTATTTTTTATTATTTTCTCTCTTAATAAAAAAAGATATATTTTCGACTTAAACACAACGATATTAGACCTATAAATCTAAAAAAAAGGAACAAAGCGAGTGTTACATCAGCTTCCCACCCCAACATAACAATAAAATGTAGAGCAGTGCCGTCTGGCGTGGAATGGAGGAACTACTGTGAGGTAAATTAATCCGATAATTCTAGGTGGGGCGACTTGAGCGACAAATTGGCTTCTTTTTTGTCACCTGGCGGGATTGTCTTCAATTAATTCTACCGCTTCCGCACTCCTGGTGGTCTCTGTACTTATTGAGGTCGTGTTTCTGGGCACGGATTGGACAGTTTTAACCCAGTACTGCGAGGTACATCACCTACCCAGCCAGTACTGCAAGATACATCACCAATGACATACTTGTTCGGTAGTACCATAGAATAGGATGAGGGAAAGTGAACACAATTCAAGAATTCAAACTATTATACAACAACAACAACAACAAAAAGCCTTTATTTAGGGCCTCTCGCCCTATACAGGATTCGCCAGTTCACAATGGATGGGGAGAACACTGTGTGCCCTTTTTCCGGGATATAGTCTTGTGGGATCCAAATATCGCCATCGCTATATACCTATTCTTTGATATTTCATTAATTAGTGCCGGAAATGAAGGACAAAGTTGCCCCGTTTTATCATTTAGTTTTCGTCTTTCCTCAGACAGAGCAGCACAGTCAAATAAGTAGTGCAACATCTCCGTTGTTATTCCTGATCCACAGAAAGTGCATTTCAGGTCTTCACGCCTCAATAAAATCAGATGGTGTTCTCTGAAAAAAATTGAAAGGGTTCTAAATTGTGCGATTAATCTGATGACAGGAAAAGGGAGTTCATTTAAGAAATATTCTTCGGTGGTAAACGTTGTATATATGTCTCTATAGTGGGAATATAACTTTGATTGGGTTATTTTTGTTTCAAACTATTATACAATATATTGAAGATATAGGTTGACTGGCCAGCATTCATAGTTCTTAAAAATAGACACTTCGGCCAGTTAAAGTCTAAAACTAATGTAAACTATCATATGTAAGAAGAGATAAAAACCTGACGATGACGAGTTTCTTCATTAAAAAAGGTGTGAGCTTGGCGAGAGCTTTCGGACAATGACGTTCTTTGACAGGCTGAATACGAAAAGGTATTCATACGAGAGCCTGTTGAAAGACGTTATTTTCCGAAATCTCTCCAAGCTTATACCTTTTCAATAAAGAAACGTGTCACCGTGTCAGCTTTTAACTCTTCTCAAAATATTTTATTGACACTTAGTCAATGTTAAAAAATAGTACAAAAGTAAAATTTTTGTTGTTGTGTTCTCTTATTCCCTTGTGCAAAGATTACATAAATTTCATGAGTCCGTGCTCCACGATCTGTTTGATGATAAGCAGCGGTCTTTATCACAGCTCCTGTTTAGTACATCTAATGCAAGCCAAAATGTGTTCTGGAGTGCAGGTGCCAAGCTACATTTTAGGCAAGTGGGGTATATTTTCTTGTTATTTTCTATCTTTTTTTTTTTTTCAATGAATTAAGAGGGCCTGTTCTAAATCTTGTTAGTGTTGTTTGATGCTGTCTATTTCTGATGTTCAGAGCTCCTCCTGGGTTCACTCCACTATACCAGCTGTACTTAGGCCTCCATTTCTTGTTTATCTGTGTTTTGGCTACTGTCTCTATTTCTTTAAAAGTAAGTTTATTTTCTTGTGGCAAGGGTTCTCTTGTGCCTTTTTCCTAGTACATTAAAGTGAAATTGAACTGGGATCAGGTGAATAAATTAAGAAAAAGGAATCTCCTGATCGTGCAACTAAAAGTTGCCGATGGCTTACGCCATCTGTCGGAATAAATGAGAGAATAGTTGATATTTATTCCGACAGATGGCGCAAGACATCATCAACTTTTAGTTGCAAGATCAGAAGATGCCTTTTTCGTAACTTAGCTAATAGTTACAAAATAAAATTAAAAAACAAAAGAATGATATAATTTGGTAATAGAATATATACAGTTGTTCTCAGTGAAGGTTCCACCTTGTCCTTCTCCATCTACCATGGTATATTAAACTGGGTAAACCGCTGTGAGGGCTCACTACTGATGAGCCAGGCCCTCTCATTAATTTTTCCATTGCAGTAAGGGAGTAGAAATTGTTTAATTTTCAAAAGAATCATACGTGTTTATAATAGTTTCAAATTTTGATAACAGATGGCGCGCTAGTGTATCATAATATAATTAGTAATATATGTATAACTTCTGCCGGCAAACTCCCGAATCGCTATTTTTATATTATTTTAAGTCTGTTTATAAAAAATAAGACGACATCATCTTAGGACATCTTTTAAAAGATAGATATCCTTCCTGGTATTTTTTAAAGTGATCTTTCATTAGAAAATGTACTTCAGGTTATATGGGAGAAACGAGCCGCACAATCTTCAAAAGGTTAAAAATAGAATATCAAAGAGGAACGTCAACATTAGGGACACCCAGAAAAGCAGCTACACACCTTCAAGATAGAGAACATTGCTGTGATAGAGATTTACGGAGACATTTTTGTTGGAATATTACACAGAGTAACAATGGCTATAGATGAGCTCGTGTTTGAAAAGGAACTTGTATGTATATAATGTTTATTGTTTTAGTTGTTTTCATGTAAAAACATATACCAAGATTTGTTTTGTATAATTGCTATTAATAATAAATAATATGTAAAGTTGAATTGATTACGTCCTTCTTACTTACTTTAATTATATAACAATCTTTTCATTGGACACAACATTAGGGACATTATACTCCTAATCTTTATAAGCAATCTACGCAGGGAATCGGACACTTATCTTGAAGAAGCTTGATCAACACTACCGTACTACTAGCGGGCGAGAAACCTTCTCTAAGATTCTGCAATGGAAAATTTTCAACAATAGTTTACCCATCAAATTCAATCAATCATTTCTTCAGAAAACCACTTCTTTCGCCAAAGATCCCTTAAATCGCTCTTTGTATCTCTCGAAGACAAAGCCGCTATGGACTAACGAAGTCCATAACCCTAAACTATGATCTTTAAAAAGTCTTTCCGAGTTCCTTCCGGTATTTTCACTAACTATAACTCCTACTCTATGCAAATTAACATATGTCTATCAAATTTTCATTAGGTGTCATTTCTATTCTGAGATTTCCTTATGTCACAGTCGCCATGATGATTCCAGCCTCTCTCTATGTAATTATAGACAATTAATTAGCACAGGAAGGAATGGAGGAAGAAACAATAAAGTCCAGCCGATCCCACAAAGGTTATTAGTTAGAAAGGAGCTTCAATTAACATCAAAGCGTGACAGGGAAATGAGGGGTCTTGTGGCATTGTCCGCCATCTTGTTATTTCACACGACTTCCACTTCCGGTTCGTCTGCTGAAATATTTGACACTTCATCTATTTTGGATATGCAAATAAGTTGGGGATGTAAATATAGAAATATTCGCCTTTTTTAAAGGATTAATAAACAAAGGATATTTGGAGAGATATGTAAATAAATAAGATGTGCATATTTGTACTCTTTGGATATATTTTTGTTTCATTAAATCTATAATGATATATTTTATTCCATGCTGACTTATCTTCAATGGATAAAACCTATTCTTACTGAGGAAATATGTTAATAAAAGTAATTTGTAATCCGTTCATTTATTTTAAAACGTATTTTTCACACACACCCGCACAAGTATTATTTTACCTCAGAAATAGACTATTATGTAAATATGTGTGAATCCTGTAAACCAAAGTTGTCTCAAGAAACAGATTATGTACGACATATCCTTTCCTTATATCTATAAAAATGAAATCCAAAATCGATGTTTGTTATCGCTTTGCGCAAAATCTACAGAATCAATCATTATGAAATTTCGCATGTAGGTAACTGAATATTTCGTTTAACATATAGGCTATTCAAAAGACCAAAAAGGTTGATGTGCTTTTTTTTAAATGTAAAACCAAAAAGCGTTAGTTCCAGCCTTTTACCGCTTGGCGCCGCACTGGTCGCGACGATAAATGAATTTGATTGGTTAATAATTATACACGTAGTTTGTTTACACGATTAATTTTTTTTTTTTTTTTTTTAAGGTAAGATTATCCAATCGCCGTGAAACTTTAGGAAGTTATTTACTACTGGGAAGGTTTCTGGTTTGAATTTGATTTGAAATATATATTCGTTGCAATTTTATTTGCAAATTTTCTACTTTCACTCGCAAGCAGCGCCTCTCGCGGTATCTGGTGAAATCCCATTTATAAATTGTAAAAATGCTAAAATATGTTCCAAGTATACTCAATTTAATTTGAGAATTTAGTAATATAATATTCCAATGACGTTGTAAAAAAACTTGGCATTTCAATATTAATATATATTTAAAGAAAATATTGTAACGTTTTTGTGTTAAATGTTTAAATGTAATGTTAACATATATTTTTAAATTGTTAATTTATTTGTTGTTGTTTTATGATAATGAAGATGCTAATTACGTTGTTGTTGTTGTTTATTATCGTTTGTTTATTTTTAAAAAATAAATTGTATGTGATTATAACAAAAATGTATTTTTAAATTGATATACATAATTAATTGAGAAAAAAAAGAAATAATTAATTATAAAATTCACAAACGAGACAATATTTTATTTAAAATTTAATAAATATTGAAAAAAAATATGTTACAAAAATATATTTAATTGCATATAACAATATTTATAAATCTATATATAGGTAGATTGGATGTTTTCTAGAATCGTTTCAACAAATGTTCGTTAGGCAAACTTTTACTCGGGCAAAAACCAGGCGAAACCGGGTACATTCGCTAAATAGTTATTTACAAATGTTCGTTTGTGGCAAGATACTATTCCTTTAACTTCAAATTACCGAGTAGACCAATTAATATTGATTTTATTCAACTTATCGAGTATTTTTAAAGTATTTAAAAATTCTGAATTATCAAGAGTTTAGACAAGTGTAGATTCAGTGGGGATTGGATGTTTGCTAGAATCGTTTTAACAAATGTTCGCTAGGCAAACTTTTACTAGGATAAAACCGGACGAAGCCGGGAACATATATAAATATATATGTTTGTCGGCTATGCACGCCCTCAATATGTAACTCTAATCTCGCTGAAATTTGAAAAGGACAGATAGTTAAATCTGGAAGAGTTTTTTGTCGCGCTTTACAAAGAAAAATTATAATTAACCAGGAACTGAGCAACAATATTTTTTTAGTCAGAAATGATGATGACAATATTGCTGTATCATGCTTGATTAACATAAATAAAATTCTTTAGGGGAATATTCATTAAAGCAGACCACGGGCGAAGCCAGATAATAATTTTTTGTAGGCAGGAACAAAATTCTACCAGCGAAACATTCACTCGAGCAGAAGGCACACGAAGCCAGGTCATCTCTATATATAAAATATCGTTTCTCAGCCTTTTGGCTAAGATCATGTTCCTCTCGGTCAACACAGTATAGCGAGAGTTGACAGGGACTCACACCATAGTGTGATAATCTCTAGATATTTTTATTAATATATTGTAACGTTTTATTTTTGCTTTAACTTTTAAAGAAAATGTTTTATTTTAAATATTTATCTAATTTGTTTGTTTGTTTGAAATAAATAGGCAAATTTACCATGTTGTTGTTCTTCTGTTTATTAATTGTTCTTTTTTCCAATGATGATAAGAGTTATTCATCACACATTAAAAATCAATGAAAAACCAATTACAAAATTAATTACAAAATTCAGAAACGTGTCATATCCCTCGGCTTGAAGGATTTATTTTCGCAAAATAAATGGTTTCAATTGTGACACATGAACTTTAACCAAGGAGGAATCATCTTTCAATAATTCACACGTAACACTAGATATTATTCTTGTTATTTGAAAAGGACCCTCATACTTTGGTGATGTTTTGACCATACTTGGATCATTACTAGCTATTTTACGAAGGACCAGATCACCAACTTTGAATGACGACTGCGGATGTTTTGCATCGTGTCGTGCTTTCCACTTTTCTCTATGCTTTGCGCTATTTTCTATTGCTTTCTTCCTTGCATTTTCTATGGTGAAATGTGGTGATTAAGAAAATTCTGGTATTGCACAATCACCAAAAAGTAGGAAATTTGGAGAAAACCCAGTGACATCATGGGGTGTGCTATTATAATCTTTCACAATTTTGGCAAGTAATGATGACCATTTTAGTCTTGGATTCTCTTGAAGGTTTGTTCTTAATTTGGTGAGTATAGTGTCATTCATCTTTTCACACAGTCCATTACTCTGCGGATGATATGGCGTCGAATAGGTGTGTTGAACTTGATGTTCATTCAAAAACTTGTTAAATTCTTTTGATGTAAAATTCTTTCCGTTGTCGGTTAAAATACATTTGATTTGGGGAAGAGTTTTGTTGATTTTGTCTAAACATTGAATTACTGCTTGAGAAGTGTTGGTGACAGTAGGGAAAGCCCAAACAAATCTTGTTAGGTGATCAATTATTACTTTAATGTATTTGTGCTTGGTTTCATTTGCTGCAGAGCCTAGCACAATAGTATCCATTGATATTAATTCCAGTGGTTTCAGATCAGAGTTTGGTGCAACATATTCTCCAATAAATGGTTTATGACTGCATTTAGTTATTTGACATATTTTACATGAGCGAACATAGTCTTTGATGCATCTGATAGCATTCGGCCACCAATAAAATGGTGTTATCAATCTTACTGTCTTGTTAATTGAGGGGTGAGAATGATTATCGTGGTATTCTTTGAGAATTTCTTCTTGGAATGATTCTGGAACAACTGTTTTTAGAACTCCATTATGTTTCACCATAATAAGATATCGATGAATATGAGAGTTATTTACAAAACTGAGATCCGCTTTTTGTTGGTGTAGTCGAAGAGTGGGGATTGATATATGAAATGACACTGGTGATCTTGACAATGCATCAACATGCGTTTGCTTTGATCCTGATCTGTGAACTATTTTCATTGACTTGGTTGATAATTCAATTATCCATCGGAGATATTTTGCCTTTGGTTTCTTTACGTTGAAGAGCCATTCCAAAGCCGAATGATCTGTAATGACTTCAAATGTATTGTTCTCAAGATAAACTTCAAAGTATTCAACTGATTGAACTACAGCAAAGCATTCCAACTCAAATGCAGAATAGTTCTGTTGATGTGGTAGAAGTTTCCCTGAATAATAGGAAATTACATGTTCTTGATTATCATTTCCAATTTGAGCTAAAATAGCACCAATTCCCAGTTTAGATGCATCTGTATAAAGCTTACATGGTAATGAAGGGTCATATGTAGAAAGAACTGGATCTGTGGATAAATGAGACTTTAGTTCCTGAAATGATTTGTTAACTTCAGTAGTCCGTTTGAATAACTTATTTTTTTCTTGTGAGGCTTGTTAAAGGATCTGCAATTTCACTAAATTTAGGAATAAATTTCCTGTAGTAACCTGCTAAACCCAAAAACTGCCTTACTTGCTTCACTGTTTTAGGTTGAGGGAACTCATTTATTGCCTTTGTTTTTTCAGGGTCAGGTTTAATCTTTTTATGTCCTATGATATGACCTAAATATCTTATTTCTTGTTTTGCAAAGGAGCATTTCTTCAACTTGAGTTTGATATTGTTTTCTTTAAGCTTGTCAAATATTTTCTTCATGAGTTCAATATGATCTTTAAAAGTACTGCTGTAAATTAGAATATCATCTTGATAATTACAAACACCGTTCCAAAGAAGATTTCCAATAATATGCTGAATTATTCGCTGAAAAGTACTTGGAGCATTTTTCAAGCCAAATGGCATAATCAAAAATTCATAATGCCCGTCATTTGTAATGAAAGCAGTTTTCTCAACAGAGTCTGGATGCATTTCAACATGCCAATAGCCCCATGCTATGTCAAGTGTTGTGAAGTATTTCGCATTATGTAAGCGATCAAACATATCTTGGATGTATGGAAGAGGCTGCTTGTCATCAATTGTAATTGCATTCAGTTTTCGGTAATCTATGCACATCCTTTGTGAACCATCCTTTTTAGAGACCAACACTACGGGGAAGGCTCAAGGTGACTGAGATTCTCTTATTAGTCCCTTTTTACTCAATTCTTCAACTTGTCTTTTTATTTCATCATATTCGGCAAGTGGTCTTCTATATGGTCTACAACTGATGGGTGGATGTTCAATTGTATGGATCTTGTGTTGAACAGCAATCCTTCCAATGTCAGTTTCATGCTGGCTGAACAATGCTTGATTTTCTTTAAGTAATTGATTAAGCTCTTTTTGCTGAACAGATGGAAGATGCGTTTCAGGAGATATATAAAAACATTCATTTCCTTTAACATACACCGCTTTGTCTTTTGTGTCAATTATTAATCCAATTTTTCCTGCTACATCAAGTCCAATAAGCAATGGATAGCTAAAGTTTTTCACTACATGAAGCTTACACCTGACAAGTTTAGAATGGATTTTCAAAAATACTTCTACTGATCCTAAAGTATATGCAAAACTATCTACTTGTTTAATTTTGATTCTATCGTTTACATTCAATTTTAACTTATGTTGTTTTAAAAGCGAACAGCTCATTAATGAAATAGTTGACCCGGTATCAATAAAAGATGAAACTGGAATATTATTAAGTAAAACTTCAACATTAACAAATCTATAAGGAAAATTGGTATTTGCTATGCAAAGTGAATCAGCTATGGTTTGTTTAACATCTGTGGTGATATTAGTTGCTTGGTGTTTAAGCTTGTCTTTATAATTAGGATCATAATCTTTGCAATCACTTATCCAATGTTTAAAATACAATCCTTTTTTCTTACAAATAGGACACCAATATGGGCAATTTTTTGAGATTGTAGGTGTAGTTATATTAAAAACCTTGGTTTTACTTCTCTGTTGTTGCCTTATTTGATTATTGTTTTGTTCAATCTCCATGGCAATCTGCATCCAATGTGATGGATCTTTAGGCTGGGCTGTTACGAGATAATTTTTCCAATCTAATGGCAATCCATCCGTTAACATTTTTAGCTTCTCGACCTTATTGAGGCTTGTTTGATTTAATAATCTAATTTTATCTCTAAAATAATCTTCCACGGTTTCTTCTTTTTTAAGTCTTCTTTTTGATGCTGCAACTATAGGGCTTTCAACTTTATAACCAAAGCGCTGAATTAATTTGAGTTTAACAGTATCCCATTTTTTAATGGATGTGTTGCTCAATATTTCATCAGCAAACCATTCTAAAGCATCTTTTGATAAATAATAAATTAGATTATTGATTCTATCGACTTCATCTAGTTTACTAGTTTCCAATTCATATAGTTTAAGCCATGATTCAGGCCGAATTGAACCTTTATCACCGCTAAATTTCTCTAATTTGTTTACATTTACTGCCATTGTACTTACTTTTTCTTTCGTCGAAGCCTTTTTTGATTTATATTTTAATCCTTTCTAAGTGCGCCAAATATTTTATGTAACGTTTTATTTTTGCTTTAACTTTTAAAGAAAATGTTTTATTTTAAATCTTTATCTAATTTGTTTGTTTGTTTTAAATAAATAGGCAAATTTACCATGTTGTTGTTCTTCTGTTTATTAATCGTTCTTTTTTCCAATGATGATAAGAGTTATTGATCACACATTAAAAATCAATGAAAAACCAATTACAAAATTAATTACAAAATTCAGAAACGTGTCAATATATATTTTTAAAAATCTATTCAGTAGAGAGAGTGGATATGTTGCTCGAAAAATATATTTTATATATTATAAAAATATATAAGGTAAAGAATATTATTATCATAATATTCTGTGAGTGTTCCGGAATATTATTATTAATAATATTCGTTAGGCAAACTTTCACTCGGATAAAACCCGGGCGAAGCCGGGTACACATCCGCTAGTGAAAATATATACTCATGGACAAAACTTAAGGAAGTTGAAAGTCTGAAGGAGACAGAGGCAATTTTGTTCACACTTGGTTATCTCGTACTTGGTTATCGCCGTGTATCAAATGATTGATGTATTGATGTTTTAAATTAAGCCCGTTAAAGAGTTATTATGTCTTGAAAGCTAATATTTTAAAAGAAAAGAGAAACTAATTGTGAGAAAAATGGGTAGTTTTTAAACGCCTTTCACAAATTATACCTTGAATGATGAAGACTACCATGTCTGTTTCTGCCATGACGTCCTAAATGGAACAATTCACAACGCCAATTGGTGTTTGTAATTACGGATGATGGATGGGGGAGAAATGTGGTGAATGATAAATTGGTGGTGTAAGAGATGTTTTATAGTTTTGTGGGGGAAATATTTATGATAGATGTTTATAAAAAGCGCGAAATCATAAGTCGAAAGGTTTCTTATAAAGTTTTTATTATTTTGCCGAGCTTTCGAGTATTACTGCCCTTCTTCAGGAGAAACCTTGAAAAGTATAAGAAGATTAATTGTTTATTTACATATTTATGTGATGAAGTTTCGTAGCCTCTTGTAGAATCTTGTCGACTAAAAATGTGATGAGGTATCCAGTCGACTTAAACTATGGTGTGAGTCCCTGTCAACTCTCGCTATACTGTGTTGACCGAGAGGAACAGTCAGGATGGGGAGTTTTCCAGTACCTCTCTGCACCTTGGAAGACCTTTTACAGTTCTCACAAATTACAGGCAGTCGTGGTCGAGGCAGAGTGGAAAGCTTGGGAATGTCCATACACAAAAAACGAAAACACAGTTGCACTAAGAAAGTTCCGTGAACAGATAAAAGTTGAGCTAGGAGCGAAAGATGGAGATATAGAAGAGTTCTTACTGACTACATGGTGGATGAGGAGGACCTTGGTGACAACCGACGTGGGCTTCCGCTGATGGTGAACTGACTGTCAAGTGACTGTAAAGTGACTGTATTTATAAGTTAAGACGGGGGCCTTATGCGACAGGGGCGTGGATCGTCTGGTGAAACTGTACACTGGCGCCGTCCTGACAGTTTCCAATCTATCTTTAGACCTTGTTGTTTTGTGACTTCCATCTATCTCGAATTTATAAGTTTTTGACTTCTATCTCTTGCTTCAGCTCAACTCTTAATCTATCACAGAGTTTTATTTATTTATCCTCATTTGTACAAAGTACATTACATATGATGATGTAATGACACATGCCAATAATGCGTATAATCATTTACAGATGTGTTTCTATTATACAACATGAAAATCTTGTTATAAGTTATATACAATAGGGGGTTGTTGGTTTAAATTACCATATATATATTTGTGTGGCATAAAAGGTGGGGAAATAAACACACCACAAGTTGGAAGAGAAACCCAGGCAACCAGAGAGAGAGAGACGGGCCCGGCACAGCCGGGCGGCCGTTCATGTCGCACACAATTACCAACTGTCTTAAAAGTCCCGAGGTGTTAACTAACGGGCCTCAGTTGTCGCCCCTTGGAATGTCTCTGCTGTCTCAAGTGACCGGACTTTACATCCCGTCTCTCTCTGGGCTGTCTGTAGGTTGGCTTTATTATTCCTGGAAGAGTATATATTATGACATATATATCCTACGTCGTTAGAGAATGAAAAAAAGAAGACTAAACGACCCGTAGTAACTGTTATGTGTCTCCACCCAGACTGTATATATAGCTAATTACCTATTTACATATTGGTCCTTTCTATCATTGTTTGCTTTTGGTCCTTTCTTGGAATCCGATCTGTGTCAGACGAATTGTTGTTGTTATCGTGATGTGTACACAAAAAGTGGACAAGAAATAGCCGAGAAGTATACAAAATATAGCATTTTACACGAATACAAGTAATACACAAAAAGTAGACAAGAGATATATACAAGAAGTAGATAAGAAATTCAGGTGACGTAGAGCAAAACCATGTTCCATGTTTTATACTTACAAGAAAGCCATTTTATTACATGAAGAAATACCCACTTTTAATAAAATATTATATATTATAAATAATAAATTCTTCAAGAAAGAAATATTTAACTATTTTATACACATTTTTTCTATTTAGATATTCTTTTTTAAAGTATATATTTATATTATAATATAAAAATAAAAAGGAATGAAAAATAAAAATGTGAAACATATATATAGTCATCCCCATTTTAAACGTCAAAAAAGCACTTTCTAAACCTCCAGAATATGGTCATAAATATGTTAAAGCATAGCGGTAGAAAATATGGCATAAGACGGAAAATTGCGGGAAAAAAATTTTAGCGGGAAAAAAAATGGCGGGAAAAAAAATTTGGCGGGAAAAGACATTTATGTGTAGGCCACCGTTTGGTTGTTAGAAGGGACTGCGAGATAATCCTGGGGAAAGTTTTATAGGGAAACTAAATTGGGTTTAGAATTTGGACGCCATAAAAAGAAACAACGCTACTCCATTTATCATCGGGTAAACTCCTTTTTTCCGAATGGAGCTCGCAAGAATTTGATTTACACCTTTCACAGAGTGACTTTTTTTTACGAGCGATGGCATTAGTAAAATTGTGAAAGAGTAACAGAGTAAAAAAAAAAAGGTTTCTAATATAATTTAGAACGTTGTTTTGTTGTTATCCATTTTTAAAAATGTGTTGTTACCGAGTTTTATAGAGAAGTTATGAAGTTGGATATATTTGATGTTATATATTTTAAGATATGAAGCATTTTAGATATTATAATAGGCTCAAAATCATCTATCGTAAAATTCATAATAATTATTTTGGAAATATGTTTCTTATGAATTATTACATATTTTACCCGAGTAAAGGTTTGTCTAACGAACATTTGTTAAAACAATTCTCTGTAAACTTATAAAAAAAAATAATAGATACATTTTGATAATTTGAAACTCGTAAATTTGAATCTCTCGATAAAGTGAACATTTTTCCCGGTCCCTTGAAAAATACTCGATAAGTTGAATAAAATCAATATTAATTGGTTCCCTCGGTAATTGTAAGTTAAAGGAATAGTATCTTGCCTTGGAATTGTATCATTATTCTTGTCTCAAATAAATTGTCGTGTCATCCTGAATTTTGTCTTTCCTAATTTTCTACATTACAAAATCATCGTATCATCATGATAATATTTAGAGCAGATTGTTGAATTATAACAGATAAATTAGAATATTTATCTTGATTATTTTAAAGCGAAAAGTTATTTCAAAATTTTTTTTGCTAGAAACCTTCCCAGTACTATACTAAATAACTTCCCAAAGTTTCATGGCGTTCCAATGAGTGGTTTGGTCAGGCATAAAGGACAAACAGACCACACACACACACACATACATTCATTTTTATATATATAGATTATCTTTTATATATCATATATTTATTTGTTGTTGTGTCGTGTCCAATAAAGAGCCTCAGATGTCTCCATACATCTCTATCACAGTAGTCGCAATGTCCACTATCTGGGTTATGTAAAGCTGCTGCTCTGAGTCCATGTCAATTTTTTGCAAGGCTGCGGCCATTGGTGGACATGAGAATATGTGGGTAGGTGTTAGTTTCACACCAGGACAGTTGTTGAATGTCCTATAGGTTCTTGTGCCATCTGGATGTATTGTCATTCTTTTATAGTGTTTTGTTCTAAGTCTTGTTATAGTTTTTGTCATTTTTCTCTCAGAGTTTATTTCGCATATATTTATTTAATAGATGAAATATAAATTGATGTCGCGCTTTATGAGAAAAATAATACAAAAGTGAAATTGTAGTAGGATCAGGTTGATAAATTAAGAGAAAGGTATTTCCTGATTATGCAACTAAAATTTGCTGAAGGCTTGCGCCATCTCTAGGAATAACTATAAACTAATCGTTGATTTTTTTCAATTATTATTCTAGAATTGATACAAAGCAATAACGCGCCCTTTATATACAACGAATGAAGACACCCTTCAGTGTAGCATATAAAAGCAGAATGATCCAATACAGTATTAGAGCTCTAAAGAAGCGGTCTGGTTGATTAAATTGTCAAAACCGCTGGGAGGGTTCACCACTGATGAGTCAAGCCCTCCTAATATTTTTTATCGCAGTAAGGACAGTAGAGAAGTTTGATTTATGTATGAAAAGAAACATTCCCGTCTTTTAATGTTTGTTTAATTCGTTATTCTATAATTGGTCAAATACTCTTCCTTGATTAATCAAGGAAAGGTAACCACGTACGTGTCTCAGGCTAATGGTCCACATCAGAGTGGCGTAAGAGGAATCTCAAGGACCAAAAAAGCTGGTCTTTGGGGCATCCTGATAAATCAAGGAATGTATATTCAAGACCGTAAGGATGTTAGAATTCTAATAATTTACCCGATATTTTAAGGTTAGAAAATAATGATAATTTTTTTAAAGAAATATATGGATAGAACACTCACGGACAAAACTTAAGGAAACCTTTTAATATGTATATCGGGATTCAGACAATACCTCTAAAAGTTATTTTTGATTTTTACATTTTATTTCAATTTAAAGCCCTATGTCCCCCTAGGGACACTTGCGCTGTCATACATGTATGACATTTGTCTATACATATATTTAAAGTAACACTTAAAGTTTCACCGCATAAGTTTCTTTTCCACGAAAAATCAATATTAATTTCAAAGAGAAATATGTACTATTTCTAACTTTTTGGATGACGTATGAAAAGGTTGAATATATGAAGAGCAATGGTTTATATATGATTGGATGACGTATGAAAGGGTGAAAATATGAAGAGTAATGGCGAACGGAAAAATAAAAGTGTCCAGGGGCGGGAATCGAACCCACAACATATATCTGTGATATTGCGTTGTTGATCCTGTCGACTAGCTGTAATATTGTGTTGAGATCCTGACGACTCTCTGTAATAATACGTTGGGGTTTGGTAAGCTTATTGTAGAACCTCGTCGACTCTCGCTATAAGTTGTGGCAACCGAGGGTCAAACCTGTAGTAACCGCGAGGGACAGTCAGGGGTGGAGAGTTTTCCAGTACCTCGCTGCACCTTGTAGGATCTTTAACAGTTCTCACAGGGTACAGGCAGTCGTGGTCGAGGCAGAGCGGAAAAGCTGGGGATGTCCACACACACAAAAAACGAAGCGACACGTTGAAAGAAAGTTTCTTGAATAGATAAAAAGCGAGCCAAGAGCAAAGATGGAGATAGAAGATTCCTTACTGTTTTACATGGTGAATGAGGGTGAACTTGGAGACAACCGGCGACGCGCTGATGGGGAACTGGACTGAACTGGCTGTTGCTACGCGGCCTTTTTATACGACCGCTCTGACTAAGAGAATTGGGTCATGCACGTGTCGATGATATTCGAGTCTGGCGCCTACCTGTCGGCTAACAATCTATCTTTAGAAGTTACTTTGGGATCTCTCAATCTTGCTTTTAACTTGGCTTTTAATCTATTATATTTTATTTATTCATCCTCAGTACATTACATATGGTGGTGCAAGGAGACATGTCAATTATGCGTATAATTAGTTAGTTTATAATTAGTTCTATATACAACATGACAAGCTTGTTATACGTATTACATAATATAGGGTTATTGGTTTAAATTATCATATATATATACAATATTTTTAGGTCGTGAATACAATAATCATATGATATTTAATTCATATTTCATTTCTTTGGATTAAATGAAATCGTTAAGCAAAGGCATCTTGGCATATTTGATATACAGTGACCTTTATTGAAGACATACGGGATAACCAAGTGTGAACAACCTCTGTCTCCTTAAAAAAAAACAGACGACTGGCGACATCAAAATATGAAATTTCTTTAAGTTTTTGTCCATGAGTGTATTTGTCGGGTAAATTATTGGAATCAAGTGAATAATTAAGAATTAGAACTGTGAAAAAAATCATTCCTTTCAAACCTAACTCTATATTGTAGTAACGTTTCATTTTATATTGGTTAAAATATCTGAATATTGTTACATCATGATTAATGGCGTATTTCTTATATTATTTTTAATATATTTGAAATATAAATTATATATTTATTTATTTTTATATTCTATGATATTTATTTAAAACAGATTATTTAGATTATCATCATTTGTATTTAGGTACACGTGTGACTTCACTGCTCTCTTTGATGTGAGAAAAATAAATAAATTATTCTGGAGGCTCTACTTAAAGTAGACTTATCTCATTATTCCCTTATATAAATTTGTAGGATGGCTGAAACACGCTCTGGAAAGATGCAAGACACGTCTGAGGAGAGACTCAAGACTGAAGAATCTGCCAAACCGCAGCCCAGTGCAACAATTGGTAGAGATGCAAGTGCCGACCCAGTTGTTTTGAACCCCAACATAGACATCCCCAAATATGATGGAACAGAAGACCCTCGCCCATGGATTGAGTCCCTTGAAGAAATTGGCTTCCTGTACCACTGGGCAGAATATATTATTTCTCGCTATGCAGCCATGAACATGATTGGTAGCGCCAAAACCTGGCTGGACCTACACAAGATAAGTTTTACCAGCTGGGAACATTTCAAGAGCCGCCTAATTCAGGATTTTGGCTCAGACGCCAACAAAGAAGAATTGAAGATGAGGCTGAACAGAATGCAGCAGTGGAATGAACCTGCAATCAGGTTTGCAGAGGATATCCTGGTTCTGTGCAACAAGGTCGATCCCCAAATGGAAGAAGAGAATAAAATAAATTGGGTTATTGGAGGGTTAAAGAAAGAATACTCTTTTGCCCTCTACTTAAACCCTCCTAAGAATACCAACGAACTCCTAAGATTGTGTAAAAAGATGGATTTGTTTGAAAATAATTATCAAGAACGTATAGAAAAATCAAAGGCTCTATATAATGGACCACGCTCTCCTCGTTCCCATCATCAAGAGCAATGGAAGAACGCTCCGTCGTTCAGAAGACCAGACCAGAACACCTCCAAGCCACTGGCCCCCGCTCCGAGGTACTACCAGAACACCCCCAAGCCCCAGGCCCCCGCTCAGAGGTACTACCAGAACAAGCCGCTGCCCCAGGTATCTGCCCCTAGACGATTTTACACTCCCATTCATGAGCCAAAACCGGTCTACCCAAGGAAAACATACAATAAGAGTCCTGATTCAAACAGGAATAGGACAGAAGACGGGAGACCAATATGTTTCAAGTGTAACAAGCCAGGACACGTAGCGCGGTATTGCAGAGTCAAGTTTGTGAGGATCGTAGAAGAGGACCCCTCAGTTTCCCAAGACAAGAGCCAAGAAAACCTTCAAATGGACGAAAGGAAAGATTATACACGGCCTCGCCTCTATGCGGATGTTTGTAATGACACACAAACGAATATTCCTACACGGAATAGATATTCCGTGTTGGAAGATTTAAACTAAGTGTCGCGCCTGATTCCTTCAATCAAAGCAAGTCGACCATAAATGGAATTAGAAAGTTGGACCCTAGGTACAAAATTAATATTAATGTGGACAAGATAGGGTTATGCGAAGCTTTGATTGATACAGGCGCCGATCTTTCAGTGGTCGACCTAAGAACAGCACTTTTTGCTGGCCGTGAAATAAATAGTCTCACTAAAACGTGTTCAGGACCCGATGGGAAAAAATTAGATATGGTAGGTAGCATTATTTTAGATTTAAAAATTGATGACACTGAATTATCCCACGAATTTGTAGTAATGGACGCGCATCTACGAACTCTTATTCTTGGACGAGATTTCCTTTAAAAAATGAATGCTAAAATTGATTGTAAACGAGAAACAATAAAATATAATTTGATGAGTAATCATGACGTAAGCAATTATGATCTAAAAAAAATAGAGAGCACTACAGATACCGTTATACCTAAACTATCTATTAAATTGATTAGGGCCTCAATAGAAGCAGAGGATGGCGAATATGTCATCGAAGAGAACAACAGAATGACTCAAACAAATGGTCTTCGATTGGCAAGAAGTTTGCTTACTGTCACGGATAAGAAAACCCATATCTGGATAACGAACCCTTATCCTCGACCTTTAAAAATCATGAAAGACCAAACATTGGCTTATGGAAGTCTTCCTGCAGGGGTAAATTTTATAGAGAATAAAGAGAAGCAGAATGAAAATGACGAAATACAATTTCAAATAAACAAAAATTTATCATTTAAAGAACAAGAGAGGTTAAAACAAATTTTGGCCAAGTATACTGATTTGTTCTCATCGAGGTTAGGTAGGACCAATTTGGCAAAACATCAGATTCATACAGAAGACGCAAAACCGATAAACCACAAGCCTTACCGGTTAAGCGCTAAGGAACGAACCATCATAAAGGATCAAATAGACGAGATGCTCGAAGAAGGAATAATTAGACAATCTTCAAGTCCCTGGTCCTTTCCCGTTATATTGGTCAAAAAAAGAGATGGCAAATACAGATTTTGTGTGGACTACAGGAAATTAAATGAAGTAACAGTGAAGGATGTTTATCCAATCCCAAGAATTGATGATGTAATGGATACTCTCCAAGGATCCAAGTACTTCTCAGCAATAGATCTCAAATCGGGATATTGGCAAGTCGAAATTGAAGAGAGAGACAAAGAGAAGACGGCTTTCACTACTGCACATGGGTTATATGAATTCAACGTAATGCCCTTCGGTCTATGCAACGCCCCTGCTACTTTTGAGAGGAACATGGACAATGTCCTCGGAAATCTGAGATGGCAGATTTGCCTTTGCTACCTGGACGATGTGATTATATACAGCTCGGACTTTCCAACCCACATTAAAATACTTGAAGCTGTCCTCAGATGCTTCAGCGAATCTAATTTAAAACTGAACGCCAAGAAATGCAGATTTGCTTTCGAGGAACTTGAGATCCTTGGACATATAACCAACCAAGAGGGTATAAAACCTGCCGAATATAATATCAAAGCCGTTAGAGATTTTCCTCAGCCCAAGAAGGCCAAAGAAGTGCAATCATTCCTAGGAATGTGCTCATATTATAGAAAATTTATTAAAGATTTCTCATTAATCGCTGACCCATTGACCAGTCTCATCAGAAAAAATGTTCAATTTATCTGGACAAGCGTTCTGGAAGCGTTCCAAAACCTTAAAAAAGCTCTTATGAATCCGCCAATTTTAGGTCACTTTGATCCAAATGCAGCCACCTGCATTCACACAGATGCCTCTAACATCGGCTTAGGCGCAACACTAATTCAAAATATCGGTGGCGAAGAGAAGGTAATATCATATTTGAGCCGAACCCTAAGTAAACCTGAGCAAAATTATTCAACCACCGAAAAGGAATGTTTAGCTGTAGTGTGGTCGATATCAAAATTACGGCCCTATTTATATGGAAGGAACTTTAAAATCGTCACTGATCATCACGCACTATGCTGGCTTAAGAATTTAAAAGATCCGACCGGCCGATTAGCACGATGGGCACTGAAGATTCAGGAATATAATTTCGAAATTATACACAAATCGGAAAAAAACATCTGGACGCTGATGGTCTATCTAGAGGACCCTTACCAGAAAACGAATGGGACGAGGATTATGAAAGACTATTTTTGAATCAAATAATAGACGAAAAGGATGATTTTATTGAGAATATTAAGGAGAACCTTAGTGGAAACAAGCGTTCAATTACACAGAACTTTAAAGAAGAAAATGGGTGTCTCTACAAGAAAAATCCAAATCCTGAAGGTAGAGAATGGTTGCTGGTAGTGCCAAAGAAGAGAAGGAAAGAAATCATGAGTGAATACCACAACCATATGCTGAATGGCCATCTGGGCGTCGCCAGAACCACATACCGATTGAAGAATAAATACTATTGGCCTTCCATGCTGAAAGATGTTTCCGAATTTGTAAAGACGTGCCATCTTTGCCAAAGTCGGAAAGGTTCAAATCAGTTGCCATCTGGACTTCTACAACCTATTCCCCCAGCTAACTACCCTTTTGAAAGAATCGGAATTGACTTTGTTGGCCCCTTGCCATCAACGAAAAGAAGAAGGAAATGGATAATTGTGTTGACGGATTATTATACCAAGTATGCTGAAACAAAGGCAGTACCAGAAGCGACAGTGAAAGAAGTCTCTACATTTTTAATCGAACATATATTTTTACGTCACGGGGCTCCAAGATTTCTTATCAGCGACAGAGGTTCACAATTCACTAGCAATTTGATGAAGGAGGTTATGAAAATGTGCAAAGTTAAACATTGCTTCACAACGAGCTACCACCCCCAGACTAACGGGCTAACGGAACGGCTAAATAGAACTTTAATCAATATGATCAGCATGTATGTGAATACGGATCAGAAGAACTGGGACGAAATCCTTCCTTTTATCACCCACGCGTATAATACCACAATTCAAGAAACCACAGGCTACTCTCCATTTTTCCTGTTGTTTGGGAGGGAACCCATGTCCCTCTTAGACGACGAGAATATCCCAACGGACAGTAACATGGACGATTACGACGAATATATAGAAAACTACTTAGATAAAATAGCAAGGACGAGACAGGTAGTCATTAACAACACAGAGAAGACTCAGGAAAGAATGAAAAGAAACTATGACAAAAAACACAACGAGAGAATCTATGAGCCAGGACATTTAGTGGCAGTTTGGACACCAGTTAGGAAAATCGGAAAATGTGAAAAACTATTGAGAAAATATTTTGGCCCATATAGAATATTAAAGAAGCTGTCCAACGTAAATTACTTAATTGAACCAAAAGATAATCCTGGCCAAGACCCATTGATTGTCCATGTCTCAAGAATCAAACCCTATTTTGAAAGAATTGATGAGGTCAATCACGAGGACGTGACGACCTCTGGAGAGGGGGAAGTGTTACATCATGATTAATGGCGTATTTCTTATATTATTTTTAATATATTTGAAATTTAAATTATATATTTATTTATTTTTATATTCTATGATATTTATTTAAAACAGATTATTTAGATTATCATCATTTGTATTTAGGTACACGTGTGACTTCACTGCTTTCTTTGATGTGAGAAAAATAAATAAATTATTCTGGAGGCTACTTAAAGTAGACTTATCTCATTATTCCCTTATATAAATTTGTAGGATGGTTGAAACACGCTCTGGAAAGATGCAAGACACGTCTGAGGAGAGACTCAAGACTGAAGAATCTGCCGAACCGCAGCCCAGTGCAACAATATTTATCCTCATTTTCTGACTATTTATTAAAAATTCTTTATCATATTAAAAATAATTATAAACAACGAAACTTTCTTAGAACAATATTTTCTATTGGTGTTCATGTGTGGAACCCCCCCCCCCCCCTATAAATTAAAAAAAAAAGCCAATCATATACGCGTTTCGAGCTTTGGTCTTCGTGGTCGTGGTGCAGGCTGTACTTCAACGACACATAAAATTTGTTCTAAGAGTCTTCCTCATAAATCAAGAAATTGATATTTAAGGTTGAATTTGCATATTTACACTGAACATTTAAAAAATAATAATTTCCCATTTTTTCCCACATATAAATATTTTTTTTTTATTTGACATATCGGTCGTGATATCCCAGCTTGGGATACATGCGCCTAAATACATTTTAGCAGCTTATATACAATTCATTTTATATATAATTCAATAACCGGACTAAATACAAAATTAAAACTGAAACGATGGTTTTCTCAAACAGAAATGAAAATCTAAAATGAATATTTACAAAAATTATTGAATTTTACATAAGTGTCTTTGTTATATGCAAATTTGCAAATCATTCGCGTTGGAAATTGTAGAAAAATATTTTAAATATATTTATTTAGAAGGAATGCTTGTAAAAGAGTTTTAACTCGAAAGCTTTCCAATTATATAGTAAATAGGAAAAGAAACATTTTTCGGAGTAGTAGATTATGTATTTAAAATATATGTTTATCATTGCTTTTTTATTGACATTGTTTACTCGGGTCATACAGCAAAAAGTCGGTGGAAGGATGGTCTAAACCATTGGTTTTCTACCGCTTATACCCGGGATCGAATCCCGCATTGAACACTTTTTTCTAATAAAAAAAAAATGCTCCAACCCCACCAGCGAGTGCAAGTAACCAAACGGGGCTCTGGCACATTTGTAAGTGCAAAATTCGAACTGTTTTTCACATATGTAGACATGTGGTGCATTTACAGTAAAAGCAGTCTCTAATTACTCACAATGATTATCATGGCCTGTACCAGGTATACTAGGGATATTTTTTTTAAAATACAGCAAAAAAAAAAACAGCCAAGTTAAACACCTAAATTTTTCCATCGCTTCTAGTCCCGAATTTTGTAAGTGCTCTAAGGAAATCCCACTTTAGGATTTAGTCTTGGAAGGCTTTCTTAACTTGGCCAACTTACTACATGTCATTTTGACAGATGCCTGTTTTATACGGGAGAGGGTAAAGAAACCGCCGCTATCTATATATATAAAAAAAACTCCATGAAGAGGCGCCCAGCTGAGGACCCTGTGCAAGAAGGCTAAACAAACCGGAAATGAGGGCGTCACGTGAGATGGTATTATGTAATATGGCGGTAAAAATAGGTGTAGAGGAGAGGGGTGCTTCAGCAGGATGGGTTGTTCCAATATTGGCTAAGTTATGTGGTGCCGACATCCGTCTTGATGTAGGTCATGGCGCTGCGTGTGAAACTGCCTCGGCTCAACTAAGGTGGAGAGTTCGTCGAGATTCTTCTTCTCATTACGGTTTGGCATTATTGACCATCATCTATTGTTGTAATGTCACTTTGTATGACATTCGTATGTTGATTATATACTTTCATTTACTCCTTTTTTTTTGTCTCTATTTACACTCATGGACAAAGGAAGTTGTACTTTTTAGTTTGTATATCGGGATTCAGACAATAACTGTGAAAGATACACTCATGGACAAAACTTAAGGAAGTAGTACCTTTTAGCATGTATATCGGGATTCATACAATAACTCTGAAAGATACACTCATGGACAAAGCTAAAGGAAGTTGTACCTTTTAGCATGTATATCGGGATTCAGACAATAATTCTGAAAGACACACTCATGGACAAAACTTAAGGAAGTTGTAGCCTTTAGCATGTATATCGGGATTCATACAATAACTCTGAAAGCTACACTCATGGACAAAACTTGAGGAAGGTGTACCTTTTAGCATGTATATCAGGATTCAGACAATAACTCTGAAAGATATTTAATATAGAGTGACCTTTATTGAAGACACACGAGATAACCAAGGGTTAACAGAATTACTTCTATCTCCTTAAAAAAAATCGGACCTTCTTCTTAAAAAAAAAAAGAATAAGAAGAAGTAGACCGGCGACAACAACATATGAAACTTACCCTAGGTTTGATCTCATGAGTGTATATTACCTGTACCCTATGGAATTGGAGAATACAATATGATAAAACACAATTTGGATTTAGATAATAATATGATGCACTAGCGCGCCATCTATTATCAAAATTCAAAACTATTTTAAAAGCGTAAGATTCTTCCTATAGTTCTTCTAAAATACCCATTCCAAGAGTCTACCAACAGTATCACTATAAAAGGAAGTTCCAAAAATGCAATATAACAGCGGTATGGTAGATTAAACTGGCGAAACCGCTGGGAGGGTTCACCACTGATGAGCCAGGCCCTCCCTTTAATTTTTCCATTGCAGTAAGGGCAGTAGAAATTGTTTATTTTCAAAAAGAATCTTACGCTTTTAAAATAGTTTTGAATTTTGATAGATAATAATACAATAAAATAAGACCTAATCCAAATAATTTATTAATGAGTGACGTTTCGGCAACAAAATTGTTACACAATAATAAAAATTTTGAAAAAATAAAAAAATTTTGTCTGATGATGGTGACAATGCTGTTGCCGAAACGTCACACCTTAATAAATTATTTGGATTAGGTCTTATTTTATTGTATGGAGAATAAATAATTATTAAAGGGAGAGGCACGCGAATATTTTGGCCCATTATTGGAAGTATATTAGTATTTAGGAAATCAAAAAGCCTTTATTATGGACAATCTTCCCTGACAGAATACTCCCAGATACAGAAGTAAACATAACAGTTATCTATAGAAAGTGGAGAATAACATCGACCTTTCTTCAAGTTGGGTCGCTCTTCTGTGTTGCGCCTATTGTCTGTGCTGTTTTCCAGAATTTGTGAAAAGTTAATGCATTAGGTTTGCTTTCACTACTTTTGCCATTAGAACATATGGCGACTTGTTTTTTTTTAAACCAATCTTTTGACGGAGAATATCTCTCTCCTCTTCCAGTGCCGGACAATAAAACATGTAATGCGGAAAGTCGTAGCTAAATTCGTTATTGCACAAAGCACATTTTAAGTTCTTATATTTCAATAATAAAACGTGATTATGTTTATAAATAGTGAAAAAAATCATTCTTACTCTTCAGCAATGCAGTGCTTTAGATATTACTGTTTATTTCATCCACTTATAACCGTACATAAAGTTTTTATAGCTTTACCTAAAAAACTCAATCTTCCTTAAAGGATGAGGGGAAGATTGAACAACAGTATTTCGCGGCAGACGAGAGAAATTCGGGTGCAGACGACCTACTTGACCCCGCCCATTCTATAGATCTTTTTGTCTTCAGCGCCTCTCTCTTTCTTTTTACACGCCCCACTTTCTATTCTTCGCGGTTTCGGTTTCCACATGTTTGGATTTTGTTGTCAGCTTTATATTCATCAATTATTTTATATTGTAACAAAGTATTTATTATATTTTAGATACAGATTATTAATTTTGATATAGTAAAACTTTTCCATGAGAGGACACCCGCGCTAGAGAACACCTCTCTATAAATTACCATTTTTACTATTTAGCAAATCTCCGGTAAAAGGACACCTCCCTTCTATTATGCGCCTCTTCTTAGTACAAATGGGTTCTACACTTATGGACAAAACTTAAGAAAATTTCATTATTTTGATGTCGACGGAAGTCTGTTTTCTGAAGTAGACAGAGGTTTTTCACACTTGGTTATCTCGTGGGTCTTCAATAAAGGTCACTATAATATATTTCAGAGTTATTGTCTGAATCCCGATATACATGTTAAAAGGTACACAACTTCCTTAAGTTTTGTCCATGAGAGTATAGGTTGTAAAAGAGTAGGTATATAAGAAAGACCTGCCCAGAAGTCCTCCTGCAATTAGGTGTTGTCCTTTACAGTGAGGTTCTACTATATTTATATTATTTATATTTTGCTGAAAACTTCCCTCATTGCTTATCTTATAAAATGTTGATTTAGTTCTTGCCATAAATAAATTGCTGTGTCATTCTGAAGTTTGTCTTTCCTGATTTTCTACGCTACAGTATATATATTTATATTTATCATATCCATGTATTTATCATTAATTAGTCTTATTTATTCATATTTTTATATTCAATTTTGTATTTTACCTTATATAATCTTATATGAACTATATAATAAAAGTAGATTCAATCTCTCTCTCTATCTCTTACACGCCCCACTTTCAATTCTTCGCGCCTTCGGTTTAGACCACCCTTCTACCGACCCCCTTTCTCTTTAAAAAATTATAATAGCCTTGCTTATTACTGGTATTATTGCTGTTATTCCTGTATATACCTTACATTTCTGTGTGCTCCGAGAATCTGTATAAGACTAAAAGGTCTTAAAAGAGCTTTTTGTTGTTGTTTGTATTATTATAAGGAAGCACAATAGGTTGTATTATCAAACTAGGTCGTGGAAAGTAAATTTCTGTTATTTTTTCTATCTGGTTAGTGAAGCAAGGAATTCTGCGGGGACTTGCTTTGAGTAGCTTTGATATCTGTAACTGATTGTGAGTTCCACCCTACATGGAGTCCTGTAGCCATGACACAATCCAAATCTCTACTCTACACCCATATCATACACCTCATGTCAGCGGTCAGTATATGCCACTTTTATTTTATGTTTAATTTATATACGAGTTGCCGACTGTTGCCAACATGAATATAGATTATTAACTCCGACTTTACCGGTCCCAAACCCGGATGGAAAAGGAGGAGGGGAGCAGTAACAAGCTCACTAAAAACCTGGGCTCAGCTGGCCCGGCTGATAGTACCCTGTAAGGGCTCCAGGGATACAGGAGAAGTCTGCATTCCATGTTAGGATCGGCTACACATGGTGTCTGTTCCTCATGTCAGAGGCGGCCATTTCTTTTGGGGATAAGTCGGCTTGCTACTGAGTAGTGCTCCCAGTCTAAATGACAAAGGTAGACACATTCTACTTCACTCTGTCTCAAGCTCTACTACAGGCTTGATACCCTAATATGATTGAGTGGAGATAAGAAAGAAGAAGAAGAGATAGATTAGTAAATACCAAAGACACATTCTAAAGATAGACTTACTCAAGTACGGCGCTGTGTTATACGATCTGTTTGAGTAATGTAAGTCTTAAAATACATTTTAATTCATTAAATAATGATGGTTCAATATATTGTATTGTCAAAGACTCTATTCATTATACCGAAATTCCATTATGCGCCTCTTCTCTTATAGCAAATGGGTTCTACACTCATGGACAAAATTTAAGGAAGTTTCAATATTTTGATGTCAACGGACGTCTGTTTTCTGAAGTATACAGAGGTGGTTCACACTTGGTTATCTCGTGTGTCTTCAATAAAGGTCACTGTAATATATTTCAGGGTTATTGTCTGAATCCCGATATACATGTTAAAAGGTACACAACTTCCTTAAGTTTTGTCCATGAGAGTATAGGTTGTAAAATAGTAGGTATATAAGAAAGACCTGCCCAGAAGTCCAACCCCTCCTCTACGTGGTGGACGGGAGAAGCAGCACAAGTAAGGGACTGCCCTGTAGTACGGTGTCGTGAGCCCCGAGCCGCTACGGTAACCGTGAACAGGGAACTCTGAAATATGGCTGACTAACGGGGCAATGGTACCCCCCATTCCATGGAGCGTCAAAATCAGAAATTGACGATCCATGCTATTGCGTCTTCCATGCAGCCCTCTATATGGCAGACATCAATCCAGAAGAGGACATCCATACGAACAAGGCACCTTTGTTGGCTGGTATTGTGATCAGGGTACATGGACCGATCTGATCTACTCTATGAAGAAGATACCAACCATATAAGAAAGAAGAGAGATAGCTTCTGAAATATCATTTATAATAACAAAAACAAGAAGAAAATTAAAGATATCAAAATGTGATCGATTCTATTTGCATAACAAAATTCATTAATCATATTTACATATCCGCACGTTACATAAAGAAGTTGTTGAGGTAGAGATTTATGACTGCTTGGGTGTTGTAGGTGTGAAACCAAATGGTAGCGTGATCGATTGAATCCAGGCTTTATAACAAAGTCCTTTGTTTGGTTTCTTGAATGTTTCTTCTTGGGAATTACTCTTGTGTTTACATCATTTCTCAAGATTGATGAAGTACTTTTCTCTTTTTTTCTTGTAGCTATTATCAGTTTTGTGATTTTTTTTTTTGTAATCCTCTTTTTTTTTTTGCTTCATTCCATTATACTGTGTTCAAAGAATTAGATACGAGAACAAAATGAAGAAATTTGAGAATATCGGAAACGAAATGTTGGACTTGTTTGAAGTTTCTATATACACTCATTGACAAAACTTAAGGAAGTTGTACCTTTTAACATGTATATCGGGATTCAGACAATAACTCTGAAAGATATTACAGTGACCTTTATTGAAGATATACGAGATAACCAAGTGCGTACAAAATTGCCTCTGTCTCCTTTAAAGTTTAAAGGTACTTAAGTTTTTTCAATGAGAGTGAATAAACAATGACGTTTAAAGAATTAAAAAATAATTATAGAGATAAAAATGTCTTTAAATTTTAATTAAGCTAACTATATAAATATATTAACTTTATAAAAACCGCAAATAAAATTTAAATTATAAATATTTATACGACAAATTATTTTAGAAAATAGAATTAAAAACTTACTTTTGTGTTTATCTTTTATATTTAATAGATGACTAGAGGGAGTATAACTGAGAAATACAGTAACTCAGGGAGGGAGGAGTAATATATTCCGGTAAAAAGGCTGAGTGTACAGAAAATTTATAGACCAGCTTCCTTCTTTTTGTGAAATCTTAATGGCTCGATAAATTGTTTTTTACGAGCACTTGGCTTGCTTTTAGGAATGAATTATCTTTGTTTTTTTAAAATGAATATTGTTTTGTCAACTTTGGTGTTCTTTCAGTTTGTGACAGCATTTTATTAAATTAAACTTCTTGTTTTTGTCAAATTTATTTCGAATGAGAAACTAAAATGTTGTAGGTTATTTCTGTTTACTCCTTGCTACCAGAAGGCTGTTGTTGGGTTCTGCGCTGCCTGGAGTATAGGAGCTCCACATAACTTGAGAAATGGAAAGTATTTGATGTCGCTGGTCGTCTGTTTTTTTTTTTTTTGTTTTTTTTTTTAAGGAGACAGAGAGAGGCAATTTTGTTCAAACTTGGTTATCTAGTATGTCTTCAATAAAAGTCACTGTATATAAAATATATTTCAGAGTTATTGTCTGAATCCCGATATACATGTTAAAAGGTAAAATTTCCTTAGGTTTTATCCATGAGTGTAACAAAAATTTTGTTTATTTTAAATTTTGTTTATTTTTAAAGTGCAAGTGTCCCTAGGGGGACATAGCGCTCTAAGTCAAAATAAATAAATCTATTATTTCTTCCTGTGGTTAATCTGTATAAGACCGGTGGTCTTAATAAAACTTTGTGTATGTGTGTGTGTGTTTATTCCTTGCTATTGTTTTTGTTGATTTAGTTTCCAAATCATTTATTTATATACAATACCTACCTGTTATCCTGTTATTATTTTTTTAATTATATTTTTTCAATATAATAGTGTATGCGTTTTCAGAAACAATGTGATTTTGTGTGTGTGAAACTTTTTTTTAATTATTATTAATTGGAGAAACGGCATTTTTAAATAATATATATACACTCATGGACATAACTTGAGAAGTGGAAAGTATTTGATGTCGCTGGTCGTCTGTTTTTTTTTTTTTTTAAGAGACAGAGAGGCAATTTTTCTTTCACTTGGTTATCTCGTGTGTCTTCAATAAAAGTCACTGTGTATCAAATATATTTCAGTGGTATTGTCTGAATCCTGATATACATGTTAAAAGGTACAACTTCCTTAAGTTTTATCCATGAGTGTAATAATAATAGTCATAAAAACCTCTGTTAAAAGAATATTGATTGAGTAAACATTCACTCAGTTAGAAATCCGGGGTGAAGCCGTTTCACATTTGTATGGAAATTTCACCTAAACAAATTGAGTATGCGCGGCGTTCATCACGTACCCAAGGTCGCAACCGTATGTCTAACAAAGTGGGTTGTGCATTGTTTGGCCATATACAGGAAATGTCCCGATGAATGGGCCAATTAAAAGGGACACTGATCCTTAATTGAACGGCTGTTACATGTGAGATACCAGGGTTCTATGAGCAGATTATTCTGTGAGTTTTTTTTTAATTTTATTTTTTTCAACTGGCAACACGGAATTGTAATTAAATATTTGGGGAATTGGATTTTTTTTTTCTAAAATTTTGAGATTTGTTTTTTTTTTTTATCGAAAATTTGTTTACTTTTTTTTTACTCAGTAGACAAAATGACCTTGTAAGAAATTTAATTAATTTTAAGGGAAATTTATTTATTGTCTCTCTTTCTCTCTTTTTTTTTTTTAATTAGAAATATAAAATGAAATTTTACCTCTATTTCTACTTCGTGCTCTGAACTGTTGAGCAAATATTATTGACTTTTGTCGAACCTTTTATGGGATTTATCATGGGTGGAATTTTTTTGGGATTTATCATATGCAACATTTTTATGGGATTTATCATGGGTGGAATTTTTATGGAAATTATTATGTGTGGAATTTTCATGGAATACATCATGTGAAACATTTTTATGGAATTTATCATATGTGCCATCTGTAAATATGTCACAACACCACGTTTGATAAACTCGGAAAGCTCATCTGAAGACAGCGAGTTCGAGCTTTGGTGCTCGTTAGTCCAGAGCAGCTTCGATTTCACGAGGTTCTTCAAAAAGTCTTATTGAATCTTCATAATTCGTCGAAGTTTCGATGACAATGTGGAAGTGTCAAAGTCTTCGTATTGATGGGGAAAAGAATTTAATTCCGAAATTCTTAATACATTCTTATAAGA
>CP092877.1:63862000-63914943 GCA_030710605.1 Cordylochernes scorpioides | reverse complement strand
CCACCATGATTATCATTGTTTGCTAAATGTAAGAAACAAGAGAGACAAATCTCGGCAATGACAGACCACAGAAAGAGGGAGTACTTACAGACATTACTGTTGACGGTCCCATTCCGCAGCACGCTCAGGACTATGGCCACAGCGACACAGAAGGGATGAGAAGAAGTCCCCGGGACCTTCCACAGAGGACCGGGAGGACTGGAAGAGAGTCTGTAGGCCAGGAAGGCTAGGAGAACACCAACGCCGAGAAACCCGGCGAGCCAGCTGACGTCCAACATTTGGAATACCACTTTCTTCCACAGCGTCGACCCCTTTCTCCGCCCGGGACACTTTCTCCCCCTCGTGGCGCGGTGTTACACCAGAACCTCCCTGGAGAGACCTGCTCAAACATACATACTAGTCTCTTCTAGAGGTAGCCAGCCTATTATTAGAAGTTGTAAGGTCAAGTAGTTTTGGTGAGTTTACAGAGGCGGTCGTTTTTGAGGAAGAATTTTCCTTATAAGAAGTATTGCTACCTATTTTCCCTCATTGTCGATCTGAAATACAAATCATTAGTATAGTCCATTACGTTCGAGTCTATATAGAGAAATTCTAACTACTCCAGAAAAAAGCAAGTAAACAAAAAGGATTATTTGAAACATTTTACCTATATAACAATTACATTTAGACTTTGGAATTTTTTTTCGTGTTACCAAAAGTCCCGTCAACGCGCACACGCAAGAAAAATAATTTTCCAAAAATAAGAATTCCATATATAATATCATTTTCCTTAAAATAAATAATTTTAAAACAATATTTAAAATATACAATTCGAGTGAACAATTAGACGAAATGAACTTAAATTAGAGTCAATTTATGAAAATATTGCGAGTTTAATAAAGTCTCATTTTTTATATTTTTTTCATAAATTACAGAAAAACAACGAAAACGAAAAAAAAAATTACATATTGTATGTATAAAACACTGAAGGTAATTTTATTTAATTCTACATTTCATATAACGGGCTAATTCCCCAATTTTTAAAAATTTTAAGTCTATCCTAGTGAATATATATTTTCTGTAATATATATATATATACTGGCGAAACCGCTGGGAGGGTTCACCACTGATGAACCAGGCCCCTCCCATTAATTTTTCCATTGCAGTAAGAGCAGTAGAAATTGTTTAATTTTTAAAAGAATCATACACGTCTATAATAGTTTCGAATTTTCATAACAGCTGGCGGGCTAATACATCATAATATATATTTATATATGTTATGATTATAATGTTTTAATGTTGAAAAGATAGAGAATTGGAGGTGCAGTCGTGAAAAAGGAAAGATACGTTATTTACTTATCAAGTAGTTTTTATTTTCAATTACTCGAAAAGAATTACACATTAAATATTTTTCACAGTAATATAGAATTTATAAAATGAATCTTATATTCATGAAATAAAAAATAGGTAGGTTAACTATACATTAACACAAAGCAATAACGCGCCATCTATACATATAAAATAAAAGGATTTAAAAGCGCGAATGTTTCTTTTATACATAAATCGAACTTCTACTGTCCTTACTGCGATTAAAAATATATTGGGAGGGCTTGGCTCATCAGTGGTGAACCCTCCCAGCGGTTTCGCCAATTTAATCCACCAGACCGCTTCTCAGAGCTCTAATAAAAGCAGAATGATCCAATACAGTATTAGAGCTCTGAGAAGCGGTCTGGTGGATTAAATTGGCGAAACCGCTGGGAGGGTTCACCATTGATGAGCCAAGCCCTCCCAACATATTTTTAATCGCAGTAAGGACAGTAGAAGTTCGTTTTATGTATAAAAGAAACATTCGCGCTTTTAAATTCTTTTATTTTAACTCTATACATATTTATAACAATATTCAAAAGTGGTTATTCTAAATCTATGGTCAAAAATGTAGAAGATTCAATGAAAGAAATAAAATGTTTTGAAAAAAATAAAAAAATATTTGCATTTTTAGTTTATGATATTTCCCCCCTGTGAAAAAGATTTTTAAAAGATAAAATTTAAAAATAAAATGGCAATTACAAAAATAATTAATTAAACGAAATCAAAATGTCTATAGAAATAATTACAAATTAAACAATAAAAATCCTTTTCCAATTTTTTCAAAATAAACAAAAGAAAGTTTGTTTATAAATAATTTATATAAATATGAAATTAAAATAAAAGTAAATATGAGAAATAATAATGATAGATTTATATAAAAAATTATATGAAGCAAAAAAGGTATTTAAAATATGAGTAATTATGTAATTACGCTTGTTGTATTTCAAAATATTAAATGGCAGTAGAAATGTTTATTTTTACACAAAAATAATTTAAAATGAATTTTTTCAAAAATATTAACATTTAAATGTATGTGAAATAATAAATAAAGGAATTTTAAATAATGGTTGAGTAATGAAATGCTAATAGAGAGATATATGGAGTGACATTAAGTAATTTGTGAGGCATAAGAATTGGGGTTGATATTTGTTCTTCATTGTCCATATTTAAAATATGGCCTTCCTGTCGACTAAATTGTTATGATTATAATCTTTTTTGAAAAGATAGAGAATTGAAGGTGTAGTCGTGAAAAAGGAAAGATAGTTATTTACTTATCAAGTATTTTTATTTTCAATTACTTGAAAAGACTTACACATTAATTATTTTTCACAGTAATATAGAATTCATAAAATGAATCCTATATTCGTGAATTAAAAAATGGTAGGTTAACTATACATATTTACAACAATTTTCAAAAGTGGTATATTCTAAATCTATGGTCAAAAATGTAGAAGATTCAATGAATGAAATAAAATATATGTTAAAAAAAATATATATATATTTGCATTTATAGTTTATATGATATTTCTCCCCTGTGAAAAAAAATTTAAAAGGTATTATTCAAAAATAAAATGACAATTACAAAAATAATTAATTAAACGAAATCAAAATGTCTATTGAAATAATCACAAATTAAACAATAAAAATCAATGTCCAAATTTTCAAAATAAACAAAAGAAAGTTTGTTTATAAATATTATATAAAAATTATCAAATTAAACATTACTCTGTAAAATCGACCGCCAGGTATCGTAGCTTTCCCTATATAAATCACACACACAAGGCTTTATTAAGACCACCGGTCTTATACAGATTCACCACAGGAATAAATAATAGATGGTGCTCCTATACCCCGGGCAGCGCAGCTTCCTATATAAATCCATTGTTGTTATTTTCCGTTGGCCGGCTCAAACCTTTTGTAATTATGTAAATGATTTTTTTTGTTTTCCTTATTCTACTCGCCTTAAGTCAGGCAATACTTTCTCAAATTATGTATTCTTCATTACCACAATTAAAGAGCAAATTGTGATTCAACCTTTATTTTATTAATATCTTCCCCACGACTGCAAAACAATAATCTAAAAATAATCAGCATCAGCAAGTAATAATTCAATATTCAATAATATTCAAAAATCAGCCCAAAATCCCATCTATGAAAATGAAATCCAAAATCGATGTTTGTTATCGCGTTGCACAAAATCAACAGACTGAATCATTATGAAATTAGGCAATTAGATAGCTGAAGATTTCGTTTAACATATAGGCTATTCAAAAAAACTAAAAAGGTTATTGTGCTTTTTTGAAAAAATATAAAACCAAAATGCGTTAGTTCCAGCCTTTTACCGCTTGGGCGCAGCACTGGTCGCGACGCTAAATGAATTTGATTGGTTAATAATTTATACGTGGTTTGTTTACACGATGAATGTTTTTAAAAGGTAAGATTATCCAATCGCCGTGAAACTTTAGGAAGTTATTTACTATACTACTGGGAAGGTTTCTGGTTTGAATTTGATTTGAAATAAATATTCTTTGCAATTTTATTTGCAAATTTTCTACTTTCACTCGCAAGCAGCGCCTCTCGCGGTATCTGGTGAAATTATATTTATAAATTGTAACAATGCTTAAAATGTGTTCCAAGTATAATAAATTTAATTTGAGAATTTAGTAATATAATATTCCATTGACGTAAAAAAAAAACTTGGCATTTTAATATTAATATATATTTAAAGAAAATATTGTAACGTTTTTGTGTTAAATGTTAAAATGTAATGTAAAAATATATTTTACTATTGTTAATTTAATTTGTTGTTGTTTTATAATAAAGAAGATGCAAATTACATTGTTGTTGTTGTGTATTATCGTTTGTTTATATAAAAAAATACATTGTATGTGATGATGATAACAATTATTAATTTTTATATTAATAAATATAATTCATTGAGAAAAAAATGAATAATTAATTATCAAATTCACAAAAGTGACAATATTTTATTTAAAATATAATAAATGTTTCCAAAAAATTATGTTTTTCAAAAATATATTTAAACGCATATAACAATATTTATATTTATATACGTTTATAAATCAATATATAGGTGGATTGGATGTTTTCAAGAATCGTTTTAACAAATGTCCGTTAGGCAAACTTTTACTCGGATAAAAACCGGGCGAAGCCGGGTACTTTCGCTAAATACAGTTTTTTTACAAATCTTCGTTTGTGGCAAGATACTATTCCTTCAACTTCAAATTACCGAGTGGACCAATTAATACTGATTTTTTTCAACTTATCGAGTATTTTTCAAGGGACCGGGAAAATTTTCAAATTATCGAGAGTATAGACAAGTATAGATTCAGTAGGGATTGGATGTTTGCTAGAATCGTTTTAACAAATGTTTGTTAGGCAAACATTTACTCGGGTAAAAATCAGGCGAAGCCGGGAACATATATAAATATATATGTTTGTCGGCTATGCACGCCCTCAATATGTAACTAATCTCGCTGAAATTTGAACAGGACAGAGAGTTAAATCTGGAAGAAATATTTTGTTGCACATTAACCAAGAAAAATTATAAATAACCAAGTACTGAGCAACAATTATTTTTTAGTCAGAAATGATAATGACAATATTGCTGTATCATGCTTGATTGACATAAACAAAATTCTTTAGGGGAATATTCACTAAAGCAGACCACGGGCGAAGCCAGATAATATTTTTTAGTAGGTAGGAACAAAATCTACCAGCGAAACATTCACTCGAGCAGAAGACACACGAAGCCAGGTCATCTCTATATATAAAATATCTTTCTCGGCCTTTTGGCTAAGATCATGTAGTATATCTCTATATATTTATATATATATCTTTTTAAAAATCTATTCAGTAGAGAGAGTGGTTATGTTTGTTCGAAAAATATATTTTATATCCTTCCTACCTTTCCTTCCTTTATATCTATAAAAATGAAATCCAAAATCGATGTTTGTTATCGCGTTGCGCAAATTCTACAGAATCTATCATTATGAAATTTCGTATGTAGGTAGCTAAATATTTCCTTTAACATATAGGCTATTAAAAAAACTGAGACGGTTAATATGCTTTAAAAAAAAATGTAGAACCAAAAGCGTTAGTTCCAGCCTTTTACCGCTTGGCGCAGCAATAAATGAATTTGATTGGTTAATAATTTTACACTATGTTTGTTTACCCGATGAATGTTAGTTTGTTTACACGATGAATGTTTTTAAAAAGGTAAGATTATCCAATCGCCTTTAAACTTTAGGAAGTTATTTACTATACTACTGGGAAGGTTTCTGGTTTGTATTTGATTTGAAATAAATATTCTTTGCAATTTTATTTGCAAATTTCTACTTTCACTCGCAAGCAGCGCCTCTCGCGTGCATCTGGTGAAATTACATTTATAAATTGTAAAAATGCTAAAATGTATTCCAAGTATAATAAATTTAATATTTAATTGGAGGATTTAGTAATATAATATTCCAATGACGTTGTAAAAAACTTGGCATTTCAATACTAATTAATATTTGAAGAAAATATCTTATTTAAAATTAATAAATGTTTTCAAAAATATTATGTGTTTCAAAAAATATTTAAACGCATATAACAATATTTTATATGTTTATAAATCTATATATAGGTGGATTGGATGTTTTCCAGAATCGTTTTAACAAATGTTCGTTAAGCAAACTTTTACTCGGGTAAAACCCGGGAAAGCCGGGTACACATCCGCTAGTCTTATATAAATATACATTTTTATGGCATATTCTGACAGCTCACATGAACATTTTGGCATGTTCTATCATTCCAATTTCTTGTTCAATTAAGAAAAGCTAACTACGTACGCCTTTCGAGCTGTTGGCCCTTGTCAGCGTGGTGCAAGCCGTACCTCTACAACCAAAATTTGGTCCTAGAGGCTTCCTGAGAAATAAAGAAATGTATATTTAAGGCCAAATTTGCATAAATTCGCTGTTCATGTGGGGAAAAAGAAAATATTCGATCTAATATACTAATGTGAGCGGTCAGGTTATCCCTTTTTTATTTTTATTATCAACACCTGACCTTTTTTCACATATACACACATATATATATGTTATATTAAAATATTATTTTATTTAAAATTATATTTCATAGATTCAAATACTCTGCTAAATTGACCGCCAGAGGTCATGCTTCCCCTATAAAAACTCATTGTTGTCGTATCCCGCTGGCCGGCTCAAATCTTTTGTACATTATGTAAATAAGCTTTTCATTTTTCTATTCTTACGCCTTAAGCCAGGCAGTACTTTTACCAAATTAGTTCTTTTATACATTCCTTAGCTCAATTAAAGCAACCTCTGATCAAAAACCATTTTTATTATTATTTCAAAGACTACATTACCATAATCCTCAATATGATCAAAAATCAAGCAGAAAATCTCTTTTTTAAAATAATATATATATATATATATGTACATATACCTAGAGAGGCATTTCTCCCTTTATGCATCAATCACTAATGAAGTTTTTTTACCAGGGCGATGAACATAATTCATCGTTCTGATGTATAAATAAAGGGAGAGGTACCTCTCTAGGTATATGAATATACTCCTTCCGCAACTTTATGTTGATATACACAGTCTAGCCATAAATTCTGTTACAAACAATTTTATAAATTAAATGATTAAGAACAAAAACTAATGGATTATAAATACATATTTTATTAGCCAATAGGACATAGATTTTAAATATATACAATCATTCAAAATGTCCTCCCTTATTTTTAACACAGGATCTCAAACGTCGGGCCACTGATCTATGGCGGCACGCAGCTTTTCTAAGGGTATTTCTTTCATTGCTCTCACAAATGCTGATTTCAATTGATCCAAATTATGATATCTTTTAGAGCACACCTTCTCCTCTAAATATTCCACAAACTGTAATCAAGGGGGTTTAAATCAGGGCTTCCAGAGGGCCATCATTGCCTTATGACCGAACATTCGTCTTCAACCATTGAGTTGACTTAGCTTTGTGAGCAGGAGCTGAATCTTGTTGAAATATCCAATGTTCTCCATTAAACATTTTTCTTTATTCAGAGGCTTTACTATTTGTCCAAAGTATCTTCTTGATAGATTTTTAGCTGTAGTTTTTACCCCTTTGGCACAGAAGTGGAGATCTGTTACACCTTGGTTGCTAACTCCCCACCAAGCCATGACAGAAGAAGGATGGTGACTTTTTTCAAGTCTTCTGACTTTCAAAGAAGCTTCTAGAGAGCTACAAGCATATATCCTATCATTCTGACGATTAATCCTTTTCTCGACAGTGAAAATTTTCTCGTCTGTGAAAAGGATTCTATCATGCCACCGACATCATGCCGCGCCAACAACATTTTTGATCAAACTCTTCTAATATCTCTAAGAGCAGGGGTTATCAAATGACTTGTGCGTCGTTTGAAAGCTCTGAGTCCAAGGTCTTCGTTGATTATCCTGGAAAGGGTTATTAAAGCTAAATTCATCTGCTTTGCGAAATTCTTTTGTTTGCGGCGTGGATTTCGACGAAATCTTTCGCGAATGGCTTTTATAGCTGCTTGCGTTCATTGCACGCGCGGTCGACAAAATCTTTCAAGGTCCTTAATAGTGCCAGCCTTGTTGAACCTTTCAATGGTTCGATAAACAAATTGACGCGTAATATTCAAATTTTGTAAAAGTTTAAAAATGGATGAAGGACTTTGGCCTACCTTGTGTAAGGCTATTACAGCTATAGGTTTTCTTTAACACTCCAATCAATTATCGAAAAACAAATATATTCCGATTTTTTTTCTAAACACGTGTGCACGAGATATTCAAATAACAACTACTGTATTTTGAATACTTCACGCGCTCAAATTAATATTTTTATCACTGATTTGGTTTTGTAACAATATTTATGGCTAGACTAAGTATATTGTATATATACTTGAAAAATCGATGATATTACATCTATTGCGAGTGAGCCTGTAGAGAGGCCCAATGTTCCCCTATCACAGAATGAGGCCATAAGTCTGCCATAGGAAAGATATGGGCATCCACACAATGGTTCATGAACCAATGTCACAAATTCCTAACTCCCTGACCATTCTCGTTAACCGAAATTTACAACCATGACATGTAATGAACGCAGCGAAACAATGAAACATCATCACCGAGTTTTCATCAATAAGTTTATTTCTTATTTTTAAATATTCACGTCATTAGAAACCACTCTATATAATATTTATAATACCCCTTTTGAAAAAAAAAACGAGATCTATTTGAGATAATTTTACTCTCTTTTAAAAATCATTGAATATTTATACCTAATGTTTCTATTGAAAAAAATCACGTTCATTCCCTGACTTATAATTTAACAAAATTACAAGCAATCCACACAAATTATAGTTTATCGCACCATTTTCATTTCCTCTAGATTTCAGGCTAACATGCCCTTCAACAGGAGTACATAGAAGTATAACTTCCAGCTAACTATACAGGTTCTCCTGTTGAAGGGGACATGTTAGCCTGTAAGCTAGAGAAATAAAAATGGTACAAGAAACTTAACCCTGGATTTCTTGTTAATGCATTTTTAAAAATCCTTTTTTCTATCTCTTATTAAATTGCCCATTGTTGAATTGAGTAGGTTTAGTGGTAACAAGATGGGGGAAAGTGTTTGGTCGCGTGATATATACCTTTTTTTAATTAAGAAAAAAAAAAAACCACACCTCTGTGTGTTTCTCGTTATTTTACGGAACAATGATTATTCATACATAATAAGGTACCAATCCATCTTAAAACGTATATCGAAGCCATCAATGTTCTCTCTATTATAGGGAAATGTGCAGATAGGTAAATCTATGCCACAACACCAGCGTTGACAATTCCGAATCAGCCATGGTGTTAGACTTTGGCCCTCATCACTATCATCTCAGCTGATTCCGTGATACGTGAAGAGAGAGATAGAGATTGAAACTACTTTACCATTTAACTTACTTTACAATGTCCATATATAAGGTTAAAAATACAATATAAATAAATAAGATAAACTTATATAAATAGATAAATAAAAATAAAGAGAGCATATCCTGACCACGAGCACATGTGCTTTTTAGATGGCAGAGCGCCATCTAGTAGAGCAAAAAAAAAAAACTAAACGTTTATTTAGCTTGCTCCGTGATATTTGGCCAACCCAATTTCTTGATAAATCAAGAAAAGCCATCCACGTAATAGATAAATATAAAATAAAATTTAATATACATTGGGGAGAGTGTCCACCGCGAGAAAGACTCCGTCACCGATGGACTGCAAGATTTCTTTCCCACAGAGTGGGCAGGTCGAGGTGGTGTTGTCTACTTCAACACTAAGATGGTACTTGTAGAGAAGAGAAAGAGTCTAGAAATCAACCCGAATCTCTGCAGCATAGATGTTGTAGATGTTGAAATGCTAAATTACATTTGATGCTAAATTCAATATAAATTTGGAGGGAAATATGTTTTTTTTTTTAATTATCTTTAAGAGAGAGAAATTGAGATTGAAATTACTTTATTGATCGTTCATATAAGATTATATAGTGTAATATATAAAGAGAGAAAATATTGAAAATTAAAAAATATTTACATCAGACGAATAATCCCACTGAAGGTCGTCTGGTTCGATATCACATTCCGCCCTGGACAGATCTCCCCGACTATTGCCATGTCGAGGAATTCTTTCAGAGATAGACAATTGACAATTAACATATTTTATTGACATCTTGTCAATACAGGTCAAAATGCACAGTCTGAACTATTTATGAGAAATTAGCAATAATGAAGTAGATGATTATAAAACGAAAAAAAATAAATAAAAAATATATATATACTATATACTATGTAAAATGACTATGTACATACCGCCTCCGCCACCGCTGCAGAGTTTGATGGAAGATCGCCAGCGGGGATCCAGCAATATCACGCATTTTATTACAATTTTACTTTATTACAATTTTCATTTATGGTTATATATAGGGTTAAATAAAAATGAATAAATATGATAAAGAATGATAAATATATGGATAAAATAAACATAAATAATTGATAAATATACATATATATAAAATATATACAAGATCTTCATTGGTGGCGCCCACCGCGGGAAAGACTCCGTCACCGGTGGACCGCCAGAGAAAGAGGCGTTTGCTTTTTTGTGCCTATTTCTCAATAATGTACACCAAAATTTATAAGACCTTTTTAAAAAAGGCATCACCTGTATACTCATATAACGAACATTGAGGCCATAACCAATACTCTAGTTCTTTTTTTGTTAACTTAAAAATCCGCATCAAGTATTTCGAAATTCTTACTCTTGCCTCTCAAACTCCTCAAAAGTTTCAACACTTACACTCATGGACAAAACTCAAGAAAGTTTCATATTTTGATGTCGCGGGTTTTCTGTTTTTTTAAAGACACAGAGGCACTTTTGTTCCCACTTGGTTATCTCGTGTGTCTTCAATAAAGGTCACTGTAATATCTTTCAGAGTTATTGTCTCAATCCTGATATACACGATAAAAGGTACAACTTCCTTAAGTTTTGTCCATCAGTATATTTTAAAGATATATTTAATGCAGAAACTAAAATAAAACTCCTAGAGAAAATCCTTGATTTTAGGTTTATTCAAACACGTTTAAAAATTTCTTTAAGAAGAGCGATTTCTTATAAAAATGTATTAAGAATTTCTGAATTAAATTATTTTCTCTATCAATACGAAGACTTTGACACTTCCACATTGTCATCGAAACTTCGATGAATCATGAAGATTCAATAAGTCTTTTTAAAGAACCTCGTGAAATCTAAGCTGCTCTGGACTAACGAACACTAAGCTCGAACTCGCCGTCTTCAGATGAGCTTTCCGAATTTATCAAACGTGGTGTTGTGACATATTTACAGATGGCACATATGATAAATTCCATAAAAATGTTTCACATGATGTATTCCATGAAAATTCCACACATAATAATTTCCATAAAAATCCACCCATGATAAATTCCATAAAAATTCCACACATGATAAATTCCATAAAAATGTTGCATATGATAAATTCCTTAAAAATTCCACCCATGATAAATCCCATGAAAGGTTCGACAAAAGTCAATAATATTTGCTCAACAGTTCGGAGCAAGAAGTAGAAATAGAGGTAAAATTTCATTTTATATTTCTAATTAAAAAATAGAGAGAAAGAAAGATAATAAATAAATTTCCCTTAAAATTAATTAAAATTCTTACAAGGTCATTTTGTCTACAGAGTAAAAAAAATTAAGTAAACAAAATTTCGATAAAAAAAAAAACAAATCTCAAAATTTTAGAAAAAAATCCAATTCCCCAAATATTTAATTACAATTCCGTGTTGCCAGTTGAAAAAAAAAATAAAATAAAAAACTCATAGAATAATCTGCTCATAGAACACTGGTATCTAACATGTAACAGCCGTTCAATTAAGGATCAGTGTCCCTTTTAATTGGCCCATTCATCGGGACATTTCCTGTATATGGCCAAACAATGCACAACCCACTTTGTTAGACATACGGTTGCGACCTTGGGTACGTGATGAACGCCGCGCATACTCAATTTGTTTAGGTGAAATTTCCATACAAATGTGAAACGGCTTCGCCCCGGATTTCTAACTGAGTGAATGTTTACTCAATCAATATTCTTTTAACAGAGGTTTTCATGACTATTATTATTACACTCATGGATAAAACTTAAGGAAGTTGTACCTTTTAACATGTATATCGGGATTCAGACAATAACTCTGAAATATATTTGATACACAGTGACTTTTATTGAAGACACACGAGATAACCAAGTGAGAACAAAATTGCCTCTCTGTCTCCTTCAAAGACGACCAGCGACATCAAATACTTTCCACTTCTCAAGTTATGTCCATGAGTGTATATATATATTATTTAAAAAATGGCGTTTCTCCAATTAATAATAATTCAAAAAAAGTTTCACACACAAAATTACATTGTTTCTGAGAGCGCATACACCATTATAGTGAAAAAATATAATTAAAAATAATAACAGGTAGGTATTGTATATAAATAAATGATTTGGAAACTAAATCAACAAAAACAATAGCAAGGAATAAACACACACACACATACACAAAGTTTTATTAAAACCACCGGTCTTATATAGATTAACCACAGGAAGAAATAATAGATTTATTTATTACGACTTAGAGCGCTATGTCCCCCTAGGGACACTTGCACTTTAAAAATAAACAAAATTTAAAATAAACAACATTTTTGTTACACTCATGGATAAAACTTAAGGAAGTTGTACCTTTTAACATGTATATCGGGACTCAGACAATAACTCTGAAATATATTTGATATACAGTGACTTTTATTGAAGACATACTAGATAACCAAGTTTGAACAAAATTACCTCTCTCTGTCTCCTTAAAAAAAAAAAAAAAAAAAACAGACGACCAGCGACATCAAATACTTTCCATTTCTCAAGTTATGTGGAGCTCCTATACTCCAGGCAGCGCAGAACCCAACAACAGCCTCCTGGTAGAAAGGAGTAAACAGAAATAACCTACAACATTTTAGTTTCCAATCGAAATAAATTTGACAAAAACAAGAAGTCTAATTTAATAAAATGCTGTCACAAACTGAAAGAACACCAAGGTTGACAAAACAATATTCATTTAAAAAACAAAGATAATTCATTCCTAAAAGCAAGCCAAGTGCTCGTAAAAAACAATTTATCGAGCCATTAAGATTTCACAAAAAGAAGGAAGCTGGTCTATAAATTTTCTGTACACTCAGCCTTTTTACCGGAATATATTACTCCTCCCTCCCTGAGTTACTGTATTTCTCAGTTATACTCCCTCTAGTCATCTATTAAATATAAAAGATAAACACACAAAAGTAAGTTTTTTATTTTCTAAAATAATTTGTCGTATAAATATTTATAATTTAAATTTTGTTTGCGGTTTTTATAAAGTTAATATATTTATATAGTTAGCTTAATTAAAATTTAAAGACATTTTTATCTCTATAATTCTTTTTTAATTCTTTAAACGTCATTGTTTATTCACTCTCATTAAAAAAACTTAAGTGGAAAGTCTTTGATGTCGACGGTCGTCTATTTTACCTTTTTTAATTATTTTTTTTGAAGGAGACAGAGGCAATTTTGTATGCACTTGGTTATCTCGTGTTTCTTCAATAAAGGTCACTGTAATATATTTCAGAGTTATTGTCTGAATCCTGATATACATGTTAAAAGGTACAGAACTTCCTTAAGTTTTGTCAATGAGTGTATATAGAAACTTCAAACAAGTCTAACATTTCGTTTCCGATATTCTCAAATTTCTTCATTTTGTTCTCGTATCTAATTCTTTGAACACAGTATAATGGAATGAATAAAAAAAAGAGGATTACAAAAAAAAAAATAATCACAAAACTGATAATAGCTACAAGAAAAAAGAGAAAAGTACTTCATCAATCTTGAGAAATGATGGAATGATGTAAACACAAGAGTAATTCCCAAGAAGAAACATTCAAGAAACCAAACAAAGGACTTTGTTATAAAGCCTGGATTCAATCGATCACGCTACCATTTGGTTTCACACCTACAACACCCAAACAGTCATAAATCTCTACCTCAACAACTTCTTTATGTAACGGGCGGATATGTAAATATGATTAATGAATTTTGTTATGCAAATAGAATCGATCACATTTTGATATCTTTAATTTTATTCTTGGTTTTGTTATTATAAATGATATTTCAGAAGCTATCTCTCTTCTTTCTTAAATGAGTGGTGTCTTCTTCATGGAGTAGATCAGATCGTGCACCCTGATCACAATACCAGCCAACAAAGGTGCCTTGTTCGTATGGATGTCCTCTTCTGGATTGATGTCTGCCATATAGAGGGCTGCAAGGAAGACGCAGTAGCATGGATCGTCATTTCTGATTTTGTTGCTCCATGGAAAGGGGAGTGCCATTGCCCCGTTAGTCAGCCATATTTCAGAGTTCCCTGTTCACGGTTACCGTAGCGGCTCGGGCTCACGACACCGTACTACAGGACAGTCCCTTACTTATGCTGCTTCTTCCGCCCTCCACGAAGAGGAGGACTTCTGGGCAGGTCTTTCTTATATACCTACTATTTTACAACCTACACACTCATGGACCAAACTTAAGGAAGTTGTAACTTTTAACATGTATATCGGGATTCAGACAATAACTCTGAAAGATATTACAGTGACCTTTATTGAAGACACGCGAGATAACCAAGTGTGAACATCCTCTGTCTACTTCAGAAAACAGACGTCCGTTGACATCAAAATATTGAAACTTCCTTAAGTTTTTTCCATGAGTGTAGAACCCATATTTGCACTAAGAAAAGAGGCGCGCAATGGAATTTCGGTATAATGATAAGAGTCTTTGACAATACAATACATTGAACCATCATTATTTTATGAATTAAAATGTATTTTAAGACTTACATTACTCAAACAGATCGTATAACACAGCGCGGTAATTGAGCAAGTCCATCTTTAGAATGTGCCTTTGGTATTTAATAATATATCTCTTCTTCTTTTTTCTTATCTACACTCAATCATATTAGGGTATTAAGCCTGTAGTAGAGCTTGAGACTGGATGAAGTAGAATGCCTTTTTCATAAATACTGGGAGCACTACTCAGTGGCAAGTCGACTCATCCCCAAAAGAAATGGCCACTTCTGACATGAGGAACAGACACCATGTGTAGACGCTCCTAACATGGAATACAGACTTATCCTGTATCCCTGGAACCCTTACAGGGTAATATCAGATGAGCCAGCTGAGCCCAGGTTCTTTAGTGAGCTTGTTACTGCTCCCCCTCCTTCTTTTTCATCCGGGCTTGGGACCGGCAAAGGCGGAGTTAATAATCTATCTTCATGTTGGCAACAGTCGGCAACTCGTATATGAATTAAACACAAAATAAAAGAGGCATATCCTGACCGCTCATATGAGAAGTATGATATGGATGTAGAGTAGAGAGTTGGATTGTGTCATGGCTACATGACTCCATGTAGGGTGGAAGTCACAATCAGTTCCAGATATCAAAGCTACTTAACGTACGGATTCCTTGATTCACTAACCAGATAGAAAAAAATCACAGAAATTTACTTTCCATGGCCTAGTTTGATAATACCTTCTATTGTGCTTCGTTATAATAATACAAAAAACAACAAAAATCTCTTTTAAGACATTTTAGTCTTATACAGATTCTCAGAAATGTAAGGTATATACAGGGATAACAGTAAAACTACCGGTAATAAGCATTGTTATATATTTTTTTAAAGAGAGAGTTAATCACATTAAATGGTAATATGATATTTATATACAGTAAAACTTAATTAAGACAATCAATCTAATAAATAGATTAGTCTGGGTAAACCGAGGAAAATACATTTCCTATATCTATTGTGTTTATAATAAAAAGACATATTTTTCACACGTTATGCATCTGTGAAACTATATGATTTGTTGTTAAACCGAAAAATTCGCGTTGAAGTTTTTTTCTTTACAGCCGCGGTGCGATATGCCTCAAATGATGCATATACTGAATTAAATATATAATCATAATATCACATAAATATTTTATAATATATATATATAGTTAACTATTCAACTAGTTACTATACTATTTTCTCCTGTTGAAGGACATGTTAGCCCGAAAGCTAGAGAAATAAAATTATGAAAGAAACTTAGACCTGGATACAATTTTATTTCTTCTAGCTTTCGGGCTAACATGCCCTTCAACAGGAGAAACTAGCAAGGTATCTAGTGTATAGTTAGCTAGAAGTTATACTACTTGTTGCTTTCCTGTTGAAGGACATGTTAACCCGAAAGCTAGAAAAATAAAATTATGCAAGAAACTTAGACCTGGATACAATTTTATTTCTTCTAGCTTTCGGGCTAACATGTCCTTCAACAGGAGAAACTAGTAAGGTAACTAGTGTATAGTTAGCTAGAAGTTATACTACTTGTTGCTCTCCTGTTGAAGGACATGTTAGCCCGAAAGCTAGAGAAATAAAATTGTATCCAGGGCTAAGTTTCTTGCATAATTTTATTTCTTCTAGCTTTCGGGCTAACATGTCCTTCAACAGGAGAAACTAGTAAGGTAACTAGTGTATAGTTAGCTAGAAGTTATACTACTTGTTGCTCTCCTGTTGAAGGACATGTTAGCCCGAAAGCTAGAGAAATAAAATTATGCAAGAAACTTAGACCTGGATACAATTTTATACTATCAAATAACACCCATATATTCGTGGTATAACCGTGTAGCTAGGTATATATTCAAGGATATTCCATTTTTGCTGAATCTCTTATATTCGTCATATATTTATTTAATAAAATTTCACTCTTCCATCATATAGATATTTACTAGCCGAATGACCCGGGCAACGCCCGTGTTTTACCCGATTGAATGTTTTGATTCAAATACTATTTGTTACAATTATAAATTGGCGCCTTAAATAATTGCATATGTTAGTTAATAACTATAGCCTATGTGCTTTATCTGTCTATGTACTGTTGGCTTCCGTAGGCGTCTCTTACTGGGTAAAAGAAAGAGAGGATTCCATTTGGTTATTATCTAATATAGACGAATGACCCGGGCAACGCCCGGGTTTACCCGATTAAATGTTTTATTCAAACACTATTCGTTACAATTATAAATTGGCGCCGTGGATGTCACTCTTGTGAAACGTCCCGCTCCAAACTTTACAGTCAGATTAGTTACGATATAAATCTTCAAATCGAGCGAGCGTCTATAAATATTTCGATTTAGATCAAGAATTCTAATTATTAAGCGAACTATTATTAATAAAATTTTGAGAATATTTCGATTTTAAACGTATTTATAACCTTGATAGAGGGCGCTGTTCGTGAGCTAAGTAGAATAATTTGAATATATAGTTTTAATATTTAATTTATATATAATTTAAAATAGCCTATCGTTTTCCTCGTATTTTTTTACCTATGTATGGAAATTTTGGTTTGAATTAGTGAACTACTGCGAATTTGTATATCGGACATACAAACCAACAAACAAACAAACAAACATACAAACATTCATTTTTATATATATAAGAAGATATAATATAAATGAGTTTTAAAAATTGTAAAAAAAAAAATGCATCGGCCGGGAATCGAACCCGGGCCGCCCGCTTGGCAGGCGAGCATTCTACCACTGAGCCACCGATGCGTATACAAAATGGCCATATTTGGGTATTCATTCTATTCCGGATTACTCCGCGTAAAAAAAAAGTTCTTTAAATGAAAAAAAGAAATAGCCAAAAATTCTAAGCAAATTGTATCCAAAAAATTTCCTCAGGTTTATAAAAAGCGACATGCAAAATTTGGAACCAATTGGTTCAGTAGTTTTTGAGTTTATCGCGAAACAGACAGACAGACAGGAATTGACTTTTATATATATAGAGATATGCATTTATTTAGGGAGCGACCCGCTCCAACACAATAGTTACAAAGACGAAATAGCGAGTGGGAGGGGGGCAAAGGTGGCGTGTTCGTAGCCAACCAATAGGAGGGCGCCATTCCAAAAAAAAAAAAAGCAAACGGTGACAGAGATGAAAACTGACTCTGTGTAAAACTTCTGTTGCTTGACTAGCGTAAGTTAAATTTTTCTAAAATATAAATCGATTTCTAGGAAAAATAACAATCAACACGGTTCATCTCCTTTTATCAATACAAATATAAAAATATAAAATAAAAAACAGTAGTAGAAATAAATAGCCTAACAAAAATACAATGTATTCATTCAGAAACAATTTACAAACAATATGACAAAACAACAAAACAAAACCGAAGCCAAAGCGCTCCTGACGAGGACAAAATATTTTTGTCGAAACGTCGAGATAATAAAAAAATATTTACTGGCCGAAGTATCTTTAATTTGAAGAAATACTTTTATTATATCGTTCATATAAGATTACAGTGGACCCTCGGTTTGCGAGCATAATCCGTTCCAGAGCCATGCTCGTACTCCAAAACGCTCGTAGTGCGAAACTAATTTCTTATTTTTAATAATTGAAACTCGGGCAATTCTTCTTGCTACGAACAATTGCACAGTTTCCCACATTTTACATATTTCCCGAATCTGATCTGAAGGGAGGGATCCCAGTGAATTTTCATCCATCACGATTACGGGCAACCATCACGAGTTGCTCGTAATGCGAAATTTCACTCGTAATCCGAGGTAAAACTTTTCAAAAAATTTTGCTCGTACTGCGAAAAGCTCGTACTCCAAGGTGCTCGTAAACCGAGGGTCCACTGTATATAAGTTTAAATAAAAATATTGAATATAAAAATATGAATAAATAAGACTAATTAATGATAAATACATGGATATGATAAATATAAATATATATATTGTAACGTAGAAAATCAGGAAAGACAAACTTCAGAATGACACGGCAATTTATTTATGGCAAGAACAAAATCAACATTTATAAGATAAGCAATGAGGGAAGTTTCCAGCAAAATATAAATAATATAAATACAGTAGAACCTCACTATAAAGGACAACACCTAATTGCAGAGCTAATTTGTCCTTTAGGGAGGTGTCTTTTTACCGGAGATTTGCTAAATAGTAAAAATGGTAATTTATAGAGAGGTGTCCTCTCATGGAAAAGTTTTACTGTATTAAAGTTAATGATTTATATATAAAATATAATAAATACTTTGCTACAATATAAAATTATTGATAAATATAAAGCTGACAACAAAATCCAAACATGTGGAAACCGAAACCGCGAAGAATAGAAAGTGGGGCGTGTAAAAAGAAGGAGAGAGAGGCGCTGAAGACAAAAAGATTTATAGAATGGGCGGGGTCAAGTAGGTCGTCTGCACCCGAATTTCTCTCGTCTGCCGCGAAACACTGTTGTTCAATCTTCCCCCCATCCTTTAAGGAAGATTGAGTTTTTTAGGTAAAAATATAAAAACTTTATGTACGGTTATAAGTGGACGAAATAAACAGTAATATCTAAAGCACTGCATTGCTGAAGAGTAAGAATTCTTTTTTCTATTTATAAACATAATTATGTTGTATTATTGAAATCAAAGAACTTAAAATGTGCTTTGTGCAATAATTAATTTAGCTACGACTTTCCGCATTACATGTTTTATTGTCCGGCACTGGGAAGGAGGAGAGAGATATTCTCCGTCAAAAGATTGGTTAAAAAAAAACAAGTCATCATATGTTCTAATTGTTATGTGATTAAAGTAAGTAAGAAGGATGAATCCGTAACCAATTTAACATTACATATTATTTATTATTAATAGCAATTATATGAAACAAACCTTGGTATATATGTCTACATGAAAAACAACAAAAACTTTGTTTACATACAAGTTCCTTTTCAAACTCAGTCTCATCTATAGCCATTGTTACTCTGTAATATTCCAACACTAATGGTAAAAGTAGTAAAAAGCAAATCCAATGCATTAACTTTTCACAAATTCTGGAGAACAATACAGACAATAGGCGCAACACAGATGATAGATCCAACTTGTAGAAAGGCCGATGTTATACTCAACTTTCTGCAGATAACTGTTATGTTTACTTCTGTATCTGGGAGAATCTTGTCAGGGAAGATTGTCCATAATAAAGGCTTTTTGATTTCCTAAATACTAATATACTTCCAATAATGGACCAAAAGATTCGCGTGCCTCTCCCTTTAATAATTATTTATTCTCCATACAATAAAATAAGACCTAATCCAAATAATTAATTAGTGTGTGGCGTTTCGGCAACAACATTGTCACCATCATCAGACAACATTTTATTATTTTGTCAAATTTTTATTATTGTGTAACAATTTTGTTGCCGAAACGTCACTCATTAATAAACCCACAGTTGACCTAAAGAAATTATTTAATGTGAAGGCGAGTGTATATTGATTTTCAACCTCAAAGACCTGGGTTCAAATCCCGCGCGGGACCCTTTCACAGAGAAGATTAGCATGGCCCCTGCGCAAGGATGACACGCAAAATCGTGAAGCGTTCCACTCATTAATAAATTATTTGGATTAGGTCTTATTTTATTGTATTATTATCTATAATCCAAATTGTGCTTTATCATATTGTATTCTCCAATTCCATAGGGTACAGGTACTATACATCCATGAGATCAAACCTTGAGGAAGTTTCATATGTTGTTGTCGCCGGTCGTCTTCTTCTTCTTCTTTTAAAGAAGGTCTGATTTTTTTTAAGGAGACAGAGGTAATTCTGTTCACACTTGGTTATCTCATGTGTCTTCAATAAGGGTCATTGTGTATCAAATATCTTTCAGAGTTATTGTCTGAATCCCGATATACATGCTAAAAGGTACACCTTCCTCAAGTTTTGTCCATGAGTGTAGCTTTCAGAGTTATTGTATGAATCCCGATATACATGCTAAAAGGTACAACTTCCTTAAGTTTTGTCCATGAGTGTGTCTTTCAGAATTATTGTCTGAATCCCGATATACATGCTAAAAGGTACAACTTCCTTTAGCTTTGTCCATGAGTGTAGCTTTCAGAGTTATTGTATGAATCCCGATATACATGCTAAAAGCTACAACTTCCTTAAGTTTTGTCCATGAGTGTAGCTTTCAGAGTTATTGTATGAATCCCGATATACATGCTAAAAGCTACAACTTCCTTAAGTTTTGTCCATGAGTGTGTCTTTCAGAATTATTGTCTGAATCCCGATATACATGCTAAAAGGTACACCTTCCTCAAGTTTTGTCCATGAGTGTAGCTTTCAGAGTTATTGTATGAATCCCGATATACATGCTAAAAGCTACAACTTCCTTAAGTTTTGTCCATGAGTGTGTCTTTAGAATTATTGTCTGAATCCCGATATACACGCTAAAAGGTACAACTTCCTCAAGTTTTGTCCATGAGTGTATCTTTCAGAGTTATTGTATGAATCCCGATATACATGCTAAAAGGTACTACTTCCTTAAGTTTTGTCCATGAGTGTATCTTTCACAGTTATTGTCTGAATCCCGATATACAAACTAAAAAGTACAACTTCCTTTGTCCATGAGTGTAAATAGAGACAAAAAAAAAAAGGAGTAAATGAAAGTATATAATCAACATACGAATGTCATACAAAGTGGCGTTACATCAATAGATGATGGTCAATAATGCCAAACCGTAATGAGAAGAAGAATCTCGACGAACTCTCCACCTTAGTTCAGCCGAGGCAGTTTCACACGCAGCGCCATGACCTACATCAAGACGGATGTCGGCACCACATAACTTAGCCAATATTGGAACAACCCATCCTGCTGAAGCACCCCTCTCCTCTACACCTATTTTTACCGCCATATTACATAATACCATCTCACGTGACGCCCTCATTTCCGGTTTGTTTAGCCTTCTTGCACAGGGTCCTCAGCTGGGCGCCTCTTCATGGAGTTTTTTTATATATATATAGATAGCGGCGGTTTCTTTACCCTTTCCCGTATAAAACAGGCATCTGTCAGAATGACATGTAGTAAGTTGGTCAAGTTAAGAAAGCTTTCCAAGTCTAAATCCTAAAGTGGGATTTCCTTAGAGCACTTACAAAATTCGGGACTAGAAGCGATGGAAAAATTTAGGTGTTTAACTTGGCTGTTTTTTTTTTGCTGTATTTTAAAAAAATTATCCCTAGTACACCTGGTACAGGCCATGATAATCATTGTGAGTAGTTAGCGACTGCTTTTACTGTAAGTGCACCACATGTCTACACATGTGAAAAGCAGTTCGACTTTTGCACTTACAAATATGCCAAAGCCCCGTTTGGTTACTTGCACTCGCTGGTGGGGTTGGAGCATTTTTTTTTAATTATAAAAAGTGTTCAATGCGGGATTCGATCCTGGGTCGAAGCGGTAGAAAACCAATGGTTTCGACCAGCCTTCCACCGACTTTTTGCTGTATGACCCGAGTAAACAATGTCAATAAAAAAGCAATGATAAACATATATATTTTAAATACTTAATCTACTACTCCAAAAAATGTTTCTTTTCCTATTTACTATATAATTGGAAAGCTTTCGAGTTAAAACTCTTTTACAAGCATTTCTTCTAAATAAATACATTTAAAATATTTTTCTACAATTTCCAACGCGAATGATTTGCGAATTTGTATATAACAAAGACATTAATGTAAAATTCAATAATTTTTGTAAATTCATTTTAGATTTTCTTTTCTGTTTGAGAAAACCATCGTTTCAGTTTTAATTTTGTATTTAGTCCGGTTATTGAATTGTATATAAAATGTATTGTATATAGGTTGATAAAATGTATTTAGGCGCAAGTATCCCAAGCTGGGATATCACGGCCGATATGTCAAATAAAAAAAAATATTTATATTTGGGAAAAAATGGGAAATTATTATTTTTTAAATGTTCAGTGTAAATATGCAAATTCAACCTTAAATATCAATTTCTTGATTTATGAGGAAGACTCTTAGAACAAATTTTATGTGTCGTTGAAGTACAGCCTGCACCACGACCACGAAGACCAAAGCTCGAAGCGCGTATATGATTGTCTTTTCTTGATTTATAGGAGAGGAGGGGGGGTTCCACACATGAACACCAATGGACAATATTGTTCTAAGAAAGTTTCGTTGTTTATAATCATTTTTAATATGAAACAGATTTTTCAAAAACAGTCAGAAAATGAGGATAAATATTCAGATATTTTAACCAATATAAAATGAAACGTTACTAAAATATAGAGTTAGGTTTGAAAGGAATGATTTTTTCACAGTTCTAATTCTTAATTATTCAAATGATTCCAATAATTAACACGACAAATACACTCATGGACAAAAACTTAAAGAAATTTCATATTTTGATGTCGCCAGTCGTCTGTTTTTTTAAGGAGATAGAGGCAATTTTGTTCATACTTGGTTATCCCGTATGTCTTCAATAAAGGTATATCAAATATGCCAAGATGCCTTTGCTTAACGATTTCATTGAATCCAAAGAAATTAAATAAGAATTAAATTCATATGATTATTCTATTCAGGCCTAAACTTATTGTATATATATGCTATATAAAGGTATTATTTAAAATGTTATATTAAAATATATTTTATTAAAAATTATGTTATATTAAAATATTATTCTATTTAAAATTATATTTCATAGATACAAATACTCTGCTAAATCGACCGCCAGAGGTCACGCTTTGCATATAAAAACTCGTTGTTGTTTTATCCCGTTGGCTGGGCTCAAAAATCATAACTTTTGGTTAGTAGCCCGTAAAACCATATTTTCTCTATCCCGTTGGCTGGCTCAAACCTTTGTACATTATGTAAATAATCTTTTGTTTTTCCTTATTCTACTCGCCTTAAGCCAGGCAGTACTTTAATCAAATTATGTTCTTATATATTACTTTAGCTCAATTAAAACAATCTCTGATCAAAACTATTTTTGTTATTATACTTTCAAGATTTAACCACGACTGCATTAAATTACCATAACCCTCAACATGATCTAAATTCAAACAGAAAATCTCTTTTCTTTATATAAGATATATATATAGACAAATGTAAAGACATGTATGACAGCGCAAGTGTCCCTAGGGGGACATGGCGCTTTAAATTGATATAAAATTTAAAAAATCAAATAACTTTTAGAGGTATTGTCTGAATCCCGATATACATACTAAAAGGTTTCCTTAAGTTTGGTCCGTGAGTGTTCTATCCATATATCTCTTTAAAAAATTTATCATTATTTTCTAACCTTAAAATATCGGGTAAATTATTAGAATTCTAACATCCTTACGGTCTTGAATATACATTCCTTGATTTATCAGGATGCCCCAAAGACCAGCTTTTTTGGTCCTTGAGGTACAGCTTGCGCCACTCTGATGTGGACCATCAGCCTGAAATGCGTACGTGGTTACCTTTCCTTGATTAATCAAGGAAGAGTATTTGACCAATTATAGAATAACGAATTAAACAAACATTAAAAGACGGGAATGTTTCTTTTCACAAATAAATCAAACTTCTCTACTGTCCTTACTGCGATGAAAAAATATTGGGAGGGCTTGACTCATCAGTGGTGAACCCTCCCAGCGGTTTCGCCAATTTAATCTACCAAACCGCTTCTTTAGAGCTCTAATACTGTATTGGATCATTTTGATTTTATATGCTACACTGAATGGTGTCTTCATTCGTTGTATATAGAGGGCGCGTTATTGCTTTGTATCAATTCTAGAATAATAATTGAAAATCAACGAGAATAGTTGATATTTATTCCTACAGATGGCGCAAGCTATCAGAAAATTTTAATTAAACAATCAGGAGATTCCTTTCTCTTAATTAATCAACCTGATCTTAGTACAATTTCACTTGTGTATTATTTTTTTCATAAAGCGCGATATCAATTTATATATCATCTATTAAATAAATATATGCGAAACACACTCTGAGAGAATAATTACAAAAACAATAATAAGACTCAGAACAAAACACTATAAAAGAATGACAATACATCCAGATGGCACAAGAACCTACAGGACATGCAACAACTATCCTGGTGTGGAACTAACACCTACCCACATATTCTCATGCCCACCAATGGCCGCAGCCTTGCAGAAAATCGACATGGACCCAGAGCAGCAGCTTTACATAACCAAGATAGTGGACATTGCGACTACTGTGATAGAAATGTATGGAGACATCTGAGGCTCTTCATTGGACACGACAACAACAACAAATAAAAATATATGATATATAAAAGATAATATGTAATAATTCATAAGAAACATATTTCCAAAAAATAATTATTATAAATTTTACGATAGATGATTTTGAGCCTATTATAATATCTAAAATGCTTCATATCTTAAAATATATAACATCAAAGATATCCAACTTCATAACTTCTCTATAAAACTCGGTAACAACACATTTTTAAAAATGGATAACAACAAAACAACGTTCTAAATTATATTAGAAACCTTTTTTTTTACTCTGTTACTCTTTCACCATTTTACTAATGCCATCGCTCGTAAAAAAAGTCACTCCGTGAAAGGTGTAAATCAAATTCTTGCGAGCTCCATTCGGAAAAAAAGGAGTTTACCCGATGATAAATGGAGTAGCGTTGTTTCTTTTTATGGCGTCCAAATTCTAAACCCAATTTAGTTTCCCTATAAAACTTTCCCCAGGATTATCTCGTAGTCCCTTCTAACAACCAAACGGTGGCCTACACATAAATGTCTTTTCCCGCCAAATTTTTTTCCCGCCATTTTTTTTCCCGCTAAAATTTTTTTCCCGCCATTTTCCGTCTTATGCCATATTTTCTACCGCTATGCTTTAACATATTTATGACCATATTCTGGAGGTTTAGAAAGTGCTTTTTTGACGTTTAAAATGGGGATGACTATATATATGTTTCACATTTTTATTTTTTATTCCTTTTTATATTATAATATAAATATATACTTTAAAAAAGAATATCTAAATAGAAAAAATGTGTATAAAATAGTTAAATATTTCTTTCTTGAAGAATTTATTATTTATAATATATAATATTTTATTAAAAGTGGGTGTTTCTTCAAGTTATAAAATGGCTTTCTTGTTAGTATAAAACATGGAACATGGTTTTGCTCTACGTCACCTGAATTTCTTATCTACTTCTTGTATATATCTCTTGTCTACTTTTTGTGTATTACTTGTATTCGTGTAAAATGCTATATTTTGTGTACTTCTTGGCTATTTCTTGTCCACTTTTTGTGTACACATCACGATAACAACAACAATTCGTCTGACACAGATCGGATTCAAGAAAGAACCAAAAGCAAACAATGATAGAAAGAACCAATATGTAAATAGGTAATTAGCTATATATACAGTCTGGGTGGAGGCACATAACAGTTACTACGGGTCTTTTAGTCTTCTTCTTTTCATTCTCTAACGACGTAGGATATATATATATGTCATAATATATACTCTTTCAGGAATAATAAAGCCAAACTACAGACAGCCCAGAGAGAGACAGGATGTAAAGTCCGGTCACTTGAGACAGCAGCGACATTCCAAGGGGCGACAACTGAGGCCCGTTAGTTAACACCTCGGGGCTTTTAAGACAGTTGGGGATTGTGTGCGACACGAACGGCCGCCCGGCTGTGCCGGGCCCGTCTCTCTCTGGTTGCCTGGGTTTCTCTTCCAACTTGTGGTGTGTTTATTTCCCCACCTTTTATGCCACATAAATATATATATGGTAATTTAAACCAACAACCCCCTATTGTATATAACTTATAACAAGATTTTAATGTTGTATAATAGAAACACATCTGTAAATGATTATACGCATTATTGGCATATGTCATTACATCATCATATGTAATGTACTTTGTACAAACTGAGGATAAATAAATAAAACTCTGTAATAGATTAAGAGTTGAGCTGAAGCAAGAGATAGAAGTCAAAAACGTCTAAATTCGAGATAGATGGAAGTCACAAAACAACAAGGTCTAAAGATAGATTGGAAACTGTCAGGACGGCGCCAGTGTACAGTTTCACCAGACGATCCACGCCCCTGTCGCATAAGGCCCCCGTCTTAACCTATAAATACAGTCACTTTACAGTCACTTGACAGTTAGTTCACCATCAGCGGAAGCCCACGTCGGTTGTCACCAAGGTCCTCCTCATTCACCATGTAGTCAGTAAGAACTCTTCTATATCTCCATCTTTCGCTCCTAGCTCAACTTTTATCTGTTCACGGAACTTTCTTAGTGCAACTGTGTCTTCGTTTTTTGTGTATGGACATTCCCAAGCTTTCCACTCTGCCTCGACCACGACTGCCTGTAATTTGTGAGAACTGTAAAAGGTCTTCCAAGGTGCAGAGAGGTACTGGAAAACTCCCCATCCTGACTGTTCCTCTCGGTCAACACAGTATAGCGAGAGTTGACAGGGACTCACACCATAGTTTAAGTCGACTGGATACCTCATCACATTTTTAGTCGACAAGATTCTACAAGAGGCTACCAGAACCTTCACCACATATATATGTAAATAAACAATTCATCTTCTTATACTTTCAAGTTTTCTCCTGAAGAAGGGCAGTAATACTCGAAAGCTCGGCAAAATAATAAAAACTTTATAAAAAACCTTTCGACTTATGATTCGCGCTTTTTATAAACATCTATCATAAATATTTCCCCCACAAAACTATAAAACATCTCTTACACCACTAATTTATCATTCACCACATTTCTCCCCCATCCATCATCCGTAATTACAAACACCAATTGGCGTTGTGAATTGTTCCATTTAGGACGTCATGGCAGAAACAGACATGGTAGTCTTCATCATTCAAGGTATAATTTGTGAAAGGCGTTTAAAACTACCCATTTTTCTCACAATTAGTTTCTTTTTTCTTTTAAAATATTAGCTTTCAAGTGATAATAACTCTTTAACGGGCTTAATTTAAAACATCAACTGTTTCTTACAAGAGGTGTTTACGAATATACTCATGGAAGACAAAACTTAAGGAAGTTGTACCTTTTAGCATGTATATCGGGATTCAGATAATAACTCTGAAAGATATTTGATACACGGCGATAACCAAGTACGAGATAACCAAGTGTGAACAAAATTGCCTCTGTCTCCTTCAGACTTTCAACTTCCTTAAGTTTTGTCCATGAGTATGTATTTTCACTAGCGGATGTGTACCCAGCTTCGTCCGGGTTTTATCCGAGTGAAAGTTTGCCTAACGAATATTATTAATAATAATATTCCGGAACACACAGAATATTATGATAATAATATTCTTTACCTTATATATTTTTATAATATATAAAATATATTTTTCGAGCAAACATATCCACTCTCTCTACTGAATAGATTTAAAAAAGATATATATTAATAAAAATATCTAGAGATATACTACATGATCTTAGCCAAAAGGCTGAGAAACGATATTTTATATATAGAGATGACCTGGCTTCGTGTGCCTTCTGCTCGAGTGAATGTTTCGCTGGTAGAAATTTGTTCCTGCCTACAAAAGATTATTATCTGGCTTCGCCCGTGGTCGGCTTTAATGAATATTCCCCTAAATAATTTTATTAATGTTAATCAAGCATGATACAGCAATATTGTCATAATCATTTCTGACTAAAAATAATATTGTTGCTCAGTACCTGGTTAATTATAATTTTTCTTTGTAATGCGCGACAAAAAACTCTTCCAGATTTAACTCTCTGTCCTTTTCAAATTTCAGCGAGATTAGTTACATATTGAGAGCGTGCATAGCCGACAAACATATATATATATATATGTTCCCGGCTTCTCCCGGTTTTATCCTAGTAAAAGTTTGCCTAGCGAACATTTGTTAAAACGATTCTAGCAAACATCCAATCCCCACTGAATCTACACTTGTCTAAACTCTTGATAATTTAGAATTTTTTCCCGGTCCCTTTAAAAATACTCGATAAGTTGAATAAAATCAATATTAATTGGTCTACTCGGTAATTTGAAGTTAAAGGAATAGTATCTTGCCACAAACGAACATTTGTAAATAACTGCATTTAGCGAATGTACCCGGTTTCGCCCGGTTTTTGCCCGAGTAAAAGTTTGCCTAACGAACATTTGTTGAAACGATTCTAGAAAACATCCAATCTACCTATATATAGATTTATAAATATTGTTATATGCAATTAAATATATTTTTGTAACATTTTTTTTTCAATATTTATAAAATTTTAGATAAGATATTGTCTCGTTTGCGAATTTTATAATTAATTATTTCTTTTTTTCTCAATGAATTATGTATATCAATTTAAAAATACATTTTTGTTATAATCACATACAATGTATTTTTTAAAAATAAACAAACGATAATAAACAACAACAACAAGGTAATTTGCATCTTCATTATCATAAAACAACAACAAATTAAATTAACATTTAAAAATATATTTTAACATTACATTTAAACATTTAACACAAAAACGTTACAATATTTTCTTTAAATATATATTAATATTGAAATGCCAAGTTTTTTCACAACGTCATTGGAATATTATATTACTAAATCCTCAAATTAAATTGAGTATACTTGGAACACATTTTAGCATTTTTACAATTTATAAATGGGATTTCACCAGAAACCGCGAGAGGCGCTGCTTGCGAGTGAAAGTAGAAAATTTGCAAATAAAATTGCAACGAATATATATTTCAAATCAAATTCAAACCAGAAACCTTCCCAGTAGTAAATAACTTCCTAAAGTTTCACGGCGATTGGATAATCTTACCTTAAAAAAAAAAATCATCGTGTAAACAAACTACGTGTAAAATTATTAACCAATCAAATTCATTTATCGTCGCGACCAGTGCGGCGCCAAGCGGTAAAAGGCTGGAACTAACGCTTTTTGGTTTTACATTAAAAAAAAGCACATCAACCTTTTTGGTCTTTTGAATAGCCTATATGTTAAACGAAATATTCAGTTACCTACATGCGAAATTTCATAATGATTGATTCTGTAGATTTTGCGCAAAGCGATAACAAACATCGATTTGGATTTCATTTTTATAGATATAAGGAAAGGATATGTCGCACATAATCTGTTTCTTGAGACAACTTTGGCTTACAGGATTCACCCATATTTACATAATAGTTTATTTCTGAGGTAAAATAATACTTGTGCGGGTGTGTGTGAAAAATACGTTTTAAAATAAATGAACGGATTACAAAGTACTTTTATTAACATATTTCCTCAGTAAGAATAGGTTTTATCCATTGAAGATAAGTCAGCATGGAATAAAATATATCATTATAGATTTAATGAAACAAAAATATATCCAAAGAGTACAAATATGCACATCTTATTTATTTACATATCTCTCCAAATATCCTTTGTTTATTAATCCTTAAAAAAACCGCGAATATTTCTATATTTACATCCCCAACTTATTTGCATATCCAAAATAGATGAAATGTCAAATATTTCAGCAGACGAACCGGAAGTGGAAGTCGTGTGAAATAACAAGATGGCGGACAATGCCACAAGACCCCTCATTTCCCTGTCACGCTTTGATGTTAATTGAAGCTCCTTTCTAACTAATAACCTTTGTGGGATCGGCTGGACTTTATTGTTTCTTCCTTCAGTCCTTCCTGTGCTAATTAATTGTCTATAATTACACAGAGAAAGGCTGGAATCATCATGGCGACTGTGACATAAGGAAATCTCAGAATAGAAATGACACCTAATGAAAATTTGATAGACATATGTTAATTTGCATAGAGTAGGAGTTATAGTAGGTGAAAATACCGCAACACCAACTTCGAGGAACTCGGAGAGACTTTTTAAAGATCATACAAGTTTAGGGCTATGACCTTCGTTAGTCTATAGCGGCTTTGACTTCGAGAGATACAAAGAGCGATTCAAGGGATCTTTGATGAAAGAAGTGTTTTTATGATAAAATGATTGGTTCATTTTATGGTTAAAATATTGTTGAAAAATTTCCATTGCAGAATCTTAGAAAATGTTTCTCTCTCTCTCTCTCGCCCGCTAGTGGTACAGCAAGGTTGATCAAGCTTCTTCAAGCTGAGTGTCCGATTCCCTGCTTAGATTGCTAGATTAGGGGTATAATGTCCCTAATGTTGTGTCCAATGAAGAGACGTCTCCGTACATCTCTATCACAGCAATGTTCTCTATCTTGAGGGTGTGTAGCTGCTTTTCTGGGTGTCTCTAATGCTGTGGTTCCTCTTTGATACTCTCTTTTTAACCTTTTGATGATGGTGTGGCCCGTTTCTCCAATATAACTTGAAGTACATTTTCTAATGAAGATCACTCAAAAATACCAGGAAGAATATCTATCTTTTAAAAGAGTAAAACATGTCCTAAGAAGTTATTCTTATTTTTTATAAACATATAAATAATATAAAAATAGCGATTGTGGAGTGTACCTATATTGCTAATTATATTATGATACATTAGCGCGCCATCTGTTATCAAAATTTGAAAACTATTATAAACACGTATGATTCTTTTGAAAATTAAACAATTTCTACTCCTTTATTGCAATGGAAAAATTAATGAGAGGGCCTGGCTCATCAGTAGTGAGCCCTCACAGCGGTTTACCCAGTTTAATCTACCATGGTAGATGGAGAAGGACAAGGTGGAACCTTCACTGAGAACAACTGTATATATTCTATTACCAAATTATATCATTCTTTTGTTTTGTTTTGTAATTTTATTTTGTAACTATTAGCTAAGTTATGAAAAAGGCATCTCCTCTGATCGTGCAACTAAAAGTTGATGATGGCTTGCGTCATCTGTCGGAATAAATTAGAAAATAGTTGTTATTTATTCTGACAGATGGCGCAAGCTATCGGCAACTTTTAGTTGTAAGATCAGAAGATGCCTTTTTCTTAATTTATTTACCTGATCCCAGTACAATTTCACTTTAATGCATTAACAAAAAAGGCACAAGAGAACCCTTGCCATGTAACAATAAACTATTAAAGAAATAGAGAGACAGTAGCCAAAACAAATATAAACAGAAACTGGAGGATCCCACCTAAGCACAGTTGGTACAGTGGAATGGACCCAGGAGGAGCTCTGAACCTCAGAAATACACAGCATCAAACAACACTAACAAGATTTAGAACAGGCCATCTCAAGCCATTGAAGATAGAAAATAACAAGAAAATATACCCCACTTGGCTAAAATGTAGCTTGGCACCTGCAACTCCAGAACACATTTTGGCTTGTATTAGATTCACTAAACAGGACCTTTGGGAGAGGCCGCTGCTTATCATCAAACAGCTCGAGGAGCATGAACTCATGGAATTGGGGTAATCTTTACACAAGGGGATAAGAAACAACAACAAAACTTTTATACTATTTTTTCACATTGGCTAAGTGGTAATAAAATATTTTGAGAAGAGATAAAATCTGACGCGGTAACACATTTCTTTATTGAAAAGGTATGAGCTTGGCAGACTTTCGTAAAATAACGCCTTTTCAACAGGCAGCAAAACGAAATACCCTTTTCGTATACAGCCTGTTGAAGGACGTCATTGACCTTTAAAACTATTTTTTTTGCTTATCCCTATTACTTGTGGTACAGGCCATGATAATCATGGTGTGTAGAAGTAGGCGACTGCTTTTACTGTGAAAAGCAGTTCGACTTTGCACTTACAAATGTGCCAGAGTCCCGTTTGCTTACTTGCACTCGCTGGTGGGGTTGGACTTTTGCAAGAATCGGGGGCCATTGGAACATTTTTTTTAAACATAAAAAAAGTGTCCAATGCGGGAATCGAACCCGGGTCGTAGCGGTCGAAAACAAACGGTTTAGACCATCCTTCCACCGACCCCGGTTTAAAACTTTAACTGGTCGAAGTGTCTATTTTAAAGAAATATGAATGCCGGCCATGCAACCTCTATCTTTATTGAATACTAGCCGAATGACCCGGGCAACGCCCGGGTTTTACCCGATTAAATGTTTTTATTCAAATACTATTCGTTACAATTATAAATTGGCGCCGTGGATGTCACTCTTGTGAAACGTCCCGCTCCAAACTTTGTGTCTGAGAAGCGATATTTTTATAAAGAGATGATCTGGCTTTGTGTCTTCTGCTCGAATGAATGCTTTTCTGTTAGAATTTTGTTCCTGCACACTAAAAATGAACTGGCTTCACCCGTGGTCTCAGCTTTTTGAAAATTTTCCTGATATAATTTTGTATCTGATAATCAAACATGATACAGCAATATTGTCATCATCATTTTCTGACTAAAAAAACAACTATTTTTGCCCAGAACCTGTCAATTTTATTTTTTATTGGCTAAAATTCCGATAAATATATTTTCCAGATTTTTCTCTATGTCCTGTCAAAAAACGTTTTACATGTACATTAGGTCAGCTGATATTACCTCCCATCTTCACTGCTAGAGGCGCTGCTTGCGAGCGAAAAGGCAAATTTGCAAAGCAATTTGCAAATAACTCGAAGAATATTCGGGATAGAGACATGAAATTTTCACTATAAGTTTTTCCAAATTCTACTCTATATACTGTTAAAATTTCAGTCAGATTAGTTACGTATTGTGGACGTGTATAGCCGACACAGATACCCACATACATACATACATACATACACTGACTTTTATATATATAGGTATTGTACAATAGTTTGAATTGTTGAATTGTCTTCACTTTTCCCTCGTCCTATTCCATGGTACTACGGAACAAGTATGTCATAGGTGATGTATCTTGCAGTACTGGCTGGGTTAAAACTGTCCAATCCGTGCCCAGAAACACGACCTCAATAAGTACAGAGACCACCAGTAGTGCGGAAGCGGTAGAATTAATTGAAGACAATCCCGCCAGGTGACAAAAAAGAAGCCAATTTGTCGCTCAAGTCGCCCCACCTAGAATTATCGGATTAATTTACCTCACAGTAGTTCCTCCATTCCGCACCAGACGGCACTGCTCTACATTTTATTGTTATGTTGGGGTGGGAAGCTGATGTAACACTCGCTTTGTTCCTTTTTTTAGATTTGTAGCTTTAATATCGTTGTATTTAAGTCGAAAATATATCTTTTTTTTATTAAGAGAGAAAATAATAAAAAATAGTTTCAGACAAAAAAATATAGCCACATACATCAACCAATTTTTGTTTTGCTTATCCCTAGTACACATGGTACAGGCCATGATAATCATAGTAGGTAGAAGTAAGCGACTGCTTTTACTGTAAGTGTACCATATGTCTACACATGTTAAAAGCAGAACATCAACCAATGATATATTTAACTCCCGAGGTTTCAGTTACCTGCTGTAACTCTCCTAACACAAAAAAGTCATTTCCATATTTATTGCTTGTTTTTATTAAGGTAAAATATTAAACATTTTCAAAACTTATTTTTAAAATCAACATCAAAAAGAATCGTCTAAGAATCCAAATCTAAACTTACTTCTATTTCTCTAGTCATTCATTGCTACAATGGAGTTACCAGTTGGGTCATTCTGACGTTAAAGCCAAAATTCTGCTAAAACATTATTCACAATATTGAAATTGAAATATATAAACTATTATAGACGCGTATGATTCTTTTTAAAAAATAAACAATTCCTACACGTCTATAATAGTTTCGATATTTGATAACAGATGGCGCGCTAGTGCATCATAATATTGAAATTGATTCAAATTGCAGAAATGTCTGAGACAAAAGGAAAACAGTCTGTGATATGTTCCATTTAATGGTGCAAACCGGTTAGTCTTCCTATAGGTTCTGAGATATATATTGTTACATCAATTTTAATGCCCCTTACATTTATTCAAAATATTCTATGATATTTAATATTTATTTAAAACAGAATATTTAGACTATCATCATTCCTTTTTATAGTGTCACTCCTTTTGTAATATTTATTGTAGATATATCTTTATTGCTTATTGGAGCGAGAGAGGACCTAGACGAAGACTGCGGATCGCAACCTACGAGGAAGACAAGAATAAATAAACACAATAACTTTGAAAGGTAATTTATTTTTATTTAATTTTATTTATTTACTTTTAATATGGAAACCCGCTCGGGAAACGTGTATAACACCAAGAAGGAAGAAACCAAGGTCGACGACCCTGCAAAGCTTCAACTTGGTGCAACAATTGGTAGAGATGCTGGTTTCGAACCAGTTGCTTTGAACCCCAATATAGAAATTCCGAAATATGGTGGGACAGAAGACCCTCGCCCATGGATAGAATCCCTCGAAGAGATTGGTTTCCTCTATCATTGGGCAGACTACATAATTGCCCGTTATGCCGCCATGAACATGACGGGAAGCGCTAAAACCTGGTTGAATTTACACAAAGCTAGTTTCACGAGCTGGGAAAATATTAAAATCCGCCTCATTCAGGATTTTTCTCTGGACGCGAATAAAGAAGAACTTAGAATGAAGCTCAACAGAATGCAACAATGGAATGAACCAGCAATAAGGTTCGCGGAAGACATTCTAGTGTTGTGCAACAAGGTTGACCCCGCAATGGAAGAAGAAACAAAAATTGAACATGTTATTGGAGGAATGAAAAAAGAGTACTCATTCGCGCTCTACCTGAACCCTCCTAAAACGACCGATGACCTTCTTGTCGTGTGCAAGAAAATGGATTCTTTTGAAAAGAAGTATCGGGAACGTGTGGAGAAATCCAGAAACCTATATAACGGTCCACGCTATTCTAGACCCCAACAACAATCGAGGTACGTGCCGCCGACTGCCGCACGAAACTACCAGACCACTTCCAGGCCCCAAGCCCCTGTTTCCAATAATTACAAGAACGACTCCTTTCCTACTCCCAGACAGTATCGAAACAACTTTCCCCAGCCCTCTACCCCTAGACGTCCTTATAATCCTAACTTTGTGCCGAAATCAAACCTTCAGAGAAACACCTACAATAAAAGCCAAGAAGTGAGCAAAAATAGGACGGAAGATGGAAGACCATTCTGCTTTAAGTGTAACAAGCCAGGGCACGTGGCCCGTTATTGTAGGGTCAAGTTTATAAGAATCTTAGAAGAGGATCCAACAGATACCCAAGAGAAGGTCGAAGAGAAATGCCAAATGAATGAAATATCAGAGAAATCAGGACCTCGGCTTTATGCTGATGTATGTCATAGCACACAGACAAATATTCCTACCCGGAATAGATATTCCGTGTTGGAAGATTTAAACTAAGCGTCGCGCCTGAATCTGTCAATCAAAGCAAGTCGACCATAAACGGAATCAAGAAGTTGGACCCTAAATACAAATTAAAAATTAATGTGGACAAGATAGGGACTTTTGAAGCTTTGGTTGATACAGGTGCTGACCTCTCAGTGGTCGACCTCAGAACCGCCCTCGATACAGGCCATGGTATAAGTAAACTCGCAAAAATTTGTGCAGGACCCGATGGAAAAAAATTGGACATGGTAGGAAGTGCATTTTTAAATATAAAAATTGATGATGAAACATTATCACACAACTTTGTGATATTGAAAACGCATTTACGGACATTAATTCTTGGGAGAGATTTCCTTAAGAAAATGAACGCGAAAATAGATTGTAAGCAAGAAACTATAAAATACGATTTGACGAATAATCATGACAAAATCAATTTTGAAATGTTGAAAATAAAGAGTGCCGAGGATTCCATTGTACCGGAATGTTCCATTAAATTGATCAAGGCATTGGTAGAAACAGAAGATGGGGAATATATTATCGAGGAGAGCAGCAAAATGTTTTAAACGAATGGACTTCGTCTAGCAAGAAGCTTGATCAATGTTATAAATAGGGAAACACATATCTGGATAACTAATCCGTATCCTCGACCGTTAAAAATAATGAAAAACCAAACATTGGCTTTTGGAAGTAGTCCAGCGAAAATAAATGTGAATCGAGAAAGAGAGGTAGAAGAGAACGAAGAACCTAGATTCCAAATAAACGAAAATCTTTCACCAAAGGAACAGAAGGAGTTAAAACAAGTTTTAGAAAGGTATGGAGATCTGTTTTCGTCGAGATTAGGGAGAACCAATTTGGCAAAACATCGGATAGACACAGAAGACGCGAAGCCAATTAAACACAAGCCTTACCGGGTAAGTGCGAAAGAACGAGATATTATAAAAGAGCAAATTGACGAGATGCTTACAGAAGGCATAATTAGGCCATCTTCTAGCCCCTGGTCTTTTCCAGTAATATTGGTAAAGAAGCGAGATGGTAAATACAGATTTTGTGTGGACTACAGAAAACTGAATAATGTAACAGTAAAAGATGTCTATCCGATCCCTAGAATAGACGAAGTTATGGATACTCTCCAAGGATCTACATACTTCTCAGCAATAGACCTCAGATCTGGATATTGGCAAGTTGAAGTCGAAGAAAGAGACAAAGAGAAAACAGCTTTCACTACAGCACATGGATTATATGAATTCAACGTGATGCCTTTTGGACTTTGTAACGCGCCTGCTACCTTTGAGAGAAATATGGAGAATATGCTTGGAAATCTGAGATGGCAAATTTGTTTGTGTTATCTGGATGATGTTATCATATATAGCCTGGATTTTCCAACGCACCTCAAAAGACTTGAAGCTGTTTTTAGATGTTTTCGTGAATCTAATTTAAGGTTAAACGACAAAAAATGCCGATTTGCTTTTGAAGAATTGGAGATTCTCGGCTATATAACGAGCAAACATGGTATAAACCCCGCGGAACATAACATCAAAGCTGTCAGAAATTTTCCTCGGCCCACAAAGGTCAAAGAAGTACAATCCTTTTTGGGAATGTGCTCATATTATAGAAAATTTATCAAAGATTTCTCAAAAATTGCTGACCCTTTGACCAACCTTATAAAAAAGTGTATCATTTACCTGGACAGAAAGACAAGAGGAAGCGTTTCAAACCCTAAAAACAGCACTATTAAGTCCACCAATTTTAGGTCACTTCAATCCAAATGCGCCTACTTATGTTCATACTGATGCGTCCAACATCGGCATAGGTGCAACACTTGTCCAAGACAACGGTGGTGAAGAGAAGGTGATCTCATATTTGAGTCGTACCCTAAGTAAAGCGAAGCAAAATTATTCAACAGCTGAAAAAGAATGTCTGGCCGTTGTCTGGTCAATGTCAAAATTACGGCCCCTACCTTTATGGAAGACACTTTAAAAGAGTAACAGACCATCACGCCTTATGCTGGCTCAAAAACCTGAAGGATCCAACAGGTCGATTGGCAAGATGGGCATTAAAAATTCAAGAATATGACTTCGATATAATACATAAATCAGGAAAGAAGCATCTGGACGCCGATGGCTTATCTAGGGGACCCTTACCAGAAACTGATTGGGATGAGGATTTTGAAAGGCTATTTTTAAATCAAATAACAGACGAAGAGGATAAGTTTATCGAAAGTGTTAAGAAAAACCTTAATGGAAGCAGGCGATCAATTGCGCAAAACTTTAAAGAAGAAGATGGATGCCTCTTTAAGAAAAACCCGAACCCTGAAGGCAGGGCGTGGTTGCTTGTGGTTCCGGAGAAGAAAACGAGAGAAATTATGAATGAATATCACAATCATATGTCGAATGGCCATCTGGGTGTCGCCAGAACCATGTACCGAATAAAGAGTAAATACTTTTGGCCATCCATGCTAAAGGATGTCTCAGAATTCGTTAAGACGTGTCACCTTTGCCAAAGTAGAAAAGGCTCAAACCAATTACCTTCTGGACTACTACAGCCCATTCCCCCAGCCAACTTTCCTTTCGAAAGAATTGGAATTGACTTTGTTGGTCCATTGCCATCTACGAAAAACAGGAAAAAATGGATAATCGTGCTGACGGACTACTACATCAGATATGCAGAAACAAAAGCAGTCTCGGAAGCAACAGTGAAAGAAGTTTCAAAATTTCTAGTAAAGGATATTTTTCTCCGGCACGGAGCCCCACAATATCTTATTAGTGACAGGGGCTCTCAATTTACCAGTAATTTAATGGAAGAGGTGATGAAAATGTGCAAGATTAAACATTGCTTCACAACGAGCTATCATCCCCAGACTAATGGATTGACAGAACGGTTAAATAGAACATTGATCAATATGCTCAGTATGTATGTGAATACTGATCAGAAGAATTGGGACGAAATACTCCCGTTCATCACTCACGCTTACAATACTACAATTCAGGAAACCACAGGATATTCTCCCTTTTTCCTGATGTTTGGAAGAGAATCCACGTCTCTTTTGGACGACAGGAATATCTCGGTGGACATTGACAAGGATGATTATGATGAATACATAAAACATCACTTAGACAAAATAGACAGAACAAAAAATTTAGTTATTAACAACACAATAAAGACTCAAGAAAGAATGAAAAAGAACTATGACAAGAAACACATGGAAAGAAGCTACGAACCAGGAGAATTAGTAGCAGTTTGGACACCAATTAGGAAAATAGGAAAGTGTGAGAAACTTCTGAGAAAATATTTTGGTCCATATAGAATATTAAAAAAGATGTCTAGCGTCAATTATCTAATAGAACCGAAAGATAATCCGGGCCAAGACTGTTTTCAATATAAGTTTCCTTTTTATATTCTGTTACCTCTCTTGTTAATCAATAAATATAATGTTTAATTAATAATTATTGGAATCAGTTTCATTAATAATTCTAAGCAAAGTCAACAATTGGTAGCAGATGGTGGTTTATTGATATAAAGCTCAAAAACGAAAATATTCAATCTGAAGATTAAGCAAGAAGTTTATTCTGATCGGTAAACTGAAGCACTTATAAGAAGATTAAAGGTATTTATATAGATTAAGTTAAATTATATCTATATATTGCATGTTTAAAAGCTACCCAATATTTAAATAAATTTAAAATATATATTTGTTTTAAATTATATATTGGTTTGTTTATATTAGCTCAAAAGACGAAAATGGCTGAATATAATGTTTTATCCCAAACAAAAATTGAACCATTAACAGGAAATAATTATCAAATATGGGCGTTGAAAATCGGCGCAGTTCTGAGAGGAAGAAAATTATTTAAATGTGTAATTTTAGATCCAGAACCTGATATGGAAGACAAAAGTTCTTGGGAGATTTGGAGTGATAAAAATGATGAAGCTTTTGGGATAATCATCACTACGTTGACAAATGAACAAGCTGGAATGTTCATAGGAGAAACAAATGCTAAGAAAGTATGGGACTCACTGAGAAAAACATACACAGGCAATTTGGAAGATAAAATTATTGATATAGGCTTAGAATTAAAGAACATTAGAATGAAAGATAATGAAACTGTAGATGAATATATAACAAGGGCAAAAAATATTGCTGCTAGAAGTTCATCATTAGGGCATCAATTTTCCTCAAGAGAACTTTCATTTCATATTGTCAGAGGCATACATCCAAGGTATGAAAATATTGCTATTGTCTTACGATCAAAGAGAGAAGCAACAATTGAAGAGATTCAACAAACTCTAAGAGAAGAGGAGTCAAGAAGAAATATGAGATTAAATCAATCGGTTGAGAATGGCATGAACAAGCATACAGAATTAAAAATAGAAAAGTCCAACAATTTAAGCCAAAAAGATGTTTTGTTTGTAATAAAAAGGGACATCTAGCTAATGATTGCTGGTTTCGAGATAAACAGAAACAAGGATACCAAAAGAAATGGAATCCTGGTTATAGAAATCACAAATACAGTAGGGAACATTCAAATAACCTAGTGGATACTATGAAAAGTGGAATTAATGAGCAAGCATTTGAAACATATGTAAAAGAATTTGAAGATTCACCAGATGAGAGAAATGATAGACAAATATGGTGTATAGATTCAGGATGCACCGCACATTTAACCCCAAACCTAACTTTGATGGAAAATGTGGTAGATTATGAAAGTGAAATCAACCTAGCTGAAAAGGGCAAAACTACCCAAGCCATAGCCAAAGGAGATATGAGACTTACTACATGCACAAGTGAAGGCCAAGAAAATATTCGTATCAAAGATATCTTACATGTACCAAGTTTAAGGAATAATTTCTTGTCAGTATACGAATTAGTCAACAAGGGAAATTCAGTTATTTTCAATAAGGATGGAGCAAAAATTTATAATGAAGGGAATGATTTAGTTGCTGAAGCATATATTAAAGATAGAATGTTTATGATGGAAACAAAACAAAGAAATGTACCAATAGAAACAAATGAAAATGTCATGGTTATAAATACACATTTATCAAATAAAAATAGCAATATAAGTTTATGGCATAAGAGATTAAACCATATAAATGAAGAATACATGAAAAAAATGATTCAAGGACATATTGTAAGAGGATTGGATCTAAAATTCGAAAGGTTACCAGAGTGCGAAGCATGCATAATGGGAAAACTGGTGCAGAAGCCATATAATATTACAGATAATTATACAGCTAAGCCCCTGCAGTTGATTCATATGGATTTATGTGGACCAATGCCATGTCAATCGTTAGGAGGATCTAAGTATTTCCTTGTTATAGTAGATGATTACACAGTAGAAGAATCTTTGTATATTTCCTGAGATCAAAAGATGAGACCTTTGAAAGATTTGAAGAATTTAAAGCAAGAGCTGAAAACGAATTAAGTCTTAGAATAAAAGATGTAAGAACGGACAATGGAACTGAATTTTGTAACTCTAGATTTGAAGGACTTTTCAAGAGAAGTGGGATCCATCACCAACTCACCACAACATACTCACCACAAAGTAATGGAGTCGCAGAGAGAGTGAATAGGACTCTTATAGATACAGCGAGAACCTTACTAATTGACTCAAAATTACCCATGATGTTTTGGGCAGAGGCAATTGCTACAGCTACATACATTAAGAATTGTACACCCCACAGGTCTATCAAGCAAAATACCCCTATGCAGAGATGGAATGGCAGGAAACCATCGGTCAAACACATTCGAATATTTGGATGTTTGACACATTGGCTTGAGAGCAAACCAAGAAGAAACAAGTTTTCACCAAAGGGTAGAAAGGGAATATTTATTGGTTATTCCATTAAAAGAAAAGCCTACAGAATATATGATATAATGACAAAGAGAATCCATGAAGTCAGATCAGTAAAATTTAGTGAAGATAAGAGAGGAATTGATTATGCAAATGATATTCAGGAAGATACTAATTGTGATAATTTGACCTATAAAGGAAATTGTGAAGAAATAGTTGCTGAAGACTTTCTTATCTTGAAAGAAGACAATCCTGTCACAGAGAGTAAAATGAAGTCTCAGGAGGATACTTCAGTAAAACTAGGTGGTGACTGTGAAAATGACTCATCACAAACTGAACCGATACAGGAAAGATGTGTAAAAGAAGAAAGAGTTCCTTTGTTTTCAATATAAGTTTCCATTTTATATTTTGTTACCTCTCTTGTTAATCAATAAATATATTGTTTAATTAATAATTATTGGAATCAGTTTCATTAATAATTCTAAGCAAAGTCAACAAAGACCCTCTGATAGTTCATGTTTCAAGAATCAAGCCTTATTATGAGAGAATGGATGAGGTCATTCACGAGGACGTGACAACCTCTGGAGAGGGGGAAGTGTTACATCAATTTTAATGCCCCTTACATTTATTCAAAATATTCTATGATATTTAATATTTATTTAAAACAGAATATTTAGACTATCATCATTCCTTTTTATAGTGTCACTCCTTTTGTGATATTTTTTGTAGATATATCTTTATTTAAGACGAATAATCCTTTCAATAATTATAATAATGAATATATTCATAAAGGATGAGTTTCTTTATTTGAAAAATTAATTCGAGCTTTCGGGCGCAAGCTGCCCTTCTACAGGAATAATATTTACAATTTCAATTAAACATGTATTTACAGTTATATATATTTTATTTAAATGGTTTCTCGCTTTGGTTTGGACCAAAGCGAGAAACCATTTAAATAAAATATATATAACTGTAAATACATGTTTAATTGAAATTGTAAATATTATTCCTGTAGAAGGGCAGCTTGCGCCCGAAAGCTCGAATTAATTTTTCAAATAAAGAAACTCATCCTTTATGAATATATTCATTATTATATATCTTTATTGCTTATTGGAGCGAGAGAGGACCTAGACGAAGACTGCGGATCGCAACCTACGAGGAAGACAAGAATAAATAAACACAATAACTTTGAAAGGTAATTTATTTTTATTTAATTTTATTTATTTACTTTTAATATGGAAACCCGCTCGGGAAACGTGTATAACACCAAGAAGGAAGAAACCAAGGTCGACGACCCTACAAAGCTTCAACTTGGTGCAACAATTTACAATTAAATAAGTTAAAATCATTGAAATCCAAAGAAAGAACGCGATTAAAAAAGCTATAGTAGAAACTTTTCAAGAGAGAGGGTGATTTAGATTGAAATTCATTTAATATATAGCTCATATATGATTATATATTTATGTGTGTGTTGTGTAGTGTTGAATAAAAAATATAATTGATTAAAATATATATATTTATGTATGCATGTAGGGTCTTATTGGTGGTGTCCACCGCGGGAAAGACTCCGCCACTGATGGACTGCGAGAGTTTTTCCAATAAAGTGGGCAGGTCGATGTGATGGCTGGTATTACCCACCTCAAGACCAAGATGGTACTTGTAGATGGTAGCCACACTTGTCAGTTGCATTGCCTCTGGTTGGAGGCTGACGCCGACCCCCCAGGCTTAGAGATCTAGGGGTATGGTGCAGGAGATGAACATCTATTGCAGCAGGGGTCGCACGGCTCGGCAATTCCAGTATCTGTAGGTCAGCGACACGTCTAGAAAGAAAGAGAGAGTGAGGGAGAGGAGGAATGTAAATCTGACACACAAGTTTAGTATTCCTGTGCAGATATCCTTTTTTTTATTATCCCTAGTTCTCAGTGATTCGCTAACCATGACGTATGCACGAAGAAACGTGTGGCCATTGGACATGCGTCGGACCTGGAGGCTGTTGTTGGGTGCTGCGCTGCCTGGAGTATAGGAGCTCCATCTATGATTCCTTTCTTCCTGTTGTAAATCTGTATAAGACCGATGATCTTAATAAAGATTAGTGTGTGATTATCCCTAGTACACGTGGTACAGGCCATGATAATCATGGTGGGTAGACTGCTTGAGATCCAAGATATCCTTGAGTTGTGGCATCAATATTGCGTGCCTCCTATATTGATCAACATTCCCTACCGAATTATTGCATCAATAAGACAAAAAAAGAGGTTTCTTATTATTGGCTATTTTGTAGCCGAGACTGAATTGATTGGAAGAAAATAGATAACCAATAAAAATTCTTCTTAAGAAATAGTCTGATATTGATTCGAGATGTGTATTGGCTGAAATATCTTGTTAGGGTTAGCTGATTGGTTGAAATCTTACTCTATATACTTGATTTCTCATCGATAGGATTGGAAGACCCCAAATTACATATTTACATACTTTTAAAAACATATGTCTTATCAGATAAGGATAATGAATATACAGGTGTTTGAAATATATTTATAAAAAAGAGAATTGAGATTGAAACTACTTTATTACAGATACAACGTCCATAAATAAGATTATATAGGTTTAAATACAAAATGAAGAATATATAATGATAAAAATATGAATATATAAATTAATATAAATATATAAAATAATTGATATATATGTAATGCCTTGAACAAAGAAGTCGGTGGACGAGTGGGTAACATCCTCGATTCCCGACAGTCATGAACTGGGATTGAATCCCGCGTTAACATTTTGTTTAATATGTGAATAACCTTCATATATTATTCACTGTTTCAATTATCATAAACTAGGTTGCTCTTGTTGAGCGGTACCTAATAAAGTGATTTTGAACCGAAGTAATACCTTGATAAAAGTTGGCGTTCAGCCAACCGAAATATTGGCAAATAAATCTTTTATTCAATCCAATATATGTATTTTTATTATCTAATATGTATATATTAGAAATGAAAAAGGCATTTCCTGACCGGGCTCACATGAACATCTCCAGATGGCAGAGAGCCATATATATGTTATAATAAAATATTTTGTTGGCTTACTATTATATTAAGATATTTTGTTGAGATGAGAGATTAATTTCTGGTTCTTTTGAGTACTTAATGGTATTGTTTGTAGTCGTGTCATCTTGAAAGAAAAGCAAAAGAATGATTATTTACTATATATATATATGTTTTTAACTTTTAATTAGACAATTTTAATTTATATTTAGACATTTTTTCATTTTAATTTAGACACATGGACTTTTTATAGAAAAGTCCATGTGTCTAAATTAAAATTGAAAATGTCTAAATAAAAATGAAAGTGTCTAAATTAAAATGAAAAATGTCTAAATATAAATTAAAATTGTCTAATTAAAAGTTAAAACCTATATATCAAGTAGTTTTTTAAAAATTTACTCGAAGAAAATTACAATAAGACATTTTTCTCGGTTATATAGAATTTATGAAATTAATTCTATATTAGGGAATTAAAAAAAAAAAGGTTAGTTAACTACATATTTACAAAAATATTAAAAGTGGAATATTTTAAAACTACGGTCAAAATATGTAGAATTATCAATGAATGAAAATAAAAATATATTTTTTTAAATTATGAAATATTTTTATTTTTAGATTATATAATATTTTTCTCCCCTGTGAAAAAATATAATTTGTAGGTTCAGAGAAAAGTGAGAAAAAATATAGTTAAGAGTGATGATATTAATAAAAATATTAATTGGTAGAAAGTGAAAAATTAAAATGTGGTATTTTCCATTTTCATATTGGCTTCATGTTAACCAATAGATTGAAAAGGACATAAGAAAATACACATTATAAAAATGAGGAAGGAAGATAAATTCATAATTATTACAAAAGTATATTGATATAGGCTTAGCAAAATACGGTTATTCTTTTGAGGATTTCTGGTTGTTTTTGTACTCACGTATGTTGTAGTTACGAGGACATCCCTTTAGATAAAAAACAAATATATATTTATTTAAGAAACGACTTGTTCCATTACTTATTGTTAAAACGAGTTAGCGGTAAACATCAGCAAGGTTGAAGGTAGTAGTTGGAAGTTACGTCATCGTAGTGACGTCAGCATCTATGATGATTAAAGTCAAAGTTTGCGTAACAATTCCCTCCTTACTTTGGCTTTATTCCCACGATGCTGAGGCTCTCCAGGTGTTTCTTCATCTGGTCTCGGGATAGGTCCTTTGTGAAGATATCCGCCTCCAGGTCCTGAGATGGCTTGTACAGAAGGCAGATGTCTCTGGATTCATAACAGTCTCTCAAGAAGTGGTACTTTCTGTTGATATGTCTACAGCGACTGCTTTGTTTAGGGCTGGAGATCCAGTTGATCAATGACTGACTGTCTGTATAGATCGCAGTTGGTTTTTCCATGAAATTCCATTCTTCCAGCTCTCGTAACAGGTTTATTATCCACTTGATTTGACAGCAGCTTTCACAAGCAGCTATCATTTCCGCTTCCATTGTGGAGAGGGCGACGAGTGGTTGTTTACTACTTTTCCAGTCTATAGTTGCTTCGCCGAGCTTCAATACATATCCGCCGTAGGATTTTCCGTCATGAGTGGTCGACCAGCTGGCATCGGCGTAGGACTTCAGGATTCCAGTCTTCCCTCTTTCAAATTTCACTCCTAGGTCAATTGTTCCTCGTAGGTATCTCATAACTCTTTTGATTGCTGTCCAGTGCATCTGTTTTGGTTGTTTGGAGTACTGTGAAAGTTTGCTAGTGATGTAAGCAATGTCGGGTCTGGTGTTAACAGCTAGAAACATTAGCATTCCAAGGGCTTCCTGGTAAGTGTGCTGTTCACAATTGTCATCTTCAATATGATTATCCAAATTGATTTCTTTGGAACCTGGTGTTGGAACTTCCTTACAATTTTCCATTCCATATTTCTGCAATATTTGTTGTACATAGTGGCTTTGCTGTAGCGAAATTCCCTCCTTGTCTTGTATGATCTTGATACCCAAAAACATACCTTTACATGTTACATCCTTTATTTCCAGATGATGTCTCAGTTTATTGATGAATCTGTTTGAGGTATCTTCAGAATCTGAGACAGTGATAAAGTCATCAACATATATCCCTACATAGAAGTATTTGTCTTCATTCTTCCATTTAAATAGGCAAGGATCAGATTTAAGTTTTTCCAGTCCACAGTCATGAAGTACTTGACTGAATTTCTCATACCACGATCTTCCGGATTGAGGTAGACCGTAAATACTTTTGTTGAGTTTGCAAACTTTGTTTCTGTCTTGGACAAATCCAGCAGGTTGTTCCATTAATATTGTATTTTCAATGTTTCCATTTAGATAGGCTGCTTTTACATCAAATAGTTTAATGACTGAATCTTTTGTTGCTGCCATTGACAAAATAGTCCTGAGGGTGGCATTTTTAATTACAGGGCTGAAACTTTCGTTGTAATCTCTTCCTGGGATTTGGTTGTATCCCATTGCAACAAGTCTAGCTTTGTAAGTTTTGTTTTCTTGGTCTTTAGATATTTTGAACACCCATTTACTTTTGACAACTTTAGCGTTTACAGGTCTAGGTACCAGTTCCCATACTTGATGCGAGTACATGTTCTGTATTTCCTCAAGCATTGCGTTCTCCCAATGTTTCTTGTCTTCGCATGCGATGACTTCTTCATAGTCTTTCGGAATGGTTTCATTCGTAGTAGCCAGAACGTAGTCATCGAATCTTTTAGGTATTGTTCGAGTTCTTTGTGGTCTGTCTGATTCACTTGACTCTGTCTGTCTGTTGACCATGGTATCTGGTGCTGGCTCTTCAATATCAACATCTGATAGAACATGATTGTTCAGTTGTTCATCCTCCTGAATGAAGAAATATGTGTCAGTGTCCGTATTATTATCATTTTGTTTTTCTTCCGAGATGACATTATTGTTCTCTCTGAAGTGAATGTCTGCGGTTTCAAGAATGACTCTCGCTGTGATATCAAATACTCGATAAGCTCTTCTGCATCTTGAATAGCCTACAAATATTCCTCTCTTAGATTTAGCTTCTAGTTTGTGTCTTTGATGATTCTCGAGTTTATAGAAGACTTCACAACCAAATCTCATGATGTGAGAGACGGATGGCTTTTTACCTTTCCATTTTTCCATAGGGGTAGTGTCTGGGTCATTAGTTGTGGGAGTTAGATTGTACAGATATGCAGCTGTATTCACAGCTTCTGCCCAGAAGTGTAGGGGTAATTGGGAGTCTGCCAGAAGTGTTCGGCCTTTGTCTAATAGTGTTCTGTTAGCTCTTTCAACTCTCCCATTGCTTCTTGGGGTGTACGGTGTAGTTAGTTCATGTTTAATTCCTCTGGATTCTATGAAGGTTTCAAGGTTTTTATTGATAAATTCTGTTCCGTTATCTGTTCTAAGTCGTTTTAGTTTTGAGTTTAGCTCGTTTTCTCTCTTTACAATAAACTTCTTCAAAACTTCTGCTGCTGAGAGTTTATCTTTGAGAAATTCTACAAATATTCTCCTAGAGAATCCATCTACGATGGTCAAGAAATATTTACTTCCGCCCAAGGAGTTTATTCTCATTGGACCACAGAGATCGACATAAATGGCTTCAAATGGGTAGCTTTCCTGATTGTTATCTGTGTGAACATAGGGTACTTTGGTCATTTTTCCCAAGGAGCAAGCATCACATTGATCAAGGGTACCATTTATAGAGTCCAAGCCTTTTAGAAGATTGTTCTTCAAAATCAGGTCTAATTTGTTGTCGCTAGGATGTCCTAACCTTCTGTGCCATGCTGTCCTAGAATTGTCCTTTGAAATCAAGCAATGTTCGTTTGGGACATGAGTTGCTTCAGATAAACGTGATAGGTTCAATGTGTACATGTTACCATCAAAGTTGCCTGTTCCTATTAGCTTGTCATCAGAAGAGTATATGTATGCTCCTTCAGAATTCAAAAGAACAGAGTTCCCTCTTCTTACTACGCTTGGAATGGACATTAGATTTCCTTTCAGGTGTGGTACATGGAGGACATTATGCAGGGTTACAGCGTTGTTAAGTTTGTCCTTACCTTGTACAGTAGCTTGGATTAATCCTGATGAGGCAGATTCGATGTGTCTCCCTTCTTCCGCCACTTGTATGCTTCTTTTATCCTCCGCCTTGTGCTCGATCCATTCACCATGGGAAGTCATGTGGCTTGTGCACGCAGAATCAATTATCCACACGCCCTGAGTCGTCGGGCGTTCCTCCCTTGTGATCACATGTAGTGCGTATTCTGAAGTGGAGTCTCTTCGTTGGGATGGTTCCTCCGTTCGTTCTTGGATTGCTGATCTGGCTGTGTCTTTGTTTTGTTTTGGTCCTTTATGGTAGTTCCTTGTACTGGCCATGTTATTTTTGTTTGTTGTATTCTTTTGATTTCCTTTGTTGTTAGGGTTGAACCAACAGTCTTTCTTGAAATGTCCTTTTCTTTTGCAAATGAAGCATGATTTTTCTTTGAATTGGTTGCCTGATGATCTGAAAGCATTTTCATGATTTTTGCTTCTGTCCTGTCTTTTCTTCTCGAAATCCAGTAGAGTTTGTCTCAAGTCTGGTAAGGAGATTTCTCTGTTTATTGACAGTGCTGCTGTGATCGTGTCAAAGTTAGGTGTGAGTCCTTCTACAATGTATCGTACAAGTTCTCTTTCTGTTACAGTCTTTCCTAGCTGGGTGATCTCTTGTGCCAGTTTCTGTGCTCGTACAATATACATGTTGACATTTTCATTTGGGTTCAATTTTAGTCTGGCTAGATCCAACATTAGGTCTATCCTTTTATTTTCTAGAGATCCTTCAAACCTTTTCTTTATGTCGTACCAAATTCTTTTGGCTCTTTTATCGCCTCGAAAGATGATTGTTAAGTCATCCGAAAGTGACAATATTATTAGGCTGTATGCTTCCCGATTCTTTTTCTTCCAAATATCATATTCTAGTTTATTTTTTGTAAAGTCTGGCTCGTCATTAACAATTACGTCCTCGAAGAGATCTTTTGAATCTAGAATTGCTTCCATTTTCATGGACCACGTGGTATAGTTGTTTTCTGTTAACTGTTCGATTTTTGCTAAGTTATGTGTATCCATTTTTATTCAATATTTATTTTCTAAATTGGCGGTTAGTCCAATTATTTATTTTCTTTATGATTTAAATGGATCAATTGGCGGTTAGTCCAATTCGCGCGTCCAAACAACGCACTGCTACCAAATTGATATAGGCTTAGCAAAATACGGTTATTCTTTTGAGGATTTCTGGTTGTTTTTGTACTCACGTATGTTGTAGTTACGAGGACATCCCTTTAGATAAAAAACAAATATATATTTATTTAAGGAACGACTTGTTCCATTACTTATTGTTAAAACGAGTTAGCGGTAAACATCAGCAAGGTTGAAGGTAGTAGTTGGAAGTTACGTCATCGTAGTGACGTCAGCATCTATGATGATTAAAGTCAAAGTTTGCGTAACATATATAAATGAAAATATAGAGAAGAACAACATTGAAAATAATATAGAAATACTTAGATTGGCAAAAGATAGCCGGGAATACTAAAAACATTTTATGATTATAAGAAAAAGGCATTTATGAAAAAAAGCAATAAACATTAAGCAAAGGTTATTTATGTACAAAAGGCAAAATGTGAAAACAAGGAATGAACATGTAAAGATAAAAAGAATCAAGATGAAAAAAAAAGTTAAAATTTTAAAATAAAATTGGTAATTTAAAAATAATTAATTAAACAAAATCAAAATGTCTATAGAAATAATTACTAATTAAACAATAAAAATCAATATCAAACTGTTTTAAAAACAAACAAAATAAAGTTCGTGTATAAATAATGTATACATTATAAATTATTATGAATGTCTACATATTGAAATAATGATAGATTTATATACAATTTTTGATGAAACAACAAAAAAGGTATTTAAAATATGAGTAATTATATATGTCTACTAGTTAAATATCAAAATATTAAAAGGCAGAAGAAAAATGTTTATTTTTACACAAATAATAATTTAAAATGAGTCTCGTTCCTAAAATTCTAAAATTTAAATATATGTGAAATAATATATAAAGGTATATTTATTAATAATGTTTGAATAATGAAATAATAATATATATGGAGTGACATTAAGTAATTTTTGTAGGCATAAGAAATGGTGCTGATATTTGAAAATGATTTGACAAGCGATTGAAACTATTGCAAAGCATGGGTGAGAATTAGCAAAGTTAAAATTTGGTGTAAATTGTAAAATGGTAGATACAAAGTAAATGGGAAAGGATGATGGCTGGTGTTGATTGTAGATGACTATGGTTGATTGTAGATGGAAATGGTTGTTTGTTTAAATATGGCTGTGTTTAGTTAAGGTAGGCTATGTTTGGTTGTAGTAGACTATGGTTGTGTGAAATGGGCTATTTCTTTATTTCGACTTAGAGCGCTATGTCCCCCTAGGAACACTTGCACTTTAAAGATAAAACAAAAAATTTGAAAGAAAGGAAAGAAAGATATTTTAAATATGTACAGAATTAGTATGCAAGTTAGTTAGATGAAAAGATAAAAAAAAAAAATCAGCACAATTGATATATTCACAAAGGGTTGGTATGCAAATTTAGTTAAAGGAAATCAAATTGTAAATGATTGTGTGTATTCGAGAAAAGCATGGGTTAAGTCTGGTTAAAGTAAGGTATTATGTTGAATAAAGCTAGTTTGTTGTGGATGTCTATTGTTGGTTGGAGATTTAATTGTTGTTTGGAGATGGCTATGGTTGTTTGGAAATTGCTATGGTTAGAGATGAATATGGTTGGTTGACGATTTGCATTTAAAAATATATCTATTTTTTCGCTTTTGGTATTTTGAACGAATAAACAAGTGAAATTCTGTCGGCTTCTGTTATAAATGGAAATTCCATAATGCTTCTTTGGTTAACGCAGGTATAGGGACGTTTCCATTTACTGGAAGTGGAAAGATTCCTTTGGCTTCTCAGATGGTGTTTAGAATTTATATTTACAGCGCTCAGTCGTGCAAACAAATTAATGATGAGAAGACATTTCTGATAATGCAGGGTTACAATTGAGGAATTGTAGCAGGATAGACATCGCCATCTAGCGGTATATTTGTATCGTAGCCTCGTTCCCTAGTGAAAGGAGAACCACCTACTCTCGACCCCCTATCTGCCGGAAACGTAAACAATGTCATTATTTACTCAGCTGGGCTTTAGCCATGGGTGCTAATAGAGGTACACTTCCCTTGTTTTCTTTGGAGCTCAAAGAGAGGTTCGAATTATAATTCGACCTGTTTTTTTAACTTTCCTTCTTTACTCAGTGATGTCCCACCTTTTCCGAGAATCTCCAGACTATGTAAATAGAATTGTTACATAACAGGCTTATTGGTGATTTGATTACGGTAGAAAATTGCCCTCGCTAATTTCGTTTATAAACATACACTCATGGACAAAATTTAAGGAAGTTGTATATTTTAGCGTGTATATCGGGATTCAGATAATAACTGCCCGCTGTACAAATTCAATGGAGGAATCTCCAATCTCCATTCTGTCACCCCGGAAGCCCTGAACTGGCTGAAGGCCTTGCCTCTCAGACTTTAATGACCGATATGTCCTCACTTCTTTTTTCTAGATTTAATTCATTTTGTCTCCTCTCTAATTGTAAATACGCTGCTGTATCACCTCATAAGCATAAATAAATAAAAGATAATACCTCTCTGAAAGATATTTGATAAACAATGACTTTTATTGAAGACATACGAGATAACCAAGTGTGAACAAAATTGCTTCTGTATCCTTAAAGAAAAAAAAAAGATGACCGCAACAAAATATGAAACTTGCTTAAGTTTTGTCCATGTATGTCTATTTATATTTCTATACACTCTTAGATACTTATGTCTATGATTTCTCTAAGTATCCATAGCATGACTTACTAACACACAAGTAGTAGGACCTGATAGCTTAAACGTCCATTTTGTTAGCAGAATTCTTCACTCTTGAGTCACACAGGCCAACACAAAAGGAAAAAACATCATTGTGTGCATACCTGTCTATAGAAGATGATTATTAAAGA
>CP092877.1:63811334-63861900 GCA_030710605.1 Cordylochernes scorpioides | reverse complement strand
GAAAGAATAAAACAATTGAGTTGCATAGAGCGAGAGGAGTATATGTGAATAGGTTTGTATATGCAATATATAAAATATGGAGTATATCCCTATTTTCTATAATTACGTTTTGGTTGTTGTGAAGGGCCATATGAATATATTTCTATTATCTCTAGTACATGTGGTACAGTCCATGATAATCATGGTAGGTAGTTAGCGTCTGCATTTACTCTAAGTGCACCACATGTCTACACTGGTAGATAGCAGATCGACCTATTCACTTACATATGTTTCAGAATACCGTTTGGTTACTTGCACTCACTGGTTTGGTTAGACTTTTGTAAGAATTGAGGGGTTCATTGAATAATTTTTTTTTTATTCAGGGAAAAAAATGTGTCCATTGCGGGATTCGAACCCGGGTCGTAGCTATCGGAAATCAACGGGTTAGATCACTCGTCTACCTACCCTTATGTAAATAATGAAGCTAGTTAGTTAATATATTGCAAGTGTGTGCTTCTACCCGACGATGTAGGTGCTACAGAATGGTGTACATAACGCCCGGGTTATAGAGTAAAGAAACCAACCACGTTATATAGAATTCCACGCTAAATCCTCACAGTACTCAAATAATGGAGTTTATTTCTCCGTTTATCATTACTCTTCTCAATTCATCCTTTCATACTTCATCCCTAAGGATAGAAATAGTCGTTATTTCTCCTTAAAATAAATTACAATTTTTCATTCAAAAGAAACATTTGCCGTAAAATGGTCAAACGTTGTTCTACAACCATAAGTCGCATTATATTGTATTATATATTAACTTTATATAATATTTAAGAACTGAAAAAATATGTTCAGGGTAGCCTAGTGGACATGGCATCTGCCCGGTAAGCGGAACACTGTGGGTTCCCATCCCTGGACACTTTTATTTTTCCCTTCATCATTACTCTTCACAATTCATCCTTTCATATAATAGAAATAGTCGTATTATTTCTCCATAAATTACGATTTTTCGTTAAAAATTAGGGGTAAAATTGTCAAACGTCCTTCTACAGTACACTGAATATAGCTATCTAATATTGATGAACTATTCAATATCTTAAGATTACCAAAACTTCAAAATTGAATAATAGGATCTGACCTTAGCAAACCTATATTTAGCAAAGACTCCTATAAGGAATTTAACTCTTTTTGTAAACATATTTACTAATTTTTTTTTAAAAGGCACAAATTGGATTAAAATATCATTTAGGGATTGATTTATTTATGGATTACTCTATTTTCAAAACGATTTCAACCAGTTTTGGTTACGACGCTCTACTCCTTGCAAGAAAGTTAAATAAATCATATTTTGATCCAATATATGCCTTTTTAATTAAAGATATATTTATGGATTGCTCTATTTTCGAAAATTTACTGAAATATGTAAAAATCAGCTAATGTTTTTCTATTCTTTTATCTGAGGTATGTATCTCTATATCTACTCTGTATTCTTTGTCTTCAAAATATACCTTTTCCAAGAGTTTAGCTTCAAATACCGATATAAAAACAAAGAACAGCACAAAAAACACTATTAGAGTGTTTTGAAAATAGAGCAATCCATAACTAAATCTTTAATTAAAAAGGCATATATTGGATCAAAATATCATTTATTTTACCAATATTTCAGTTGGCTGAACGCCAACCTTTATCAAGGTGTTATAACATTTTAAAGTGTGTCAACGTTATGTGGCGCTGAGTTTGTTGTTGACACACTTTAAAATTTATATGAAAAATAGACACTCGGCCAGTTGGAGTTTTTTATTTTCTCAACGTTTCGACAAATATCTTTTGTCTTCGTCAGGAGAAGATATTTGTCGAAACGTTGAGAAAATAAAAAACTCCAACTGGCCGAGTGTCTATTTTTCATATAAATATGAATGCCGGCCAGGCAGCCTCTATCTTCACGACACTTTAAAATGTTATAATACCTTGATAAAGGTTGGCGTTCAGCCAACTGAAATATTGGTAAAATAAATGATATTTTGATCCAATATATGCCTTTTTATTAAAACTATTAGAGCGGTATGGTAGATTAAACGGGCGAAACCGCTAGGAAGGTTTAACACTGATGAGCCAGGCCCTACCATTATTTTTATCATTGCGATAAGAAAAGTATAAAATTATTCCATTTTAAAAGACACATACGACTTATGAATAGTTAAAAATTTCGAAATTAAGAATTTCAGTATAAAAACTGTTTATTTTTCTCTAATACAGATTGCGATACTATTTTCAAACCCAAGTATACTTTATGTTAAATGGAATTGATAGTTGAAAAAAAAAAAGGTTTAGTAAATATACGCTTGAATAAAAGATGTTTTGGTAGGCCAGTGTTACCAGTCATTTATTACAGTAAATTAATGATACTCGGCGGTATTCACTTAGGGAACCGTTAATTGTTTTTTTTTCTCCACTTCTCCTCTCTTATAGCATAGTTTCCTTTCACGGTAACATCACAGAATATAAAGGTATGATCCCATATTCTGTGAGTTTGTCAATTATGAGTTTACTTTGTTCAATGCAAATTTCTTTAAGAATATCTCAATATAAGGAAATATTCCTCAGTCACTTCAGTGGAAATTATTGATAACAAAGACCTTGCTATAACGAAATATTCCTCAGTCACTTCAGTGGAAATTATGGATAACAAAGACCTCTATATAACGAAATCTTCCTCGGTCACTTCAATGGGAATTATTGTTAACGAATACCTCTATATAACGAAATCTTCCTCAGTCACTTCAGTGGAAATTATTGATAACGAAGACTCCCCTATATCGTAAAATGCATCAGTCACTTCAATGGAAATTATTGATAACAAATACCTTGCTATAACGAAATCTTCATCAGTCACTTCAGTGGAAATTATTGATAACGAAGACCTTGCTATATCGAAATCTTCATCAGTCACTTCAGTGGAAATTATTGATAACGAAGACCTTGCTATAACGAAATCTTCATCAGTCACTTCAGTGGAAATTATTGATAACGAAGACCTTGCTATAACGAAATCTTCATCAGTCACTTCAGTGGAAATTATTGATAACGAAGACCTTGCTATAACGAAATCTTCATCAGTCACTTCAGTGGAAATTATTGATAACGAAGACCTTGCTATAACGAAATATTCCTCAGTCACTTCAGTAGAAATTTTTGATAACGAAGACCTCGCTATAACAAAATCTTCCTCAGTCACTTCAGTGGAAATTATTGATAACAAATACCTCGCTATAACGAAATATTCCTCAGTCACTTCAATGGAATTTATTGATAACGAAGACCTCGCTATAACGAAATATTCCTCAGTCACTTCAGTGGAAATTATTGATAACAAAGACCTCGCTATAACGAAATATTCCTCAGTCACTTCAGTGAAAATTATTGATAACAAAGACCTCGCTATAACGAAATATTCCTCAGTCACTTCAATGGAAATTATTGATAACAAAGACCTCTCTATAACGAAATATTCCTCAGTCACTTCAATGGAAATTATTGATAGCAAAGACCTCTCTATAACGAAATATTCCTCAGTCACTTCAGTGGAAATTATTGATAACAAAGACCTTGCTATAACGAAATATTCCACTGTAAATTCAGTGAAAATTATTGATAACGAAGACCTCGCTATAACGAAAACTTCCTCAGTTACTTCAATGGAAATTATTGATAACAAATACCTCGATATAACGAAATATTCCTCAGTCACTTCAGTGGAAATTATTGATAACGAAGACCTCGCTATAACGAAATATTTCTCAGTCACTTCAGTGGAAATTATTGATAACAAAGACCTCGCTATAACGAAATATTCCTCAGTCACCTCAGTGGAAATTATTGATAACGAAGACCTCGCTATAACGAAATCTTCCTCAGTCACTTCAGTGGAAATTATTGATAACAAATACCTCGCTATAACGAAATATTCCTCAGTCACTTCAGTGGAAATTATTGATAACGAAGACCTCGCTATAACGAAATATTCCTCAGTCACTTCAGTGGAAATTATTGATAACAAAGACCTCGCTAAAACGAAATATTCCTCAGTCACTTCAGTGAAAATTATTGATAACAAAGACCTCGCTATAACGAAATATTCCTCAATCACTTCAGTGGAAATTATTGATAACAAAGACCTCGCTATAACGAAATATTCCTCAGTCACTTCAGTGGAAATTTTTGATAACGAAGACCTCGCTATAACGAAATATTCCTCAATCACTTCAGTGGAAATTATTGATAACGAAGACTTCTTTATGACGAAACAATTTTCAATCGCTTCAACTTCATCATAGTTTTCACGGTATTCTTCTAATAGGATATTTCAAAACTTTTTTCCATCTCCCTCACAAACGTTAAGCTTTCCATTTCTTGATTGGAGATACTTTTTTGTGAGTTGTTTTGAAGACCGAGAGAGAGAGAGAGATAAATCTAGCATCACTGTCATTGTAATCCGACATTTGTTATATCGTGGCATTGGAGTGAGTTATGGAAGTTTTAAAACATTTCTTTTTGACAATATCTGTGTTTTTATTCCCGTAAAGTTAGTGTTATGGAAAACATTTCATATATTTGTATTGAAAATAGAGCAATCCATAAATAAATCTTTAATTAAAGAGGCATACATTGTATCAAAATATTATTAAATTGTTAAAATAAATGATATTCTGATCGAATAAATGCCTTTTTAATTAAATTGTATATAATAAAATAGCATACAATTTTGAAATTTGACTTTAGATTTTTAAAACCTTTATTACCTATTTGCATATAGGATCGGAACACTCTTAACATTTATGTTTAATGCCATTAAGACAACAATAAACTCCCTATTCGATATTTAAGAAGAAATACGAGTCAGGGAAAAGAGTACGATTATCGTATTATATAAAGAAGCTCTTCTCCCCGACTTGTGTTTTATGTTGTTTCTTATGCCCTTATGCAAACATTACACAAATTCAATGAGTCCATGTTCCTCAAGAAGTTTGATGATAAGCAGCGGCCTCTCTCAAAGGTACTGATTAGTGCATCTAATGCAAACCCACATCGTTTTAGCGTTTTATTTTTACACGGAGGTGAATACAGTGAAAAGATGGCAAAGGGGATGTCAGTAAATCATGATTGAATAAAAGAAAAAGAGACGAATATCTAAATATGGCGATGTAAAAGAGGCCAATATGCAAATATATTCAATTTTCTATATATTCAATAAATTCCTACTATTAAATTTCCTATTTATTTATATATTATTTTTTCTTAAATAGTAATCTATTATTAATTGGAGGGATGAAAGAGAGCTTTTGGCATGTAATTGGAAAATAATGAACCCAATCTCTTAATTAAGATGAGATAATGAAGAGTGGAGGTAGCCAAAACAACACCAATATAAAAACATGGAGCGGTGCTATCGTGTTGGAAGAACCCAGTGTACTGGAAAATCCTGCCCCAGGCAATGTCCTTCCTTCCATCGTAACTTTCTCCGAATTCCTCCAAAATCGTTATTGCCTCTCAACCGTAGCTTTAGAAATCCATTACTGCCTTAGTTGTATGTAGTCCGAGTTGGTAGAAAATTTCATATTTTAAAACAATAAGAAGTAATTTCAGCGGTTTCGCCAGTTTATCAGACCAATACAACTATTGAATTAAACATTCAAATAGAGTTGAAATTATTATAGTTTATTCTTTATGTAACTATGAAAATAGAATTTTGGAGTTAACGTAATCTGTTGACATAGAGACAGTGTGTACTCTATGTTTATCCTTGAAGTTAAATTCAGTCACTGTTCAACGAGAGCGATGCCAATGGCGCTCCAAGCGGCAATTGATGAAAATAACTTTCCTTTGTTTTTGTCGCCCGTGTCTTTAGTTGATTGTTTACTGTAAATTTATCATATTCTAGAATCGTGTATTAATATTGATAAACTATCACTAATACCTCCTGTTACAACACAGTCATGTCCAGTTTCTCCATCAGGTTGTGGATTACTTGGATTAACACCAGACATCATGGTGCTGGAGGAGTGAAATACAGAGCAACGACCCGGGATCGAATCCAGAATTAGGCAGTTTTATTTTCCTAACTAAAGAATTGCTCCAATAACCCCCCATTTTTGCAAAAAGTCCAACCCCACCAGTGAGTGCAAGTAACCAAACGGGGCTCTGGCACATTTGTAAGTGCTCCTGCTCTCTACATGTCTATAAATGTGGTGCGATAACTATAAAATCAGTCGATTACGACTCGCCATGATTGTCATGGTCTGTACAAGGTATACTAGGAAGAAGTAAATAACGATATGTACTCTATTCTATAAGAAATTTGAAGTATTTTTGACGCGTATGTTTCTTTTTAAAATAAAACAATTTTCTACTGCCCTTACTGTAATATTAAAATAATGGGAGGGCCTGGCTCATCAGTGGTGAACCTTCCCAGCGGTTGCATAAATTTAATATACCAATGGTATATAATGGTAGATTAAACTGGCGAAATCGCTGGGAAGGTTCTCCATTGATGAGCCAAGACCTCCCAATATTTTTAAATCGCAGTAAGGACAGTAGAAGTTTGATTTATGTGTAAAAGAAAAAATGGCGTCTTAATGTTTTAATGAAGATTTTGTCTAGAGTCATATCCTTTCTTTTTCTTCGTCCATCACTCTAGCCATCTTTCTAACTAGGTATCTGAGGAATACTAGATGAGATTTAATCTGTAAATATTCAAATATGTTTTTTATATTACTACGATAAAATTCGTATCTTCGTTTACTTTCGTTTACATTCGTATAACGTGAACAAGAACTAAACACGAAAGTTTTGAAAATTAACTAAATTTATCTCAGTTGTTTATTTTCAATCTATATTTATCTCTTTAGGTGTTCTAAATGATTAAAAACAAAAGGTTTAAAGATAGAAGACTCTATTTGAAGAGAGAAGGATTATCTTCTTGTGAAAAATTTGTGTTTTTTATTCTATCAGAAACAAAGAGACAGTTCAGGTCGAAAAAACACTCGCCTATTCCTCTCCCAAATTGAATGGTCTTCCGTTTTTTTTTATCACGAAGGAAATGGAAATTTATCGGAATATCGCTTTAGGAAAAAAAGACGATTTTCTCCATATGGTTCTTATATCTTTAAATGGAAAGCGGTGATGTGTCCTCGTTGTTTATAGCACATAAACAAATTTGTGGATGTTTTGTTCCTCACAAACGCTGGAAAATATCCGGAATTTCTTAAAATTTGAGTTTCAGACAGATTTTTATTCTCCGTTTTGATGTTGGAGATAAAATGTCGAGACGACATTTTTTTTAAAGATAATCTTATCAACGATGTAAAATAAATGTATCTTACGTCTTTAAAATAGTTTCGAATTTTGATAACAGATGGCGCGCTAGTGCATCATATTATAAATGTTCTAATAAATGACACAAAATTATATTTGCGGAAGAGCGATTGCTCGAAGCATATTATATATTTATATTTGTATGTAATTCTACTGTCCTCAAAGCTTATGTCCATAGTTCTTCTAAAATACCCATTCCAAGAGTCTAGCAACAGTGTCACTATAAAAGGAAATTCCAAAAAATGCAATATAACAGCGGTATGGTAGATTAAACTGGCGAAACCGCTTGGAGGGTTCACCACTGATGAGCCAGGTTCTCCCATTAATTTTTCCATTGCAGTAAGGGCAGTAGAAATTGTTTAATTTCAAAAAGAATCTTACGCCTTTAAAATAGTTTCGAATTAAGAATCATTGTTGTATAGATGTTTTGTTGGGTGAAATATATCAATTGTAATGTAATAATTACTTTTTTTCTTTTTATAGTATTTTTGTTTAATGAAATACTCAGTATAATTGAATAATGAGTTATAAAACAATAGTTTTCAGTATGCAGCATTCGCTTGTGTTATCTACATCGCTTATATATTAAAGGGGTCGGTGGAAGGATGGTCTAAACCGTTGGTTTTCCATCACTACGACTCGGGATCGAAACCCGTTTTGGAAACCTTTTTTCTAACTAAAAAATGCTCCAATGGCCACTGATTCTTGCAATAGTCCAACCCCACTAGCTAGTACAAGTAACAAAACGTGGCTCTGGTACAATTGTAAATACAAAAGTTGAACCGATTTTCACATGTGTAAACATGTGGTGCACTTAAAATAAAGCAGTTGTCAACTTATACCCACCATGATTATCATGGCCATGTGTACTAGGGATAATAATAAAAAACAATCGCTTATAAAATTTGCGCGCTCTACTCTCTCTTCAAGGTACTAGACGCTGACTCCTTCCTGGAAAACTTATATAGGGATTTTTATAGGTACGAAATAGAGAAGGCTGTTGTATCTCTAACTAAGAGGGAGGACTTCCTCGCGTTTCTCTCGCCCGAGCAGAGCTCTGCTCTGAAAAAATTCCTTGACATGGCAATCGCTCATGTCGGGGACTCCGACCTAGACAAGATGCTGTCCGACTTCAGGACAAAATGCGACATTGAACGAGACGACACCCAGTGGGATTCGTCTGAAACAAATAATTAGAAATTTCGATTTTTTTTGTTATATTTTGTTTATATATATATTTTTAAAACTGTTGACTAGAAGTCAATAAACCATTGTCATTGTCTCTTTCTTAGAGCTTTAAAACTGGGAGAGGACTGCGTAGTGCAGCTGAAATGTCTGGACAGATCCTGGTTGGTCTGGAGCATTCGATGGCAATAATCGAAAACGAGCTGAAAACCAAGGAAGCCTCGTCAAAGCCTTGAGCTATATGAATGCAACGTTTACCTAAAAACATCCAAATAATTCTGACAACGCAAGAGCAAGCATCACTAAACTCTCTAGCAGATTTAGCTGATAGAGTGACGGAGATTACTTCTTCACCATCTTCAAGTACTTCGACTTTAGAAAAGGAACTGGCATCTTTGCGTGCGGAAATTTCAGCATTGAAAATTGACCTTAACAAGAAGGAAGAAAGAATACCTCGTTCAAGATCCAGAAGCTCATCTTCATCTCGAAAATCTTCCCCAAACAGTTATAGAAAGTACAATCCAAATGGCTCTTGGTGCTGGTATCATTTTCGATTCAAGCACCATGCAAGAAAATGCATCTCACCTTGTACTTTCAACAAAAAAGCAAAGAACCAGCAGGAAAACTCCAACAACAATCAGTAAGCCCGGTGGTTACTGATTGTAGCAATAATAAAAGCCACCGTCTATTTATCACTGACTACCGCAACAACATTAGTTTTCTCCTTGACACAGGTGCAGAGATCAGTGTCCTGCCTCCTCGTCCTGAAGATAGACGGCGTGGTCCAACAAAATTTACTCTCACAGCAGCAAACAATTCACCTATCAAGACTTATGGCGAAAGATTCCTTAATCTTGATCTAGGTCTTCGTAGAGATTTCAAATGGAGATTCATAATAGCAGACACAAACAAAGCCATTCTAGGAGCTGATTTTATGGAACACTTTGGAATAATTCCAGATATCAAAGGAAAGTTTATAATTGATTCTTTAACGAAGCTACGCAAGCGTGCATCAATTACAAATTTCAACTCACTTTCTCCAAAGTGCTCAATAAACAGCTATGAAGACAAATTTTTGAACATTCTCTCTCATTATCCCTCTCTAACTAAGCCTCCATCATATTCCACACCAGTCAAGCATTCAGTCACTCATCATATTACTACAAAAGGGCAACCAACATTCTCCAAACCAAGACGGCTGAATCCAGAAAAATTTAAAATTGCCAAATCAGAATTTGAGCACATGATGGAACTAGGTTTATGCAAGAGAGGAGACGGAGCATGGGCATCACCTTTACATCTAGTCCCTAAGAAAAATTCTATAGACTGGAGACCATGCGGCGACTACAGAAGACTAAATGCTGTGACCCAACCTGATTGTTACCCCATTCCGCACATTCAGGATTTCACCCAAAGCCTTCATGGCTGTACAATTTTCAGCAAAATAGATCTCGTGAAGGCGTACCACCATATTCCAATTAACCAAGAAGACATACCCAAAACGGCAATAACTACGCCATTTGGTCTATTTGAATTCACACGCATGAACTTTGGTTTAAAAAACGCAAGCCAAACATTTCAAAGATTCATGGATGAAGTAACAAAAGGTCTAGATTTTGTCTTCGTTTACATTGATGACGTTTTGATCGCCAGTAAAAATGAAAATGATCACATTCAACATCTACATACAATCTTCAAAAGACTTTCCGATCATGGATTAACAATCAATATATCTAAAAGCGTTTTCGGAAAACCTTCACTAGAATTTCTTGGACACATCATTGACAACAAAGGAATAAAACCTCTTCCTGAGAAAATAAGAATCGTTAAAGATTTTCCTCAACCTAATTCGACCCGTCAACTCCAAAGATTTATTGGTCTTGTAAATTTTTATCACAGGTTCATAAAAAATTCAAGTCATATTTTAGCTCCGCTTTATTCACTTTTAAAAACTAAATCTCCCAATGCATCATTAAATTGGACTTCAGACACATTAGAAGCTTTTCAAAACATCAAAAATGCTCTTGCAGAAAACACACTTTTAAACTACCCTCAACCCAATTCTACATTAAGTGTACTGGTTGATGCCTCCAACGTTGCTGTTGGTGGTGTCCTCCAACAACTGAATGACACTGCATGGGAACCAATTTCATTTTTTTCAAAAAAGCTATCCCCAGCAGAAACGAAATACTCAGCATTCGACCGGGAACTCCTAGCTGCATTCCTCTCTGTTAAGCATTTCTCATACTTTCTTGATGGAAAAACATTCATGCTTTTTACAGACCACAAGCCTCTAACGTATGCTTTCACATCAAAATCTGAACGTTCACCTCGTCAAGAACGTCATCTCAACTATCTTTCACAATTCTCCATGGACATACGCTATGTTAAGGGAAGTGAAAACATTGTGGCTGATACCCTTTCAAGAATTGAAATCGAAACTTTCAATCACACGAAGGTTAATCTAGATCTTAATGCATTCCCTGAAATTCAAGAAAAGGACAAAGAACTAAAAACTCTCATTGATAATTCAAATTCTTCACAAACAATCAAATTAATAAAACAACAAGTTCCTTTTTGCAATAAATTAATTTACTGCGATGTTTCTACGGGGAATCCCAGACCTTTCGTGCCTGAAAATTTCCGACGACAAATTTTTAATTCTCTCCATAATTTGTCTCATCCAGGAATTCGTGCAACAAGAAAACTAATAACTCAAAAATACTTTTGGCCCAAAATGAATCAAACAATAAATCATTGGTCAAAGTCCTGTTTAGATTGTCAGAAAAGCAAAATTCACAGGCATACAATTACAAAACACGGAATTTTTCCTCTCCCATCAACTCGCTTTGAACACGTTCATCTTGATTTGATAGGCCCCTTACCCCATTCTGAAAATTGTACCCACATTTTGACTGCTATAGACAGATATTCAAAATGGCCTGAAGCCTTTCCGATTTCGGACAAAACTGCAATAAGCGTAGCAAAAGCTTTTTTTCGCGGTTGGATTTCTAGATACGGAGTTCCAGCAACAATAACTACTGACCAAGGTCGTGAATTTGAATCACATCTTTTCAAGGATCTCACTTCACTCATTGGCACCAACAGAATACGAACAACGGCATACAACCCTGCAGCAAACGGTCTCGTCGAACGCTTGCATCGTCAAATTAAAGCTGCAATCATGTCAAGCGGAAATACTATTAATTGGATAGATGCTTTGCCTCTAGTACTGCTAGGCATCAGAACATCCTACAAAGAAGACCTGAAATGCACAGCTGCAGAAATGGTTTTCGGGACAACTTTAAATCTTCCAGCTGATTTACTAACCAATTCAGAATTTAAAAACCCCGATCCATCAAATTTTGCCACTCAATTAAAGAATTATATGAGTAGAATTCGACCTCAACCAACAAGACAAACAAAGCAAAATAATATTTTTTTCTCATAAAGACTTAGACACCTGCTCACACGTCTTTGTAAGAAAAGATTTTGTAAAAAGAGCATTATCTCCACCATACGAAGGTCCATTTCCAGTGGTATCAAGATCTTCGAAGACATTTACAGTTAAAATAAATGACCAAAACAAAGTCATTTCTGTCAACAGACTAAAGCCTGCATTCATAGAAAACACCCCTCAAAGTTTCCACGATTCTTCAATTCTGCCACCTATGCCCGACGGTGCTGAGGAAACTACACCGAAGACAAGTAGCTACACCACTCGCTATGGACGCCACGTACGTTTTCGACTTTAAGTCTTCACTGGCGGGGGAGTGATGTAGCGGCTCCCAAATATTAACTTTTCCTATTTTCATTATAAGTTTTAATTTGTCTAATAACTATTCAATTCAAATATTAAAATTATTCATCTTATAAATATATAATGCTTTTAAAATATACTTTATTAAAATTATATGAATTAACATTAATATCATATTAATTGTTGCCATATCAATATAATAAAATAATTATACATCATTCTAAATATAAATCATAAATAATATGAAATGTAAATATTTATCTATAATATATCAAGCACATATGTCTAACATTATATAATCTAGAATTGATATTTGACCACACACACACATAAACAAAAATAACTTCAACATGTAGTATACACCAATTTAACCCTTCTGATAATTTGTATGAATAAATGTAATTAAAAGTTGATTTTACAATAAATAATTTGTTATCTGACTCCGCCTAGAATTCCATGCCACCCACAATATAAAGAAGCTCTTCTCCCCGACTTGTGTTTTATGTTGTTTCTTATGCCCTTATGCAAACATTACACAAATTCAATGAGTCCATGTTCCTCAAGAAGTTTGATGATAAGCAGCGGCCTCTCTCAAAGGTACTGATTAGTGCATCTAATGCAAACCCACATCGTTTTAGCGTTTTATTTTTACACGGAGGTGAATACAGTGAAAAGATGGCAAAGGGGATGTCAGTAAATCATGATTGAATAAAAGAAAAAGAGACGAATATCTAAATATGGCGATGTAAAAGAGGCCAATATGCAAATATATTCAATTTTCTATATATTCAATAAATTCCTACTATTAAATTTCCTATTTATTTATATATTATTTTTTCTTAAATAGTAATCTATTATTAATTGGAGGGATGAAAGAGAGCTTTTGGCATGTAATTGGAAAATAATGAACCCAATCTCTTAATTAAGATGAGATAATGAAGAGTGGAGGTAGCCAAAACAACACCAATATAAAAACATGGAGCGGTGCTATCGTGTTGGAAGAACCCAGTGTACTGGAAAATCCTGCCCCAGGCAATGTCCTTCCTTCCATCGTAACTTTCTCCGAATTCCTCCAAAATCGTTATTGCCTCTCAACCGTAGCTTTAGAAATCCATTACTGCCTTAGTTGTATGTAGTCCGAGTTGGTAGAAAATTTCATATTTTAAAACAATAAGAAGTAATTTCAGCGGTTTCGCCAGTTTATCAGACCAATACAACTATTGAATTAAACATTCAAATAGAGTTGAAATTATTATAGTTTATTCTTTATGTAACTATGAAAATAGAATTTTGGAGTTAACGTAATCTGTTGACATAGAGACAGTGTGTACTCTATGTTTATCCTTGAAGTTAAATTCAGTCACTGTTCAACGAGAGCGATGCCAATGGCGCTCCAAGCGGCAATTGATGAAAATAACTTTCCTTTGTTTTTGTCGCCCGTGTCTTTAGTTGATTGTTTACTGTAAATTTATCATATTCTAGAATCGTGTATTAATATTGATAAACTATCACTAATACCTCCTGTTACAACACAGTCATGTCCAGTTTCTCCATCAGGTTGTGGATTACTTGGATTAACACCAGACATCATGGTGCTGGAGGAGTGAAATACAGAGCAACGACCCGGGATCGAATCCAGAATTAGGCAGTTTTATTTTCCTAACTAAAGAATTGCTCCAATAACCCCCCATTTTTGCAAAAAGTCCAACCCCACCAGTGAGTGCAAGTAACCAAACGGGGCTCTGGCACATTTGTAAGTGCTCCTGCTCTCTACATGTCTATAAATGTGGTGCGATAACTATAAAATCAGTCGATTACGACTCGCCATGATTGTCATGGTCTGTACAAGGTATACTAGGAAGAAGTAAATAACGATATGTACTCTATTCTATAAGAAATTTGAAGTATTTTTGACGCGTATGTTTCTTTTTAAAATAAAACAATTTTCTACTGCCCTTACTGTAATATTAAAATAATGGGAGGGCCTGGCTCATCAGTGGTGAACCTTCCCAGCGGTTGCATAAATTTAATATACCAATGGTATATAATGGTAGATTAAACTGGCGAAATCGCTGGGAAGGTTCTCCATTGATGAGCCAAGACCTCCCAATATTTTTAAATCGCAGTAAGGACAGTAGAAGTTTGATTTATGTGTAAAAGAAAAAATGGCGTCTTAATGTTTTAATGAAGATTTTGTCTAGAGTCATATCCTTTCTTTTTCTTCGTCCATCACTCTAGCCATCTTTCTAACTAGGTATCTGAGGAATACTAGATGAGATTTAATCTGTAAATATTCAAATATGTTTTTTATATTACTACGATAAAATTCGTATCTTCGTTTACTTTCGTTTACATTCGTATAACGTGAACAAGAACTAAACACGAAAGTTTTGAAAATTAACTAAATTTATCTCAGTTGTTTATTTTCAATCTATATTTATCTCTTTAGGTGTTCTAAATGATTAAAAACAAAAGGTTTAAAGATAGAAGACTCTATTTGAAGAGAGAAGGATTATCTTCTTGTGAAAAATTTGTGTTTTTTATTCTATCAGAAACAAAGAGACAGTTCAGGTCGAAAAAACACTCGCCTATTCCTCTCCCAAATTGAATGGTCTTCCGTTTTTTTTTATCACGAAGGAAATGGAAATTTATCGGAATATCGCTTTAGGAAAAAAAGACGATTTTCTCCATATGGTTCTTATATCTTTAAATGGAAAGCGGTGATGTGTCCTCGTTGTTTATAGCACATAAACAAATTTGTGGATGTTTTGTTCCTCACAAACGCTGGAAAATATCCGGAATTTCTTAAAATTTGAGTTTCAGACAGATTTTTATTCTCCGTTTTGATGTTGGAGATAAAATGTCGAGACGACATTTTTTTTAAAGATAATCTTATCAACGATGTAAAATAAATGTATCTTACGTCTTTAAAATAGTTTCGAATTTTGATAACAGATGGCGCGCTAGTGCATCATATTATAAATGTTCTAATAAATGACACAAAATTATATTTGCGGAAGAGCGATTGCTCGAAGCATATTATATATTTATATTTGTATGTAATTCTACTGTCCTCAAAGCTTATGTCCATAGTTCTTCTAAAATACCCATTCCAAGAGTCTAGCAACAGTGTCACTATAAAAGGAAATTCCAAAAAATGCAATATAACAGCGGTATGGTAGATTAAACTGGCGAAACCGCTTGGAGGGTTCACCACTGATGAGCCAGGTTCTCCCATTAATTTTTCCATTGCAGTAAGGGCAGTAGAAATTGTTTAATTTCAAAAAGAATCTTACGCCTTTAAAATAGTTTCGAATTAAGAATCATTGTTGTATAGATGTTTTGTTGGGTGAAATATATCAATTGTAATGTAATAATTACTTTTTTTCTTTTTATAGTATTTTTGTTTAATGAAATACTCAGTATAATTGAATAATGAGTTATAAAACAATAGTTTTCAGTATGCAGCATTCGCTTGTGTTATCTACATCGCTTATATATTAAAGGGGTCGGTGGAAGGATGGTCTAAACCGTTGGTTTTCCATCACTACGACTCGGGATCGAAACCCGTTTTGGAAACCTTTTTTCTAACTAAAAAATGCTCCAATGGCCACTGATTCTTGCAATAGTCCAACCCCACTAGCTAGTACAAGTAACAAAACGTGGCTCTGGTACAATTGTAAATACAAAAGTTGAACCGATTTTCACATGTGTAAACATGTGGTGCACTTAAAATAAAGCAGTTGTCAACTTATACCCACCATGATTATCATGGCCATGTGTACTAGGGATAATAATAAAAAACAATCGCTTATAAAATTTGCGCGCTCTACTCTCTCTTCAAGGTACTAGACGCTGACTCCTTCCTGGAAAACTTATATAGGGATTTTTATAGGTACGAAATAGAGAAGGCTGTTGTATCTCTAACTAAGAGGGAGGACTTCCTCGCGTTTCTCTCGCCCGAGCAGAGCTCTGCTCTGAAAAAATTCCTTGACATGGCAATCGCTCATGTCGGGGACTCCGACCTAGACAAGATGCTGTCCGACTTCAGGACAAAATGCGACATTGAACGAGACGACACCCAGTGGGATTCGTCTGAAACAAATAATTAGAAATTTCGATTTTTTTTGTTATATTTTGTTTATATATATATTTTTAAAACTGTTGACTAGAAGTCAATAAACCATTGTCATTGTCTCTTTCTTAGAGCTTTAAAACTGGGAGAGGACTGCGTAGTGCAGCTGAAATGTCTGGACAGATCCTGGTTGGTCTGGAGCATTCGATGGCAATAATCGAAAACGAGCTGAAAACCAAGGAAGCCTCGTCAAAGCCTTGAGCTATATGAATACGGCTGAAATAATCTCAACCAGCGGCTATTACTGAGGATGCAGACAATCATCTGCACCCTGAGACCCTATTGATAAATATCTCTTCTCTCTCTCTATCTCTTGATTTATTGATTCATTTTTAATTTCGATTTTATTAGAGTATATGTCATTATTCGGTTTTTAATTATCTTTTTCTTGATGTAAGCCGGATTCCTGGAGCCACTACGTAATAAAGTCACCCCGGGTTGAGACTTGATTATAGGAAGGAGATAGCTGTTGTCTCCCCTTCTAACAGGGGGGACATCCTCGAGTACCTGTCACCTGAGCAGAGGTCTGTTCAATTCTTCGACATGGCAATAGTCGGGGAGATCTGTCCGACTTCAGGACGTGAGATCATACCAGACGACCCTTAGTGGTATTCCTATGATGAAAATAATATTTAATTTTACTTTTTTTCTTCTATTAACTTCATATATTCTTATATGGGCATTGTAATAAAGTAGTTTGAATATCTCTCTCACTTGATGTAATCCTGGAGCCACCACCACGTACTAAAGTCACCCCGGGTTGAGACTTGACGTCTAATGGTGGAGTTTATCAGATGTACTGTACTTGGTTCTGTAGGGTCTTCAGGGGTAAATATACTTTGGAGGGTGGCTGTTTGGAACCTATGAAGGTGGTAGGTGGGACGTGGGTGGTGGTCAACAGTATGGTCTTCCTAGTTGCATAGCGCAATAATAGGCTTATATGTATATATGGTGTTCATTTTATTCGACTTCTGATTGGTCTTCTCCTGTTGCATGACTATAATCAGCCAATCAGCGTGAAATATTTTATTATCTCGATGGTTAAAAAGAGCATATATAGGTATACTCTATAATATATATAATATGTAACTATATTGAGTTTTGGCAATATGTTTTTCTTATGATATTTATTATAAAATACATATTCTTTACAGACTTTATTGCAATGATGAAATTATTAGATGAGAAGGTTGCCCGCTGATGAGCCAGGCCCTCCCAATATTTTTTCATCGTAGTACGGATAATAGGCAGTTGATTAAAATGCTTTAATTTATTTATCATATATAAAGTGGCGGGATAATTCCTCATCTTTATATATCCATTGAATGCTGATTTTGTAGAGAAAATTATATTCAAATCAAAACCTCATTCTCTGGTAAAAACCGGGCGAAGCCGAGTATACGGAGGGTGTTTCCTTTCAAATGAAACGATTTCAAACGTCCGTTAGAACTTTATTTTTCGAACGTGAATTTTTTTCATGTGTTCTATGTGCTTCCCCTTCTTCTTGGCTATCTCCCTGCATCGGACTTTCCAAGCTGCGAACACTTCCTTGACTTTGGAGAGCGAAACATTCGACCACTCCTCTTGTGCGGCTTTCCAAAGAAGGAAACAGTTATAGCGTCATAGTGAAAAAGCTAAAAGCAGAAGGACTAGATGTTGGCAAAGCTACAATATGTAGGGTAGTAAATGGCATCGGAAAGAAAAGGGAAGCTGAATCCAATGGGCAAAAATTTCAAGTCGATCGACCACGTCCGGTGCGGACCCCCGCCACGGTTTCCAAGGTAAAGCGGCTAGCAACTACTGAAAATCCACCATCTCAGCGCCAACTTTCCAGAATGTGTGGAACATCGCTAAAAACGATAAATAACATCATTCACAAAGATTTGGAACTGGATACCCGACGAAAAGGCAAGGTTCACAAGCTCACCCCTTTCCACATGAAAAACCGTGCAACGAATGCCCGGAAGCTCTACGAGGAACACCTGGCCGGTTCCAGATCGGAATATACTGCAACATTGGACGAAGCATGGATGTATGTGACGTATTGCAATGGAATCCGGAAGATCTGTTACATCAAAAGAGGCAATCAGGTCCCGGATAATTGGGTTCACCAATGCTCCGAAACTTTCCCTAAAGGTTTCATGGTTGTCGGGGTAATGACTGGCCGTGGAGTCCTTCCGCTCATAAAGGTTCCATCGAAGGTGAAGGTGAACTCAGAATTCTATATAGAATGCGTTCTGAAACCTGTCATCGAACAACTGAAGGACATTTACCCAGGGGAAATGGACAAAGTGTTCCTTCATCACGACAAAGCCTCTTCCCATACCTCCAACAAAACCCAACAGTTCCTACAAGAAATGAAGGACACCCTAGGCCTAAATTTTATCAGGAACTCGGACATTCCAGTGAAGTCTCCCGACGCCAGCCCACTGGATTTTTACGGGTTCGGTATGTTGAAACAACGGCTCTTCAACCGACGTCCCAAAACTGAGGCCGGACTTTGGAAAGCCGCACAAGAGGAGTGGTCGAATGTTTCGCTCTCCAAAGTCAAGGAAGTGTTCGCAGCTTGGAAAGTCCGATGCAGGGAGATAGCCAAGAAGAAGGGGAAGCACATAGAACACATGAAAAAAATTCACGTTCGAAAAATAAAGTTCTAACGGACGTTTGAAATCGTTTCATTTGAAAGGAAACACCCTCTGTATTCGCTAGTATAAATATATATAATTTTTGTGTGGAATAAAATTCAAATTTCTACAATAGTTTATATATATATTGAGAGAAAGGATAGGATTTATAATATTTGTCTCTCCTCGCTAAGAATTGATTTTCTTCCTTTCTATTTGATTTCCAATAATTTCGGGAGTAAGAGGGGAATATTTTCCAAAGTGGAAAAGTTGAAATTGAAGACGAAATGACTTTAAAGTCCCATCAAAACAAAAGGAACCATTTTGAAGGATTCTACTGAAATACTACCACAGACAGAGAAATTTGAGGATATCGAAACCGAAATTATGAATTTGTTTGAAGCAGCCTATCCCTACATTGTCTATATAACCTCCATTTGAAAGTGTGGGTCATTAAGTGAACAGAAGAAGTCTTTGGGACCGTTTTCTTACGTCTATGAAATCACGGGCAAGAAGGGGTTCTCGCGCATACGTCAAGCTGATTTGCTGCTGCCGATGCCGCCAGATGGCGCTGGGAAAGTGAGATAAATTAAGATTGAGAATACAACTACTTTAGCACAATGTCTATATAAAGTTTATGAGGTTAAATCTAAAAAATAAATATACATGAATAAATGAGATTATATATTAAGGTAAATGTATGAATATAAATAAATGTGAATATATAAATAGAATTGATAAATATATGTGATAAAGAGTTGCTGTCGACTTATCTGTGATGAGATCCTGTCGACTTAATTGTGATAAAGAGTTGCTGTCGACTTATCTGTGATGAGATCCTGTCGACTCTCGCTATAAGCTGTGGTAACCGGTGGTCAAACCTGTAGTAGCCGAGAGGGACAGTCAGGGCGTGGAGAGTTTTCCAGTACCTTTCTGCACTTTGGAAGACCTTTAACAGTTTTCACAGAGTACTGGCAGTCGTGGTCGAGGCAGAGTGGAAAGCTTGGGAATGTCCACACACACAAAACGAAGAGACAGCTGTAGTAGGAAAGTTCCATGAACAGATAGGAGTCGAGTTAAAAGCAAGATGGAGCTAGAAGGGTTCTTACTGTTTTACATGGCGGTAAGGTGGTCCTGGCTACGACCGACAAGGGCTCACGCCGACGGTGAAAGGGGTGACTGCTGACTAAACTAAGCTCGGCTAAAAACCGAGGTTTATATACCATTCCCGAGGAGGGGGGTTGGAGATGTCTGAGAATGTGGGCTTTGGACGTCTGCACCCTTTGACCTTGATGGCGACGGGCTGCCAAATTCCTCTTCGGGGTTGTTGGATTTCTCTCTCGATCTTAGACGTGTTTGAACTTCTCAATCTTGCTTTAACTCAGCTCTTAATCTATTACATAGTTTTATTTATTTGTCTTCAGTTTGTACAAAGTACATTACATATGGTGATGCAATGACACAGATTAATCATGCGTATAATTATTTATAGATGTGTTTCTATATACAACATGACAATCTTGTTATAAGTAGTTATACAATATAGGGTTGTTGGTTTAAATTACCATATATACATATATTAAGAAAAATGCATCTCCTTATCGTGCAACTGAAAGTTGATGAAGGCTTGCGTCATCTTTCGAAATAAATATAAACTATTCATTGATTTTTAATTATTACAGAATTGGCCGAATACCCGTTTCTTGATTAAGCAAGAAGAGCTAACCACGTACGCGTTTCGAGCTGTTGGCCCTCGTCAGCGTGGTGAAAGCTGTACCTCAATGACCAAAAAATAGATAGATGGCGCAAGCCATCAGCAACTTTCAGTTGCACAATAAGGAAATGCCTTATTCTTAATTTATGAACTCTATTCCATTACAATGTTACATTTGTACTATTTTTTCATATACAAATATAGAATATATATATATAATGTCTTTATTGGTGGCGCCCACACCGCGGGAAAGACTCCGCCACCGATGGACTGCGAGAGTTCTTTCCTACAGAGTGGGCAGATCGATGTGATGGTTGGTGTTACCCACCTCGAGACCAAGATGGTACTTGTAGATGGTAGCTTTCGCCACACTTGTCAGTTGCATTGCCTTGGGCTGGAGGCCAACACCAGGCCTGCAGATCTAGGAGCAAAAGAGTCAATGGATTCTCGAACCTACAAATAAAAATACAACCCCCGATTCCGATGACCTGACGCTTAGTTAGGAGCTCATCACCTAACAACTGCAAGGTTTGGTGGGGGGCATCTCTACTTCAACAACTCACCATATGTAAATAGACAGGACAAGATAACTCGATTGTAACACCTTTAAACTGAGAGACGAAATACATAAATAAAACAACTAAAAGAGATATCAATCCCCGATTCCGACAACCTGACACTTAGTTAAAGAGCTCATCACCCAACAGCTGCAAGGTCACCTCTACTCCCCCAACTCACCATTCTATATACAGTTACGAGCGTCATTCTTCATCAGTCATCTTTGTCACCGTTTGCTTTTTTTTTTGGAATGGCGCCCTCCTATTGGTCGGCTATGATCACGCCAGCCCCCCCCCCCCCCCCCCCCCCCCCCATCATGCCCCCCCCACTCGCTTTTTCGTTTTTGTAACCATTGTGTTGGAGCGGGTCGCTCCTTAAATAAATGCATATATTAGTTAATAACCAAATGGAATCCTCTCTTTCTTTTTCCCAGTAAGAGACGCCTACGGAAACCAACAGTACATAGACAGATAAAGCACATAGGCTATAGTTATTAACTAACATATGCAATTATTTAAGGCGCCAATTTATAATTGTAACAAATAGTATTTGAATCAAAACATTCGATCGGGTAAAACACGGGCGTTGCCCGGGTCATTCGGCTAGTATGTAAATATCCAGGACAAGGTGACTCGACACCTGTAAATTGTTACAATATAAATAAATAAACAACAGAGTGAGAGAGAGGGGCCGTAAAATTGAGAAAATCTATAATGGGAAATGAAATTTCCGTAAGTGAAAATCAATATGTCGTAATATTAAAATTTCGCGCAGTATCGGTTGAAAATGATTCAAATTTTATTTTATTTTTTAATATACGCTAAATAATTAGCGATGTGTTTCTTCAATTAAGCAAGCTTTCTAGCAAAGGTTCTACTGGATTCTGTCCCAATCTGAGACCAACTTCGAATGTTCGATCTAGTCGTTGTGTTCTCGGCTTATGAGATAAGGCCGCCATTTTGATAGAAATGTTGTTGGATTGTAATAAATAGAAACTCATTGTTAATTTATATAATTGTGGATAATTTTTATGCAACAGTTTTTATCCCTTAATGTATTTCTTATACAATTTTTTACATATTATACACATTACTTTACGCATTTGTAATTTTGTTCACACTTGGTTATCTCGTATGTCTTCAATAAAGGTCACTGTAATATATTTCAGAGTTATTGTCCGAATCCTGATATACATGGTAAAAGGTACAACCTCCCTCTAAAATTTTGTGTATGAGTGTAAACAATATTAACCATTATATTTCGAAACTATTATAGACGCGTATGATTTTTTTAAAATTAAACATTATCTACTGCTCTTACTGCAATGGAAAAAAATGAATGGGAGGTCCTGGCTCATCAGAGGTGAACCCTTCCAGCGGTTTCGCCAGTTTAATCTACCATACCGCTGTTATATTGCATTTTTGGAACTTCCTTATATAGTGATACTGATATTAGACTCTTGGAATGGATATTTTAGATGAACTATGGACATAAGCTTTGAGGACAGTAAAAATTAAATATTATTCATAAATATTAGTAATTGTAAATGTGAGAATCAAACACAAGATAAAACCAATTAGTTTCAACGGCCATAGAACAGTTCTCCAAAGAGAAAAAAATCGTTCAACTGTAGCAATATTAAACAGTTTATATTATACATATGTTCATCTCTGCCTTCACAATTCAACAAAATCAACAAGAAATCCAGGGCCAGGTTTCTTTAACTATTTTTTATTTCTCTAGCTTTCCAGCCAACCTGTCCTTCAACAGAACACCTAGAGGTATGATTTCCAGCCAACTATACACTGGCAATTCATCATCTGTGTGTATAGTTGGCTGGAAATCATACTTCTAGGTCTCCTTTTAAAGGGCATGTTGGCTGGAAAGCTAGAGAAATAAAAAAAAATAACTAAAGAAACCTGGCCCTGGATTGCTTGTTGATTTCGTTAAATATGAAAAGCTTAAAACATTTTAAACAGATTGGCTTTTCTGAACTGCTCTTCAATTTGTGAATTTTTCTCGTATTAAAAATAATCAACATTCGAAAATAATTACGTTAACTCTACCCCATTCTACAAAATATATAAATTTAAAAGAAAAAAAAATACACAAAAAAAAAATCCAAGACTACATTTTTTAATGAGGAGAGAGAAAGAGAAATAATTAAATTAGTAAAAAAAACCTAATTAGTTTAATTGGAGAAGGAGGTAAATAAAAAACGCTGGAGAGAATTCTTTTAATTAGATTTAATAGCAGAGAATGATGTCTCCCTTTTGTACAATTTTTGTTGTCCTTTTTTAAATCATTAAGTGTTTCTTGGTTTACCTCTCTTGGCATCTGGGTACATGCTTTGGTAATAAGTTTACTCATGGACAAAAAACTTAAGTAAGTTTCATAGTTTAAGCATATACCACTCCGTATTTGCTTATATAACGGAGGATTTCCCATATATGCAAATTTGAACGCTCTCCTTAAAAAAAAATATATATAATATTATAATAAACATGACAGAGGTAAATTTGTTCACACTTGGTTATCTCATATGTCTTCAATAAAGGTCACTGTAATATCTTCCAGAGTTATTGTCTGAATCTCGATATACATGTTAAAAGGTACAACTTCCTTAAGTTTTGTCTATGAGTGTACAATCTCTTTATTAATTATTTTAATCAAAACCAAGTCTCTATTGAGTTAGATTAATTATCAATGAATTATTTTCAATTATCGATTATTATTCAATTATTTCAAAAATAATTCAATTATTCAATTATCAATTGATTCAAAACAAGATGTTTCGAGGCAAAATGCCTTTTAACATTGAATATTAATCATAGATATATAAAATATGTACTGAAATCACACATTCCTTGCAATCTAAAGAAATCAAACTCAAAAACTGTAAAGATCTTCACTAATGATATATGTAGATTTTAATGAAATTCTCTAATGGCGCCACGAGTAAATTGATGTCTTAAATGTTTAAAGCTAAGCTCAATTAACAAAATTCCAGTTTATTTTCGACGATAATTGCAATTTATAATTAAACATAACACATTGGAGAAATATAGATTTTAAATGATATAATAAATTTACAACCTCCATTTTTGAAATTGATATAAATTCTGTTTCTATATTATCTTTATGTGTAGAGCAGCGTAATAACATTTTTTACAGTGGAATATATCTTTTTTTAACAAATATTTAAAATATTGTAATAATGTTATTTTTGTGGCGTTGAAATACGAGTATATTCCCTTCAATTCCAAATGGCACAAAAATCTCTTCAGTAAATTCACAAATTACTTTATTTGAAAAAAAAAAAGGTTTTATGGTTTGAAATTGTCGTGCTAGGAGAGTTTCCTTTACTAGTTTAGACTTTTATTTTTTTCCATTGATTTGGCTTCGAAGAGAGGCTAGTCAATGATTCCCTTGTTATTTCAGAAGAAAACATTTCGAAGCAGACGTGCTTGGAACAACCAACATCGTCTGCTTGCCTTTTTTCCTCCCGCCAAAAAGGTCGTCTGCAGCATAGCAATGGCGCCGACAAATGCTGTAAGTGTTCGCCCCCCAGGCATTTTTTCTATTTCTCTCTCTAACACAAACTATTTTTTTATATTTTGGAAGATTTAAAGAGTAATACTCCGAAAATGATGGAATTTTTATTTACACTTTTGCTTTAGGGCATGTTGAGGATTAGAGTTAGAAGGAGGGAGAGGAAAATGCGCCGAAAAATGGAAAAGTTTTAAAGTTCAATTTTAAAGCAAAAAATCCTAAATTGATTTATTTTTTTCCAATATAAATAAATAGAGATTGTGGGTGAGAAAATCTTTAAATTATTATTATTTTTTTAAAGTTAATTTTGTTAATTTATCTTTAATGTTGCTTTTGACCGCTCTCTTCTTCTTTTATATTATTGTTATAATATTATGATTATATCATATATTTTAAGATCTCTTACAGTATTTTATTCTTACATAACATTCTACATCTTTTGAATAACTTATGTGAATAATTCTAATGCAGTCATGGTTGACAAACCGGTCGTTTCGACAAAAAATGTCCTCGTCAAGAAATATAAAAATCCTTTTTATATGAAGCATTTCAGATCAAAATAAATTATTAAATTTTTGAATATTTTCGAAAATATAAGAGTGTATTAATAAAAGCTCTGTGTGCATATAAAGCCCTAACAAAAGATTTATTTTTAAATAAAAGCAGACGATATGTGTGTCATAAATTTTCGAACGCCCTCTAACAATTAATTATCTTTTTTATTATTTGCTTAACTACCTCATTTAAAAAAAAGAACCTTTAAAAAAGTTCCATTAATGGACAGAATTATTAGTTACACGCACTTTAGCCATAATATACTTCAATGGAATATACCACACCCTTTTACTTTATAGATGCCTTAAACCATTTACAGCCTTCAGGCTGAACTAATTTTCTCCAATATCGATCGAAAACTTTGGCACTTAATTATCAACTTGATTAACAAAATTAATATGGGACATTTAATAATAGATTTTCCTTCTATTTGTGTAAGTTTAATTTCTCGAAATCCAATTCTCTCTTCAAAGATTTCATTTGTTAGTTCGTCTGCTTACCTTTTATCTTATTGGTTGAAAAGGGCGGGAAAATTTTCCTCTCTAAATCAATCTACGTGATTTGTGTTTGATCATTTTATCTTTTTCTTTTGATAGTTTTAAAATTAGATTTATCTCTCTCTATAATAATTCTATTTAAAATGTATGACTGAAGTTTTTATTTTTTTATTGTTTTCGATGACAATTTCTATATTTTTATTTATCGTATTTGAAATATTTTTTTTTTTGAATTGATGGAATAATTGAAAACTTTGTTTCGTGTGTTCTTTTTTTGTGTGTGTAGCAAGTTTTTTTATTTGTAAATTATTTATTTTGACAAAAAAAAAAAAAAAGAGTTGCAATACAAAACGAAATTTTAATATTTTGTCACACACATATATACCAGGTCTATTAGTATGAAGCGCGAAAATTTTCAGTGAATTCAAAAGTTCACCAATTCCATACAACAAAAGATTTTTCATTCAAAGTAACTGCCCTGATTAGCTATACACTCGGACCACTTTTCAGGCAATTTTCGAATTCCTTGTCTGAAAATTTCTATTCCTTTTGAGTCGAACCAGTCAACAAGTCATTTTCGGAGTATGTCTGAGTTCGAAAATTCCTGGTTTTTTAGGGCGTGTCCTAAAGATGTGAAAAGGTGGTAGTCCGACGGCGCTAAGTCTGGTGAGTACGGCGGGTGGGATTAGAGTTCCCAGCCCAAGTCTTTTATGGTGTTTTGACCACCGTAGCGTTGTGGGCTGGAGCGTTGTCATGCTGCAGTATCAGGTTGTTGTGCTTTTCACGCCATTCCGGTCTTTTTTCATTCAACGCCTCACTCAAACTGTGCATTTGTTGTTCGTAGCGACTAGTATTGACCATTTTGCCAGGTTTCAGGAGCTCGAAATATACTACGCCGGTCTGGTCCCACCATATGCAAAGCCTTGCCTTTTTTCCGAAGCGATTGGGCCTAGGCGTCTGTTTTGGAAATTGGCCGGGCAGGCCCCACGACTTTTGGCGCGTAGGATTGCTGAAGTGGTTCGATTTCTCATCAGAAGTTACGATTCGGTGCAAAAATGACTTCTTTTCATGCCTGGCGAGCAGCCCTTTGCAGGTTACCAGACGCCGTTATTGCTGCCTTTCGCTCAACTCGTGGGGGACCCATCTGGAAAGCTTTTGGGTCATTCCGAGGCTGTTTAAACGTAGAGAAACAGCACCTTGAGACACCTGGAGCTGTTTGGCGAGTTTCTCCTGCATTTGGGTACTGTCCTCATCCAACAAAGCTTGCAGTTTAGCGTCCTCGAACTTTTGGGGCGGTTTTCCATGTGGTTCATTATCAAGTTCAAAATCGCCACTTTGGAATTTTTTAAACCACCTGTAACACTGCGATTTTCTCAGAGCGTGGTCGCTGTAAACTTCCTCGAGCATTCGGTGGGCTTCAGTGGCACTTTTCTTCCAATTGAAGGCGAACAACAAAACTTCCCGCAAATGGGCACTTTTTGGCTCGGAAATCGCCATTTTCCACGGGCTCCAGATTTTTTTCACGATTTTAATTTTTCTAAAACTGCACGCATGCTGATGCCACATGAGTCAAAGAACAAAACGCCTACAACAGCGCCACCGTCGGCTCAAATAAAGTTGCACAGCGGCCTCTGGAGCCCATTTTCGCGTTTCATACTAATAGACCTGGTATATACTTCATTATATCTAAAATTTGTCTTTTTTTGGGGGGATGAATGATGCATGCGGGAGAAATAATTTGTTGACTCTCTCTCTCTGTCATTTTTAATCAAATATAATTTTATTAACGGGAAATAAAGCGGAAAAAAATCTATTTTTCTCTCTCTTCTATATATTAAAGGTATGAATAAAATATTGATATCGATTTAAAAAAAAAACATATTTTTTCTACATATTTAACCCTTTTTTCTACAATATAAAAATGAAAAGAATATACATTCAAAGACGAAATTTAAGGAAGTGGAAAGTCTTTGATATCGACGGTCGTTAGGAGACAAGCAAATTTGTTCATACTTGGTTATCTTCTATGCCTTCAATAAAGGTCACTGTAATATCTTTCAGAGTTATTGTCTGAATCCCGATATACATGGTAAAAGGTACAACTTCCTTAAGTTTTGTTCATGAGTGTATATATACATACATTCTTTGGTTTCTTCCGCGTTTAGAAAGACTCCACCAACGATGGACCACCAGTGGGTAGGTCGATATGGTGGCTGATATTGCTCACCTTGAGTCCAAGAAAGAGAGAGAGAGACTGGTATTCAAACTGATTTTTCATTTCGTTCATATAAGAATATATAGGTTTAAATAAATGCTGTTTACTAAGAATATATAGTAATTAAATATAATGTATCTCTCACGTATAGTAACATGATAAATGAATATACATATATAATTATATATACAGTGTCTTCATTGGTTGTGTCAACTGCGGGAAAGACTCCGATGGACTGCAAGAGTTCTTCTCTCCTACAAGAGTGGGCAGGTCGATGGCTGGCGTTGTCCAACTCAAGACCAATGTGATACTGGGGAACCATCGGAGAAGTCTCCGACGGTCTCCTGTAGCGAGTAATCGGGAGCAAGCAGGTCTGTCGGCTGTAGGAACATGTTGTCGCCTCGTAGACGCAAGGTCCTCAGGCTGGCATGGTGCAGAACTCAATGTTCCAGCTAAAAGACGGCGGAGACGGCCTCCCAGAAGCTCAGAAGTCTTCTTCACATCGGCGAAAGATGGACGTAAGAAGTTGGAGGAGTCAGCCACGCCCGGCTACGAGCCAGCCAAGAGTAGCCGTTGGCGGTGCCGCGCAGTGAGGTCAACACTCCCTTCAAGCAGGCGAGCCGAAGCTGGCCCGCGATGTCTATCAGGTTGAAGCCACCCTAGGAGCCACGTTACGGGAAGCCACGAGACTCGATCGATGCCTACACAAAGCTGGCAGTTTCGCCTGCAGCCGGCCGATGGTGGTTTTATGTGGAACGTAGTTTTGAAGGTAGTGCAGGATGAACCCCAGAACCCCGCCACGCGGGAACGACCCACCAGCGACAGGCCGTGGTTGAAAAGAAACCTCCTCGGGACTGGGAAGTCCAGAAGATTATTCCCGGAGAATAATCCGTCCGGTGCTTTCAGGATCCGCACCAGAACCTGCAGCTCTTGCGAAAATTTACAGTCACCCCGGAGGCCATATGAAACTTTTCGAAGATCAGAGGCACGAGCTCAAACTGAGCTTTATCCCTAATGAAGAGAACAATGCCATCCGCAAAGATGACCACGCATCCGCGGCCCAAGCAGAAAGATCTTGGTGTATACATCTCCGACCGGATGACAGAGTTTGCCTACCCGTAGAAGAAACAGAAACACACACCATAGGAAGGCAGACGGCAAGCCCAGTTTCTCCAATAGAGCGAACAGGTAACAGCTAGCGGCGTGTCATGTCTCGCTGCCCATGCGACTTTGTCGGACACTCGCGCAATGTTCCAGGAAGATGACCGTCCCGGAACGGCGTAGGTCTGACACATGGACACGAGTTCTGGCAGATGACGACTCAGATGGCCCATGAGCACGCCGCTGAGGAGCGTATAATCGGTCGTTGGGAGGCTGATCGGACGGAATGCCTGTAGACCCGGAACACTGTGCGACTTTGGCAGCAGGATGACCTTGCTGCCCTTTGAAAATGGGGGTAAGGCCCCGCAGAGCCGAGAAACCTCGAATACTTGCCAAATAACTTCGGAAAAGGCTTTGACAAACTCGCAGGGTAAACCTTCCCATCTCTAGGCACGGCCGTTTGGCAGGCGGTGGATGGCTATTACTATCTGGTGGCGGGAGATGTCGGCGAGAAAGAGCTGGTCCCACTCGTCGAACTCCAAAGGAATCGTTTCAGCGAGGAAATCGGCGATGGTTTCAGCCAAGCTAGGAGCCTGGGCGCAGCGACTGCTTAAGCGTTCCAGAAGGAAACGGCTAAGTTAGCCCCTGGAGAAGGTGTTGCCGTCGTCATCGGTGAAGGTGGAGGGAAAGCGACGCCCGAGGTCCGACAAGGAAGGATAGTCGGAGCGGGCAGTGTTGTCCTCCAGGCTTCAGGAAGCTCTTTGCTTTCTCGACTCGGCGACGGCAGGGGACCGTATCTCCGCGACCAAAGAGAGAGAGAGGACCTAGAATCAACCATTTGTCGTTACCCCTGCAGTCTCTTCAGAATAACATATCGTCACATCCAGGACTTGTCCAAACTAAGATTGAGAGAATAAAATATCTAGATTCTTGACAACAATGGAGAGTATCGTTGGAGGCCGCCATGCTGACGACGATTTCCCTGAGCCGCCAATCCTACCGCCACAAGTGGCCACCAGCCAGGATCCGACCTCTGCTCCTCAAATGGTCTGATCCCTCACCCACTCTCTTCACACCTCGTAGTAAATATTTCACCCGATATTTTTGATACTCTCACATCATTCTATGTGCCTTCCTCCCAATATGACAAATCGACTGAATCCCAGAATGTCACATTTACATACACTCATGGACAAAGGGAAGTCTGTTTCTCTTTTTAAATGAGACAGAAGCAATTTTATTCCCATTGGTTATCTCGTGTGTCTTCAATAAAGGTCACTACATCAAATATCTTTCAGAGTTATTGTCTGAATCCCGATATACATGCTAAAAGGTACAACTTCCTTAAGTTTTGTCCATGCGTGTATATGTGTCTGAAAGATAATTTTTGGCGAAAATATTATTTTACACAACACTTTGCTTTCCTCACAAATTAACGGAAATAGGCGGGGAATTTAGGCGCATAGACCATAGCTCTTTCATTTAGGGCTTTTAGGAACGGAAGCTATTCAAATGAAAGTTTCTATAAAAAAACATATTTTGACTTTTAATGCAGATCTATTCTATATAAAACATCCATCCGCCAGATATATAGAAAATACCCTTTTATTTTTTGAAAAAATAGAGTTACTTAACCTTTTAATTTCACATATATTTATTTAAAAAACGGAAAAAAGGTAAAAAATTAAAAAAGTCACAATTTCAAACCAGTGATTGGAAGAGAGCGAGGGAACCAACGAAGGAGAATATATATATTTGGAAAAAAAAAAATCCAATCACACAAAATGAAATTCTGAAAAAAACACAAGAGAACCTAATCTTTAACTAAACCGCATTCATTAATGAAAGATTAGAAAATAAAGAGAAAGCAAACTTGAGCCATAATTAAAAGCTTTAAAAAAAAAAATAGGGGGGCAGACGATAGCAGGTTTTCGGCTGCACTGAAATCGATTCTTCAAGGCGCATGCGCAGAGAGGTGGGGAGGGGGGGGGGGTAGTTTCCTGAAGTGGAAATAGTTAACGGCAGTCACGATATTCGTTTGGTCTTAGTCGGCTGGCACAACGTCCTTACTTGTTGATTGCAGTCCGACATTTGGCCTGACATCGCCATTTTGAAGATTTTCTCTTTGATTCTTTTTTTTTTATATAACTATCGGTTAACCCCCGGAGCAATAAAATCCTCTGTAATACATATAAATAATTCATTTAAATCAATAACGCTATTTACATACAGGAAATGAAAACATTAAAACACGAATGTTTCTTTTACACATGAAACAAACTTTTTCTTTTATCCTTACTGCGATGAAAATATATTGGGAGAGCTTGGCTCATCAGTGGTGAACCCTCCCAGCGGTTTAGACAATCTACCAAACCGCTTTTTAGACCCCTAATACTGTATTGGATCATTCTACTTATATATGCTACACTGAAGGGTGGATGTGTAGAAATGTCTGATAATCGTTTCACAAAACACTGATGCGAAATTCGGTAGAAGAATTCGCAGTGATGATTCTTTTGTGGGCTGTTGCAAGGATTTAAATGAGATCACTAAATAACAGAAAGGAGAGGGTAAAAGTCTTCTTCAAACTAACTTTATTTAAAATGTTAAGAGGACAGAGGGAAGCACCCAACTGGTCAGCAGACCAGGCCGTGCTCTCTCCCTTTGTTGCCGGCTGGCGCAGGTATGTTTGTTTACTGTCACCCAATCCGTCTGGCCGACGTCCCGAAGTTGATCTCCATTATTCCACAGTGGAATCTTAGAAATGGTATTTATGAGCAAACTAAGGATATAATATGTTAGGACAGTAGAATTACATATAAATATTTGCATTGAGCAATGCTCTTTCACAAACAATAAGGACAAGGCCAGTAAGGCATAAATTAATATAAACCAAAAAAGCGCCATATATACAGGAAATGAAAACATCCGTTCCTTAATGTTTTCATATTCTACATATAAATAAACAAAACGGCTTCCGTGGATGCATTTTCTTGTTTTATTTTCTTGTTATATATTCTTCTCAAGCTTTCAGGTATCACAGACCCTTCTACAGGGAGATATGAAGTATATAATCATAAACTATTGTAGAACGTGTACGTGACTGACCTTCCCTGTTTATCAACAAATTTGGTTGGTCAAATATCTTTGGAACAGTCTATATCAACGTTTAGTTGATTTTTGTTCTAATAGATGGCGCACTGCCATCTAAAATGCGCATGTGAACTATCAGGAAATGCCAATTTTGTTTATATATATAATAAAAATGGCATATCCTGACCAGGAGAACATGTGCTTTACAGAAGGCAGAGCGCCATCTGCTGAAACAAAAATCAACTAATTTCTTGATAAATCAAGAAAAGCCATCCACGAACGCGTTTCGTGCTTTTGGCTCTCGTCAGCGTGGAGTAGCCTTTACCACTGCGACCAAAAATATTTTTGGTCCCAGAAGATTCTTGAAAAACCAAGAAATGGTTTTTAAAAATATATATATTTTTAGGATTGCTTTACATAAGCATAGATAGAATTTCTGCTACCATTATTTATTTAATATAAATCCCTCCTTGCAGTAGTTTAGCCATGTTTCAGTAGGAAAGCTACGTCGAGGAAGTTGTCAGACGTAATGGATCAGTAACATCTTTCTGCGAGATTAAATTCAATAGACGAGAGACGGCGCACAATGTCAGTGAATAATTAATTAAATTATCAGTGAATGAATAAATAATATTATCTCTGAATATCAAATTTGACCCCATTTCTGCTTACTGTACCAGATAAATCTGTTGTAGTAACTAGATTTGGCTGTGTGATACCTCTTTAGTTATCGCTAAATATTTGTGTAGCTCTCTCTCTACCTTAACGACCCCTGATTGGCACGGCAGCTGCGATACTAAGTCTATAAACCTTTATGACTATATATTGATTCCTTCTTTTATTTACAAGGTGTGATTTCAGGGGGTCGGTGGAAGGATGGTTTAAACCGTCGGTTTTCGACCCCTGCGAACCGGGTTCGATTCCCGCATTGGGCAATTTTTTCTGTTAAAAAAAAAAAATGTTCCAATGGCTCCCGATTCTTGCAAAAGTAAAATCCCACCAGCAAGTGCGATTAAATAAATGGGGCTCTGGCACATTTGTAAGTGCAAATTCGAACTGCTTTTTACATGTGTATTCATGTGGTGCACTTGCAGTAAAAAGCAGTCGTTAAACTCTACCAACCATGATTATCATGGTCTGTACCACGTGTATTGGGGATAAGCAAAATAATTACAAGGTTGTCCCCAAAAGTTCGTAAACACTTACAAAAAATTGAAATACCAATATTATTCACCGTTATGTATAGTGTCTTTGTATTATGTATAAAGTATCGTGAAGATAGAGGCTGCCTGGCCGGCATTCATATTTCTTGAAAAAAAGAGATACTTCGGCCAGTATAAATCTTTTTATTACATCGACGTTTCGACAAAAAGCTCTTGTCCTTTTTCAAGAAATGTATAAAGTAATTGTCTAAATTGAACTCTTCGAATATAAATAGCAAAATAAAACGTCGATTGAAGAGGAGTGTCTTATACCAACTATATTAGAAAGGTTTCGGACGTCCTTCTACAGGCTTTACGATGACTAAACTTTAGTTAACTAAACAAGGTTTAGTTATCGTAAAAGTCTGTAGAAGGACGTCCGAAACCTTTCTAATAAAGTTCGTATAGGACACCCCTCTTCAATCGTCGTTTTTTTTGCTATAAAATAATTGTATTGGGTATTATTATGTATTCACCGTAATAATATTATTCGTCAGGTAATAACAAAAACATGACATTCTGGGACAACCTTATAGAATACATTTTTATGTAAACTGTACGATTCATTTTACACGGTGTTTTCCTCATCAAAATTTTGTTCCTTTGTTTTTAGCCAAATTTGTAAATCTAAATCCTCGGTATTGATTACAGTGGACCCTCGGTTTACGAGCACCTTGGAGTACGAGCTTTTCGCAGTACGAGCAAAATTTTTTGAAAAATTTTACCTCGGATTACGAGTGAAATTTCGCATTACGAGCAACTCGTGATGGTTGCCCGTAATCGTGATGGATGAAAATTCACTGGGATCCCTCCCTTCAGATCAGATTCGGGAAATATGTAAAATGTGGGAAACTGTGCAATTGTTCGTAGCAAGAAGAATTGCCTGAGTTTCAATTATTAAAAATAAGAAATTAGTTTCGCACTACGAGCGTTTTGGAGTACGAGCATGGCTCTGGAACGAATTATGCTCGCAAACCGAGGGTCCACTGTATATGCAATTTTTTCAAAGAAAACCTAATATTTTGTAGTTCATACTTCATAAAGGATATTTGAAGTTATTATTAGTAGTCGTGTTGTTGTATTTCAAAATTAATATGATTTATTCTAAAAAATGGTTTGCAACTCATAAACACATACACACAAACTAAAAAGAAGTAGAAAGTTGAATCGAAGTATCGTAGTATAGTAAAATCGAAGTAGAAAGTTGATGTCGCCGGTCGTCTCCTTTTTTGAAAGATACAGAGACAATTTTGTTCCCACTTGGTCATCTCGTGTATCTTCAATAAAGGTCACTGTAATATCTTTCATAGTTAATGTCTAATCCTGATATACATGGTAAAAGGTACAACTTCCTTAAGTTTTGTTCATGAGTGTAATCCCACTTGGTTATCTCGTGTGTCTTCAATAAAGGTCACTGTAATATCTTTCAGAGTTATTGTCTGAATCCTGATATACATGGTAAAAGGTACAACTTTCTTAAGTTTTATCCTTATGAGAGTGTTAATAAAATATCATAAAGTGATGTAAACAATAACTTCTAACACAGTTTAATATGTGAAAAAATAAGAAAAATTAGGAAAAGGTCAGGTGCTGGTATTAAAAACAAAATTGGCATATCCTGACCGCTCACATGAGCATTTTAGATAGCAGAGCGCCATCTAGTGGAACAAAAATCAACTAAACGTTGATTTGGCTTGTTCCAAAGATATTTGGGCAACCCAAAATTTTGATAAATCAAGAAAATTTAACTACATATGCATTTCGGGATGTTGGCCCTCGTCAGCGTGGTTCAGACTGTAACTCTACGACCTGAAATTTGGTCCCAGAGGCTTCCTGAGAACTCAAGAAATGGGTATTTGAATGTATATTAAAAAATAGCACAAAGATGAAATTGTACAAGTGTCAGGTTGATGAATTAATATAAATGCATCTTCTGATCGTGAAACTGAAAAATGTTGATAGCTTGCGCCATCTATCGGAATAAATATCAATCAATCGACACTAATAAACAGGTTGACGAGGGCCAAAAGCCTGATCAATGTAATATGGTTAGCTTTTATTGATTAGTGTCAAGAATGGGGAGTTGATCCAAATATTCTGAAACAATTAAAAAATTCAACGATTATAGAACGATGTTTGACAATTATACCTCAAATGTTTCTTTTGAACGAAAAATCTAAATTTATTTTAAGGATAAATAACGATTATTTCGGAACACTGTGAGTTCGATTCCCATCCCTGGACACTTTTATTTTTCCGTTTATCATTACTCTTCACAATTCATCCTTTCATACTTCATCCCTAAGGATAGAAATAATCGTTATTTCTCTTTAAAATAAATTTAGATTTTCCGTTCAAAAGAAACATTTGCGGTAAAATTGTCAAACGTTGTTCTACAATCATAAGCCACATTATATTGTATTATAAATCAACGAGAATAGTTGATATTTATTCCGATAGATGGCGCTAGCCATGATCAACTTTTAGTTGAAATATCAGGAGATGTCTTTGTATCTAGAGAGTTGAATATTTTTGGTACCTTTGTTTCTTGTTAAAAGTGATGCAAATCTAGACATGTCTGAGACAAAAGGATAAACTACCTGCACTAAGTTTCTTCTAATGGAATAAAACCGATGAGTCTTCCTCGTAGACCTGATTCCCGATTTTTATCCCAATGAAATTTCTCTATTTATAAAAGTTAACGTATATATATATCATAAGAAGCATATTGATAGATAATTATTGAATATTCTATTTACACTCATGGATCAAACTTAAGGAAGTTGTACCTTTTAGCATGTATATCAGTATTCAGACAATAACTCGGACAAAAAGATATTTGATACACAGTGATCTTTATTGAAGACACACGAGATAACCAAGTGTGAATACAATTGCTTTTGTCTCCTTCAAAAAATTTTAAAAGACGACCGGCGACATCAAAGATTTTCCACTTTCTTATAAGTTTCGTGTCCATGGTATATACGTATCAATAAAAACATAAGTAAGACAAAATGTATAAAATATTTGATAGATATATTTATTTATACCCTTGCCTTATTTCTAATTTAAAGCTCAAATACGATTCAGTTTTTCCACAGACCAAATTACCACATTGAAATACTACTGTATTTAACTACCTAATTACATATTATAACTCAAACGTACAGTTCTCTTTAAATTATTTCCTTAATTTAAACATTTCTCTCTTTTAAATTCCACATTTTAATGAGTTTTTAATTTACGTACTTTTTTTCCACCGGGGTAGTTTTTTCCTCCCAATACGGAGACTATTTAGGGGAAATTCTATGTTAAATTAAAACCCAGCTGGTTTCTATTTCTTTTGATACTTTTTTTCTAAATCAAAGCTAGAATAGCAGAATTGTTTTGTATGAACAAATACCCAATCATTTTTTTTTTCTATTTTGTAAATGATAGAATATGAAACACTGATACCCTTTTCTTTCTAGTTCTTGGTTAATTTATTAACTGAATGAAAACGATTTTTATTGAGTTATTTTTGAATTAAATGATTTTATTCTTCAGTGATGTTAATTTTTTCTATCAGAGCGATACACAAAACAAACCTACATATACCAACACGAAACTATATGATGAATGGATATAGCAAACTGAATCATAAAAACTGGAAATTGAGGGGACCTGAAAGATTTAATAACCCCAGTCACACATACAGCTTTATTAAGTCCACCAGTTTTATACAGATTCACAACAGAAAGGAAGCATAGATGGAGCTCCTATACTCCAGGCAACGTAGAACCCAACACCAGTCAAAGTTATAGGTGTCTGAAACTCATCAGAAGACATGACATCCCACTTTTTCCACCTGGAAAAACTAGATGTCCCATTTACACCATGGTGGTGACAGAAATTTTATAACAGTACATGTATCTATAATACTCTTCCATCACACTGCTTGGCTATAGCTTACTAAGCTCTTTTTTTAGCTTTTTGATGCGAACACTAATAGTGCTTGGAGCTTTGTTTAAAAGAGTGGTAATTTGTGTATGTTGGTTGCGCCATCTTGTCTGAGACTAAGAACAATTTCTCTTGATTACAAAAAAAAAAAAAAAACATAAGACGCCTCAACTCTTTTCATTTACTTTATTAAAGGAAGCTTTCGGGCAAGCCGTTTTTCAGCTAACTAAAACGTCAGACGTCTCAGTTAGCTGAAGAATGGCTTGCCCGAAAGCTTCCTTTAATCAAGTAAATAAAAAGAGTTGAGGCGTCTTATGTTTTTTTTTTTTTTTGTAATTTGTTGAAATCCACAATCCTGGGATAATGAATTTTCCTTGATAACTGCTGTTAGAGATCAAATTTTTATATCATATTTTACTAATATGTAAATATATTTTTATATTATGTATATCCCTTTTTATATTATTTATATTTTTCCTTAATTATAGTATTCTCTATGTATGTTTAATATAGTTTCATTTATACTTATTTAATGGAGGAATCATTTTCAAATAGAGAGATTGAGATTTAAAAATATTTTATCGACATCATACACAAGTCAATGGTGGTATTATATAATAATTATAAAAAGAGGGATAAAAGAGTAAACTATATACAGTTATGTAAAGTCCAGGAGATTCCCCCAACGACAAAGAGTCCTCCTCCAGACAGTAAGTGACGTTCTCCCCTCATCTCAAGGCTCAGAAAGAACCTGTGTATGGATGGCTTGGCAGACGCGAGGATGGCAAGGGAAATAGAGAGATAATGAGATTGAAACTACTTTATTACAATTTCCATATAAGATAAGTTTAAATACAGAATAAATATAATAAAATAATAATGATAAATAAATGAATGATGATAAATATATGAATAAATATATAAAATAATTGATAAATATACATATATATATATATATAAATATATACAAGTCGTCATTGGTGGCAGAGAGAGAGAGTATATTCGAAATAAGTTGTAAAATTTACCACTTATTTAAAAAAAAACGACATTTTATAATTAATCCAAGCAAAATTCGAATAAAATCTAATAATGTAGAGAAAGTGAAAATATAAATTATATATACAATAATATAATGTGGTAATTCACTTTCTAACCGTTTTCAATGTAATGGAGTCTAATGAAGCTCTTATTATCAGTGGCCAGTATTGTAGCGGTGGGAGGATATGTAATTACCTTGATCCGATTACCATGTCTAGTATTTAATCCAGTTATGGAATCCACAAGGTTTTACGTCATATAATGAAGATACATCTTTATAAAATGATAACGATATTGCATTATAAGTACTATTTTTGGTCGCAGTGGTACAACATGCTCCACGCTGACGAGGGCCAACAGCCCGAAACGCGTCCGTGGATGGGCTTTCTTGATTTATCAAGAAAATGGGTTGGCAAAATATCAGGATACAGGATAAATCAATGTTTAGTTGATATCTGTTCCACTAGATGGCGCTCTGCCATCTAAAAAGTACATGTTCTCGTGGTCGGGATATGCTTTCTTTATTTTTTTAAGTATTGGTATGATACTCATTTCAGCGGCCTAGATAGCAACATGCGGCCGATGGAATTAATTCCCTAGGTTTGTTCAGCTCTTTGGATATATTAGGTTAGATGGACATTTTGCCGAGAGGATATTAATCTATAAAGATTGTCTCTCCCGTCAAAATAGACGTTAAAGCCAGACGCCATCTATTGATCGTCGTCGCAAACTAGCGGCCTCGGGTCGGTAACAAAGCTTGTGTTGTGGCTTTGTTACCGATCTGAGGTCGCTAGGTTTGCGGCGATGGTCAATAGATGGCGTCTGGCTTTTACGTCTATTTTGACGGGAGAGGTGGCCTTTATTTAGGTTAAGATAGGTTAGTTTGTGTAAGATTTGGATATATTATTCTAAGTTAGGTTAGAATAGGTGAATTCAGATTAGTTTAGGATTTGTGAAAATAATCATTCGCGTCTCAACGTTTTCATGTGTTTTTTTTTTGTATATATATTTATATATAATTATAATGATATGAAACCATATTTTTGCGGAAGAGTTTTGCTCGATGCAATTCCTCGAAATTGAATGTATGCACCTCTACAGACCTATAAACTTATGTCCATAGGTTTACTAAACACCCCTAAGCTGCCTTCCATAGTAAATACAGGGTATATAAAAAAACCCAATCCAACACAATACTAGAGCTGTCGGGAGATTAATTTGGCGAAACTGCTGAGAGGGTTCACTACTGATGAGCCAATCTCTCTCATTCAATAACTTCTATCATTGCAGTAAGATCTGTAGAAATAAAAAGAAACACATTACCAAAAATTATTTGTTGCAGATTTTATAATTGTAATGTATAATTATTATAGGGATTATGTGTGAAATTTGAATATTTTGGCCGAAACACTGAAATATATTTACATACACAGTCCACTCTCGATAATTTGAAACTCAAAGAACCAGAGAAAATTTCAATTTATACAGAGTTCGAAATAACAAGAGTTAAACAACTAAGAGGGAGGAAGGGAAAAAATCAAATAAACAAGAGTTTGAAGTTTTGGCAGTTTCGGGATACACATACTATCAAATTACGAAACTATTTTAGACGCGTAATATTCTTTTTAAAATAAAACAATTTCTACTGCCCTTACTGCAATGGAAAAATTAAAGGGAGGGCCCGGCTCATCAGTGGTGAAGCCTCCCAGCGGTTTCGCCAGTTTAATCTACCATACCGCTTTAATTAAACTGGCGAAACCGCTGGGAGGGTTCACCACTGATGAGCAAGGCCCTCCCTTTAATTTTTCCATTGCAGTAAGGGCAGTAGAAATTGTTTTATTTTAAAAAGAATATTACGCGTCTAAAATAGTTTCGTAATTTGATAACAGATGGCGCGCTAGTGCATCGTAATACACATACTATGTTGATATAAGATTAAATAAGTAACTTACCTCAAGTTTTTAAAGTAATAAATTTATTGGGAGCTTTTCAGGTCTTGCCTTTTATCAACCAAGAGTTTGATCTCAAATTAAAAAAAATATTATTTCAAATACTTGTACAATTATTCACAAATGTTCATTTGTAGCAATATACTATTCCTTCAAATTCAAATTACCGAGGGGACCTATTAATATTGATTTTATTCAAATTATCGATGGTTTTTAAGGAACCGGGAAAACACTTCAAATTATCGAGAGATTCAAATTAACAAAAGTCGAATGCATATATTTTAATTTACTATTTTTTCTCTCACACGCATTTATAATCAAACGATCGAAAAGTGAAGCAGACGAACATGTCTAAAGAAACAGACGACCATTTTGATAATTTAATAAGCTTTAAAAATGTTTGAATGCTTAAAAAACATGCGCTAATATATATTTTTTTTATTTCAAAAATTGGATTCTTTTAATCTATAAGAATCAATCCCCGTAAATTTATTTCTTTCCCCCCTTTTTAAATAATTCACAGAATAAGAAGCTTAACTCGGTGTCCTGCATAATTAAAATGGAGAAGCCGTTTCTTTTGATAACGATTGTCAATAACCAGTTTTTCCAAACCAACTATTTCCTGGGAATTTCTTCCTCTTTTTATAAATAGTTTTTATTTCTAATTTTAAGACGCATTTGATTGATTAAATAAACAACTATTATTATTATTGTAGCAATTTAAAAGTTTTTATGTGTGTTGTTCTAAAATGGAGTTTGATAATGATTATATATATCGAGAGAAATGGCTTCTTTAATATTCATAGAAATATGGAGATTGGAATTTAAATAGTTTTTTCTTTTTGTGTATTTTTGTTGTGAAATCTTAAATAAAATCAATATATACATATATTTATTTTCTGAATCTTAATAAATATCATATTTAAATGTTATAAACAAAATTCAAATATTATATAAATGTGCTGTTTTGCCTGTATAGGAGGCAATTTTGAGGAGTTGATTGTAATGGTATAAAAAAATGAGACTAAACTGGCAAAACGTCTGGATTATATTGTGGATGGAATAAAATATTTATCTCAATAAAATAATAAAACAATTATTTTTTCAATCCAATATATGCCTTTTTATTATCTAAATATATTTAAATGTTCTGAAAATAGAGCAATCCATATTTAAATCATTAGATAATAAAAATGTATATATTGGATTGAATAAAATATTTATTTGCCTTATAAATCTTATAAATAAATCTTATATTCAATCCAATATATACCATTTTATTATCTAATGATTTAAATGTGGATTGCTCTATTCAAAACATTATATTCATATTTTGAAAATAGAGCAATCCATATTTAAATCATTAGATAATAAAAAGGCATATATTGGATTAAAAAATATTTTTTAAATATTATTTATTAATAATTGCCAATATTGTCAATTAAATATTTTAAAAAATCCAATATATGCCTTTTTATTATCTAATTATATTCATATAAATTATTTTTTGTGAGATTTTAAATGTTGAAAAAGACATTATAAAAGAGAGAGAGACATTTCTTATATATATATATAAAAAAGCCAGATTCCTATTGTCGTGTTCTCTACCTAACAAAATAGCAGTTGACGAACATTATACGATATAAGATATTTATTTCTATAAAATGGGATCCTTTCACTCTCCTCTTACACTCTATATCTATCCAATCATTTTTACATAATTAATTTTCTATCAGAAAATTAATACATATTTACATATATGCTGCACTTTTTCTCCAAGAATAAAATCTGCATATGGAATCATTACACCTATAATTACATAATTCTAATATCGAGCATTTAAAATAATAATCAAACATTTTCTAAACTTCATTTGATGGTTGGAAGCTGGTGTTTGGAAGTGAAATCACTAACCAATAATTTATTTAATTTTTACCCGACGTTTCAATGAGTTTCTGACACTCTCCTCACGGTAATGTTTATTTCTGAATTCTATGTTCCCTGAGGAAAGTGACAGAGTCAATTAAACGTTGTGAAAAAGATAAAAATTCGTTGATGTATTCATATCCTTCCCAAATAAATATTTTATGTATTTAGTGCGTTTGGCATTCTATCTCTCTGATGAGCAGAGGTCTGAAGCTATTCCTCAACATGGCAATAGTTGGGGAGATCTGTCCGATCTACGCGGAACGCTGTCCAACTGCAGGACGTGACATCATACCAGACGATCCTCAGTGGGATTCGTCTGATGAAAATAATATTTATTTATTTTTTAAAATATATATTGACCCTATATAATTTTATATGTACGATTAATAAATATGTTTCAAAATTAAAATAAAAACATAAAACTTCCAGGGAAAAGTTTCTTTTAAAATATTTTTTATTTAAAAAATATCTCGAGCTTTCGGGCAAGTTTTATGTTTTTTTTTAAATATTAATTCAAGGGATTATTTTATCAAATATGTTTCAATCTCAATCTCTCTCTCTCTCTTGCAGTTTTTTATTACTACGGTAAAAACTTGTCTTAAACATACCTTGTCTTAAGGAGCAAACCTATGCTAACCAATCATGTTTCGGTCATTTAAAAGGTTGCTCAGGTTTTCTGTGTTTAAAATATATATGAAATGTTTTATAACCCACATTCCACTCAACCTTCGTAAAAGAAATTTGTTTTAAATAATATTTTTCCACACAGAGAGAAGCTACATGTAATTCTACACTATTAACGTCCAAAAACGATGACAATTTGATTAGGGAGGACTTAATGTGTGTTTCCGTGAAGTAGCTATTACAATAATCTTTTGGCCGTTTAAGGGCAATTAGAGAAAGCAGACGATAAGGCAACAAGACCTTTTGGAAATAAATCTCTTTACTTCTGGTTTCCACACTTCATCACGGTGGCTGTAAGGATTGAGTGAGTAAATTTTAGTTCATCCTTCGTTTGGATTTAGTAACCGCCAAAACTAGGAAAATATATCCTTTTCAATATAATATATGCCTTTTTATTATATTTATAACGGACGATAACTAAAATATACTCACTCAATCCTCACAGTCACCGAGGGAAATTATTTGCTGCTTTTGAATTCATGAGTATGGCCAATTGTATGCAGTCGTGATATTTTAAAAAATATAATAAAACGACTTTAAATCACTATTTGATTCAATTGAGTTGATAAAATATAAAAATTAATAATGAAATACCTGACTTAGGCGTGAAGAAGAAATAAAATAAAACATTACGTATTTACATATTTACAAATGTTCTGCGCCAGCCAAAGGAAACAACAACAATGAGTTAAATAATGTAAAGTGACGCTATCTGGCGGTCAACTTTTCACAGAGTTTGCTTAAGAAAATATAATTCAAAATAAAATACAAATTTTATATATAACAAAAATATTTATAATAGAATGAATTAGCTAGTTTTTCGCCTGTTATTCGTTCGAGAGAATGTATAGCCAATCTATATCGTTTCACCTAATTATTATGATTATCATATTGTATCACATAACAGCCTTAGTATTGATGGTATCTATTATAATTTTCGAGAAGGGGCATTATATATAACTTCGAAGGTTAAAAGTGGAATTAGAAAACACGACAGCAGAGATATTGCATCCACAATGACCTGTGTGAGTGTAACGTACAGATTACTCGCCGTTTGTGAAAGCATTTATCACAATAGTCTCACAGACAAACTTTCAGTTAGATATTGTGACATCTGACTCCCCTCTTCACAAGACGACGTGGGTCAAGGAAGTACTACTGGAGGACGGCGGGGTTAAAGAAGGGGTCAGCTGAGGAAGAGACAGGCGAGGTGAACAGACAGTCTGGTGACATCGACGGTGTGAGAAGAAGCGACAAGTTGTCTCCAGGAGTATCGCCGAGTGGATGATCCTGTAAAAAGGTATCAGAGAAATTTGCCCGACCTGGACGGCTGTTGGCGAGGAAGATCCTTCTGGTGGCTGACATTAGAGACATCCTTAATTCTACTAGCAGATACTGGTGATAAAGTAGGTCGAGCTGTATCTACATAGAACCTCTCCTGGTATTTAGAAGCCTTGTATGTAAACAATGACGTCTGTAAAGCTTCTTTACAATATGTTATATATGAACAGTAGGAGGGCCTGGCTCATCAAGGATAAATCCTACCAGCGGCATTGCACTAGTTTTATCTACCATAACGTCGTTCTTGGAATGTTTGCTCTGTGTTTGTAGAAAATTATGATAATAATAAAATATTTTTTGTTGAATATTTTAAATGATCGATATTAATTGTTGGCTTCCGTAGGCGTTTCTTACTGGGAAAAAGAAAGAGAGGATCCAATGAAATAATTTAGTAGTGTTTATTAGAACAAAATCATAATAGTGAACAACAAATATAACAGAGAGTACCGTCGTCTTCCGGGTATTCCTTCTACTGGGGAGCTCGGATTCTATATTCTGTGCGTTTATAATCTGTTTATCTGTGGCTCTCTGGTCGGGATGGCGCCTACATTCGGCCATTCCTGGATTTCAATCGTCCTCGATTGAACCTTGCGTTGCAGGAACGTCGTGGGTTGCGTCGGGGGGTATCTTCTACTTCTGGCTCCTCGTCCGGACTTTCTTCTGTAGCTGTAGTCGTTAATTCTATTTTGTTCTCCTACTGTCCTATCACACGGGTCCTTTCGAAAGATCTGGATCAGGTCTCTCAATTCAGGGTCGGAATGCTGAATCATCAAGATTTGTTCTTCCAGTGTGATTGTGAGGCACACTTCAAGGTTTTTCTCCACGATTTCCTCCATCGTGTCTCTAGGGTCGTCGACTGGAGCTCTACTCATTCCGTCTACGTGGGCCATCTTCTCCCCTGGTTTATGTCGAATTTCGAAATCGTATTCCTGAATCAGATTGTACCATCGCGCTATCTGAGGATTTGTAGTCTTCTTCGCGTTCATGTAGACCAGTGCTTGGCAATCTGTAACCACTGTAAACTTGATTCCTACGAGGAACTGACGTAGTCGATCCAAGGTCCACACTATCGCCATCAGCTCCAATTTGCTTGAGTGGTACATCTTCTCGGCCTCTGTTGTCTTCTTGCTCACACAGTAGACCAAGCGCCATTTGCAGTCTTCGTCCATCTGTAGCACCATTCCTGCTAATCCCTCAGCACTCGCATCGCAATGTACTTCTGTCTTGAGTTCAGGGTTGTAATGAGCTAGTACCGGATATTCGACCAGATCCTTTCGTAGTCCTCCAAATGACCTTCGCTGTTCTTCCTTCCATTCAAATTGTGAACCTTTCTTCGTAAGTCTGCTTAGCGGTTCTGCTTTCCTCGCGAAGTCCTTTACAAATCGTCTGAAGAAGTTCGTCAGTCCCAGAAAGCGTCGTATGTCGTGGACATTCTTGGGTTCTGGAAATTCTTCTATCGCTTTGATCTTTCTTGGGCCTGGCTTAAGTCCGCCTGTACTGATGACATACCCTAAGAACTCAACTTCCCTTTTTCCGAACTCACATTTGGAGGGTTTCAGTGTCAACTTCGCTGATCTTATTCTTTCGAGGACTTCCCTCAACCTTTCGATCATCTCCCGCCAATCCTTTGCCGGGATAATCACGTCGTCGAGATAGCAGAATGCCTTCTTGTTCAGCAGCGGACCTAGGACAGTGTGCATCAGTCTTTGGAATTCAGCTGGTGCGTTGGCGAGTCCAAAAATCATCCTTTCGAATTGACCTGTATCATCTGGGGTGATGAATGCTGTCTTTAATTTTGCCTTATCGGTCAGTGGTATCTGCAGATATCCATGCGCCAGATCCAGAGTGGTGAAGAATTTCGCATTCCTTAGGCCTTCCAGAAGGTCGTCTATCCTTGGTAATGGGAACTTGTCCTTAACTGTTTGAATGTTGAGTCTCCTATAATCTACCACCAGACGATGATCTCCAGTTTTCTTCCTCACAAGTAGGACGGGACTAGCGTAGGGTGATCTAGTTTCCGTGACTATTCCATTGTCCTTCCACTCTCTGACAATCTCCCTGATTGCTTCGCGTTCACTTGCAGTCGTCTTATACGGTCTCAGACAGACTGGCTTGCTTCCATCAACCTCCTTAATGTCCATCTTGGTGACATCGGTGCACCCTAATTCCTCCATGCCAAGAGCGAAACAGTCTCTATACTCGTTTACTACATCTAGGATTTCTTGTCTCTCTTTCGAAGTCAGAGAATGATTGACGTTGATGTCCTCAGGCAGTATGGGGCGCTTACGTTTCATTTGGTCTTGTCCTTCCCTCTTCTCTTCATTTTTAGTCTGAAACGAATCCTCTGCGACGTCCAGGTTAACAACAATATCATCAAGGTTCAGTAGTTCAACTCGCCCTACACATTGGTTCTTCCTTACTCTCAACTTGCCCTTGCCAGCTGAGATGATGGGTACGGTCGTCTTTCCGTCGACCACTTCCAATAGGGAATCGACACAGGCGTCATCTACTCCTGTGAACAATACATATCCGTCCTTTACCTCGTCTGTGATTGCACTTGTAAAGTTAATGGAGTCGCTCTCCAACTGAACAGTTTCGGTTGCTCTCAGTTCGATGCGACGCGACTTGATTTCTTCTTGCAGATTAGCAAACGGAAATTCGGATGAATAGCCAATATGCAAGTTTTTACCAATTCTGGCGAAGGATACGTAGGGCAGATCTGTCCATGTTCTTCCAATTAATAGGTCATAGGGTTGGGCATCATCGTTGACAATGAATACAGTGATTTCCCTTCCGACGATGCCATCAATCTCCAGGTCGACTGTCGTCTTCCCAACGGTCCTGGCAGCTGGTGCAGTCTGGTTACCGATGCCGTACAGACTAGTCGAGTCTGGTTCGATGTCGACGCTGATCCTCCTTGCGACCGATTCTCTCATTAGACAACTGCTGCTCCCGGTGTCTATCATTGCCTTCACGGTTTCCTTGTTGTCGATCTTGACATCCTTCAAATATACATCTGGCGGGACAGTCTCCAGTCCTTCGACTTCCAGGTTGGCTACTTTTAGTCCTTCTTTGGGTCTTGTGCAATTCCTTTCCTTGTGTCCCGTTTGACCGCATCCTCGGCATGTCAACGTAGTCCTGGGTGCTGGGCAGTCTCTGGCAATGTGTCCAAACTGATTGCAGTTGAAGCATTTCGGTTCTCCCTTGTCGTTTCTGATTGCACGGTTGACCATTCTCCTCAAGGTGTTAGGGTACGTTTCACTGATTTCGTTCCTTGTAGCGTCTTGACCCGAAACATTCGTTCCTTGTTTAGTCTCTTTAACTTCGCTTTGGTTGGGGAATCTCGCAGATTTCTGCTGAAACGACGGTGGTATGAGGTGTTTCGCATTCCAATGCGGAGGTCCCATCTCGGTGCGAACATTTTCGTACTCGTCCAGTTTATCCGCCAACTCATCTGGGTTGTTTAACTTGGTCCAATCGTCAATGAGATGATTACGCAGCACATTTGGAACTTTTTTCTTTAGTTGGTTAGTGACGGACAAATCCTTTAGGGCGTCGAAATTTTCCACGTTCATTCCTTCGATCCATTCGTTGAAATATCCTCGCAATTCGAAAGCGAAGTCTCTCCAGGAACCCTTTTGAGATCTCTCGTGCTTCTCGAATTTTTGTCTGAATTGTTCGGGGCTCAACTTGTACCGTTTTAGGAGCAACCTTTTCACGAACCTATAATCGCCGCTTTGTTCTTCTGTTTCCCGAGCGATTAATTGAGTCATTTCGTAAGGTAGCAATCCTAGGAGGCTGAACGCCCATTGGTCTTCATCCAATCCTAGTCGCTTTGCCTGTCTTTCGAAAAGAATTAGGTAAAAACTCAAATCATTGTCCTTCGACTCGTACTTGGGCATCAGTTTACGTATCTCGTAATGTGCGTCATTGCTGGTACTTCGAGACGTATCGTTGTTTCCGCGTGTAGTCTGGATGCGCAGCTTCTCAAGCTCGAATTCCATTACCATTTGTTCTTTTCGTTCGATTCGTTCCCGATCCTCGATTCGTTTCCGATCCTCGATTCGTTCCCGTTCTATACGTTCTGCTTGCTCTGTTTGTGCTGTTTGTTCCATTCGCTCCCGTTCTGCTCGTTCTGTTTGTTCCCGTTCCTCGATCAGAGTCTCCAACAGTTGCTTTGCGAATTCTTCTTCGTAAGATTGACTATTCAGGATAAGGCGTTTTAAGTCGACGATCCTGCTCTCTGGCGGTACTACCTCGCCGAGTTCATACGCCAACTTGCTCAAATCGCATTTCCTTACTTTCGCTAAGTAAGTCATGTTTTTCAAAAGGAAAAATAAACAAGGCAAAGTTTTTTTTTTAAATAAACAAATAAACTGACTAAACCAGATACGTACTGTTTCAATTATTTCTTTCAACGAAATCAACTTTTCTTTGGTAATTTTGAGACAATACCTTTTTTTTTTTTCTTTTTACCGCGATACTTTGCGATAATACTTTTTATTTGTTTCTTCAATTTACTTTAAAAATATTTTCTTTAGAATACTTTACTTTACTTTAAAATACTTTCTTTAGAATACTGTACTTTACTTTAAAATACTTTCTTTAAAATACTTCACTTTACTTTAAAATACTTTCTTTAAAATACTTCACTTTACTTTAAAATACTTTCTTTAAAATACTTTCTTTAAAATACTTCACTTTAAAATACTTCACTTTACTTTAAAATACTTTCTTTAAAATACTTCACTTTACTTTAAAATGCTTTCTTTAAAATACTTTCTTTAAAATACTTCACTTTAAAATACTTCACTTTACTTTAAAATGCTTACTTTAAAATACTTCACTTTACTTTAAAATACTTTCTTTAAAATACTTCACTTTAAAATACTTCGCTTTACTTTAAAATGCTTACTTTAAAATACTTCACTTTACTTTAAAATGCTTACTTTAAAATACTTCACTTTACTTTAAAATACTTTCTTTAAAATACTTCACTTTAAAATACTTCGCTTTACTTTAAAATGCTTACTTTAAAATACTTTCTTATCGAGATGATTTTGCAATAATATTTTACCGAGGTGACTTGTAATAATACTTTTAGGAATAGGTAATTAAATTTCGTACATACCATGCAACTCCTCTTACGTTGATCGGTCACCGCGCCACGTCCTTCTCGTTTCCAAATTATTCCAGTGAATCTTCAATTTTCTTCAGGACTATCCCACTTCTGAATTTCTGTTGGCTTCCGTAGGCGTTTCTTACTGGGAAAAAGAAAGAGAGGATCCAATGAAATAATTTAGTAGTGTTTATTAGAACAAAATCATAATAGTGAACAACAAATATAACAGAGAGTACCGTCGTCTTCCGGGTATTCCTTCTACTGGGGAGCTCGGATTCTATATTCTGTGCGTTTATAATCTGTTTATCTGTGGCTCTCTGGTCGGGATGGCGCCTACATAATCTACTTATATATTTGCCTTATTCTGTCTGTTTGTCTGAAGCTCACGGATAGAATGCGCGCCCATTGGCTGCCAGCAAACACGTGACCTCCCTGCCCGCCCCCCTCTAGACAACCCTGTTATCAGCTGTGTGATACATACACCTGTCTATAGCGCCCATTCTAGACAACCCTGTTATCAGCAGTGTGTTACATCCACCGGTCTATACAGACCACCCTGTCTATAGCGGTCACCTTAGACAACCCTGTTATCAGCTGTGTGATACATACACCTGTCAATACAGACCACCCTGTCTATAGCGACCCCTCTAGACAACCCTGTTATCAGCTGTGTGATACATCCACCTGTCTATAGAGACCACCCTGTCTACAGCGGCCACTCTAGGCAACCCTATTATCAGCTGTGTGATACATCCACCTGTCTACACAGACCACCCTGTCTATAGCGGCCACTCTGGGCAACCCTGTTATCAGCTGTGTGATACATCCACCTGTCTACACAGACCACCCTGTCTATAGCGGCCACTCTGGGCAACCCTGTTATCAGCTGTGTGATACATCCACCTGTCTATACAGACCACCCCTGTCTATAGCGGCCACTCTGGGCAACCCTGTTATCAGCTGTGTGATACATCCACCTGTCTATACAGACCACCCTGTCTATAGCGGCCACTCTGGGCA
>CP092877.1:63791348-63811234 GCA_030710605.1 Cordylochernes scorpioides | reverse complement strand
AAGAAAAAGTAAAATACTAGAAAATGGAGTCCAAGGATCTTTCTCTAATAGCTGTTCTCACAAACGACTTACTCAAATTAATCTGAAAGAGTTTAAACTAAGACCTAAGAACTGAGAGGATATTTGTAGCTAGGAACCTTTTGTAAATATCTTGTATACATCTGTGTATGTGTTGGAAATATGCTTGATACAATTTAAATCTGTATCAAATATTTTGTTGATATTTTCCTCGCGAAAACGGGATTTTATTTCTAAGAATATGATGCGCAATACCCTTTTTGGGAAATGAAATCATATAAACAATCCTGTATACTATGATTTAGGTTTATGAGCCTCGTCAGTATATATGGAAAAAGGCACCTCCCATTTAAAAAGAAAATCTCCAAAGCGATGTAATATTTAAATAATATCTTTGATAGAAGGTACAAATTCCTATCAAAGGCTATGCAACAACATCCGAGTATGTAAATGAAGTTATTACATAATAGGGGTAAAATCAGAGCAGGGAAGACACCTGATGACTTGATGTAGGAAGAAGACGTTATTAAAGCCCGAAATACCTCCTCAATGTGCCAACTTAATTGCTCCCCTAATCCAACCGGAAGTGGAGAAGGTAATGGCTGCCAAATTGAATCGCTCTTCTTCACGCTTCGCTGATTTGCAGAAATGTCGAAACGTTTTGTCACTCTTCCGCGGGATTTGTCATGTAGGCATGTCTTTGTGACGTTGGGCTCTACGGTCAGTAGGTGTCAGACAGTTTGATAGCGTGTAGAACGGGTGTTGAAACGGTATATCGGGGTTTAGGCCGAAGGCCCACTATAAGCGCACACACAAGTCTTTATTAAGTCTTATTTAGTCTTGTACATGGATTTACCACGGAGTTCTGAAATTGAAAAGAATAAAAATAGGAAGCTAATCACATTTTATGGTAATAATTAAATTTAATATGATGCATTAGCGTGCCATCTCTCTCCTCTCTCTCTGTTATGTTCCAAGAAAGTCTATTTTCAGTATCGGTATAAAAATAAAACTGAAAAATTCAATATTACAGCGGTATGGTAGATTAAACTGGCGAAACCGCTGGGAGGGTTCACCACTGATGAGTCAGGCCCTCCTATTATTTTATCATTGCAGTAAGGCCAGTATAGAAAATTGATTTATTTTTAAAAGAATCATACGCGTCAAAAATAGCTCAAATTTGTCATAATAAATTTGAGATTAAGAAAAAGGCATTGCCTGATCATGCGCGAAACTAAACGTTTATTAATTTATCCATCTGATCCCAGTACAATTTAACTTTTGTACTATTTTTTCATATAACACAATTGAGACAGCCGTGGAGTTCGACGAATGGTACCAGCTCTTTCTCGTCGACATCTCCCGCGACCAGATAGCGGCAGTTATCCACCGCCTGCCAAACGCCTCAGAATGGGATGAATTACCCCGCGAGATTGCCAAAACCCTTGAAAACTTCTTCGCCAAACTTCTTTGGCTAATCTTTGAGGTTCTTAGTACCACGGCGGCCTTTCCCCCATCTTCGAGGCGCAGCAAAGTCATACTGCTGCCGAAAACACACGGTGGTCCGGGTCTACAGGCATTTCGCCCAAAAACCTACCAACGACCGACTTCAGGGTCCTCAGTAGCGTGCTCATGGCCCGTCTGCGACGTCCCCTGCCAGACCTCGTGCCTGAGTGTCAGACCCACGCCGTTCCAGGACGGTCATCTTCCTGGAACATTGCGCGAGTGTCCGACAAAGTCGCCTGGGCAGCGAGACATGACACGCCGCAGGTATTAATCTCTCTGAACCTGAAGTCGACGTTCGACAGCCTTAGCAGGAGATACCTGTTCGCCTTGTTGAAGAATCTGGGCTTACCTTTGCTGTCCCCTACGGAGAAGCAGACGCTGACATCCGTGTCGGAGACCTTCCCGCTTCTTAACGGGGTGAGGCAGGGCTGCCGTCTCAGCGCCGCTCTCTTCAGCATCGGAGTTGGGCCTCTACTACGTCGCCTCGTAAGGATCTTGGGCCACGGATGCGTGTTTGCCTATGTGGATGACATCGTACGTTTGAACTCGTGCCCCTGATCTTGGAAGAGTTCCGCGTAGCCTCCTGGGTAGGTGTCAACTTCCAAAAGAGCTGCGGGCTCAGGCGCGGTTCTTGGAAGCACCGGAGGGTATCTCCTGATCGTCCGAGTTACTGACCGTCCTGGGCTGCATGATCTCTACCAGGAACGCCCAGACCTGCCAACTGATAGGATTTCTGGAGGGAGCCAGTCGGTCTCCCTTGGTGGATCGTGCCCTCGCGGACAACAGCTTGGTCCTGCGATCCATATTGCACCACCTCCATGGCTACGTTCCACCATAGTGGCGACAAGAAACCAACGTCTCTAGAAACAGACGTGCTCCAGCAATGAGACTGCCCAGTACTGCCGTATCTCCTTTGAACTTTTCTCCCAACTGTCCTCTACCAGCCCCGGCTCTGAAGTTCCCCCCATACCAGGGACAAAGGTCGGACCTTTCCTGTTCCCTGTTTTCTTGTTGTGTAGTTATATGGCGCCAGGTTGTCTCGACTATCTCTGGGGACGCGTCCGCCTTTCTTCAACTTTATTAGTTCCAAGCAAGTTACAATATATAATAGGGGATATTTTGATTATATATTATATTTTTATATACACACAAAGTAAAGAACACTATATTTCAATAAATTAATCCTTTGTATTTAATTGAAGAGAAAATTAGACCATCCCAGAATGAGTTTCTTTTTAAAGTATATTCAATATCTCTAAGCTTTCGTGTGTTTAAAGAAGATTCTTCTACAGGAGAGCCTTATGTTAAAATTGAATTAAATAATAAACACGACTTTTAAAATTTGTTTGAAATTTGATTTCTCGAGGCGGCACACCCTGCGAGAGGCCCCACCATATCAAACACTATCCACACAATATGGGAAATTACAACGTCAAAGACAAAACGCTATTATATCGGGATGTTGTTGGTATACCCTTTCGCTGGGTGTTCCGTCACGAGAAATCAAATTTGAATGTTTTGTTTATTATTTTAATTCAATATACACTCTCATTGACAAAACTTAAAGGAAGTGGAAGGTCTTTGATGTCGCCGGTCGTCTATTTATTATTATTATTATTATTTTCTTTTTTTAAGGAAGGAGACAGAGACAATTCTGTTCACACTTGGTTATCTCGTGTGTCTTCAATAAAGGTCACTGTAATATCTTTCAGAGTTATTATCTGAATCCAGATATACATGCTAAAAGGTACAACTTCCTTAAGTTTTGTCCATGAGTGTAGATCTCCTGTAGAAGGACCTTCTAGTCCGAAAGCTTAGCATCATAACTAGGATATTAAATATTCTCTTTAAAAAACTCATCCCTGGATGTTTCATTTTAGAAATTAAAAACTATATTTAGTTTATGAAAAAGGCATCTCCTTATCGTGCAACTGAAAGTTGCTGATGGCTTGCGCTATCTATCGGAATAAATATCAACTATTCTCGTTGATTTTTAATTATTCCAGAATTGGCCAAATACCCATTCTTGATTGATCACATTCATATTTATTAGAAAGTAAGATGGAATTTATAAATTCAATTGCCATCTATCTTTAAAACTTATAATTAAATTTACTAGAAATGTTATAAAATAAATAAAGCTTCCAGGGTTAAGTTTCTTGTTCAACTTTTTATTTTCAAGCTTTCGGACTTGTCAGTTCTTCAACAGGAGTATCACAATAATAAATTGATGATAATTACTTATATATTATATATCATCAATTTATTATTGTGATAATTCTGTTGAAGGACTGACAAGTCCGAAAGCTTTAAAATAAAAGTTGTACAAGAAACTTAACCCTGGAAAAGCTTTATTTATTTTATAATTTTATAAATCAGGGAAGAACCTTTATTACTAGAAATGTGTTTCTTTTTCAATAATATCATCTAACTAGCGGTCTCGAGTCGGTGACAAAGTCATTACACAAGCTTTGGCAATTTCAATACGCTCACCTGAGAGAGACCATATTTTCCGGAGACGGTCAATAAATGGCTCTTAGTTTAAGCATCTACAGTCATGTACAAAACTTAAAGAAATGATACCTTTTAGAATGTATATCGGAATTCAGATAATAACTTTGTAAGATATTTGATACACAGTCACCTTTATTGAAGAAACAAGATATAACTAAGTATGAACAAATTACACAGGTCTACAAAAAAAATTTTTTTTTTGCCGGAGAAAACCTGATGTTGAGCCTAATGTAACTTTTCATGCTGAATTCAAAAATTAAATCAGAAGTTTTCCATCGCCCATAGTTCTAGCAGGATAACCTTTTTTTTTCTATAAATTGGTATATACAGTAATAATGCAGAAAATGTTACGTAAGCATTTTTAAAGCAAACATCATTACATATCCTCAATATGTAATTAATCAAGCTGAAATTTCAACAGGACATAGAGTTAAGTCAGGAAGAGCTTTTTTGTCGCATTTTTTTTAACAAAGAAAAATCAAAATTAATCATGTACTGGGCAAAAAAAAAATTTTTTTTTTTTAGTCAGAAAATGATAGCAATTTTTCTATATCATGTTTGATTGACATGATTTTCTTTATTTAATAAATATCTGTAAGATGAACACCAATCTTCATAATCAATATCTCCTGGTATCGTAACTCTGAGAGCTGATATAGCGTTCCAAGGGAATTCAGGATTTCGGGAATTTCTTAATAGCTCTTGTTGATCATTTCAAAATGTATTCCTTTTTCTTTGTATTAGTTTTGAATTTCGAATTTTTGGATGAAAATATTGTTTTTATATGTAACAAAATAGACGCTCTATATTTTCTTTCAATGAACATTTCGAATCATTTACTTGTTTTTATCAAAAAGATTTGTTAAATATAAATATATATGGCGGCAAGTCACAGAATAAGGCCAACAATGGGGCTCTGAAATGACATTATTAGCCCTAGAGTCGCTGTCGTTATATATTGTTTTTTTTCTCACCTCCTACCTCCCATAGTCTCACCGGCCACCCACCATGACCACCTCCCCCGATCCCATCCACCACCCCCTGAACTCCCCCGACCCCATCCACCACCCCTTGAACTCCCCCGATCCCATCCACCACCCCCTGAACTCCCCCGACCCCATCCACCACCCCCTGAACTCCCCCGATCCCATCCACCACCCCCTGAACTCCACCCATCCCCAGCCAATACTTCCCAGCGCCATGGAGGTCCCACCAACCACCAGCAGGCAGGGGGGCAGAAACATCGCCCCCCACATCACCATCTGCACCCAGCTCCGGGTCAAACGATTCAGTGCAGAGGAAGCCCCCAAGAAGATCAGAACCAAATCTTGGGAGATGATGCCCGAGGACAGCCTCTTCGTAGCGGGGGAGGAAAAAAAGCCCTCCCCCTCTCCCCCCGCTCCGACCCCCAAGAAGAGGCTGCGACATTTCTTCGTGTGCGGAAGGAGAAGGAGATACAGCCCAAGCAGCACCATTGGGCTTCTCCGGGCGGCGGCCCAGATGCTCCATCAAGTCGAGCTGGAGCAAGCTCGCGAGGAGGCGGCCGGAGAAATGGCCGTCCGGCGTGAATGGCGGCGCAGGAGGGAGGCGATGTCCTCCTCCGAGATAGAGCTCCGCCAACTCGAGGAGTGACATGGTGGTTGAGGTGAGTTTCTACTACTGGGGTTGAGCAGGCTAGAGAGACTAATGCTGAGTGTGTGTTGTGTAGGAGGCTCCTGTGAAACGCCACCACCCACACAGGAGCTCCTGTCACGTGGGGGCCAGACCATCCGCCCCACCGTGCTGCCCCCCGTGGCAGATAGACCCTCAGCTACCTCCTCCTTCCTGGCGCCCCACCGGCCGCCCCTCGCCCGCTCCAGCTCCCCGCCGCCCCCTTCCGCACATCCTCGGGCATCATCGGCTTCCTCTGCCTGACCCCGGGGCTGCAGATGGTGCCTGCGGCCTCCATGGTGCTCCTATCTCCACCCCATCCCTCGCCCCGTCCCTCCACCTCCCATCCCCCCTCCACCCCGGTCCCTCTCCCCATACCTCCCATCCCCTCTCCACCCCGGTCCCCCACCCTCCACCTCCCATCCCCACTCCACCCCAGTCCCCCACCCTCCACCTCCCATCCCCACTCCACCCCGGTCCCCCACCCTCCACCTCCCATCCCCACTCCACCCCAGTCCCCCACCCTCCACCTCCCATCCCCTCTCCACCCCGGTCCCCCACCCTCCACCTCCCATCCCCACTCCACCCCGGTCCCCCACCCTCCACCTCCCATCCCCACTCCACCCCAGTCCCCCACCCTCCACCTCCCATCCCCACTCCACCCCAGTCCCCCACCCTCCACCTCCCATCCCCACTCCACCCCGGTCCCCCACCCTCCACCTCCCATCCCCACTCCACCCCGGTCCCCCACCCTCCACCTCCCATCCCCTCTCCACCCCGGTCCCCCACCCTCCACCTCCCATCCCCCACTCCACCCCGGTCCCCCACCCTCCACCTCCCATCCCCACTCCACCCCGGTCCCCCACCCTCCACCTCCCATCCCCTCTCCACCCCGGTCCCCCACCCTCCACCTCCCATCCCCCACTCCACCCCGGTCCCCCACCCTCCACCTCCCATCCCCTCTCCACCCCAGTCCCCCACCCTCCACCTCCCATCCCCTCTCCACCCCGATCCCCTGCCCACTACCTTCTGTCCCCTCCTCATCCTGGCACCCCTATCCTCCCTCGACAGCGACGGGTCCCCCCTTCCCCTACCCCCTCCCCCTGGCCCAATAAAAAAAAGACAAAAAAAAGAATATAAAATTTTAATTATTATATATACATTAGAGCCTCCCTGTAATGGACACATAATTGCAGAGCTAAACTGTCCTTTAAGGAGAGCTGTCCTCTTACCAGAGAGTTGCTAAATAGTAAAAATGGTAATTTTGCAAATGAAAACTATCCTTTGTAGAGAGCTGTTTTCTAGCGCGAGTGCCCTTTCATGGAGCTTCTATTGTATATTATGTATTTGAAAAACAAAAAGGCTTTTTATAATAATGGATGCAAGTAAAACAGAACTCTAAATCAGATCTGATCCTTCTCAACTTGTGGCTGTAACACTCAGTTTGTACTTTATTTAACACATTCTTAATATACTAGCCGAGTGACCCGGGCAACGCCCCGGGTTTACTCGAAGGGCCCGCAGGTGAGAAACTATAGGCATTGGTTCCTATGCCTAAAAAATTATTTAAAATGAAAAAAGAAGAAAAATACTAACAAATCAGAAAATAAAAGTGCAAACAACACATCTACACTACTTCAAGAACATGAGAGCACATGCACTGTGTCACCATACGTGTACCATTCGTAAAGACCCTGTTTAGGATTAAAATATCTCCGAAGCATAACAATACAATCAACTCATGTTTGGTAAGCAATTTCAGGGAAGAAACTATAGGCATTAGTTGAAGAGTTTAAATAAATATATTTCGAGTGAAAAAATGACACAAATCAGCAAATAAAATTGCAAAAAATGCTACTATATCGCAGATAAGACAACATATAAAAGGAATGAAAATATTTAAAGGACCTCATTAAAACTACCTTTCTAGTTTTATATATACAATATAACCTCGATAATTCGACCATGTTTTGTTGTCCTGACCTACAGCCTATCATATAACAAACTGTAATTCAACACTATCGATAATTCGACCATTATAAATTTCAACAATTGTTTGTTGCTCAAATATAACCTCACTGCTAAAAAGGTATTACAGAGAAAACGGCTGACATTGTAAATGTACAAAATGTATGTATAGAGCAGGGGAATAATAAATAAAGACCAAAATCAAATTAATTGATAATAAATAGATTATTGCCAAAAAAAAAAATACAAAAAATATTTTTTTCTCCTTTCTTATCTTCACTCAATCATATTAGAGTGTCAAGCTTGTAAAGCTTAAAATTAACAACCATCATGATTGGGTGAAGTAGAATGCGTCTGCCTTTGTCATCAAGACTGGGAGCACTACTCAGTGGCAGGCCACTGACTTAGCTCCAAAAGAATGTATCCCTGGATTAGGAGCCCTTACAAGGTACTATCAGCCGGGCCAGCTGAGCCCAGGTTTTTTTAGTGAGCTTGTTACTGTTCCCATCCTCCTTTTTCATCCTGGCTTGGGACCGGCAAAGGCGGAGTTTTTTTCTTTCAGGTGAGAAACTTTAGGCATTGGTGAAAAGTGTAAATATATATTTTGGAAATGAAAAAAAAGGATAAAATAAATCAGAATATAAATTTACAAACTATATTTCAGAGGAGACGATTTATAATAGGAATTCATTTAAATGACCTCATTAAAAACTACATTTTATATATATTTGGGTTAAACTTTACATGTATGCTATCCAAAGTGCGCACACTTGAAAAAGTCACATAAAGTCGTCTGTGCGTAAACACAGGCTCTTGTAGCAAAGGTTTGGCCTTGAGCCCTCTTTATAGTCATATATGTCAGACATTATACAGTGTGTTCAACTTTGGGTACTGTAAGTATATGTGCTTCAAGGACATGAGAGCACATGCGCTAAAACACCATACCTGTTCCATTGCAAAGATCCTATAGGCATTGGTGAAAGTGTAAATAAATATTTTGGAAATGAAAAAAAATTGCAGATATGACAAAATATTAAAGGAATAAATTCATTTAAAAGACCTCATTAAAAACAACAATTCTATAATTTTATATATACAATATAATCAAATTAATTCAACACACGATAATTCGACCATTTTTGATGTCTCGACCTACGGCCTATCATATGACAAACTAATTCGACACTTTCGATAATTCAACTATTTTGGAAATTCAAATTTCAACAGTTGATATTTGTCTAAAACCCCTATTATTAACAACATATTAGACTGCAGAGTGCAAAAATGTAGAAAATTGTATGTATATAATTGTATGCATATATTTGTATGTATATAATTGTATGCAAATAATTGTATGTATAGATCAATGAGTAAAATAATTTTTTTTTGCTTATCGCTAGTTCACGTGGTACAGGCCTTGATAATCATGGTGGGTAGAGTAGGCGACTGCTTTTACTGTAAGTACACAACATGTCTAAACATGTGAAAAGCAGTTCGACTTTGCATTTACAAATGTGCCAGAGCCCCGTTTGATTACTTGCGCTTGCTGGTGGGGTTGGACTTTTCGCAAGAATCGGAAGCCATTGGAGCATTTTTTTTATTTTTTCAGAAAAAAGTGCCCAATGCGGGAATCGAACCCGGGTCGTAGCGGTCGAAAACCAACGGCTTAAACCATCCTTCCACCAACCCCCAGTAAAATAAGTAAATAAAAAGAAGACCAAAAATAAGTGATAATAGTTTATTGAATAACAAATAAAATAAAAAATCTTTTCAGGTGAAAAATTATAGACATTGGTGAAAAAGTAAACTGGAGAAATAGCAATCGTGGTTTTGTTCCCGCGGCGAGTCATATTAGCACGCCTAGCGGTTAGGGGAGTGAGTCTCCCACGGCCTTTCGAGGCACGACAGAAGACGCTGAAAAAAAAAAGGTAAAATAAGAACCAAGCAGAGGAAAACTATAAAACTGAAAGCCAGGACAGGCATAAAAAGAAAATTCCAAGCATGTGAGGAAACAATTGAAGAAAAAAAAAGGATTCCAAAAAAATACTGCAAAAAAGAAACCAGACACAAAAAGCAACAATTGAGTACACAAATACAGCATCAGCCTATTTATGAGAAGAAAAAAAAAACGACAGACACAAAAATGGAGCTAAATTCAAATGAAAAACTATAACAGATCAAGTAATCAAATCAGGCATTATGAAAGATACTGCAAAAAAGAAAATAAGACACAAAAATGGAGCTAAATATGTAAAAAACATGTATACAAAAAAGCAAAGCCCAATTCCAAACCCAAATATTTTTTTTATGAGAAGAACATCAACATAATGCATGATTACGGCAGTCCATAGCTTCCCTGACAAAAATTCACCAAAAAAGTTAAATATTCCAAAATATTTCTGTGTATATATTGCTAAATGTGTAAATAACATGTATATAAAAAAGCAAAGCTTAATTTTAAATTTCATTATCCTTGTCACAGGAAAGCATCAAAATACTGCATAAGTACGGCACTTTTGCAGCCCCCCTGACAAAAATTCACTAAAAGAGTTAAGTATTCAAAAAAATATTTTGGTATATATATTGCTAAATGTGCAACAAACATGTATATAAAAAAGCAAAGCTTAATTCTAAGTTTTAATATTTTTTTTATAAGAAAAGCTACAAAAGCAAATAGGGAGAAGTGGAGCCATTTAGCCATTTTCAAAATTTGATTATGAAAGAGTAAATAAATGAGGAAATAAGGACATATATAAAGAGAAAGTATTGCTAAATGTGTAACAAACATGTATATAAAAGAGCAATGCTTAATTCTAAGTTTTAATATTTTTTTAAATAAAAGCTACAAAAGCAAATAGGGAGAAGTGGGGCCATTTAGCCATTTTCAAAATTTGATTGTGAAAGAGTAAATAAATGAATAAATAAGGACAAATATAAAGAGAAAGTATTGCTAAATGTGTAACAAACATGTCTATAAAAAAGCAATGCCTAATTCTAAGTTTTAATTTTTTTTTATAAGAAAAGCTACAAAAGCAAATAGGGAGAAGTGGTGCCATTTAGCCATTTTAAAATTTGATTGTGAAAGAGTAAAAAAATGAGTAAATAAGAGCAAATATAAAGAAAAAGTATTGCTAAATGTGTAATAAACATGTATATAAAAAAGCAAAGCTTAATTCTGTTTTAATATTTTTTTTTATAAGAAAAGCTGCAAAAGCAAATAGGGAGAAGTGGGGCCATTTAGCCAATTTCAAAATTTGATTGTTTTTTTTTTTTGCTTATCCCTAGTACACGTGGTACAGGCCATGATAATCATGGTGGGTAGTTAGCGACTGCTTTTTTACTGTAAGCGCACCACATGTCTACACATGTGAAAGCAGTTCGACTTTGCACTTACAAATGTGCCAGAGCCCCGTTTGGTTACTTGCACTCGGTGGTGGGGTTGGACTTTTGCAAGAATCGGGGGGCCATTGGAGCATTTTTTTTTAACAGAAAAAAGTGTCCAATGCGGGGATCGAACCCGGGTCGTAGTGGTCGTAAACCAAACGGTTTAACCAGCCTTCCACCGACCCCCCAAATTTGATTGTGAAAGAGTAAAAAAAAAGAATAAATAAGAACAAATATAAAGAAGAAATAATTAAGCAAAAGAAAGACATAAATAAATATTTCAATCTACAATTCGAAAAATAATATAACCTCAGCCTATTTATGAGGAAAAAAAAAACGTTGCCAAAGACATTAGGAAAGATAATGCAAATAAGAAACATACACAAAAATTGAGCTCTATTTAAATGAAAAACTATAACAAAGTACTTACAAATTATAATCATAATCAAATGAATCAGAAATTAGTAAAAATTAGTAAATAAGAATTAGTAAAAGGTAAACAAAAGAACGCATTTCAAAACAAAGGAATTGATGATGATAAATGCAAAAAATCTACGATTGTAAAATATATTAAATTAAAAAATAAAAATAACTGTTAACATTAGGAAAATAAAAACAGGCCTATCATACGAAGAAAAAAATAACGAAAATTTTGGTATATAGATCGTTATGTGTAGTTCAGAATCTTCGGAGGATATAGCTCAGGACTTTACAATGGAAAACTCTGTTACGGTATTATCTATATAGATATTATATATACAAACCTTACTGCAATGATATAAGTTAATGAATGATCCAAATAGCTAATCCCTTTCATTCAATAACTTATATCATTGCAGTAAGTGTCTTTAGAGATAAAATATTTCATGATATTATTAAAAAAGAAAAACACATATTACTAGTAAATTTAATTATAAATTTTAAAGATAGAATTTTTAGAAAACTTCCATTTTTCACACACCATAAAGCGGGCAAAAGAAAATTCTAGAAAGATAAAATTTGTAATAATCCAGATTTACACCTAATACTTCTATTAATCTTTTTTGTTCTTTTGGGAATGAAAAGGATTGGATGTATATGGAAAATTGAACATATAAAAATGTTCAATTATTTTATTTTTTTTTAAAGCGTAAGGAAACAAATTGTTTAAAAATGTTTGGTAACCGTCAAATCGAAATGCGTGTAATATTTCTTAACGGCTTGGTGATACAGCGCCATCTGTCGAACACATTTTAAATTATTTTTAAATTGGTGCTTTTTTTTTTTTTGCGATTTAAAAAAAAAATTGTTTCGTAGTAAATAATGACTCGATAAATATATTATGAATAATTATATGAATTATAAATAGCACTATATTTTAAAAAATGGTGTAAAATTCTATTAATTTATTTTTTAACAGACGATAAACAAATCAGAATAATATATATTTTTAAATTATTTTAAAAATGTTTTTATTACAGAACACACTCTATATCCTATCTGGATATTTGCGTGTAAATGTTTATATTATTTATGTACATAGTTTTTAAATATATATACAAAATATTTATAGTTTTACAGAGAGAGTGAAAGTTATTTAAATTTACATTTTAGAGCAATAATTAAACAAGAAATAAAGTTTATTTACACACATATTATAAAAAATGTTTAATATATTGTTAGAATTAACCACTGAATTAATGGTATAAATATATATTATTGAAAAAAACTATATTAATTAAAACTAGAATTTTCAATTCATTATTGTAATTTAGGTCCACGGTATATGGTAATAAAAAAACGTTTGGTATTTTTTATTAATTTTCATTAGAGAGTGCATAATGATGGTAGATATGGAATGTTGTGTGACAATGAAGAAACAATTTTAGCAATAAATTAATCAGTTTTAATTGAAAGGAAATAGTTGAAAATATATAAATATGGACATGAGGAACAAACCTCAATACATCTTTTACTAGATTGTCCTGTTTTTCAAGACTACAGAATCGAAAATAATTTAATAGTAACAAATCCAAGTATTTTTTATTTCCAGTAAATAAATGTATATTAAATTCAATACCTTTTGTAGATATATTTTGAATTATATAGCAACAAATATATTTTAAGAAACTGATAATTTATATTATGCATACATATGTATATATTATGTATACATATTGCCAGACACTTTTTTATTTTGTACACAGTTCTTTTTTCTCGCTTTTTTTCTCTCTTTCCCATTGTTAACATCATATGACTATTCTATTCACGGCCTAAAATTATTGTATATATATGTATAGACAAATGTAAAGACATACATGTATGACAGTGCAAGTGTCCCTAGGGGGACATAGCGCTTTAAATTGAAATAATAATTATATATAATTTTATACGTATACGAGTATACCCCCTAGTATACCCCCTAAAATTCCATAATATCAGTTGAAACTACTCATGATCGATAGACGATTTTAATTTAATAAATTAAATAATGTCTCTCCAGGGTTAATTTATCACTGGTTTATACGTGCTTTGCCAGGCCATGATAATCATGTTGGGTAGAAGATTGCTACTGCTTGTACTGTGATACACCACTTGTAGGTATAGTACCAGGTAATGATATTCATAGTGGGTAGAGATTTGTGGCTACTTGTATTCTCTCTCTCTCTTGATGAGCTAACCCCTCCCAATATTTTCCATCGCAGTGAGGACAGCAGAAAAGTTAATTTATGTGTGAAAAGAAACATTCTCGTCTTAATCTTTTCATTTGCTCTATAGCAGTTTCTTGCACGCTTCCATTCGCCGGAGTAACTGAGACACAAAGCGGCAGATTCTGTTAGCCATGCCTAGTTCGTGAAGATGACGAACCACAGTGGTTTGTGATGCCACCAGCTATTCTGATTGTCTCCAAATTCTGGTTTTCGAATTTGTCTTCACAACTTGGTACAGGGCGTCATTATCTATGGTTCGTGGTTTCCTTAGTCCTTGGGCTTTTGTCAAGATTCTTGTCACCTAAGCGAAACATTTTGAACCGTCAAGTTGTGATGCTGTTTCAATGACCCTTTCCTCTTTGTATTTGTAATATACTTTATAATAATATTATAATATACTTTGTTTAATTAATTTATTTTTGAATGTTTGGATTTGGCAGCACTGTAATCATTGTTGTTGTTGTTATGAATATATTAAAAAGGGTATATATAGCATTAGAAAGATATATAATTAAAATTTGTTTCTTAATTTGGTAAAGCATATTTATATATTTAATCGAAGGAACATCACAGTATAAAAAGTGTTTCTTGTTGCTTCAGTAACACTAACAAAGTCTTTATTATGGACAATCGTCCCATACAGGAGATTCTCCCAGATACAGAGTAAACATAGCAGTTATCTATAGAAATTGGAGATTAACATCACTTTCTTCAAGTTGGATCTCTCTTCTGTGTTACGTCTTTTGACTGTGCTGTTCTCCAGAATTTGTGAAATGCCAATGTATTGGTCCTGCTTTTCACTACTTAAGTAAATAAAACATATGACGAATTGTTTTCATAAGCAATATTCTAGCTAATAATTACTCAGTTGTTTCATTAGCACTAGGGCCCACAATTGAAACTCGTAAATTGAAAGTAATATGCCAATTTTAACAATCCATTTTAAAGTTGAATTAAAGATAATAAAAGTAAAACAATAACGATGACAAAATACGATAAAAAAAACTTCGCCTGCTTTAGAATGAAGTATCCCGTGCTAGGATAACAGTTTAAAAAATCCAGTAAGGCGGATTGTAAAAGCGTTAGCTTTATATATTGATAACTTTCTGATCATCTTCTATATTACTTCTTTAATGTTTTGAGAGTTGTTACCTCACAACATAAACTTTAGTGTCAAAATTATAGAGAAACTTATATTCCAACACAAGATAATCCAAAAGTTGGTACAGGTTATAATCAAACCTAAGAAAGCCACAAAACAACAGCTTTGCGACCTCAATGATCCCAGTTTAAAAAAATCCAATAAGGCGGATTCTAAAAGTGTTAGCTTTAAATATTGATAAATTTCTGTTCACCTTCTATATTACTTCTTTAATGTTTTGAGTTGTTACCTCACAACATAAATTCCGTGTCAAATTTTAGAAACTTCCAACACAAGATAAAGTTGGTACAGGTTAGAATCAAACCTAAGAAAGTCACAAAACAACAGCTTTGCGACCTCAACGATCCCAGTTTAATAAATCAAGTAAGGCGGATTCTAAAAGCGTTAGTGTTAGGAACCAATTCTTTCCTAGTCTACAATCGAGCAGAGTAATCACCAACACCTCTAAGAAAATCAACACTTTTAATTTCCTTTCATGACTAACTAATTTACATCATTAAAAACCAAATATATACATGTAAAGTCGTCCGGTCATCTGGTCAAAATATAAAAAAATTAATCCATGAAAAACAACTTATAAAAATCCTAACAATTTCCCCCATTTTAAAGTTGTTTTCATACCCTCATCGGAGGCCTAGAGTGGTCAAGATCCTGGTCAGTTTAATTCTTCCAATTCCCCTAGTTAGAAAATCTGCAATACTCCCTCCGCCGAGCCGCAATTCTTGAAGATCTTCTTGGGATTATAGTTTCATTCTGGCCTTCCTCTTCGTCTTCTCTCCTCAGTTCTTCGTCTTCACAGGCCTGCTCTTCATCCTCTTTTCGTTCTAAGTTATTCAGATTTTTTCTCTACCGATATTGTTTCTTCATCAGTCCCTGAATATCCTCTTGGGATCGCAGCTTCACTTCGACCTTCCTCGTCTTCCTTCTTAAGTTCGTCTTTCTGATTCCTTTCCACCAATTTCGTATCTTCCCCATTTACAGATTCATAGTTTTCTTCAAAATTATTATTTAAAACCTGGAAAAAAATCAGTTTCATGTGAAATTTGTTTATCGATTTTCTTAGTTGGGAAAACGTCTTCTCTAAATCTGACATTTCTGGTTATTTTTTTCTGAAGTCCCAAACCTTGTATCCTTTGACTCGTTCCGGATAACCAATTAGAACACATTCTCTGCTTCTTGAGTCAAATTTGGATCGACGCTGGTCGTTGTATGTCCAGGTCTGACAACCGAAAACTCTGAGATGTTCAATATTCACTGGCCGTTCGGTCCACATTTCTTCGGGTATTTTGTTACTTATCGCCTTGCTAGAACATTTGTTTCTCAAGTAACATGCTGTATTAGCCGCATCTGCCCAAAATGATTTAGGAATCCCAGATTCAAGCAAAATGCATCTTGCTGTGTTTAGCAATGTCTGATTCATTCTTTCTGCAGTTCCATTTTGCTGAGGTGTTCTTGGAACTGTAAGCTGCCGCTTGATGCCACTTTCATTAAGGAATTTATTAAATTCGTGGTTAACATATTCCGTCCCATTATCACTTCTTAGTACTTTGATTTTTCTGCTGTGGTAATTCTCAACACTGTTCTTATATTCCTTAAATTTGTCAAGTACCTCCGATTTAGACCTCATAAAATATACTGTAGTGTAATGGGTGAAGTCGTCTATAAACGTCACAAAATAATTGTTCCCTCCCTTCGACATTGGGCTAATGGGACCTACTACATCCTACCGCCTTTCGACAGGTTTGGAAGGAAATGGGAGTCTTCGCATTTTACCTTCAAGGCACACCTCGCACTCAGCTGTGTCACTCACATTTTGGAGATCCCTCTTGTAAATGTGTCCTAGCCTTCTGTGCCAGATATCTGCACTAGGTGACTTCACTTTAGCCATCTTCAGTTCTTCCACTGTATAGATTCTTCCTCTTCTATTAGATTTCAAAATTAACCCGCCATCACTTCCAAAAACAGAGGCCTTGCCATTCTGGAATAAAACTTTGTTTCCTCTTTCCTCAATCCTTCCAACAGACAAAATATTTCCGTCCAACTCAGGAACGTATAATACGTTTTCCAAGAACAAGGTTTCACCTCCATATTCGTGACCGAGTTTGATGGTTACATCACTCATCTCTGATACCTTTATTTTCTCATTGTTTGCCATTTCAACTGAAGTTGAAATACTTTTTGTATTCGTCATTTTCAGTCTGTTCGACGTCATGTGTTCAGTAGCTCCACTGTCCAGAAACCAGATATTCTGCGAGTTGTTTTTCAAGTTATTTGCAAATAGGACTTTATGAGTAAGGTCTAACGTACTTTGTTTCAGAATACCTTCGTTAATTCTCCTTGATGAGTTGGCAAATCTGCAATTCCTAGCAATGTGTCCTAATTTGCCACAACTGAAACATCTTATCTGCCTGGAGTAATTATAGTTTTCCTTTTTCCCTTCCGTTCACGTATTATAATAATTCCTTGGTTGATCATATTCAAATTTATTTCGCTCTTGACATGGTGATTTGCATGTATCCTCTTTTCTTCTTACCGCAAAAGCGCTATTAGGATCTTCTTGAGGAATTTGACGCTGTTTCTGTCGTTTTTATTCTAAAAGTAACTTGGATTTAACCACACTAGTTGATAGCTTCTCTTCCTGCTGTTCTAAACTGAGAATTAGTGGTTCGTAACTTTTTGGTAATCCCAATAGCATAATTAACGCTAATTCGCCATCCCCAAACCCATGGTGACACTTTGCCAATTTTCTATGACATTCCATTATTCTCGCGAAATATTCTTTCATATCTTCGTCATTTCTTTTGACAATGTTGAAAAACTCTCTCAGTAGTTGTAATACATGCAGCAAGCCATACTTTGTGTGGATGTCCTCCAGTATCTGCCAAGCATCAATCGCTCGCTTGCAATCACCGATGTCATCTAGGAATGAATCCTCAACCGCTAATAATATGACAGATAATGCCAAGTTATCTTTCCGCTTCTGTTTTTCTGTAGTTTCCCTAGGAAAGCCAGGCTCAATCGCATCCCATATATCCTTCTGAATCAAGATTGATTTAGTTCTTATAGCCCAGGAATAATAATTATTACCATCTAGTTTAGGTATTCTCAACTCGTCAGCCATTGATATTTCTAGTTATGCAAATTCACAAAAAATTATAACTTAAATATTTTCTTCTTCTTCTTCGTTGCACAAATTTCAGCCTTTAAATCGCTCAGATTTCTAATAATCAAATTCCATTCTCTATCTTAGTTAGCCTAACAAACTTTTCTTCTTGGCTTTCCCTTCAGCTTTTTATTCTTTAGCTTCAACTTTTATTCTTTATCTTTAACTTCTTTCTACGGCGCAGTGGAAGCGTGCTGCTGGGCCCATAACCTGTTAGGAACCAATTCTTTCCTAGTCTACAATCGAGCAGAGTAATCACCAACACCTCTAAGAAAATCAACACTTTTAATTTCCTTTCATGACTAACTAATTTACATCATCAAAAACCAAATATATACATGTAAAGTCGTCCGGTCATCTGGTCAAAATATAAATAAATTAATCCATGAAAAAACAACTTATAAAAATCCTAACAGTTAGCTTTAAATATTAAAAATTTTCTGTTCACCTTCGATATTACTTCTTTAATGTTTTGAGTTGTTACCTCACAATATAAACTTCCATGTTAAAATTATAGTGAAATTTCTAGCACAAAATAAAATCCAAAAGTTAGTAGATGACACAATCAAACATAAGAAAGCCACAAAACAACAGCTTTGCGACCTCAATAATCCCAGTTTAAAAAATCAAGTAAGGCGGATTCTAAAAGCGTTAGCTTTAAATATTGATAACCTTCTGATCACATCTTCTATATTACTTCTTTAATGTTTTGAGTTGTTACCTCACAACATAAACTTCCGTCTCAAAATTATAGAGAAATTTCTAGCACAAAATAATCCAAAAGTTGGTACAGGCTATAAAACCACAAAACAACAGCTTTGCGACCTCAACGAGATCTCATGTAAGTTCTAATAGATACCAATTTCCATTAAAGGGAATGGCCACCATTTGTTCCAAGATAATTAAAGACAGGTTGTCATTAGTGAAGGAAGATTTTCTCTCCCCGATAGTTAAGAACTTCTTTGGAGCAATTTTTATCATTGGTTCCTTTTTACATTTTCCCATTCAAAACTGGATCGAAATTTTGATCGATTTTTGTGGGGGCGACACCTTTTAGAAATCCATATAAGTCACCATGTTTTCATAAAGTTATATATTTATATTATTGATATGCAAATATATATACATTTCTATAGTCAATAAAACCATAAATCTCGAATTTTCTCTTTAAAATCAAATATAAAAACGTTTCTATTGTCCTTACTGCCATGAAAGATATTGGGAGGTCTTGGCTCATTAGTGGTGAACCCTCCCAGCGGTTTTGCCAATCTAATACACTATATCGCTTCTTAAAGCTATAATAATGTATTGGACGATTTTTCTTGTATATGCAACGTTGAAGAAAGGAATCTTAGTTATGGCATTTTAACAAACTATGGATATAAGTTTTTTTCGGAGAGTAAAATTACACATATAATAAATGCATATTTATAATTATATGTAATTATACTGTCTTCAAAGCTTATGTCCATATTTAATCAAAAATACCATTTCCAAGAGGTCAGCTATGATCACTATAAAAGGAAAACCGAAAAAATGCAATATAACAGCAGTATGGTAGATTGAACTGGCGAAACCTCTAGGAGGGTTCACCACTGATGAGCCAGGCCCTCCCATTAATTTTTCATTGTAGTAAGGATACTATATAGTTGTTTAATTTTGAAAAGAATCATACGTGTCTATAATAATTTCGAATTTTCATAGACAAGAACAGTTAGACATACATTAGTAATAAGGAGATAACTGGCCTTGTCTTTATTGTTCTTCCAGTTACTGTAAAAGTCTTAATTCTACAACATTCAAAGTAACACTCACTTTCTTGCAGTTATCA
>CP092877.1:63623359-63791248 GCA_030710605.1 Cordylochernes scorpioides | reverse complement strand
ACAATTTCTACTGAAAATAATCATAAGCGTCTATAATAGTTTGATAACAGATGGCGCGCTAGTGTATCATAATATTGAAATTGATTTAAATTGCAGAAATGTCTGAGACAAAAGGATAGCAATCTGTAATATGTTCCATTTAATGGTACAAACCGGTGAGTCTTCCTCTAGGTTCTGAGATATATTCAATTAAATAAGTTAAAATCATTGAAATCCAAAGAAAGAACGCGATTAAAAAAGCTATAGTGGAAACTTCTCAAGACAGAGAGGGTGATTTAGATTGAAACCTATTTATTATAACGTTCATATACGATTATAGATCTGAAAAAACAATTGAGAAATATAAAAGATAAGTGGGTCAGGTGTTGATATTAAAAATAAAGAAGGCATCTTCTGACCACGAGCACATGTGCTTTATATATGGCAGAACGCCATCTAGTGGAGAAATAATAAACTAAACGTTTATTTAACTTGCTCCGTGATATTTGGCCAACCCAATTTCTTGATAAATCAAGAAAAGCCATCCACGAACGCGTTTCGAGCTATTGGCGCTCGTCAGCGTGGAGTAGGCTGTATGTGTAGATGTATGTGGGAGTTGTGTAGTTAAATAAAAAATAATTGATTAAAACATATATTCATATATACATGTATGGTCTCATTGGTAGCGTCCACTTCGGGAAAGACTCCGCCACCGATGGACTGCGAGAGTTCTTTCCCACAGAGTGGGCAGGTCGATGTGATGGCTGGTGTTACCCACCTCAAGACCAAGATGGTACTTGTAGATGGTAGCCTTCGCCACATTTGTTAGTTGTATTGCCTCGGGTTGGAGGCCGACGCCGAACAGCCAGGCTTAAAGATCTAAGGGTATGGTGCAGGAGATGAACATCTATTGCAGCAGGGGACGCACGGCTCGGCAACTACAGTATCTGTAGGTCAGCGACACGTCTAGAAAGAAAGAGAGTGAGGGAGAGGATGAATGTAAATCTGAAACACAAGTTTAGTATTCCTGTTCAGATATCTTTTTATTATCCCTAGTACTCAGTGATTCGATAACCATGACGTATGCACGAAGGAATGTGTGGTCATTGGACATGTGTCGGACCTGGAGGCTGTTGTTGGGTGCTGCGCTACCTGGAGTACAGGAGCTCCATCTATGATTCCTTTCTTCCTGTTGTAAATCTGTATAAGACCGATGATCTTAATAAAGCTTTGTGTGTGATTATCCCTAGTACACGTGATACAGGCCATGATAATCATGGTGGGTAGTTAGCGACTGATTGATATCCAAGATATCCTTGAGTTGTGGCATCAATATCGCGTGCCTCCTATATTGATCAACATTCCCTACCGAATCATTGCATCAATAAGACAAAAAAGGAGGTTTCTTATTATTGGCTATTTTGTAGCCGAGACTGAATTGATTGGAACAAAATAGATAACCAATAAAAATTCTTCTTAAGAAATAGTCCGATATTGATTCGAGATGTGTATTGGCTGAAATATCTTGTTAGGGTTAGCTGATTGGTTGAAATCTTACTCTATATACTTAATTTCTCTGCTCTCGTCGATAGGATTGGAAGACCCCAAATTACATATTTACATACTTTTAAAAACATATGTCTTATCAAATAAGGATAATGAATATACATGTGTTTGAAATATATTTCTATATAAAAAAGAGAGATTGAGATTGAAACTACTTTATTACAGATACAACGTCCATATATAAGATTATATAGGTTTAAATACAAAAAGAAGAATATATAATGATAAATATATGAATATATAAATTAATATAAATATATAAAATAATTTATATATATTTAATGCCTTGAACATAGAAGTCGGTGGACGAGTGGGTAACATCCTCGATTCCCGACAGTCATGAACCGGTATACATTTTGTTTAATATCTGAATAACCTTCACATATTATTCATTGTTTCAATTATCATAAAATAGGTTGCTCTTGTTGAGCGGTACCTAATAAAGTGATTTTGAACCGAAGTAATGCCTTGATAAAGGTTGGCGTTCAGCCAGCCGAAATATTGGCAAATAAATCTTTTATTCAATCCAATATATGTATTTTTATTATCTAATATGTATATATTAGAAATTAAGATATTTTGTTGAGATGAGAGATTAATTTCTGGTTCTTTTGAGTACTTAATGGCATTGTTTGTTGTCGTGTTATCTTGGAAGAAAAGCAGAAGAATGATTATTTACTATATATATATATAGGTTTTTAACTTTTAATTAGACAATTTTAATTTATATTTAGACATTTTTTCACACACACATTTTAATTTAGACACTTTCATTTTTATTTAGACATTTTCAATTTTAATTTAGACACATGGACTTTTCTATAAAAAGTCCATGTGTCTAAATTAAAATTGAAAATGTCTAAATAAAAATCAAAGTGTCTAAATTAAAATGAAAAATGTCTAAATATAAATTAAAATTGTCTAATTAAAAGTTAAAAACCTATATATCAAGTAGTTTTTTTTTAATTACTTGAAGAAAATTACAATAAGACATTTTTCACGGTTATATAGAATTTATGAAATTAATTCTATATTAGGGAATTAAAAAAAAAGGTTAGTTAACTACATATTTACAAAAATATTAAAAGTGGAATATTTTAAAACTACGGTCAAAAATATGTAGAATTATCAATGAATGAAAATAAAAATATATTTTTTTAAATTATGAAATATTTTTATTTTTAGATTGTATAATATTTCTCCCCTGTGAAAAAATATAATTTGTAGGTTCAGAGAAAAGTGAGAATAAATATAGTTAAGAGTGATGAGTATTAATTGGTAGAAAGTGAAAAATTAAAATTTGGTATTTTCCATTTTCATATTGGCTTCATGTTAACCAATAGATTGAAAAGGACATAAGAAGAAAATACACATTATAAAAATGAGGAAGGAAGATAAATTCATAATTATTACAAAAGTATATAAATGAAAATATAGAGAAGAACAACATTGAAAATAATATAGATATACTTAGATTGGCAAAAGATAGCCGGGAATACTAAAAACATTTTATGATTATAAGAAAAAGGCATTTATGAAAAAAAGCAATAAACATTAAGCAAAGGTTATTTATGTACAAAAGGCAAAATGTGAAAACAAGGAATGAACATGTAAAGATAAAAAGAATCAAGATGAAAAAAAAAGTTAAAATTTTAAAATATAAAATTGGTAATTTAAAAATAATTAATTAAACAAAATCAAAATGTCTATAGAAATAATTACTAATTAAACAATAAAAATCAATATCAAACTATTTTAAAAACAAACAAAATAAAGTTCGTGTATAAATAATGTATACATATAAAGTATTATAAATGTCTACATATTGAAATAATGATAGATTTATATACAATTTTTGATGAAACAACAAAAAAGGTATTTAAAATATGAGTAATTATATATGTCTACTAGTTAAATATCAAAATATTAAAAGGCAGAAGAAAAAAGTTTATTTTTACACAAATAATAATTTAAAATGAGTCGTTCCTAAAATTCTAACATATATGTGAAATAATATATAAAGGTATATTTATTAATAATGTTTGAATAATGAAATGATAATATATATATGGAGTGACATTAAGTAATTTTTGTAGGCATAAGAAATGGTGCTGATATTTGAAAATGATTTGACAAGCGATTGAAACTATTGCAAAGCATGGGTGAGAATTAGCAAAGTTAAAATTTGGTGTAAATTGTAAAATGGTAGATACAAAGTAAATGGGAAAGGATGATGGCTGGAGTTGATTGTAGATGACTATGGTTGATTGTAGATGGAAATGGTTGTTTGTTTAAATATGGCTGTGTTTAGTTAAGGTAGGCTATGTTTGGTTGCAGTAGACTATGGTTGTGTAAAATGGGCTATTTCTTTATTTCGACTTAGAGCGCTATGTCCCCCTAGGAACACTTGCACTTTAAAGATAAAACAAAAAATTTGAAAGAAAGGAAAGAAATATATTTTAAATATGTACAGAATTAGTATGCAAGTTAGTTAGATGAAAAGATAAAAAAAAAATCGACACAATTGATATATCAACAAAGGGTTGGTATGCAAATTTAGTCAAAGGAAATCAAATTGTAAAGGATTGTGTGTATTCGAGAAAAGCATGGGCTAAGTCTGGTTAAAGTAAGGTATTATGTTGAATAAAGCTATTTTGTTGTGGATGTCTATTGTTGGTTGGAGATTTAATTGTTGTTTGGAGATGGCTATGGTTGTTTGGAAATTGCTATGGTTAGAGATGAATATGGTTGGTTGACGATTTGCATTTAAAAAAATATATATTTTTTCGCTTTTGGTATTTTGAACGAATGAACAAGTGAAATTCTGTCGGCTTCTGTTATAAATGGAAATTCCATAATGCTTCTTTGGTTAACGCAGGTATAGAGACGTTTACATTTCCTGGAAGTGGAAAGATTCATTTGGCTTCTCAGATGGTGTTTAGAATTTATATTTACAGCGCTCAGTCGTGCAAACAAATTAATGATGAGAAGACATTTCTGATAATGCAGGGTTACAATTGAGGAATTGTAGCAGGATAGACATCGCCATCTAGCGGTATATTTGTATCGTAGCCTCGTTCCCCAGTGAAAGGAGAACCACCTACTCTCGACCCCCTATCTGCCGGAAACGTAAACAATGTCATTATTTACTCAGCTGGGCTTTAGCCATGGGTGCTAATAGAGGTACACTTCCCTTGTTTTCTTTGGAGCTCAAAGAGAGGTTCGAATTATAATTCGACCTGTTTTTTTTAACTTTCCTTCTTTACTCAGTGATGTCCCACCTACTCCGAGAATCTCCAGACTATGTAAATAGGATTGTTACATAACAGGCTTATTGGTGATTTGATTACGGTAGAAAATTGCCCTAGCTAATTTCGCTTATAAACATACACTCATGGACAAAATTTAAGGAAGTTGTATCTTTTAGCGTGTATATCGGGATTCAGATAATAACTCTCTGAAAGATATTTGATAAACAATGACTTTTATTGAAGACATACGAGATAACCAAATGTGAACAAAATTGCTTCTGTATCCTTAAAGAAAAAAAAAAAGATGACCGCAACAAAATATGAAACTTGCTTAAGTTTTGTCCATGTATGTATATTTCTATACACTCTTAGATACTTATGTCTATGATTTCTCTAAGTATCCATAGCATGACTTACTAACACACAAGTAGTAGGACCCGATAGCTTAAACGTCCAATTTGTTAGCAGAATTCTTCACTCTTGAGTCACACAGGCCAACACAAAAGGAAATAAAAACATCATTGTGTGCATACCTGTCTATAGAAGATGATTATTAAAGAAAGAAAAAAGTAAAATACTAGAAAATGGAGTCCAAGGATCTTTCTCTAATAGCTGTTCTCACAAACGACTTACTCAAATTAAGCTGAAAGAGTTTAAACTAAGACCAAAGAACTGAGAGGATATTTGTAGCTAGGAACCTTTTGTAAATATCTTGTATACATCTGTGTATGTGTTGGAAAAATGCTTGATACACTTTAAATCTGTATCAAATATTTTGTTGATATTTTCTTCGCGAAAACGGGATTTTATTTCTAAGAATATGATGCGCAATACCCTTTTTGGGAAATGAAATCATATAAACCATCCTGTATACTATGATTTAGGTTTATGAGCCTCGTCAGTATATATGGGAAAAGGCACCTCCCATTTAAAAAGAAAATCTCCAAAGCGATGTAATATTTAAATAATATCTTTGGTAGAAGGTACAAATTCCTATCAAAGGCTATGCAACAACATCCGAGTATGTAAATGAAGTTATTACATAATAGGGGTAAAATCAGAGCAGGGAAGACACCTGATGACTTGATGTAGGAAGAAGACGTTATTAAAGCCCGAAATACCTCCTCAATGTGCCAACTTAATTGCTCCCCTAATCCAACCGGAAGTGGAGAAGGTAATGGCTGCCAAATTGAATCGCTCTTCTTCACGCTTCGCTGATTTGCAGAAATGTCGAAACGTTTTGTCACTCTTCCGCGGGATTTGTCATGTAGGCATGTCTTTGTGACGTTGGGCTCTACGGTCAGTAGGTGTCAGACAGTCTGATAGCGTCTAGAACGGGTGTTGAAACGGTATATCGGGATTTAGGCCGAAGGCCCACTATAAGCAGAAACACAAGTCTTTATTAAGTCTTATTTAGTCTTATACATGGATTTACCATGGTGTCCTGAAATTGAAAAGAATTAAAATGAGAAGGTAATCACATTTTATGGTAATAATTAAATTTAATATGATGCATTAGCGAGCCATCTCTCTCCTCTCTCTCTGTTATGTTCCAAGAAAGTCTATCTTCAGTATCAGTATAAAAAGAAAACTGAAAAATTCAATATTACAGCGGTATGGTAGTTTAAACTTGCGAAACCACTGGGAGGGTTTATAACTGATGAGCCAGGCCCTCCCATTATTTTATCATTGCAGTAAGGCCAGTAGAAAATTGATTTATTTTTAAAAGAATCATACGAGTCAAAAATAGTTAAAATATTTCATAATGATTAAATTTGTATACAGAAAAAACTTAATTAAGACAATTGAGATTAAGAATATGGCATCTCCTGATCGTGCGCGAAACTAAACTTTTATTAATTTATCCATCTGATCCATGTACTGTTTAACTTTTGTTCTATTTTTTCATATAAGACAATTGAGACAGCCTTGGAGTTCGACGAATGGTACCAGCTCTTTCTCGTCGACATCTCCCGCGACCAGATAGCGGCAGTTATCCACCGCCTGCCAAACGGCCGTGCCTCAGAATGGGATGAATTACCCCGCGAGATTGCCAAAGGCTAATCTTTGAGGTTCTTAATACCACGGCGGACTTTCCCCCATCTTCGAGGCGCAGAAAAGTCATCCTGCTGCCGAAAACACACGGTGGTCCGGGTCTACAGGCATTTCGCCCAATCAGCCTACCAACGACCGACTACAGGGTCCTCAGTAGCGTGCTCATGGCCCGTCTGCAACGTCACCTGCCAGACCTCGTGCCCAAGTGTCAGACCTACGCCGTTCCAGGACGGTCATCTTCCTGGAACATTGCGCGAGTGTCCGACAAAGTCGCCTGGGCAGCGAGACATGACACGCCACAGGTAGTAATTTCTCTGAACCTGAAGTCGACGTTCGACAGCCTTAGCAGGAGCTACCTGTTCGATTTGTTGAAGAAGCTGGGCCTACCATTGCTGTCCTCTACGGGGAAGCAGACGCTGACATCCGTGTCGGAGACCTTCCCGCTTCTTAACGGGGTGAGGCAGGGCTGCCGTCTCAGCGCCGCTCTCTTCAGCATCGGAGTTGGGCATATGCTACGTCGCCTCGTAAGGATCTTGGGCCACGGATGCGTGTTTGCCTATGTGCATGACATCGTACGTTTGAACTCGTGCCCCTTATCTTGGAAGAGTTCCGCGTAGCCTCCTGGGTGGGTATCAACTTCCAAAAGAGCTGCGGGCACAGGCGCGGTTCTTGGAAGAACCGGACGGTATCTCCTGGTCGTCCGAGTTACTGACCGTCCTGGGCTGCACGATCTCTGCCAGGAACGCCCAGACCTGCCAACTGATGGGATTTTTGGAGTGAGCCAGTCGGTCTCCCTTGGTGGGTCGTGCCCTCGGGGACAATAGCCTGGTCCTGGGATCCATCCTACACCACTTCCACGGCTACGTTCCACCATATTGGCAACAAGAAGACTACGTCCCTAGAAACAGACATGCTGACATGGCTCCAGCAATGAGACTGACCAGTACATCTCCATTGAACTTTTCTCCCAACTGTCTTCTAGCAGCCCCGGTTTTGGAGTTTTCCCCCTACCAGGGACAAATGTCGGACCTTTCCTGTTCCCTGTTTTCCTGTTGTGAAGTTATATGTCTCCAGGTTGTCACGGCTATCTCTGTCAGCCTTTCTTTGACTTTATTAGTTCCAAGCAAATTGCAATACATAATATTTCGCGGTATATTTGCAATTTTCGTTTTACATAATAAGGGATATTTTGAGATTTTATATTATATGTATATATGATAATTTAAACCAATAACCCTATATTATGTAATACGTATAACAAGATTGTCATGTTGTATATAGAACTAATTGCAAATCTATAAATAATTATACGCATAATTGACATGTCTCCTTGCATCACCATATGTAATGTACTGAGGATGAATAAATAAAACTATATAATAGATTAAAAGCTGAGTTAAAAGCAAGATTGAGAGAATTACAATGTAACTTCTAAAGATAGATTGGAAGCCGACAGACCGTCGCCAGTGTCCGGTGTCCATCGACACGTGTGACACGTGCATGACCCAATTCTCGTAGTATAAAAAGGCCCGTAGCAACAGCAGTCAGTTCAGTTCCAGTGAGTTCCCCATCCGCGTGTCGCCGGTTGTCACCAACTCATCGACCATGTAAAACAGTAAGAAACCTTCTCGATCTCCATCTTTGCTTTTGGCTCGACTTTTTATCTATTCAAGGAATTTTCCTTCGACAACTGTATCGCTTCGTTTTGTGTGTGTGGACATTCCCAAGCTTTTCCACTCTGCCTCGACCACGACTGCCTGTACCCTGTGAGAACTGTTAAAGATCCTACAAGGTGCAGAGAGGTACTGGAAAACTCTCCACGCCCTGACTGTCCCTCTCGGTTACTACAGGTTTGACCCTCGGTTGCCACAACTTATAGCGAGAGTCGACGAGGTTCTACAAGAGTCAACCAGAACCTTTCAACACATTATTACAGAGAGTCGACAGGATCCCTAATCACAGATAAGTCGACTCAACACATTATTACATATATATACAAAGTAAAGAACACTATGTTTCAATAAATTAATCCTTTGCATTTAATTGAAAAGAAAATTAGACAATCCCAGAATGAGTTTCTTTTAAAAGTATATTTAATATCTCTAATATCTTTCGCGGGTTTAAAGAAGATTCTTTTACATGAGAGTACTATATTAAAATTGACCTGAAATGATAAACACAACTTTTAAATTTGTTTGAAATTTGATTTCTGGTGTCAGCACACCCTGCGAGAGGCCCCACCATATCAAACACTATCCACAATATGGGAAATTACGTCAAAGATAAAACGCTATTATATCGGGATGTTGTTGGTATACCATTTCGCTGGGTGTTCCGTCACGAGAAATCAAATTTGAATGTTTTGTTTATTATTTTAATTCAATATACACGCTCATAGACAAAACTTAAGGAAGTGGAAAGTCTTTGATGTCGCCGGTCGTCTATTTTATTATCATTATTATTATTTTTTTTTTAAGGAAGGAGACAGAGACAATTTTGTCCACACTTGGTTATCTCGTATGTTTTCAATAAAGGTCACTGTAATATATTTCAGAGTTGTAATCTGAATCCAGATATACATGCTAAAAGGTACAACTTCCTTAAGTTTTGTCCATGAGTGTAGATCTCCTGTAGAAGGACCTTCTAGTCCGAAAGCTTAGCATCATAACTAGGATATTAAATATTCTCTTTAAAAAACTCATCCCTGGATGTTTCATTTTAGAAATTAAAAACTATATTTAGTTTATGAAAAAGGCATCTCCTTATCGTGCAACTGAAAGTTGCTGATGGCTTGCGCCATCTTTCGGAATAAGGAGATGCCTTTTTCATAATTTATACACCTTATCCCAGTACAATATCACATTTGTACTATATTTATTTTGTTGATATATAAATCTAAGCGAACATTTATTAGGAATTAAGAAAAATACATCTTCTTATCTTGCAACTGAAAGTTGCTGATGGCTTGCGCTATCTATCGGAATAAATATCAACTATTCTCGTTGATTTTTAATTATTCCAGAATTGGCCAAATACCCATTCTTGATTGATCACATTCATATTTATTAGAAAGTAAGATGGAATTTATAAATTCAATTGCCATCTATCTTTAAAACTTATAATTAAATTTACTAGAAATGTTATAAAATAAATAAAACTTCCAGGGTTAAGTTTCTTGTTCAACTTTTTATTTTCAAGCTTTCGGACTTGTCAGTTCTTCAACAGGAGTATCACAATAATAAATTGATGATAATTACTTATATATTATATATCATCAATTTATTATTGTGATAATCCTGTTGAAGGACTGACAAGTCCGAAAGCTTTAAAATAAAAGTTGTACAAGAAACTTAACCCTGGAAAAGCTTTATTATAAAGATTAACAAAATTATAAATGCTAGGAAATCTGTAATAATAAAGACCCCTACAGAATCAGACATGGAATCTCTAAATGATGAGTTAGGCAGGGCAGAGGAACTCGCAAATATCAGCAAAATTTTATCCCCAAACCAAGAGATCCTACAGTAATAGTCAAAAATGTTAATAAACTTACAGAAACCGCTAATTTTACTAAAACAATCTGCAGTATGAACCCTGAATTGAACGAAATGGAAAATGATATCCATGTTTTGTTTAGCATGAAATCGAACACGCCCCACCACAACATAGTTCTTAGGGTTTCTCCAAAGGTTTACCGAATCCTTAAAAATATGAATAATAAATTATATACTGACTTTGAACGCTGTTTTGTGGAAGATAAGATTCTGGTAAAACAATGTCAGAAATGCCTTCAATTTAATCCCAACCATAAATTGGCCGATTGTACTAACGTCGAGATATGCAAATTATGCGGCGCGCAAGGAATTCATGACTGTTCAAAAATTTGCAATTGTTATAACTGTCTAAAACATCCTAAATTTAGAAACTCGCCGAATCATAGAGCTAATTCCTCGGACTGTCCTCTATACAAAATACAGATAGACAGAATTATCCAACGAACGAGATATCATCCAACCGACAATTAGGCAAATTTCGCAGCTAAGATTTTTGTTTATTTAGTTTGAATATCATGCAGGGAAAAGGAATTAAATGTTTACAACAAAATGTAAGAAAAAGTATCTTGGCACTGAATGAGCTTCAAGCTTCTATAAAAGACAACCCACCAGATATCATCCTAATACAGGAACCTTATCTGATTGATAGAGATGTAATTTTCGATTTGGAATCTCAAATAGTGCATTCAACGACAGATGAACAAATTTATACTGCAACGATCTTTATGAATAAGAGTTTAAAATTTAATAAAATCAATAAATTCACAAACTCCTTTTGTACAACCACTTCTTTAAATTCAGCAAAATCAAATACTATTATCGCAAACTTTTATATACATCCACATAGATTTAATGACACTCATAGAAAATTTATCCAAGAGCTTCTGGAGACCTACAATCAACAACCTATTATACTATGTGGTGACTTTAATTCTAGACACCCAGTCTGGTTTGATCCGACAACAAACTCCAATGGTTTCAAATTCCACTCCATCATAGATGAACATAACCTATTTATTCATAATCTTAAGATACCCACCTGCCGAAATTCTAGCTTTATAGATCTTACGATTTCAAACAAAAAATCAATAGGTTTGGTACAAAACTGGAAGACGACTATATTGACGCACATTTCAGATCACGTAGCAATAACCTTTGACATTTATCACAATTTTAACAGGCAAAGGACAGTTCAAAACTCAACATGGAAATTTATAGAAAAAGATGCTGATTGGAAAACATTTACCGAAAAAATAGCAATACAAGACGTAGATAATATTATCACCATGATAAACCACGCGTCAAACATCAAAGATATTGACAACATTGTAAAGACTCTCACACAAATAATTAAAGAGGCAGCTTATCTGTCACTAAATGTCAAGACAAGAAGCGGAAATCATAAAACAAATACATACTGGTGGGATGGGAAGCTGGAGAAAATGAAAAACGATTTCCACTATATTAGAAATTTGTATTACCGACATGGAAAGGTCCTTGAAAAGACCTATAAATCAATGAGAAATAAATATTTAAATAAAAGTAAAAAGGCAAAAAGAGCGAGTTGGAGAATTTTTATAGAAGAAAGTCATTCAAATAACTCATTTGGTAATGCTTATAGGATATTCAAGTCATTGAGATCGAAAAATAGAAATTTAGGATTACCACTAATAGATAATTTACCAGATCATTTAAAGATCGATAAAATAAAAAGTTTAATGAACGATCTATTTCAGGATGATATTGGAGGTTTAGATGAAGATGATCATATTTTGATTAGAAATTATACGCCTAAATATAAAAATAAAAATAGTGTTTATATTGAATCCAAGGAAATAGAGGAAACAATTTTAAAAACAAATATTAAAAAAGCACCGGGCCCTGATTACATTAGTAACAATATGATTAGACAGGCTAAAATAAAAATAATCCCAATTCTGCATAAATTATTCAATAAATGTATAGAAATGGGATATTATCCGGATGAATGGAAAAAATCATTCTTAAAAATAATTCCAAAACCAGGCAAAACGAATTATGAAATAAATAAAAGTTATAGACCTATATCATTGACATCTAATCTATCTAAAACATTTGAGAATATAATAAAAAATAAATTAAGTAACTATTATTTAGAGAATAATTTAATGAGCTCAAGGCAGCATGGTTTTATGAAATCTAGATCAACAATTACTGGAATGGATAAAATTATAGAAACTATATTGAAACATAAACAAAAAGAATTGACTTCCTTGATAGCTATAGATATTGCGGGTGCATTCGACAATGCATGGTGGCCTGCTATTATAAAAAGAATGGATAATGATGATGTTCCTTCAGATTTAATACGGATCATAAAATCTTATTTGAATAATGAAAGGGAGGTGAAATTTACATACGAATCAGAAACTTTTTATAAGAAACTAACTAAAGGATGTCCACAGGGTGGACCTTTATCTCCACTTCTATGGAATATTTTGCTAAATGATTTGTTGATAAATTTTGATTCAATGAATGCAGATATTATATGTTATGCAGACGACGTTACAATAATTTGCTGGAATAAGACTATTGAAGGACTAAAAACCGCAAGTGAATACACCTTAAATTATGTGATCCAATGGTGTAATAGAAATAAATTAACGATCAGTACAGAGAAGACTAATATGCTATACCTACATAACAGACAAAAAATACCTATTAAGGTTAATAACAATATAATAATGCCGGTCAAGCAAGTAAAAATTCTGGGAATGAAATTTTATAATCACAAATGGAAAAACAAAGTTAACTTTACACCGCATGTTAATGATATTCTGTGTAAGGCAGGACGTATGAAAAAATTTATTATGTTCACTAAGTGGCAATATGTGGGGTTTAGACACTGAAAAGAGGTTAACTTTATTCAAAACAATCATTAGGCCTGTACTTACATACGGTTCTGAAATTTGGTTCAAATATTTAAACAATCGTTGTAAACAAAAACTGAACTCCATGCAGTACCAGATCATTTTATGGGCAGTTAGAGCATACAAAACCACTTCATCAAACTGTGTGCATAGCTTGGCAAAAATTCCACTCCTAACAGATTATATAGAATCCAGAATTATCAAATTTGATCTAGCTCAAATGTCCATTGAAGATCTAATTACTTACGAACCCCATGCTCCAAGTATAGTCAAATCATTCTTACACGCAAAAATGAATGAAATTTTTGAGAACACTAATGAAATTTTCAGAAGCTTTTTCGTATTAGGAATTCCAAGATTTTTCCGTCCAAATTTTTATAATATCCAATTCATTACAGATCATGGCAATTTTGGGAAATTTTTGGCAACTATCGGCGCCGTGAAGGAACCAGGATGCTTCTGCGGAGGTGAAATTCAAGACGCGAGACATCTACTTCTGGAGTGCCCAATTTTCCGGGATTTTAGGGAAAATAGATTTAGTCGTATTGGACAGCTTGATGAATTTGTAGACAAAAAAGAAAAGTATAAAAATTTTGATCAATTTTGTAAATACATATACAACTTTCTCTTGAATTGGAAAAAAGAGAAGGAATCTTAGAAAAAAAAAAAAAAAGAACTGCGATGCTTGCTCTGTGTGTTTTGCTTTGTTGTTTGTTTTCTCTTTGGACAATTTTCTTTAGTTAATTTATGTAAAATAATGAATTGAACAGGATTGTATATAGCCGAATTGTTGTAATGCAGTGAAATGTATTGGCGCAAATATCCCTGAGTTTGGGATATCGCGTTTCATGATGTTAATAAAGTTAATTAATTAATCTATCTTTAAAACTTATAATTAAATTTACTAGAAATGTTATAAAATAAATAAAGCTTCCAGGGTTAAGTTTCTTGTTCAACTTTTCATTTTCAAGCTTTCGGACTTGTCAGTTCTTCAACAGGAGTATCACAATAATAAATTGATGATAATTACTTATATATTATATATCATCAATTTATTATTGTGATACTCCTGTTGAAGGACTGACAAGTCCGAAAGCTTTAAAATAAAAGTTGTACAAGAAACTTAACCCTGGAAAAGCTTTATTTATTTTATAATTTTATAAATCAGGGAAGAACCTTTATTACTAGAAATGTGTTTCTTTTTCAATAATATCATCTAACTAGCGGTCTCGAGTCGGTGACAAAGCCATTACACAAGCTTTGGCAATTTCAATACGCTACCTGGAGAGAGACCATATTTTCCGGAGACGGTCAATAAATGGCTCTTAGTTTAAGCATCTACAGTCATGTACAAAACTTAAAGAAATGATACCTTTTAGAATGTATATCGGAATTCAGATAATAACTTTGTAAGATATTTGATACACAGTCACCTTTATTGAAGAAACAAGATATAACTAAGTTTGAACAAATTACACAGGTCTACAAAAAAATTTTTTTTTTTTGCCGGAGAAAACCTGATGTTGAGCCTAATGTAACTTTTCATGCTGAATTCAAAAATTAAATCAGAAGTTTTCCATCACCCATAGTTCTAGCAGGATAACCTTTTTTTTCTATAAATTGGTATATACAGTAATAATGCAGAAAATGTTACGTAAGCATTTTTAAAGCAAACATCATTACATATCCTCAATATGTAATTAATCAAGCTGAAATTTCAACAGGACATAGAGTTAAGTCAGGAAGAGCTTTTTTGTCGCATTTTTTTTAACAAAGAAAAATCAAAATTAATCATGTACTGGGCAAAAAAAAATTTTTTTTTTTTTTTAATCAGAAAATGATAGCAATTTTTCTATATCATGTTTGATTGACATGATTTTCTTTATTTAATAAATATCTGTAAGATGAACACCAATCTTCATAATCAATATCTCCTGGTATCGTAACTCTGAGAGCTGATATAGCGTTCCAAGGGAATTCAGGATTTCGGGAATTAATTAATAGCTCTTGTTGATCATTTCAAAATGTATTCCTTTTTCTTTGTATTAGTTTTGAATTTCGAATTTTTGGATGAAAATATTGTTTTTATATGTAACAAAATAGACGCTCTATATTTTCTTTCAATGAACATTTCGAATAATTTACTTGTTTTTATCAAAAAGATTTGTTAAATATAAATATATATGGCGGCAAGTCACAGAATAAGGCCAACAATGGGGCTCTGAAATGACATTATTAGCCCTAGAGTCGCTGTCGTTATATATTGTTTTTTTTTTCTCACCTCCTACCTCCCATAGTCTCACCGGCCACCCACCATGACCACCTCCCCCGATCCCATCCACCACCCCCTGAACTCCCCCGACCCCATCCACCACCCCCTGAACTCCCCCGATCCCATCCACCACCCCCTGAACTCCCCCGACCCCATCCACCACCCCCTGAACTCCCCCGATCCCATCCACCACCCCCTGAACTCCACCCATCCCCAGCCAATACTTCCCAGCGCCATGGAGGTCCCACCATCCACCAGCAGGCAGGGGGGCAGAAACATCGCCCCCCACATCACCATCTGCACCCAGCTCCGGGTCAAACGATTCAGTGCAGAGGAAGCCCCCAAGAAGATCAGAACCAAATCTTGGGAGATGATGCCCGAGGACAGCCTCTTCGTAGCGGGGGAGGAAAAAAAGCCCTCCCCCTCTCCCCCCGCTCCGACCCCCAAGAAGAGGCTGCGACATTTCTTCGTGTGCGGAAGGAGAAGGAGATACAGCCCAAGCAGCACCATTGGGCTTCTCCGGGCGGCGGCCCAGATGCTCCATCAAGTCGAGCTGGAGCAAGCTCGCGAGGAGGCGGCCGGAGAAATGGCTGTCCGGCGTGAATGGCGGCGCAGGAGGGAGGCGATGTCCTCCTCCGAGATAGAGCTCCGCCAACTCGAGGAGTGACATGGTGGTTGAGGTGAGTTTCTACTACTGGGGTTGAGCAGGCTAGAGAGACTAATGCTGAGTGTGTGTTGTGTAGGAGGCTCCTGTGAAACGCCACCACCCACACAGGAGCTCCTGTCACGTGGGGGCCAGACCATCCGCCCCACCGTGCTGCCCCCCGTGGCAGATAGACCCTCAGCTACCTCCTCCTTCCTGGCGCCCCACCGGCCGCCCCTCGCCCGCTCCAGCTCCCCGCCGCCCCCTTCCGCACATCCTCGGGCATCATCGGCTTCCTCTGCCTGACCCCGGGGCTGCAGATGGTGCCTGCGGCCTCCATGGTGCTCCTATCCCCACCCCATCCCTCGCCCCGTCCCTCCACCTCCCATCCCCCCTCCACCCCGGTCCCTCTCCCCATACCTCCCATCCCCTCTCCACCCCGGTCCCCCACCCTCCACCTCCCATCCCCACTCCACCCCGGTCCCCCACCCTCCACCTCCCATCCCCTCTCCACCCCGATCCCCCACCCTCCACCTCCCATCCCCACTCCACCCCGGTCCCCCACCCTCCACCTCCCATCCCCTCTCCACCCCGATCCCCCACCCTCCACCTCCCATCCCCACTCCACCCCGGTCCCCCACCCTCCACCTCCCATCCCCTCTCCACCCCGATCCCCCACCCTCCACCTCCCATCCCCTCTCCACCCCAGTCCCCCACCCTCCACCTCCCATCCCCTCTCCACCCCGATCCCCTGCCCACTACCTTCTGTCCCCTCCCCATCCCGGCACCCCTATCCTCCCTTGACAGCGACGGGTCCCCCCTTCCCCTACCCCCTCCCCCTGGCCCAATAAAAAAAAGACAAAAAAAAAGAATATAAAATTTTAATTATTATATATACATTAGAGCCTCCCTGTAATGGACACATAATTGCAGAGCTAAACTGTCCTTTAAGGAGAGCTGTCCTCTTACCAGAGAGTTGCTAAATAGTAAAAATGGTAATTTTGCAAATGAAAACTATCCTTTGTAGAGAGCTGTTTTCTAGCGCGAGTGCCCTTTCATGGAGCTTCTATTGTATATTATGTATTTGAAAAACAAAAAGGCTTTTTATAATAATGGATGCAAGTAAAACAGAACTCTAAATCAGATCTGATCCTACTCAACTTGTGGCTGTAACACTCAGTTTGTACTTTATTTAACACATTCTTAATATACTAGCCGAGTGACCCGGGCAACGCCCCGGGTTTACTCGAAGGGCCCGCAGGTGAGAAACTATAGGCATTGGTTCCTATGCCTAAAAAAATATTTAAAATGAAAAAAGAAGAAAAATACTAACAAATCAGAAAATAAAAGTGCAAACAACACATCTACACTACTTCAAGAACATGAGAGCACATGCACTGTGTCACCATACGTGTACCATTCGTAAAGACCCTGTTTAGGATTAAAATATCTCCGAAGCATAACAATACAACCAACTCATGTTTGGTAAGCAATTTCAGGAAAGAAACTATAGGCATTAGTTGAAGAGTTTAAATAAATATATTTAGAGTGAAAAAATGACACAAATCAGCAAATAAAATTGCAAAAAATGCTACTATATCGCAGATAAGACAACATATAAAAGGAATGAAAATATTTAAAGGACCTCATTAAAACTACATTTCTAGTTTTATATATACAATATAACCTCGATAATTCGACCATGTTTTGTTGTCCTGACCTACAGCCTATCATATAACAAACTGTAATTCAACACTATCGATAATTCGACCATTATAAATTTCAACAATTGTTTGTTGCTCAAATATAACCTCACTGCTAAAAAGGTATTACAGAGAAAACGGCTGACATTGTAAATGTACAAAATGTATGTATAGAGCAGGGGAATAATAAATAAAGACCAAAATCAAATTAATTGATAATAAATAGATTATTGCCAAAAAAAAAATACAAAAAATATTTTTTTCTCCTTTCTTATCTTCACTCAATCATATTAGAGTGTCAAGCTTGTAAAGCTTAAAATTAACAACCATCATGATTGGGTGAAGTAGAATGCGTCTGCCTTTGTCATCAAGACTGGGAGCACTACTCAGTGGCAGGCCACTGACTTAGCTCCAAAAGAATGTATCCCTGGATTAGGAGCCCTTACAAGGTACTATCAGCCGGGCCAGCTGAGCCCAGGTTTTTTTAGTGAGCTTGTTACTGTTACCCCTCCTCCTTTTTCATCCTGGCTTGGGACCGGCAAAGGCGGAGTTTTTTTCTTTCAGGTGAGAAACTTTAGGCATTGGTGAAAAGTGTAAATATATATTTTGGAAATGAAAAAAAAAGGATAAAATAAATCAGAATATAAATTTACAAACTATATTTCAGAGGAGACGATTTATAATAGGAATTCATTTAAATGACCTCATTAAAAACTACATTTTATATATATTTGGGTTAAACTTTACATGTATGCTATCCAAAGTGCGCACACTTGAAAAAGTCACATAAAGTCGTCTGTGCGTAAACACAGGCTCTTGTAGCAAAGGTTTGGCCTTGAGCCCTCTTTATAGTCATATATGTCAGACATTATACAGTGTGTTCAACTTTGGGTACTGTCAGTATATGTGCTTCAAGGACATGAGAGCACATGCGCTAGAACACCATACCTGTTCCATTGCAAAGATCCTATAGGCATTGGTGAAAGTGTAAATAAATATTTTGGAAATGAAAAAAAATTGCAGATATGACAAAATATTAAAGGAATAAATTCATTTAAAAGACCTCATTAAAAACAACAATTCTATAATTTTATATATACAATATAATCAAATTAATTCAACACACGATAATTCGACCATTTTTGATGTCTCGACCTACGGCCTATCATATGACAAACTAATTCGACACTTTCGATAATTCAACTATTTTGGAAATTCAAACTTCAACAGTTGATATTTGTCTAAAACCCCTATTATTAACAACATATTAGACTGCAGAGTGCAAAAATGTAGAAAATTGTATGTATATAATTGTATGCATATATTTGTATGTAAATAATTGTATGCAAATAATTGTATGTATAGATCAATGAGTAAAATATATATTTTTTTTGCTTATCCCTAGTACACGTGGTACAGGCCTTGATAATCATGGTGGGTAGAGTAGGCGACTGCTTTAACTGTAAGTACACCACATGTCTAAACATGTGAAAAGCAGTTCGACTTTGCATTTACAAATGTGCCAGAGCCCCGTTTGATTACTTGCGCTTGCTGGTGGGGTTGGACTTTTGCAAGAATCGGAAGCCATTGGAGCATTTTTTTATTTTTTCAGAAAAAAGTGCCCAATGCGGGAATCGAACCTGGGTCGTAGCGGTCGAAAACCAACGGCTTAAACCATCCTTCCACCAACTCCCAGTAAAATAAGTAAATAAAAAGAAGACCAAAAATAAGTGATAATAGTTTATTGAATAACAAATAAAATAAAAAATCTTTTCAGGTGAAAAATTATAGACATTGGTGAAAAAGTAAACTGGAGAAATAGCAATCGTGGTTTTGTTCCTGCGGCGAGTCATATTAGCACGCCTAGCGGTTAGGGGAGTGAGTCTCCCACGGCCTTTTCGAGGCACGACAGAAGACGCTGAAAAAAAAAGGTAAAATAAGAACCAAGCAGAGGAAAACTATAAAACTGAAAGCCAGGACAGGCATAAAAAGAAAATTCCAAGCATGTGAGGAAACAATTGAAGAAAAAAAAAAGGATTCCAAAAAAATACTGCAAAAAAGAAACCAGACACAAAAAGCAACAATTGAGTACACAAATACAGCATCAGCCTATTTATGAGAAGAAAAAAAAAACGACAGACACAAAAATGGAGCTAAATTCAAATGAAAAACTATAACAGATCAAGTAATCAAATCAGGCATTATGAAAGATACTGCAAAAAAGAAAATAAGACACAAAAATGGAGCTAAATATGTAAAAAACATGTATACAAAAAAGCAAAGCCCAATTCCAAACCCAAATGTTTTTTTTATGAGAAGAACATCAACATAATGCATGATTACGGCAGTCCATAGCTTCCCTGACAAAAATTCACCAAAAAAGTTAAATATTCCAAAATATTTCTGTGTATATATTGCTAAATGTGTAAATAACATGTATATAAAAAAGCAAAGCTTAATTTTAAATTTCATTATCCTTGTCACAGGAAAAGCATCAAAATACTGCATAAGTACGGCACTTTTGCAGCCCCCCTGACAAAAATTCACTAAAAGAGTTAAGTATTCAAAAAAAATATTTTGGTATATATATTGCTAAATGTGTAACAAACATGTATATAAAAAAGCAAAGCTTAATTCTAAGTTTTAATTTTTTTTTTATAAGAAAAGCTACAAAAGCAAATAGGGAGAAGTGGGGCCATTTAGCCATTTTCAAAATTTGATTGTGAAAGAGTAAATAAATGAATAAATAAGGACAAATATAAAGAGAAAGTATTGCTAAATGTGTAACAAACATGTCTATAAAAAAGCAATGCCTAATTCTGTTTTAATATTTTTTTGATAAGAAAAGCTGCAAAAGCAAATAGGGAGAAGTGGGGCCATTTAGCCATTTTCAAAATTTGATTTTTTTTTTGCTTATCCCTAGTACACGTGGTACAGGCCATGATAATCATGGTGGGTAGTTAGCGACCGCTTTTTTACTGTAAGCGCACCACATGTCTACACATGTGAAAGCAGTTCGACTTTGCACTTACAAATGTGCCAGAGCCCCGTTTGGTTACTTGCACTCGGTGGTGGGGTTGGACTTTTGCAAGAATCGGGGGGCCATTGGAGCATTTTTTTTTTTTAAACAGAAAAAAGTGTCCAATGCGGGGATCGAACCCGGGTCGTAGTGGTCGTAAACCAAACGGTTTAACCAGCCTTCCACCGACCCCCCAAATTTGATTGTGAAAGAGTAAAAAAAAAGAATAAATAAGAACAAATATAAAGAAGAAATAATTAAGCAAAAGAAAGACATAAATAAATATTTCAATCTACAATTCGAAAAATAATATAACCTCAGCCTATTTATGAGAAAAAAAAAACGTTGCCAAAGACATTAGGAAAGATAATGCAAATAAGAAACATACACAAAAATTGAGCTCTATTTAAATGAAAAACTATAACAAAGTACTTACAAATTATAATCATAATCAAATGAATCAGAAATTAGTAAAAATTAGTAAATAAGAATTAGTAAAAGGTAAACAAAAGAACGCATTTCAAAACAAAGGAATTGATGATGATAAATGCAAAAAATCTACGATTGTAAAATATATTAAATAAAAAAATAAAAATAACTGTTAACATTAGGAAAATAAAAACAGGCCTATCATACGAAGAAAAAAATAACGAAAATTTTGGTATATAGATCGTTATGTGTAGTTCAGAATCTTCGGGGGAGATAGCTCAGGACTTTACAATGGAAAACTCTGTTACGGTATTATCTATATAGATATTATATATACAAACCTTACTGCAATGATATAATTTAATGAATGATCCAAATAGCTAATCCCTTTCATTCAATAACTTATATCATTGCAGTAAGTGTCTTTAGAGATAAAATATTTCATGATATTATTAAAAAAGAAAAACACATATTACTAGTAAATTTAATTATAAATTTTAAAGATAGAATTTTTAGAAAACTTCCATTTTCACACACTATAGAGCGAGCAAAAGAATATTCTAGACAGATAAAATTTGTAATAGTCCAGATTTACACCAAATACTTCTATTAATCTTTTTTGTTCTTTTGGGAATGAAAAGGATTGGATGTATATGGAAAATTGAACATAAAAAATGTTCAATTATTCTTATTGTTTTTTTAAAGCGTAAGGAAACAAATTGTTTAAAAATGTTTGGTAACCGTCAAATCGAAATGCGTGTAATATTTCTTAACGGCTTGGTGATACAGCGCCATCTGTCGAACACATTTTAAATTATTTTTAAATTGGTGCTTTTTATTTTTTTATTTTTTGCGATTTGAAAAAAAATATTGTATCGCTGTAAATAATGACTAGACAAATATATTATGAATAATTATATAAATTATAAATATAACACTAGATTTAAAAAAAATGGTAGAAAATTCTATTAATTTATTATTTAACAGACGATAAACAAATCAGAATAATATATATTTTTAAATTATTTTAAAAATGTTTTTATTACAAAACACACGCTATATCCTATCTGGATATTTGCGTGTAAATTTTTATATTATTTATGTACATATTTTTTAAAAATATATATACAAATTATTTATAGTTTTACAGAGAGAGTGAAATATATTTAAATTTACATTTTAGAGCAATAATTAAACAAGAAATAAAGTTTATTTACACACATATTATCAAAAATATTTAATTGTTTGTTAGAATTAACCACTGAATTAATGGTATAAATATAGATTATTGAAAAAACTATATTAATTAAAACTAGAATTTTCAATTCATTATTGTAATTTAGGTCCACGGTATACACATGTGTATATGTGTATGGTAATAAAAAAAACTTTTCGTATTTTTTATTAATTTTCATTAGAGAGTGCATAATGATGGTAGATATGGAATGTGTTGTAAGATTTAGGTACTTACAGCTTGTAGGAAGGCATGAGGACGTTGAGGATTATATGATAATAATCTTTATTATCCATTTAGCAAGAAAGACAAAGTTATGGTAGCGAACAGTTATTGAAGTATAGAGAAGAAGGTAAACAAACAGTTGTGATGATGATAGGTCCAGTGTGGCGCTAGCTGTCGTAGCATTCAGTTATCCAACAAATCCCCGGCATGAATGTGGAGACATCACGAGGTTGTAGCGTAACTTCTCAAATGTCGGCCTTGGTAGCGGCTTGGTCAGAATGTCCGCCTTCATGTCGCCAGTTGGGCAGTAGACCATTTTTATCACTGTCTTCTTCTGAAGATCCTTCAGGTGATGGATCTTGGTTGCGATGTGCTTGGTTCTAGAAGACACTTTTTCGGATGAACATATCTTGAGACATGATTGATTGTCTTGGTGGAAGTAGATTGGAGCTTTCTGTTCCAGTTCGAGATCCTTTAGCAAGTCGAGAAGCCATAACAGTTCTTGTGAGGCTTCAGCTGCGGAGATTAGTTCCGCTTCGGTGGATGAGAGAGATACGCAACCTTGTTTCCCAGTCATCCATGAGATGGGGTTTGATCCTAGTAGGAACAAGTTTCCGCTTAGTGATTTCCTGTCGGTGTTGTCGCTTGCCCATGTGGCATCACTGTATGCTTCCAGTGTGGGAGGTTTTTGGTTAGATATGCGTAGCTCGAGTTCTTTAGTAGTTTTTAGATCTTACGATTCTTTTTGCTGCATTCCAGTCACAATTTCTAGGATTCTGGTTTCTGCTGCTGAGTATGCAGACTGGAGCTGCGATATCTGGTCTGGATACTACGCTTAGGTACAATAGTGAGCCTATCAGTTGTTGGTATTGGACGTTGGTTGGTAGAAGTTTTTCATCAGATATACCGGGGTATCCGCTTTCCATGGGAGTGAAAGTAGGTTTCGCTTCTTGGAGATTGTACCTTTCAACTAATTCTTGGATTTTATTCTTTTGGCTCAGAAGGAGTTCACCTTCTCTGTTCCTTGAGATTTCTATACCAATGAATTGAGTGGGGTCTCCAAGGTTCTTTATTTCGAATTCTTTTTCGAGAGTTTTTACAGTGTTTTGGATGATTATCTCGGAATCGCTTGCGAGGAGCATGTCATCCACATATAGAATCAAGTAGATGGAATGGTTTTCTTCATTCTTGGTGAATAGGCATGGGTCTACAATGCTCTGTTTGAAGTTATTTTTAATTAGAGTGCTTGCAATTTTTGTGTTCCAAGATCTTCCAGCTTGTTTTAGACCGTAAATTGCCTTCTTTAGTTTGCAGACTTTGTTTGTTTGTTTTGTATGGAGTCCTTCTGGGAGTTCCATGTAGAGTTCTTTATCTAGGTCGCCGTGTAGGAACGCTGTCTTGACATCGAGGTGGTTCACTTGCATCCCTTTGTAGACTGATGCAGCTAGGAAGGCTCTAATTGTAGAGTGCTTCACAATTGGTGCAAAGGTTTCTTCGTAGTCTCGGCCAAATTTCTGATTAAACCCTTTTGCTACGAGTCTGGCTTTGTACCGCTCTATTTCTCCTTTGGAATTGAGTTTTTGTTTATAGGTCCATTTACATCCTATGATCTTTTTGTCCTTAGGTAGAGGCGTTAGTTCCCATACATTGTTCTTCTCAAGAGAATTTAGTTCTTCGTTCATTGCTTGTAGCCATTTTTCTCTTTCTATTTTTGGTAACTGTAGGACTTCCGAGTAGTTGGTGGGTGTCGGAATGTCTTGAGCTTCAGTTTTGTACAGCATGTAGTCATTTCTTATGGGAGGTATTCCCTTTGTTGGTCTCGTGGATCTTCTTTGTGTGACCACTTGTGTTCCTGTGCTTGTACCGGGTTGAATGTAATCCTCGGTTTCTGAGTCCTCAAGGTTTTCGGATTGTGTTCCTGGTTCCTGACTTTCCTCTGCATTACCAATATGATTGGAGGAAGTTAGATCTGTACTTAGTACTTGTGGTGAAGTTGTTTTTGTGGAAGCGTGGTGAAACCCATTTTCTTTTTCTATAAATTTTACGGATCTGCTGATTGTGATGTTGTCTGTGTCGTGCAGGATTCTGTATCCTTTGCTTCGATCATCGTATCCAAGAAAAATCCCTTCGATAACTTTGCTATCCAACTTGTTTCTTTTTATCTTGGGAATATAGGCGAAGGCTTTACATCCGAATCTTTTTAGATGCTTCAGACTGGGCTTCCTGTTGGTCCATAGTTCAAATGGAGTCTTGTCTGTAGCTTTCGAGGGTATTCGGTTGTGTAGGTAATTAGCTGTGGTAACCGCTTCCGCCCATAGAGACTGTGGGAGTCCTGAGTCAAACAGCATGCATCTTGTCATCTCCATTAGTGATCGATTTTTCCTTTCTGCTACTCCGTTCTGGGCTGGTGAGTAGGGGACTGTTAGCTGATGTTTGATTCCGCTTTGGTTCAGGAAATCTTCGACTTGTCGGTTTACGTACTCACGACCGTTGTCTGTCCGTATGGTTTGGATATTTTTTCCAAATTCCGTGTGTGCTGAGATGACGTAGTCTTTTATTTTTTCATAGGCTTCGTCTTTTCCTTTCAGGAGGTAGACCTTTGTGTATCTGCTGTAGTCATCAGTGAAGGTGATGAAGTATCTCTTACCGCTGAGAGAGTTAGTTGGTAATGGACCGCAGATATCACTGTGGACAAGTTGAAGCGTTTCAGTTGCTCTGTACTCTGTCTTCTTTGGAAATGGGGTTTCGGTGAGTTTTCCTTGAATGCACTGAACGCAGTCTGTGCTGTGCGAACAGTTATTTAGACTTAGTCCTCTTGCTAGGTTCTCATTTCGAATCTTCTTAATTGATTCTATATTTCTGTGTCCTAGTCTGTCGTGCCAGAGCATGAGGCAATTTTTGTTCTTGCAGTGGTTTTGTTTTGCAACATTTGCTTTGAATGTGCGAGTTTGGGGGTTGTCATCCAGGTGGAGTCGGTACATTCCATTGTCAAGTATACCGTTCGCGAGGGCTGTGTTGTCTCTTTCGATGGTACACCAATCTCTGTTGAACGTTACTTTACATCCGTTGGAGGTGGCCGCACTCACTGACAGAAGGTTGTCTGTTAGTTCCGGGATGTAGAGAACTTTTGTGAGAAGTAAGGTGTCAGTCTTTCCTTGGGGTGTGATGACTTTGATTTCTCTTTGTCCTATCCCTTTGACCTGCAGCTTATTGCCATTAGCAACCACAACATTTTGTGTTTGTTCTCTGTTAAGTTCAGTGAAGAAGCTTTCGTCGTACGCCATATGAGATGTGGCTCCAGAGTCGATGAACCAGTTGTGTACACTTGCTTCTCGTTGAGTACAATTGAGAGCTTTTGGGTTAGGTCCTTTTGTTGTTCTCTGAATCGTTGGTTGTTCTTGGGTGACACTCGACGGATTTGTGTACTTTGGTACGTTTCCTCTTCTGAAGTTTTCATATTTGTACTCTTTGTTGCTGTTGTTTCGCTTTTGATAGTGCCAACATTCTTCTTTGGAGTGGTTTGGTTTGTGGCAGAAAGAACAGGATTTCTTCTCTTTTTCTCTTCTTTGGCTTGAAGCTCCGTGGAGGCTTTTTAAGGCTTTTGATTCGGTGCTTTCGTCTTTCGAGCTTTCTACTCTGCGTGTGTGTTCATCAAGGAGTTTGTTCTTGGTAAATTCAAGCGTTAGCTCGTCATCAGGCCTTGATTCCAACATCGTGATGAGATTTGAGTAGCTCTTTGGAAGCGAGCAAAGCAGTATAGCCGTGATGTGAGAGTCCTTTAGTGTTTCGCCAATGGTTCGCAGTTTGTCGACAAGTTCCATCATGGTAGTGATGTGCTGTTGCATGTCTTTGTCTTCTTCGAGTTTTAAGCTGTATAGTTTCCTTAGCAAATAAATTTTTCCTGAGAGTGTTTTTCTTTCATAGATATTTTTAAGAGTGTCCCAGGTAGCTTTGGCTGTTAGTAGGTTTTTGACATGCACTATTTGTGAGTCCGCGATGCTTAGATTAATGATAGCTCTAGCTTTTGAGTCTTTCTTTTTCCATTCGATTTTAGGTTCATCTGGAATATTTTCGGTGACAACTTCCCAAAGATCTTCCTTTTGCAAGAGCATTTCAATTTTGAAAGACCATAGTGAGTAGTTATAGCCGTCGAGCTTATTTAGGGTTACATCGTGGCTCGGGAGTGACGCCATTTTTGCTAAGCCTTTTTTCTTTGTCTTAACTCGTTAATTGAATTTCATGCAATACTCAGTCTCATAATCTAATTGTTGTAAGATTTAGGTACTTACAGCTTGTAGGAAGGCATGAGGACGTTGAGGATTATATGATAATAATCTTTATTATCCATTTAGCAAGAAAGACAAAGTTATGGTAGCGAACAGTTATTGAAGTATAGAGAAGAAGGTAAACAAACAGTTGTGATGATGATAGGTCCAGTGTGGCGCTAGCTGTCGTAGCATTCAGTTATCCAACAGAATGTTGTGTGACAATGAAGAAACAATTTTAGCAATAAATTAATCAGTTTTAATTGAAAGGAAATAGTTGAAAATATTTAAATATGGACATGAGGAACAAACCTCAATACATCTTTTACTAGATTGTCCTGTTTTTCAAGACTACAGAATCGAAAATAATTTAATAGTAACAAATCCAAGTATTTTTTATTTCCAGTAAATAAATGTAATTAAATTCAATACCTTTTGTAGATATATTTTGAATTATATAGCAACAAATATCTTTTAAGAAACTGATAATTTATATTATGCATATATACAGTATATATTATGTATACATATTCCCAGACACTTTTTTATTTTGTACACAGTTCTTTTTTCTCGCTTTTTTCTCTCTTTCCCATTGTTAACATGTCATATGACTATTCTATTCACGGCCTAAAATTATTGTATATATATGTATAGACAAATGTAAAGACATACATGTATGACAGCGCAAGTGTCCCTAGGGGGACATAGCGCTTTAAATTGAAATAATAATTTATATATAATTTTATACGTATACGAGTATGCCCCCTAAAATTCCATAATATCAGTTGAAACTACTCATGATCGATAGACGATTTTAATTTATTAATGTCTCTCCAGGTCTATTTTATCACTGGTTTATACGTGCTTTGCCAGGCCATGATAATCATGTTGGGTAGAAGGTTGCTACTGCTTGTACTGTAATACACCACTTGTAGGTATAGTACCAGGTAATGATATTCATAGTGAGTAGAGATTTGGGGCTACTTGTATGCTCTCTCTCTCTTGATGAGTTAACCCCTCCCAATATTTTTCATCGCAGTGAGGACAGCAGAAAAGTTTATGTGTGAAAATAAATTTTCGTTTTCTCTATAGCAGTTTCTTGCACGCTTCCATTCGCCGGATTGACTGTGACACAAAGCGGCAGATTCTGTTATCCATGCCTAGTTGGTGAAGGTGACGAACTACAGTGGTTTGTGATGCCACCAGCTATTCTGATTGCCTCCGAATTCTAGTTGTCGATTTTGCCTTCAAAAATCGACACAGGGCACCATTATCTATGGTTAGTGGTTTCCCTGGTCCTTGGGCTTTTGTCAAGATTCTTGTCACCTAAGTGAAACATTTTGAACCTTCTGGTTGTGATGCTGTTTCAATGACCCTTTCCTCTTTGTATTTGTAATATACTTTATAATAATATTATAATATACTTTGTTTAATTAATTTATTTTTGATTGTTTGGATTTGGCAGCACTGTAATCATTGTTGTTGTTGTTATGAATATATTAAAAAGTATATATATAGCATTAGAAAGATATATAATTAAAATTTGTTTCTTAATTTGGTAAAGCATATTTATATATTTAATCGAAGAGGAACATCACAGTATTAAAAGTGTTTCTTGTTGCTTCAGTAACACTAACAAAGTCTTTATTATGGACAATCGTCCCATACATGATTCTCCCAGATACAGAAGTAAACATAACAGTTATTTACAGAAGTGGAGATTAACATCATTCTTTCCTCAAGTTGGGTCTCTCTTCTGTGTTACGTCTTTTGACTGTGCTGATCTCTACAGAATTTGTGAAATGCCAATGTATTGGTCCTGCTTTTCACTACTTAAGTAAATAAAACATATGACGAATTGTTTTCATAAGCAATATTTTAGCTAATAATTACTCAGTTGTTTCAGTAGCACTATGGCCCACAATTGAAACTCGTAAATTGAAAGTAATATGCCAATTTTAACAATCCATTTTAAAGTTGAATTAAAGATAATAAAAGTAAAACAATAACGAGAACAAAAATACGAATAACTCTTCGCCTGCTTTAGAATGAAGTATCCCGTGCTAGAGTAGCAGTTTAAATAATCAAGTAAGGCCGATTCTAAAAGCGTTAGCTTTATATATTGATAACTTTCTGATCATCTTCTATATTACTTCTTTAATGTTTTGAGTTATTACCTCACAACATAAACTTCCATGTTAAAATTATAGAGAAACTTATTATCCAACACAAGATAATCCAAAAGTTGGTACAGGTTATAATCAAACCTAAGAAAGCCACAAAACAACAGCTTTGCGACCTCAATGATCCCAGTTTAAAAAAATCCAATAAGGCGGATTCTAAAAGTGTTAGCTTTAAATATTGATACATTTCTGTTCACCTTCTATATTACTTCTTTAAAGTTTTGAGTTGTTACCTCACAACATAAATTCCGTGTCAAAATTTAGAAACTTCCACACAAGATAAAGTTGGCACAGGTTAGAATCAAACCTAAGAAAGTCACAAAACAACAGCTTTGCGACCTCAACGATCCCAGTTTAATAAATCAAGTAAGGCGGATTCTAAAAGCGTTAGCTTTAAATATTACAAATTTTCTGTTCACCTTCGATATTACTTCTTTAATGTTTTGAGTTGTTACCTCACAACATAAACTTCCATGTTAAAATTATAGTGATATTTCTAGCACAAAATAAAATCCAAAAGTTAGTAGATGACACAATCAAACCTAAGAAAGCCACAAAACAACAGCTTTGCGACCTCAATGATCCCAGTTTAAAAAATCAATTGAGACGGATTTTAAAAGTGTTAGCTTTAAATATTATAAACTTTCTGTTCATTTTCTATATTACTTCTTTAATGTTTTGAGTTGTTACCTGACAACATAAACTTCCGTGTTAAAATTATAGGGAAATTTCCAACACAAAATAATCAAAAAGTTGGTACAGGCTATAAAGCCACAAAACAACAGCTTTGCGACCTCAACGATCTCATGTAAGTTCTAATAGATACCAATTTCCATTAAAGGGAATGGCCACCATTTGTTCCAAGATAATTAAAGACAGGTTGTCATTAGTGAAGGAAGATTTTCTCTCCCCGATAGTTAAGAACTTCTTTGGAGCAATTTTTCTCATTGGTTCCTTTTTACATTTTCCCATTCAAAACTGGATCGAAACTTTGATCGATTTTTGTGGGGGCGACACCTTTTAGAAATCCATATAAGTCACCATATTTACATAAAGTTATATGTTTATATTATTGATATGCAAATATATATACATTTTTATAGACAATAAAACCATAAATCTCGAATTTTTCTCTTTAAAATCAAACAAAACAAACATTCTATTGTCCTTACTGCCATGAAAGATATTGGGAGGGCTTGGCTCATTACATTCATGTGGTGAATCCTCCCAACGGTTTTGCCAATCTAATACACTATTCCGCTTTTTAGAGCTATAATACTGTTTTGAACGATTCTTCTTGTATATGCAACTTTGAAAAAATAAATATTAGTTATTGAATTTTATCAAACTATATATATATATATGGATATAAGCTTTTCAGAGAGTAGAATTATACATATAATAAAAACATAGACAAGACCAGTTAGACATAAATTAGTTTTAGAGCGATAACAGGCCTTGTCTTTATCGTTCCTACAGTTACTGTAAAAGAAAGAGACTCCATTTTTAATTCTAGAACATTCAAAGCAACCATCGCTTTCTTGGAGTTATCAACCAGGCTAAAACCTAGCCTCAGAATATAAAAGTAAGGAGAGAGAGAAACTTTAATTTGATCCAACTTGAACCACACTGACCTAGCTACCACTGGTGCCCCAGTAAATAGGATTCTATCCATCACATGTGTATCTTACACCATACAGAACAACCATATAACAACCTTGTATCATAAAACTTTGTAGATAGTTTTAGTAAGGCGTGGTATAACGTGTAGAGTTCGCATAAAACGAATGGTGCACGCAGGAGAAATAAATGTTGATTTGTCTTTATCGTTTGTAGAAGAGCATTGTTCGATGAAAATAGTCTACTGTCCTAAAGGATTATGTCCATAGTTGTCCTAAAAATAATATTTAAGATTCCCTTTTCTTCATAACGTCGCATATATAAGCACAATCGTCCAATACTGCATCAGAGCTCTAAGAAGCGATATCTCTACTGGATTAAATTGGCAAAACCGCAGGAAGGATTCAGCACCGATCAACCGAAGTCTTTCCATGTTTTTATTTTTTTAAATCGCAGTAAGGACAGTAGAAGGCTTGAATATAATATTAATATATAATGTGAATTAGTAAGGAATATATATTTTTTATTTCACAAGAAAATCATATTATATAAAAGAAAAAGTTTTTTTTCTTTTCCTTTTATTAGTCTAAATTAGACAAGATCTTGGAGGTCGTGCTCATAAAGAAGTTCAAGAACTCTTCTTGGTTCTCTGTACAGGGATCCTTTGTCCTTTCCAATACAATTTAGTATATGCTAGGGGAGTGGCCTCTTCGGTAGAAAAAGTTATATAATAAAAATTAGGTATATGTAAATAGTTATATAAAACGCAAAATCTTCCCGATCTAACACACACTGAAGTAAGTATATGATTAGATACAAAATTTTTTCAAATTTTCACAAAGTATTAATTTTCACAGATTATTTCTCCCTTGGAAATATGATCTAACCAATTTTACTAGCGCGAAAAAAGACAAAGTAAATAAATATATATTTAAAAAAGTAAATTTTCACTTTTTATATAAGCAGAAATGAAAAATAGATAATAAAGCCAATCTTTATTTTATCCTATCAATTTCAAGCTAATTTTCCCGCCAAAATTATACCCGACCAAACGACAAAAAACTATTCTAAAAGCAGAAGATCAAATGACAGAAATTAGTTGCGCCTTCAAAATTTATTAGAATAGGCTTTTAATTTTTTAAAAAAGTTACAAATTAATTTATATATAATAGGTTTTGTGTGTATCGGCATTTTTTTTTTACATTCTTAATTAAAAATAGAGTAGAAAGAATACAATTTTGATTACAATTTCTGTTTAATTTAGAGAGAATTGAAAGATATAAAAATTAAAATTAATTAGGTGAAAGTAGATTATGATTTAGCATCTTTTTTTAAATTTAGTTTTTTTAAATGATATTTTTCAATCAATTTTGTGAGGATGACTATTAATTATTTAAAAATGATCGGTTAATCCTATAATGAGCAAACCACCTCTTTGAATTACCACCTTTATATAAAGTTTTTTTGTTTGAAGAAAGAGGTTCTTTTCATTGAAGATTTAAAGGAATTGGCTTGCAATAATGAAAATTCTATGCATTAATATATATATATGTTATGAAAAAAAGATCAATGTACTCAGAAAATACTTCGAAGATAATTTTTTAACGCTGAACCAGAGCAAATCAAAGGTTATGGTGTTTAGAAATGGAGGTCGAAAGGCCCGATCGGATGTTTGGTTCTGGGGACAATTGCCTCTCACTATAACATCTAAATACACGTATCTGGGTTACCAGCTGACAGCGTCAAACTCAACTCAACAGGCGGCAAAGCATTTTAAAAACAAGGCGCTAAATGCTATTAATGCGGTCTGGGCAATATCGACTAAAACAAGAATCAATTCTATCAGATCCTCACTCAAGCTTCTAGACTCAATGGCTCTGTCAACCTTGCTCTACGCAGCTCCAATTTGGGCAAACAACCAAAAAAACTTGGTTGACAGGGTACAAGACAATTTCTTACGGAGACTTCTAAATTTACCCAGATATACTCCTGGTTTTATTCTACGTATGGAGTGCGGAAGAACGTCACTGGGAGTTACGGTGCTGAAACTTACACTCGGGTTCTGGCTTAGAATTCTAAAAATGAACAGCAGCCGACTCCCCTATATATGCTTAGCTCAACTATATGAGATATCAAGAAATAGAAATATATATATTGGACTTGCGGAAAGTTTGGCCAACATACTCAACTCAACAGGATTTTCTTGGTTAATTACCTGCAACGATGCAAGGATTATCCGGCAAGAAATACCTTTAATAACTAAAATTGCAATAGAACAATCTATTCAAAGTGACCAGGCAAAAATAGAGAATTCTAAATTCTACCCTCACTATAAGTATTTACACAGTTCATTCCGAATTGAAAACTATTTACTTAGCAACTTTCCATTCCCAGTAAAACGCTATATCGCACAACAGAGAATACTATATTCGTTTTTCAAGGAAAACCATACAAACATTTTCAAAGAGGGTGATAAGATTTGTGATCTCTGCAAAGAAAATATGGAAACTGAACTATTCCATTATATCTATGAATGCCAAGATATTAGTGAGGAGAGAAGGACATTCTTTTCAATGGTAGACACCAGCCAACTTAGGTCAATCCAAATGATGTTAATCAGTGCCCAAACAAGCAGACCAGTTGCTCAGGCCCTATATAATTTTTACAAGGCAGTAGGTGTAAAGAGGGAGAAAAGAGAACTTAAAAGCTATTGTTCTTACACCTCAGAATTATGACGAAACATCGAGGGGCCATCGTGTTGGTCGACGGTGAGATTGCGGAGCTGGTAATATGGATGGCTGTGCTGGGGTAAACCTCCTTTTTTGTGTCTGGATGCGAACTAAATAACTTAGTCCCTATTTCTGCTCCGCGCTTATGGAATTTAAGACTTGGGGCGATGGTGTCGACCTTTCATATTAAATCTTACTTTTCCTTATTACTAATAATTGTATATAGTTGCGGAACTACTGGTTTCCTGTGCTGCTCTTTTCCTGATATTGCACCTTGTACGGAGAATCTGTATAAGACTAATGTCTTAATAAAGGCTTTGTGTGTGTGTGTGTGTGTGTGTGTATATATATGTTATGAATATTTTGTTTTGTTGTTGAAAAAGAGAATTGAAGTTGAAGACGTGAAAAAGGAAATATAATTATTAACCCATCAAGTAATTTTTATTTCAAATCACTTGAAGCAAATTACACATAAAATTATTTTTCACCGTAATATAGAATTTATTAAATGAATCCTATATTCGTGAATTAAAAAAATAGGTAAGTTAACTATACATATTTACAACAATATTCAAAGTTATGTTATAAATCTATGGTCAAAAATGTAGAACAGTCCATGAATGAGCATATATATATATATATTAAAAATAAAGTAGGCATTTCCTGACCACGAGCACATGTGCTTTTTAGATGGCAGAACGCCATTTTTTCATATATATATATATAGAAGCTATGTAAATATGTTAATAAAATATTTCAGTTATAAATCGCGTATTAATTATTATTATTAATACCATATATGATTAAAATTCTTTATAAAATGAGATATTTTACTTATAAATCATATATTGATAAACGAAACTTGGTCACTGGTCAAATTTAAATAAATATATATTCTATGACTTAAAAAAAATCGAAAACTGGTGATGATATTCTATTCTAATATTCAACTTTCAGAAAAGATTTTTTTTCTATATTTCTAAAAATGTATAAAATATTCAAACGATATTTTTTTCCTTTTTTTGAAGAACGTAATAGATCCTTAAAAATATTTTAACACGGGAGGAATTTTATTCGTAAGTTTTTAGAAAAATGAATCACGTTACATGTTATCAATATAAAAAAAAAATGATTTTAAGATAAAAAGTGAAAATGTAAATTTTGTGGTAGCTCTTGCAGGTTTTTTTTTTTCAATTTAGGATTATCGGTGTTGTGCCAAATTGAAAAGATTTGCCTTTCTGATATGCATATTTCAATTTTAAGCATATTTTTGGCTATTCCAAAAAAATGATTTAGGTATATCGAATAAAATTCAAATTTCTAAAAAATATATAAACCATATTTATTTATATAATGTGTAACCTATTATTATAATTTTTAAGAGGACGTTTATATATATATAAATAGAGATTATATAAATAATGTGACAATATCTAGTGTCAGATAGATTACATAAAAACTCGATATGTTCATTTATTTCCAACTAGTAGAAAAGCCCGTCCAAGGACGGGATCGGCTAGAGCAGGTGGATTCCTAATTTTATTTCTCACATTCCTTTTTGATACTTAATAATATGTAATCGGAAGCGTTCGAGGTAAAATAACGTCCATGGTCCGTCAGGGATCGATCCCCTTCCGAGCGTTGCAACATTTTACATTTCGGGTCATTTTATTGATATTTTTTTAATTAACATTTTTACTTTAAAAGAGGTGAACTTACAATGAATAAATTTCTTTGTAAACAACATTTTTGGTGAAGCAAGCTGAACTATTTTCAAGAAGCCTTCCTTGCTTGCTTCCGTGGATTATTTTTATTTTAACACACTTAGAGCTTTTCACCCTAGAAAAAGCAACATATAACTGACCATGGCTAAAAACTGATTCAGGTAAATAGATGCCAACCATTTCAAGGGTTTGGCCTTGTGATTTATTTATTGTCATAGCGAAGGCTAATTTTACAGGGAACTGTCCCCTTCTGAGAATGAAAGGAATCTCAGAATGTATTGGGGCCAAGTAAACTCTCGGAATAAATACCGATTGATCTACTGCAGTGCCAGTCCGAACTTTTGCAATAATTAAATTAGGTAACAATTTAGTTACTACTAATCTCGTCCCGTTGCAAAGACCTCGCTTTGTGTTTAAGTTTCGAAGAAGCATTATGATTGCTCCAACTTATAGCTTCAGCTTATGAAGTGGCATTCCCGAAGGGTTAAGGCTGTTGAGAAATACCGGTGGATAGCTCTCATTATCTTCAGGTGTCGCATCATCTATTGAGTCTGAGCTGAAATATGTTATGGAGTCACCTTCAAGGATATCTAAAACTCGGTTGTTGATATCATCAACATCCACATTTCTGGGACAAAGTATAGCCTTATCGGTATATTGTTCAAAATCAGAAGGAAGCAATTTATCTCCATAAATTTCTTTGACTAAATCGCCATTGCAAACCATTTCAGATGGTATTTCAAATGTATCGGAGTCTAAGCCAAGATCATTTGTTAGCTCGCCATTTCCAAGCTTTAAAAGCCAGGCACTAAAATCTGGGTCAATTGACCTAATATTATTGTCTAATTTCAAAATATTAAATTTTTTCCATAGAGGATGAAATTTAATACTTGAATCTACAATTGCAGCTTGAGTTCCATGTGGAAAAACAGGCAAAGTCTGTCGGAAGTCCCCTCCAAAGACAATGGTTTTACCACCAAGTGGTTTTTCATTTTGCATGATTTCTTTCAAGAGATTATTAATGCATCTAAGAGCATCTTTTGGTGCCATGGTAGCTTCATCATAAATAATGACATTTGCATGATCATCATTGCAACATGATCATCATTTTCAGGATGCAAGGCACCTGAGCGGTGATAAATCTGTCCGTTGATTCGGAAACAATAGGGCCCATATCCAGGAGGAGGTGCAAGGTTTGCTCCCATTGAAGCGAATGCTAGGGCACTGTTGACGGAACGGATGTTTTCCATGAAGTTCTTTGAAAGTTGATGCTTTCCAGTCATTAAACTTTCAAGTAGTTCAGAGGTTTGAATCGGTTCAAGTTCGACTTTTCCTTTGGAACAGCATTTATGAAAAGTTTTACTGTATGTCGTTTGTTCCAATTCGAAATACTTTGCTCTACATTTTGGGCAAACTTGATCAAGTTGGCCACAAAGGTGCAGGGGAATTTGATCTTCCTCGAAACATGTCCCTGTTGGCAAAGGTAGATTATCTCCCTGTCGAATTCTTTGCATCCTCAGCCTACTGTTTTCCCTTTGAAGGGCTCTTTGATTTTCGCTCATATTCATTCGGTATTGCCGTTGTTGTTCATTATGCCGTTCTCTTACGGGTGAATTTAAACGTCTTTGTCGCTGCTGTTCAATACGACGTTGCTTTACTTCGATGGCCTCAACAATAGAAAGGGCTCTTTTAGGAGACATTATTTATAAAAATAAAATAATCAAGCTAATTTAAAAAAATAAAATTATTTAAAAAATATTATTCCTCAAATATTCACCGAATAAATTGCCGAAAGCAAAAAATGACTAATAAGGTCAGAATAGAATAAAATAAAGGATGAAAACAAAAACCAAACAGACCTACAGCCGGCCACGTCACTTAACTACGTAACTTGAACACGTGACACAGAATGGACCAATCCTATTCGGCTTCAACGAACAGACGCTTTATTATATGTGATTATCTAATAAAATATACATAACTAAAGAGACAAAGGTCGCCTCTCCCGTCAAAATAGACGTCAAAACTAGACGCCATCTATTGACCGTCGCCGCAACTAGCGGCCTCGGGTCGGTGACAAAGCCACAACACCAGCTTTGGCAAACTGAAAAGCGTCCACCTAGAGACCATGGTTTCGGGCTAATGGCCCTCGTCAGCCTAGGGCGGACTTTATTCCATGAGATCCACACGGGATCTAATGGAATCTTGACAATCTGTCAATAGATGGCGTCTAGTTTTGACGTCTATTTTGACGGGAGAGGCGACCTTTGTCTCTTTAGATCAATATCCTCCCGGCAAAATTTCCATCTATAAAATATATATAGTTGCATATACTGTATATATTAATTAGGATTTAATTGATATATTTAAAAAATCCGAATTTTTATAATTAAGTTGAAAAATAAATTCGTAAAATATTTTTAAAAAGAAACACACACTTAAAACTATAATACATGTTCTCATCTCTGTCTTTACAATTTAACAAAATAAACAATCTAGGGCCAGGTTTTTAAAACTATTTTTTATTTCTCTAGCTTTCGGACCAACATGTTCTTCAACAGGAGACCTAGAACTTACTATAGACATACATAGTTAGCTGGATGTCATACTTCTAGTTCTTCTGTTCAAGGACAGGTTGGTCCGAAAGCTAGAGAAATAAAAAATAGTTTAAAAAACCTGGCCCTAGATTGCTTATTGATTTTAATAAATTAAAACTATATACACTCATGGACAAAACTAAAGGAAGCTGTATCTTTTAGCATGTAAACTGGATTTAGCCAATAACTCTGAAAGATATTTGATATAAAGTGATCATTATTGAAGATACGAGATAACCAAGTGTGAACAAAATTGCCTCTGTTTTCTTCGTCTTCTTCTTCTTCTTAAAAAAAAACGACCAGCTATATCAAAGGCTTTCCATTTCCTTAAGTTTTGTCTATAAGTTTATTTAAATCCACACCTAAACAAAGTAAAAATTGGCTTACAATATAGTTAAACATTATTATTATATTTTAAAATCATATTAACTCAAGTGCATATAGGTCAGTTAGGCATAAATTAATATAAAACAATAACGCGCCATTTATATATAGCAAATGAAATCATTAAGACACGAATGCTTATTTTACATTAAATAAACTTCTACTGTAATATATTGATGAAGATCAACAGTAGGAAGAAGAATTGAATTTACTGGAAGGAGAAAAAAACTCTGAAGAAATAGACAACTTACGATTGAAGAAAATGGCGCTAATAAAGACCAGTACCTCATCAAGAATAGAGAATCTAAAAAAATAAAACCATTTCATTTCCTAAAGTAAAATTATAAGACAAAACTCATATTTTATTCAAGTTTTTATCTATTTTTAAAGCTTTATATCAAAGAATTAAAACTCTATTTAACTCTGAGAGAAAAAAAAGTTGCATAGTATAAACATATAGAAGAAGTGCATAAACAACAATTATATTTGCATTTTAAAGAAAATTGTAAAACGTCTGAGAAACAAGAGAAACACACATATAAAGAACTTTTTAAAACTTTTGAAAATATTTCTTTTGACAACAGATAAACAAAACTTTTTAGTCCAAATTGAAGGTAAAATTGGGACAAGAGGCGCTCCAAGTTTTTTTTTTTTCCTTAAAGAATAACAAGTCAAGTTTGTGGCCAACTTGGCGACTCTAATGAGCAGTTAGTTCGCTTTACCTACACTAGATGGAGCCACTTGTTTTTAAAACTTTGCTATTTTTCATAGATATGATAGAAAACTGTCAAATAAGAGCTGTTTGGATTTGTTCTTTCATAACCAGTTATATATATTATATCTTTAATTTAGATTTACATTTCTACAGTCCTAGAAACATATGTACATAGTTCCTTCAAAACACCAGTTTACTGAGCTCAATAGCAAAATAATGCAGAGTATATAATAAACTCAGTCTAATACAATAGTGAAACGGTCTGGAGATTTAAATGGCGAAACCGCTGGGTCCTTGAAGATAGAGGCTGCCTGGCCGGCATTCATATTTCTGTGAAAAATAAACACTTCGGCCAGTTAGAGTTTTTTAAAATTATAAAATTATATATAAAAAAAAACTCTAACTGGCCGAAGTGTTTATTTTTCACAAAAATTATTCTGGTGTATATATTTAATTTATATATTTGGTATCGAGAGTGAAAAATATCTATTTTGACTATAATTATACTTATGGCCAAAACTTGAGGAAGTGGAAAGTCTTTGATGTCGCTGGTCGTCTTTTTTTTTTTTTTTTGAAGGGTACAGAGGTTGTTCACACTTGGCTATCTCGTGTGTCTTCAATAAAGGTCACTGTGTATCAAATATCTGCATGATAGCACATTATTTTTAATCTGATGCGCTATAAGAATGAACAATTGGTTTATTAATAAGAATCTTAATTATTTATAATATCATTTCTTTAATAAAGGTATTAATAAAATCATTTGTTAGTAAAATTATTGAAAAATCGTTCCTAACGACATTATATTTTGAATTTATTGTATAAAAATTAACTCACGCTTTTTGTAAATCTGTGTTTAAAGTATTATTATAAATAAAGTATTTCAGACATTTTATAAAATATTATTATTAACTTAACTATCACTGAAAATTTGATATATTTTAAATTTTATTCTACAATATGTAAATAAAATTTCTTTCTACTGTTCTTATCCTGCAATGAATAAAATTTGAAAAAAGGAAGGTATGTCTCATCAGTGGTAAAACCTCCCAGCGGTTTCGCCATTTAAATCTCCAGACAGCTTTACTATTATATTTGACTGGATTTCTCATATACCCTGCATTCTCTATTGAGCACAGTAAATTGGTGTTTTGAAAGAACTAGAGACATATGCTACTGTAGAAATATAAATTAAAGATATAATACATCAAGCTCTTCCACAAAATAACATATAAGCCAGTTAGGCTACATTTAAAATATCATATTTGACATAGTTCCCTTTATCGAAATATATATTTAAAATATAGAGAAATAACAAAATATTTCAATTATATATATTTTAAATTATATTATTTAGAAGAAAAAAGTAGCGTTAAAATATCTTTAGAATATTCAAACACAGCCAGGCCTCCCATTATTTTTCCATTGCAGTAAAGGCAGTAGAAATTGTTTAATTTTTAAAAAAGAATCATACGCGTCTATAATAGTTTCGAATTTTCATAACAGATGGCGCGCCAATGCATCATAAAAATAATTAATTTAGTAAAATATGTTTTTTAAATTAAAAATCTATTTATGGGCTTCTCTATTTATAAAACGATAGTATTATAGATAGTTTATATATCTAAATATGTTATTTTAATATATATATATCTTTATTAAAACGGGTTTTAGAAAAGGTTTTCTGATAAAATATGATCTCATAATTTCCACTTTTTACCCCCATTTAGTTTAACGAACGTTATTTTCACCTTATCCGCAAATTATGGAAATAATTTATGAGCCATTTTAACTTATTCCCATTTTCTTTCCAAAAAGTGTCATGACGCCAAAATAACCCATTATAGTTTGAAATTAATGAGAAGCGAAATTTTAATCGATTAGACCCCATTTTTTGTCACCTATATATATTAAATTATTTAATGCCATATATTTATACATATTTTTTAAGGTTTGGAATTTATACAACTTTTTTTTTCTATGAAGAGAGAGAATTTCTTGACAGACGAAAAATGAAAACAAAATATTTGACCCATTGTTGAAATAGTTTTGAAAAAAAAATCTTTTGATATCGCATATTTATTGAAAATATTTATCTTTTATTACAAAAATTGCTTTTTTGTTGTTTCTGCATAGAGATATATCCTTCTCCTTATATAGACTTAAAAGAAATATCATTTTTATGTCAGGTAAAGAAATCCATTTTTAATATGCACATTTTATTTTAATATTTTGTATGTATTTATTTAAAATACGTTTATAAGGCCAAATTATATTTTACATTTATTATTAAGTGCTTTTATTATATAAAATGATTCTCTCTATATAATAATAATAATTTAATATTAAAATATTAATAAGATTATTCATCTAAAGAGACAAGGGTCGCCTCTCCCGTCAAGATATTTTTTGATGGGAGAGGCGACCCTTGTCTCTTTAGATGAATTTCCTCTCGGCAAAATTTACATCTATTAGATTTTCATGTGAAATATATTTTTGGCATTAATTATTATTTTGAATATTCTGTAGTTATATAGTGTGTTTTAGATTATATTTTTAAGACTTTCGAGCGTTTATTGAATTAGACTTTGCGTTTTTTTTGCTTATCCATGATAATCATGGTGGAGTAGTTAGCGACTGATTTTACTGTAAGTGCACCACATGTCTACACATGTGAAAAGCAGTTCGACTTTGTGCTTACAAGAAGAAAGAGAGAAAGAGAAGAGAGAGTTATATATAAAATATTTTAAATATTTATATGAAATTTGAACTATTTTTGTCGCGTATTCTCCCTGGCGAAACCGCTGGGAGGGTTCACCACTGATGAGCCAAGGCCCTCCTATTATTTTATCATTGCAGTAAGGGCCAGTAGAAAATTGATTTATATCAAAAAGAATCATACACGTCAAAAATAGTTCAAATTTCTTATAACAGATGGTGCTCTAATGCATCGTATAAAAATTATAAAACTAAAATTATATATATTATATAATCTAAAAATGCAAATATTTTATTTTATTTTAAAAACATATATTTTATTTTTTCATTCATTGACTGTTCTGCATTTTTGACCATATATTCAAAAAACATACCACTTTTAATTATTATTGTTGTAAATAATGTATATTTAACCCTACCTATCTTTTATTCACGATTTATAGAATTCATTTAATAAATTCTATATTCCTGTGATAAAAATAATTTTATGTATATTTTTACTTCAAGAGATTCAAAATAAAAATCTGCTTGAAAGGTAAATAATTATCTTTACTTTTCCACGACTGCACCTCCTTTCAACAATCAAACACACAAAAAAATTTTAATCGTAATATATATATATATATATATAAAGAGACAAGGGTCGCCTCTCCCGTCAAAATAGACGTCTAAAAAACCAGACGCCATCTATGACGTTTCAGACTGACGAGGGCCATTAGCCTGAAACCATGGTCTCTAGGTGGACGCTTTTCAGTTTAACACAAAGCAATAACGCGCCATCTATACACATAAAATAAAAGGACTTAAAAGCGCGAATGTTTCTTTTATACATAAAACGAACTTCTACTGTCCTTACTGCGATGAAAAAATTATATTGGGAGGGCTTGGCTCATCAGTGGTGAACCCTCCCAGCGGTTTCGCCAATTTAATCCACCAGACCGCTTCTCAGAGCTCTAATATTGTATTGGATCATTCTGCTTTTATATGCCACACTGAAGGATGGAATCTTAGAAATGGTTTTCAAGTAAACTATGGACATAAACTTATAGGACAGTAGAATTATATTCAAATATTTGCTTCGAGCAATGCTCTTCAGCAAACTACAAAGACAAGGTCATTAGGAATAAATTAACACAATGCTTTGTGTTAATTTATTCCTAATGACCTTGTCTTTGTAGTTTGCTGAAGAGCATTGCTCGAAGCAAATATTTGAATATAATTCTACTGTCCTATAAGTTTATGTCCATAGTTTACTTGAAAACCATTTCTAAGATTCCATCCTTCAGTGTGGCATATAAAAGCAGAATGATCCAATACAATATTAGAGCTCTGAGAAGCGGTCTGGTGGATTAAATTGGCGAAACCGCTGGGAGGGTTCACCACTGATGAGCCAAGCCCTCCCAATATAATTTTTTCATCGCAGTAAGGACAGTAGAAGTTCGTTTTTTGTATAAAAGAAACATTCGCGCTTTTAAGTCCTTTTATTTTATGCTTTTCAGTTTGCCAAAGCTGGTGTTGTGGCTTTGTCACCGACCCGAGGCCGCTAGTTGCGGCGACGGTCAAAAGATGGCGTCTGGTTTTTTAGACGTCTAATTTGACGGGAGAGGCGACCCTTGTCTCTTTAGATCAATTTCCTCCCGGCAAAATTTCAATATATATATATATATATATATAATACCGTTAAGAGAATTTCAAAATTTATAAAATTTGTTATTTAGTTCAAACATGTGAGGTTTATTTTATATATATATGTGGTAACCGAGGGTCAAACCTGTAGTAACCGAGAGGGACAGTCAGGGCGTGGAGAGTTTTCCAGTACCTCTCTGCACTTTGGAAGACCTTTAACAGTTTTCACAGAGTACAGGCAGTCGTGGTCGAGGCAGAGTGAAAAGCTTGGGAATGTCCACACACAAAAAACGGAGAGACACAGTTGTAGTAGGAAAGTTCCATGAACAGATAGGAGTCGAGCTAAGAGCAAGATGGAGTTAGAAGAGTTCTTACTGTTTTACATGGTCGATGAGGTGGTCCTGGGTACAACAGACAAGGGCTCACGCCGATGGTGAAGTGACTGAAATTTCGGCTAAAACCGAGGTTTTATATATCTTTGCCGAGGAGGGAGACATGCGAGAATTTGGACTTTGAACGGGTCCAAAAGGCGTGGGGCGTCTGCGCTATTCTGCACCCTTTGACCTTGATGGCAACGGGCTGCCAAATTCCTCTTTAGGGTTGTTGGATTTCTATCTCGATCTCTTTCTTAGCTAAGCTCTTAATCTATTACATAGTTTTATTTATTCATCCTCAGTTAAAATAATATTAATAAAATAATATTTTAATATAACATATATATATAATATTAATATTTTTAATAATTTAATTAAACGTCGACTATACTTTCTTAATTAATTGTTTTTTATATATATAAATATTTTAATACAATTTTAATTTCATATTATTCGTCATATTTCTTTTTTTTATGCTCTAGAATATAAAATCTTACAAAAAATTGTCAAAGAGATTTTTTATAATAAATAAAATCCATAGATAACGCGACCTTACTCTGTGGAATTCTAAAGTGTGAACGCTGGAAGCTATTAAAAAGTAATTTATCAACATAACAAAAAAGTTCATTCAAGCGAAATTTAAGTCCAAAGACTATATCACTTCTATAGAAATGCATCGCAATAAAAAATGTGCCTTTTTTTTCTTACCTTTTCATATAAGTGATGATGATTTTTTTTTGTTCCTGTTGTAAGTTAGGCTTAATAAAGCTCATCACTCTCTTCCGTGAAAAACTGAACTAAAACAATATTTTTTTCCCGCCATAAACTTAAGTCTTGTAATAGACTTTGTGAAATGTTGGAGAACTTTTTCAAATTATACTTGTTTTGTTTTTTATTACTTGGAAAGAGGATATGGTGAAACATACTTTATGTTCGAATATTTTTTTCATAAATAAAATTATAATATATATATATAGATTTTTAAAATAATAATTTGTGACTTTTCTATATTTTTGACGCTAAATGATTTTTATTGATTTACTACTCTATCTATGAATAATAAAAAAATATATATATTTTAAAATATAGAATGAATATATAAAACCATTTTTTTTTGCGTTTTTATTTTCTATCACCTTTACTTCAATTTTTAACACTCTATTCTAACAATAAAAATATATTATCAAATTATATATATGTTTATTCTTTTAAAGATGTTGCCTTATCTTAAATTTATTTCACTACGCAATATAAACATATAAGATTCTTAACCTAACTTTGTGTTTAAAAACACAAACAGGTTATATATACATATCTATTTTTTTTTAAATAAGGAACATATTAATTATGTGTTACTTTTTATTGAGGTTTTGTGTATTCAAATTTTACAAATTTAAAACAACTTACAGAGAGAGCGGACACTATCACAAACATCGTTTAAGTCGTATCACAAGGATATGGTGAAACATTTTCGGCCTGACAATGAGAACGGTGCTTTTCAGTTTAAAAACTTTTTACTACATAATCTCCCCCTTTACTTCAACACACTTGGTCCAGCCTTTCTCCAATATCAGTATTCTTTCCTGGAAATGAGAGACTGGAAGGCTGTTAAAATATTCGTCTACCGCGATCTCAACTTATTCTTTGGACGTGTAGCGCTTTCCATAAACAAATTTCTTTAGGTGTGGGAAGAGATGGAAGTCTGAGGGTACCAAATCAGGAGAATAGGGGGGGATGGCCGAGCAAATCGTACCTCAAATCCCGCAGTTTTCCCATTGCTATCACACTTTTGTGAGCAGGTGCGTTATCCTGGTGAAAGATGATTTCTTCCTCAAGCCAGGCCTCTTCTCGCAAAATTTGACATCCAGCTGGTCAATCCAAGCGGATTCGCCAGTTCAATCTACCATACCACTATGAAATTACATTTTGCTGTTTTCCTTTTATACCGATACTTAAGCTGACCTCTTGGAAAAGGCATTTTGAATGAACTATGGATATAAGCCTTTGAGAGGACAGTACAAATACATTTAATTATAAAATTTAAAAACAAATTCACACGGGATTGATTTTTAAAATATATATATTTTATATATTGTGCTTATTATATAGTACACGTGGTACAGGCCATGATGATCATGGGTAGAGGTAGGCGACTGCTTTTACTATAAGTGCACCACATCTCTACACATGGGAAAAGCAGTTCGACTTTGCACTTACATATGTGCCAGAACCCCGTTTGGTTACTTGCACTCGATTTTTTATATGTATCCACATGGATTATAACAAAAAAATAAACATACCGAATAAAACAAAACCTTTCATGATATAATAGAAAAGCCTAATATATAGAGTTCTGTGAGATAACATCTAATGGCGTTCGATCACACAGACGTAATCCGGAAACATATGATTGGATGAGCGATGGGAAACGGATGGACCAATCAGATCGAATTTAGAGCACCATCTAATATACTCCGAGGTTAGAAGTCAAAATGTATTTTTTTACTCTCTCTCACAGAGAATGGCTATATAATCTAAAATCCATTATTCTGATTATGTCCTTTTTAAAATATTATTTCAATATTGAAGAAAATCGAATTTCTAAATCTCCCTCTCTCTTTCTATTAGTAAATAGTGAAAAATGATCTTTTCGGGAACACAAATAGATGACGTCATAGAAAAATGTTTATCAATTAATCACGATTTTATATAGAAATTATATAGAAGTTTTTTTTTAGAAAGTTATAGAGAAAAGTTATAAAGAAAATAATGTTGAATTTATATATAGAAATAATTTAAATTATATTTTAAGAAAATATATTTTAAAAAATTTCTCTGTCTAATATTGACTCCTATGTTTTTTTTTTCGAAAAATTATTTCAAAAGAATCATACGTGTCAAAAAATAGTTTAAATTTCTTATAACAGATGGCGCGCTAATGCATCGTATATATTTTAAATGAAAAATAGCGTTATAATAATATGTTTATAATTTTCATCGATAGATGGCACTAAGTTATTGATGATATTCTACTATGTAAATATATTAGTATGTATGTTTTTAACAGGTCCATTTCTTCATAGATGAATATTCGCCTCTATTTACATATTGTAACATGGTATTTATTAATTTTATTTATGTAACATAGTATTTATTAATTTTAATTATTTTTTATTTAACAGAGTGGTCATTTTTATGTTTATATCTGGCGACTCTGTAAATTTCCCTCGTGGCTTATCTTTTGTTTACCTTTCTTAGTTTGTCCTTCCCTGAAATAAATTTTGTTTCCCCCTGAAGTTTTTGTCTTCCCTAATTTTCCACGTGGCAATATTATAATGATTAAATGAACGATACTATCAAATATATTTCAAAAGAAATTTTCTTTCTCATTCTCACTCTATCTAGTTTTTTAAAAAATTATTTTTTTAATACGTAGAGCCAACGAACAATAGGTTAATAGTTCATTTTTACATTAGCATATGTAAAACAGTCTTTACATTTACCATACAAACATTTATTTTATTAATATATTTTTGAAGCTTTAAGTAGAAAAAATAATCAATAGTATTCTTAACCTTTACCGTACTAAATATGGCCCTACTTTCTACCTACACGCATGAAAAAAAAAAACTTAAGAAATTGGAAAGTCTTTGATATCGTCGGTCGTTTTTTTTTTAAAGAGACAGAATCAATTTTGTTCACTCGGTTATCTCGTGTGTCTTCAATAAAGGTCACTGTAATATCTTTCAGAGTTATTGTCTCAATCCCTATATACATGTAAAAGGTACAACTTCCTTAAGTTCTGTCCATGAGTGTATAGATATAATGCGAATACTAGAAAGTATGGATTAAATACTCACATTTTGTTTGATAAAGCCCATATGTCCATGAATACTATTTTAAAAATATATCAGTATATAGATAAATATAACATAAGTCACCTCTACCGTCAAAATTAACCCATAGATCATACTCCACCTGGTGACCACTCGGGTATCTAGTAGATTCAGAGTTATCTGTAATTAAAATGTAACACCACCTTTGACAAATTCGGAACTCAACTGGAGACAATCGATTTATTCTATGACGTTGGTCAGTAAAGAGCTGCAAAGATTTCAGGGAGTCGACAAAATCCATTCAAATTTCCGAATTGAGCAACGAGGTGTTTAGGTATTTAGGTGTTTAGTGAGAGAAGTGACTTTTTATATATGTGTGTGTGGCCGAGATTTCTCAATATTATAGATCAAGCCTAAATAAACGTTTAGTTGATTTTTATTCCCCTAGATGGCGCCATCTAAAATGCTTATGTGAGCGCTCAGGATATTTTTTACATTTTTAATATACACACTCCTATTAAAGATTATTTACGTTTTCTAAGCTAAGAAATATGCCTAGAAGAGGTAAAAAATTGATAAAATTATAGGAAAAAGCGTTAAATTCCTTGGGCCTATTGTATTACGAATATTAATGTTTATATTATAGTATTTTTAAATATAGAGTTGACTATTCATGTTACTTGAAAAAGAGAAGTCTCTGAAAGCTTGCAAAATTTTAATAGAAGAAATTGATCCTCATTTGATTGAAGTGTTTAATATTTTTATAATTTTTAATTTATTATATGTATTTTATATTTATATATGTTCATTACATATTATATTAAAATTATACATAATGCGCATTAGAGAGCGCGCCATCTGTTATCAGAAAGAAAAACTATTTTTTGACGCGTATTTCTTTGAAAAATAAAACAAATTTCTACTGCGTCTTACTGCAATGGTAGATTAAACTGGCGAAACCGCTGGGAGGGTTCACTACTGATGAGCCAGGCTCTCCCATTATTTTATCATTGAAGTAAAGGATAGTAGAAAATTGTTTTATTTTAAAAATAAAAACATTGGCGCAAAAATAGTTTAAAATTCTTACTAATATATATATATTTTTAAAAAATAAAAAAGGCATCTCCTGACCACGACCACGTTCGTGGATGGCTTTTCTTGATAAATCAAGAAATTGGGTTGGCCAAATATCACGGAGCAAGCTAAATAAACGTTTAGTTTATTTTTGCTCCACTAGATGGCGCTCTGCCATCTAAAAAGCACATGTGCTCGTGGTCAGGAGATGCCTTTTTTATTTTTAATATCAACACCTGACCCACTTATCTTTTATTTTTTTCTATTGTTTTTCATATATATTTTTATAAACAAATAAACAAATGAAGGTTGAACTAAGTCAAATTAAATACATAAAATAATATACATACAGAATATATAATCACTTTGTTTTAATAAAATATAACCATTACAGTCTACCCGAGGGAAAATATATTTAAAAAACCTACCTATAAATGCATTTATTTAAATCTAATATTTTTAGGTGTACTATAACACGGTGACATTTTAAATATCAATAAAAATCCTCGGTGAAGAAGCTTAAAGGGAATAATTTATTGTCTTTTGGCAAGAAATAGAGTCGTCTGAAACCATTTATTTTACGAGGGTTAAATGGAATTATAGAGGATCGTATTGAAATGGGGAAAATTCTGGAATTCTCCAGAAATAGGATTAAATTTCTCTCTCCATCGTCATATTTCCCTATTTGTATATGTTATACCCGGGTGAGAAATTGAGGGAGTTACCCCATTTCTTATTATATTGGATTTTAACATTTTTACTTCTAATATTTTGATTAGTCGAACTCTTCAATGGGAATTGGTTTATATTTTAAATATGAATTTTATTTGGTCAAGTGGGTTTTAATAACGTGAATTCAACTTTATTATATGCCCAAATTTTGAGTATATATATATTTATACCATGCTTTAGATACTATATTTCATATAGTTAGAGTATTTCCATACATACTATATATTAAAAATAAAAAAGGCATATCCTGACCAGAGCACATGTGCTTTACAGAAGGAAAAGCGCCATCTGGTGGAACAGAAATCAACTAAACATTGATTTAGCCTGTTCCCTGATATTTGGCCAACCCAATTTCTTGATAAATCAAGAAAAGTTTGGCCAAGTTGGGTTGGCCAAATATCAGGGAACAGGCTAAATCAATGTTTAGTTGATTTCTGTTCCACCAGATGGCGCTTTTCCTTCTGTAAAGCACATGTGCTCCTGGTCAGGATATGCCTTTTTTATTTTTAATATCAACACCTGACCTTTTTATTTTATTTTCTTTAAAATTTATATATATATTAAAAATGGCATATCCTGACCAGGAGCACATGTGCTTTACAGAAGGCAGAGCGCCATCTGGTGGAACAGAAATCAACTAAACATTGATTTAGCCTTTTTCCTGATATTTGGCCAACCCAATTTCTTGATAAATCAAGAAAAGCCATCCACGAACGCGTTTCGCGCTTTTGGCGCTCGTCAGCGTGGAGTAGGCTGAACCACTGCGACCAAAAATATTTTTTGGTCCCAGTGGCTTCCTGAAAAACCAAGAAATGGGTATTTAAGGCCAAACTTGCGTAAATACGCTTAGCACATTAAAAAACGATAACGATAACAGATAAAAAGATCAGGTGTTGAAATCAATATTAAAAATGGCATATCCTGACCAGGAGCACATATATATATATTTAAAAAAGATGCATATATTGGATTTCTAATTATTTTTATTGTTCCAATATTTCGAGGGGCAACTCGCCTCTCTTTATCGAGGATGTTTGTTTTTCACTAGAACACGCGCGCACGCGTACACCACTCTCGTTCTACAAGGCCAATGAAAGAACTGTATCTTTGACTCAACTATTGCCTTCAGTTTATATACAGCAAATAATTATATTTATATTTAATTTTATAGATTATTATTTTATCTATGGAAGATATAGAGATTTATATACAATACAGTGTAATTGTAAAAAATTGTGTTTACATATTAATTCTAAATTAAAAATTTTTTTAAAGCAAAATAAATTATTAAATAAAAGGTATATACATAGTTATTTATAAATAATTAAGATATATATATATATATATATATATGTAGTAGACAGGCACTATGCAGTCACGGGGCCAAAATGGTGTCAGGCGTCAATGGGTAACACAATGGACGATGCAGGTTGGATGTCACCAAGAAGAGAGACCAGCGCCGAAGACAAGGTCCAGTAGAATGTCTGCTCTACCTAAGAAGGTAAGATGAACTGATGCTGTCCGTCCTTTTTTTGTCGGTGTTCAGTGGCGGTCGTAAAACTTCTTGGAAGTTTCCTGGGAGGAATCTTTGACGAAATTTGTGACTCCTCGGACCCTCGTCCTGTCTTGGACGCGGCTATCTCAATAAAACTTTGTTATCTTATTTGTTTTTACAGGATGGTCAAACTACAGAATTGTAACTACATTTTGGGGCTGTTACGCTATTTATAGTAAATATGAAAATATAGTGTATATTGACATATATTACTACATATATATATATCTTTCGTTAAGTTCATGATAAAAGATATTTCAGAATTCTGAATCCATGTACTTAACAATTTTGTTCACACTTGGTTATCTCGTTTGTCTTCACAATAAAGGTCACTGTAATATCTTTCAGAGTTATTGTCTGAATCCCGATATACTCGTACATGCTAAAAGGTACAACTTCCTTAAGTTTTGTCCATGAGTGTATATGGGTAGATAATATTTGTGTATTTAATCCAGTTAGTGTGTATTGCCTCTTCCAAATCCATTGTTAAAATGAATAAATATACGGACAGAATTGAGGAAGTATATCATCGCGCAATATATTATCCACTCTATTTATAAGAATTCGAAACTATTAAACTGGGGAAACCGCTGGGAGGGTTCCTTACTGATGAGCCAGGCCCTCCCATTAATTTTTATTGCAGTAAGGGCAGTAGAAAAATTGTTTAAATTTTAAAAAGAATCATACACGTGTCTATAATAGTTTCGAATTCTCTTAACAGATGGCGCTCTAATGTATCATTTTATAATTAGTCTATTTATAGCTGCTACCTTATCACCAAATATCCCATAGTTTTATAACTTATCCTTTTATAAAGCCACTTTAACAATCTCCACTTTATAAATAAGAACAACAATGTCAAACAATAAAATTGATGATAACTCTGTATATGGGTTCACCACCGATGAGCCACGCTTCTTCCAAAGTTTTAAAATTCAATATTGTAATATATTTCCGAAATTTTATTATATAAATTAGCATCGAATTTTGTCTTTAAATTTGAATTAATATTTATAATTATGTGAAAAATAGTATAAAAGTGAAATTTTGTACTGAAGCCAGTTGGAAAAATGGAGAAAAAGGAATCTCCTGATCGTGACTCTAAAATTTTCTGATGGCATGCCCCATCTCTCGGAATAAATTTCAACTATTCGCTGATTTTGAATTCCTGATTTTTTCTTGATTAATCAATAATGGGTATTTGGCACATATTCTGGAATAATAAAAAAAAAGTTGATATTTATTCCGATAGATGGCACAAGCCATCAGAAACCTTTAGTTGCACGATCAGAAGATGTCATTTTCTTAATATTTAATTAGTAATTTAGTGATTTACTTTCTTTTACGTGCAATCAAGTAAATACAACACTCGATAAAGTGACCACAGATAAAAAACTTCAATTCCACAGAAATTGTATCGTAGTATTTCTATGGTTAGATCAAGTTTCCAATAGGGCAAAGAGAGACTTGGAAATGTCCCAATCTTCTGCCCGAGTTAAATTAAGGGCATTGTGTCGAATGCCATTTGAAACAGATCTCATCGATCCCAGGATATCCGGTTCGTCTGCTCACTCTCGTTTGGTCATTTTAAATTCACGACAGAAGAAATAAAACAGACGGTTTTTCTTCTTAAATTGATTTCAACCACATTGTTTCTCTATTTTTCTATTAAAAAACACTATCTCTTTCTCTGCTATTATATGTACATATAAAATTACCAAACGATATATATATTTAAAATTATAATTTTAACGATATATAAAATGAAAAATTGCCCGCGCTGTGAATAATTTGTAAATTTAAAATTTGTAACAATTAAAAATGTTTAGTAATGTTACAAAAATAACTGTTTTTTTTTACAATAGATGGCAAATGAATTTATAATTATTTGTATATTTTTCTGATTCTTCATTTTAAACAAGATTTGACTTTTTTCTGTTTTCGAATAATATTTAAAGTGATCTATAAAATACGCATTAATTGTAAAAAAAAAATGCTTACAAGCATTTTTTCCAATTTTGAGGAGTAGTCCTTTTTCAGACAAGGAGCTCAATATGAATAATTCATAGAATAGAAAGTGAATAAAATTAATCTAGGTCCACCACACACATACCCAATATGTACATATTTTATATTTTCTAATATCAGTATAAAAATATACCTGGAATTTTATTTATATTTTAATAAATTAATTTAATTTTTATACGTTTATATATTTAGTTTATTAGACAAACTTTTGGGATCCTATTTATAACAAAATAATTTGCTCTTATTAAATTTCATATGAAAGACACACGCAATATGCAAAATTTATTACAATTACTTTCTATTTTCTGAGAAAAAATTAGCGATTACCTGGTAAAACCTAGACATTTTTTTTATATAAAAAAAATACACTTAATTTATTGACCAGTTTTTACATGTATTCGCTCTCCCTTTTACATTTTATAAATATTGTAGCATAAGCCGACTTCATGTAAATATTATCATTTGTTTATTGTAAAATATGTAAATTAGGAAGAGAGATATAAAACTATGTCTCGCTTATTGAATTGTTTTGATTGCCATACGACTTGCTAAATATTGCATCACTACAATATACATATAAAATGAAAGTATTTAAAAGCACGAATGTTTCTTTTATACATAATACAAACTTCTACTGCCCTTACTGCGATGAAAAATAGATTGGGAGGGCTTGGCTCATCAGTGGTGAACCCTCCCAGCGGTTTCGCCAATTTAATCCACCAGACCGCTTCTCAGAGCTCTAATACTGTATTGGACGATTCTGCTTATATACGCAGCACTGAAGGGTGGAATCTCAGAAATGGTTTTCAAGAAAACTATGGACATAAGCTTATAGGACAGTAGATTTGCATTCAAATATTTGCATCGAGCAATGCTCTTCCGCAAACAATAAAGGCAAGGCCAGTTAGGCATAAATTAACACAAAGCAATAACCATTCATTTATATGTATAGATGGCGCGTTATTGCTTTGTGTTAATTTATGCACTACAATATATATGTAAATAAGTAACCCATATAAACATATAATATATTATATATATACATTCCTCTTTACTATTTTATAAATTTTGACGTTGCGTTTAATAACTTTAAAAACAAAGAACCATTGAAACTTTGAAGACACTACTCAAAATCATTTTATACGATATCTTTCCAAAGTTTTCTCTAATATTCTCGCAAAATCAAATTTTAAAGTATTTTATAAGTTTTAAAATATTAGAGAGAAATTTCTTTTACGAAAATAATATATATATGATTTTTTTAAATTAAAAAGGCATATATTGGATCAAAATATAATTTATCTTTTATTGATCCAATATATTCTTTTTTATTAAAGATTTATTTATGAATTGCTCTTTAAAAAAATATATTTATATAATTGCATATAAAATTGATAATAAATGCGAAGCATTTTCTTAATTTACTAGATTATATATATATGTATAGTTTTTTATATTTAATTCATCAAAAGGTTTCTTTCTACATATTCACTGTAACTTTCATTACTTTTAATTCACTTCACAAAATATAACACACACACACATTTTATATATATTATTTATTAAATATAATTTTTTTCTATATAATCAATCAAAATATAAATTTCTAACAATTATAAATACTCTGTGATGCGTATATTAACCAGTATTATTTTTTTTAGAAGATTAAAATATATTACATATAGAAAAAAATATATGGCAAAAAATATATATAACGACAAAGTTCAAACAAAGTAAAAAATAAGAGTTTAAGATAGAAATAAATATAGCAAAACTTAATCCCCATTTTTTTCATTACAGACGATATTTTTGGCGGGAAATCTATTACCACAGAGTATGTATATTTTATTTTATCCAATCAGCGCTAGGATTAATGTTTTCTACCATGAAATATTTTGACTGATGATATTCTTGGGAGGTAATTGATTTTTTTCTAGGTAAATAAAATGGATAGAGGAAACAATGGAGAAAATATTTATATATTTTTTTATTGATTTAAAAAATACTCTCAAAAATAATTCAATATCTTTGTTAATATATAAACATTATTATAATATATTATTATTGAATAAAATAAAGATTAGAAAAATATTAGCAGAGTTTTAAATATATATATATTTTAAATTAAAGAAAAATTTCAAATATTTTTATAATCTTTATTTTTATTCAATTATAATTATTTGTAATTATTTCAAAATTATTGCGAATAGGTAAAATAAATTGTGGAATTATTTAACAAAAATAAATAAAAATACTTTCACACAAATAATTTCTTTTTATCTTAAGTACACTCATGGACAAAACTTAAGGAAGTTTCATATTTTGATATCGACGGTCGGCTGTTTATTTTTAAGGAGACAGAGGTTGTTTACACTTTGGTTATCTGTGAATCTTTAATAAAGGTGATTGTGTATCAAATATCTTTCAGAGTTATTGTCTGAATTAAGTTTTGTCCATGAGTGTATATTATACAAAAAAACATATCCTCTTATAATATTTTAATTATTCGATGTGGTATATAAAATGCTAAGACTATTCAAGTATGTTGGAAAAAAAAGAAATAAAGTGTTTTAAAAATAGTAAATCAATGATCTTGAAATACTTTTGGACTGACAACACTGTAATATAAAAACCGAGAACAAAGAGTGTTGGTTTTGTTTACAAAATTAGTAATTGTAATGTAAATTCTTAAATGTTCTTTTCTCTCTCTCTCTTTGAAAATAATAAATTTAAAATACTTTCTTAAAAGGTAAAATCGCCTAATTCTTTAAAACCACTTTAGCTGTAAGTAAACTTGTTATTTGTTGTTTCATTGTCTGAACCATAAAAGATTCCCAACAAAGTAAATATATTCCATATATATTGATTAAATATATTTTTAGAAATGTAGTGATGTGTAGCAAAACGGCTTGTGAAGATGACTATCTTGTTTTATTGTACACTAGACGAATGGCCCGGGCAACGCCCGGGTTTTACCCGATTAAATGTTTTTATTCAAATACTATTCTTTACAATTATATATTGGCGCCGTGGATGTCACTCTTGTGAAACATCCGCTCCAAACTTTACATGTACAATTAGGTCAGTTGATATTACCTCCCATCTTCACCGCTAGAGGCGCTGCTCACGAGCAAAAGGGCAAATTTGCAAATAACTCGACGAATATTCGGGATAGAGACCTGATATTTTCACTATAAGTTTTTCCAGATTCAACTTTATATACTGTTAAAATTCCAGACAGATTAGTTACGTATTGTAGACGTGTATAGCCGACATATATATATGGTAATTTAAACCAACAACCCCATATTGTATATAACTTATAACAAGATTTTAATGTTGTATAGTAGAAATACATCTGTAAATGATTATACGCATGATTGACATGTGTCATTACATCATCATATGTAATGTACTTTGTACAAACTGAGGATAAATAAAAACTCTGTAATAGATTAATTGTAGAGCTGAAGCAAGAGATAGAAGTCAGAAACGTCTAAAATCGAGATAGATGGAAGTCACAAAACAACATCTAAAGATAGATTGGAAACTGTCAGGACGGCGCCCGTTTAGAATTTCACCAGACGATCCGCACTCTTCACATCTGTTGAAATGCAAAACTCCCTTTCTCGGAAAATATATAAAAGCCCCCCCCCCGTTTTTAGCAAAAAATACAGTCACTTGACAGTCAGTTCACCATCAGCGGAAGCCCACGTCGGTTGTCACCAAGATCCTCCTCATCCACCATGTAGACCAGTGAGAACTCTTCCATCTCCATTTTTCGCTCCTAGCTCAACTTTTATCTGTTCACGGAACTTTCTTAGTGCAACTGTGTCTTCGTTTTTGTGTGGAAATCCCAAGCTTTCCACTCTGCCTCGACCACGACTGCCTGTACTTTGTGAGAACCTTTAAAGGTCTTCCAAGGTGCAGAGAGGTACTTGAAAACTCCCCATCCTGACTGTTCCTCTCGGTCAACACAGTATAGCGAGAGTTGACAGGGACTCACACCACAGTTTAAGTCGACTGGATACCTCATCACAGATTTAGTTGACAGGATTCTACAAGAGTCAACAGAACCTCATCACATAACCATACACTGACCTTTATATATAGAGAGATTCTTCTCAAGCTTTCGGGCATCAAAAACCTTTCTACTGGAGTACACGATAAAACTTTTATCATTACTCCTGTAAAAGGTTTGTGATGCCTGAAATCTTTAGAAGAATAAACCATAAAGCAAGTAACTCATCTTCGCAAGCCGTTTTGTTTATTGTTTATTTGTATTACAGAGGAATTTACTTTTCCAAATAATCTAAAATAATTAAAAACCAACGTTTAGTTATAATAATTATTTCGATAGATGGCTTTAGCTATCAATAACTTTCAGGCACATGATCAGAAGTTTTTTTTTTAATTTTATTAATTTTTTCCACCTGATCCTGTCCATTTTTACATATTTTATTCCATTTTTCCATATATAGAGAAAAATATATCATTGCACGCTCTCTAATATTTTGTTAAAAAATTGAAAAAATATTTTTAATACATGATTATTAATACGTTAATATTCTCGTTTAAAATGGCGAAACCGCTGAGAGGGTTCACAACTGATGAGTCAGGCTCCCTCATTATATTATCATTACAGTAATGACAATAGAAAATTATTTTATTATAAAAAGAAACATACGCGTCAAAAAATAGTTTTAATTTTTTATAATAGATGGCGCGCTAATGCATTATACAGTCGAACTTGGATAATTCGAACCCCAAGGGACCATAAAAAAATTCGAATTATCCAAAAATTCGAATTAAAAACGGAAATTATATATAGAGGAAATTCTAGGGACCAAGATAAATATTCGAATTAAAGAGGTTTTCGAATTAAAGAAGTTCGAATTATCCAAGTTCTACTGTATTAATATCTCTTTGATGCTTAATTTTTAACAATTTTCCAGCTGTTTACATTTATTTTTTTTTACACCAAAATTATTTTACGAAGTAGGTAGGAAGATTTACTGCTGTGTTTATCCCCCCAACTCTCCTCGACGATGTAAAAAAAATCTGGTTTTTAATTGGCTGATGGAAGCATCTGTCAGCAAGGATAACGTCACACTAAGAAAACTTCTAAAAACTTCCATTTTACCTTTTCTAATATTCTTAAAATGCTAGTTTATAACTTGGTTATTGTTCTTCAAATTGAAGATACTTCGGCCAGTAAATCTTTTTATTATCTTGACGTTTCGACAGAAATCTTTTGTCCTCGTCAGGAGCGAACAAATATTAAAACATTTGGTAAAGCGTTAAAAAAATATTGGTTATTGTTTATTGCCATAAAAATAATCTTGATATATATTTGGATGTACTAGTTCAAAAAGAAGATTATATCCATTTAAAGTATAATTACAGCTTGAATTAGTTTAAATCACGTATCTAAAGGAAAATAGAATTAAAATACCATATTTACATAAAAGGCGACATTTCTAATGGAACATTAAAACTCCATCTAAATTAATTTTCACAATTATCTCTCCAATTAATTATATAACATTCTAATAAATGGAGATTTTGCTGAGAGGAAATTGCTCTTTAAAAATAAAGGTCGCCTCTCTCGTCAAAATAGACGCTAAAACGAACGTCATCTATTGACCGTCTCTGCAAACTAGCGGACTCAGGTCAGTGACAAAGCCACAACACCAGCTTTGGTAAACTGAGAAACGTCCACCTAGAGATCATGGTTTCAGGTTAATGGCCCTCGTCAGTCCAGGGCGGGCTTTATTCCATGAGATACACAAGGAATCAAATGAAATCTTGACAAATAACCAAATAGGTGTTTTGAGTCCGCTAGTTTGCGGAGGTCAATAGATAGCGCTTCGTTTTAGCGTCTATTTTGACGGGAGAGGCGAACTTTATATTCTTCTTCTTCTTTCTTATCTTCATGACTGGGTGAAGTAGAATGTCTTTGTCATTAAGACTGGGAACACTACTCAGTGGCAGACCGACTTAGCTCCAAAAGAAATGGCCGCCTCTGACATAAGGAACAAACGCCATGTACAGCTACTCCTAACATGGAGTACAAACGCTGCTCATCCTGTATCCCTGGATTAGGAGCCCTTACAGGGTACTATCAACCGGGCCAGCTGAGCCCAGGTTTTTTAGTTAGCTTGTTACTGCTCCCCCTCCTCCTTTTTCATCCGGGCTTGGGACCGGCAAAGGCGGAGTTACTTTATCTATATATATAAAAATGAATGTATGTGTGTGTGTCTGTTTGTTTGTTTGTCCTTTATGCCTGACCAAACCACTCATTGGATCGCCATGAAACTTTGGGAAGTTATTTAGTATAGTACTGGGAAGGTTTCTAGCAAATAAAATTTTTGAAATAACTTTTCGCCTAGAAATAATCAAGATAAATATTCTAATCTATCTGTTATAATTCAACAATCTGCTCTAAATATTATCATGATGATACGATGATTTTGTAATGTAGAAAATTAGGAAAGACAAAATTCAGGATGACACGGCAATTTATTTGAGACAAGAATAATGATACAATTCAAAGGCAAGATACTATTCCTTTAACTTCCAATTACCGAGGGAACCAATTAACATTGATTTTATTCAACTTATCGAGTATTTTTCAAGGGACCGGGAAAAAATGTTCACTTTATCGAGAGATTCGTTAAACAAACCTTTACTCGGGTAAAACCCGGGCGAAGCCGGGTACATCCATACAAGAATAATGATACAATTCCAAGGCAAGATACTATTCCTTTAACTTCCAATTACCGAGGGAACCAATTAATATTGATTTTATTCAACTTATCGAGTATTTTTCAAGGGACCGGGAAAAAATGTTCACTTTATCGAGAGATTCGTTAAACAAACCTTTACTCGGGTAAAACCCGGGCGAAGCCGGGTACATCCATACAAGAATAATGATACAATTCCAAGGCAAGATACTATTCCTTTAACTTCCAATTACCGAGGGAACCAATTAATATTGATTTTATTCAACTTATCGAGTATTTTTCAAGGGACCGGGAAAAAAATGTTCACTTTATCGAGAGATTCGTTAGACAAACTTTTACTCGGGTAAAACCCGGGCGAAGCCGGGTACGTCCGCTAGTATTCTAATAAATGTTAACGATAAAAGATGTATTTAAAGACACGCTATTATAGAAATTCTATATTACAATCCATACATCAGAGAGTATAGCATATTCCACTTAATAATACCGTTATATGTCTTTAGTATTTGATTTTGTGTGTCACAAATGGTGAATTTTATTTACTTATGTTTATATATATATACAACGTACGCGGTTGTTCATTTAACAACAACAGGAAAAGGGACATGAAATCACTTTTAAACATCTTTTTGACCGCTGTAAATAATATGTAAATATGTATAAGAAACATTGTTGGCGTAAATTACTCTTGGTGTACATTACACCATTTACAACAGTTGAGAAGGAATGAAAGGTCGAAAGCTCGTGAAGTGAGATTTAGCCAAAAAAAAAAAATTTTTCTGAAAATTTCCCCGTAATAAATATTTTTGACGATTTTTCCTCACAATTTCTATCTTTACTTATATCTTTAATATTTTATATCTACCCATATATCTTACACGAAATAAGTGCTACACGAGTGACTAAATTACACGAATATATATTATAAAAGGTGTGTAACTAAAAATCTATTTTCTTCACAAAATATATAAATATATATCCAACCTTCTCTAAAGTAGAATTTGATCCTATTCAAAGTCCTCCAAAAAGAGAATTTTGAAAGAGAAATCGGGTATTTACGCCGTGGAGAAATCCTTTAAAAGTATTTTTTCTTCTTTTTTCCCTCAGAGAATAAGAAAAATATATTTCAGAGATAACCGCTCTAGGCCATCTAATCCGGATGGACGAAGATTTGGGGAAAGAATAAAACAATTGAGTTGCATAGAGCGAGAGGAGTATATGTGAATAGGTTTGTATATGCAATATATAAAATATGGAGTAAATCTTTATTTTCTATAATTACGTTTTGGTTGTTGTGAAGGGCCATATGAATATATTTCTATTATCTCTAGTACATGTGGTACAGTACATGATAATCATGGTAGGTAGTTAGGACTGCTTTTACTCTAAGTGCACCACATGTCTACACTGGTAGTTAGCAGATCGACTTTTTCACTCATATGTTTTTCAGAACACCGTTTGGTTACTTTGCACTCACTGGTTTGGTTAGACTTTTGTAAGAATCGAAGGGTTCATTGAAGAATTTTTTTTATCCAGGGAAAAAATGTGTCCATTACGGGATTCGAACCCGAGTCGTGGCTATCGGAAATCGACGGTATAGACCACTCGTCTACCTACCCTTATGTAAATAATGAAGCTAGTTAGTTAATATATTGCGAGTGTGTGCTTCTACCCGACGATGTAGGTGTCACAGAATGGTGTACATAACATCCGGGTTACAGAGTAAAGGAACCAACCACGTTATATAGAATTCCACGCTAAATCCTCATAGTACTCAAATAATGGAGTTTATTTCTCCGTTTATCATTACTCTTCACAATTCATCCTTTCATTCTTCATCCCTAAGGATAGAAATAGTCGTTATTTCTCCTTAAAATAAATTAAGATTTTTCATTCAAAAGAAACATTTGCGGTAAAATGGTCAAACCTTGTTCTACAATAATAAGACGCATTATATTGTATTATAAATTAAATTTATATAATATTTAAGAACTGAATAATATATTCAGGGTAGCCTAGTGGACATGGCATCTGCCCGGTAAGCGGAACACTGTGGGTTTGATTCCCATCCCTGGACACTTTTATTTTTCCCTTCATCATTACTCTTCACAATTCATCCTTTCATATAATAGAAATAGTCGTTATTTCTCCTTAAAATAAATTACGATTTTTCGTTCAAAAGAAACATTTGCGGTAAAATTGTCAAACGTTGTTCTACAATAATAAGACGCATTATATAGTATTATAAATTAACTTTATATAATATTTACGAACTGAAAAAATATGTTAAGGGTAAACTAGTGGGCATGGCATATGCCCGGTAAGCGGAACACTGTGGGTTTGATTCCCATCCCTGGACACTTTTATTTTTCCGTTCATCATTACTCTTCACAATTCATCCTTTCATATAATAGAAATAGTCGTGTTATTTCTCCATAAATTGCGATTTTTCGTTAAAAAGAAACATTAGGGGTAAAATTGTCAAACGTCCTTCTACAGTACACTGAATATAGCTATCTATTATTGATAAACGTTTCAATATCTTAAGATTACACAAACTTCAAAATTGAATAATAGGATCTGACCTTAGCAAACCTATATCTAGCAAAGATTCCAATAAGGAATTTAACTCTTTTTGTAAACATATTTACTAAACTTTTATTAAAAAAGCGTATATTGGATCAAAATAGCATTTAGGGATTTATTTATAGATTGCTCTATTTTCAAAATGATTTCAACCAGTTTTGGTTACGACGCTCTACGCCTTGCAAGAAGATAAAATCTATATATATATAAAAATGAATGTCTGTGTGTGTGTGTGTCCTCTATGGATTCAAAAACCATACATCCAATCGCCGTGAAATTTTGGGATATTATTAGGTGTATCCCCGGAAAGGTTTACGAAAAATAATATCTTGAATATCTTTAATATCCTTAGAGTTATTTGCAGATTTGTAGCTTTAACTCGCAAGCAGTGCCACCATTGAGACAGAGATAGGCTTAGGTTTGCTGCTCCTGATGACCTTGGGTCTGCCCCACCCCGTGAGAGAATGGATTCGCCCGGCCGCCGGCCGCCCACCGACCAATCAGGGCAGAGTTGGTGACACAGCTATGCCAAGTAGACAAGAAAAAAAGCCTCGCGGGAGCTTGCCCAAGATGACCTCCGGGAACTTCGTCCATCTTCCATAAACGACCGTGAATTTATTCAACCTTATCGAGTATTTTTCAAGGGACCGGGAAAAAATGTTCACTAGATAAAACGATTATTTTGTAATGTAGAAAATTAGGAAAGACAAAATTCAGAATGACACGGCACACAGGGACCGGGAAAAAATGATCACTTTATCAGTTTCAAATTATCAAAATATATCTATTTTCTTTTATAAGTTTATAGAGAATTGTTTTAACAAATGTTCGTTAGACAGACCTTTACTCGGGTACCGATTAATATTGATTTTATTCAACTTATCGAGTATTTTTCAAGGGGCCGGGAAAAAATGTTCACTTTATCGAGAGATTCGTTAGACAAACCTTTACTCGGGTAAAACACGGGCGAAGCCGGGTACATCCGCTAGTAAATTATATTTTGATCCACTATATGCCTTTGTAATTAAAGATTTATTTATGGATTGCTCTATTTTCAAAAATTTACTAAAATATGTAAAAATCCGCTAATGTTTGTTCTATTCTTTTTCTATCTGATGTATTTATATCTACTCTGTATTCTTTGTCTTCAAAATACACCTTTTCCAAGTGTTTAGCTTCAAATACCGATATAAAAACAAAGAACAGCACAAAAAACACTATTAGAGTGTTTTGAAAATAGAGCAATCCATAATTAAATCTTTAATTAAAAAGGCATATATTTTGGTAAAAATATCATTTATTTTACCAATATTTCAGTTGGCTGAACGCCAACCTTTATCAAGGTGTTATAACATTTTAAAGTGTGTCAACAACAAACTCAGCGCCACATAACGTCAACAGCATTAAGTTTTTTTAAAATATTCTGTTATATTCAATGGGAAGAAATTTTGTCCACAATATTTATTATTATTATTTAATATTATCCATTTATTTTGTCCATAATATAAAATATATATATCAATTTTTTTCTTCCCATTGAATATAACAGAATATTTTAAAAAACTTAATGCTGTTGACGCTATGTGGCGCTGAGTTTGTTGTTGACACACTTTAAAATGTTATAACACCTTGATAAAGGTTGGCGTTCAGCCAACTGAAATATTGGTAAAATAAATGATATTTTGATCCAATATATGCCTTTTTAATTAAACTATTAGAGCGGTATGGTAGATTAAACTGGCGAAACCGCTGGGAGGGTTTATCACTGATGAGCCAGGCTCTACCATTATTTTTATCATTGCGATAAGAAAAGTAGAAAATTATTCCATTTTTTTTAAAAGAAACATACGACTTATGAATAGGTAAAATTTCGAAATTAAGAATTTCAGTATAAAAACTGTTTATTTTTCTCTAATACAGATTGCGATACTATTTTTAAACCCAAGTATACTTTATGTTAAATGGAATTGATAGTTGAAAAAAAAAGGTTTAGTAAATATACGCTTGAATAAAAGATGTTTTGGTAGGCCAGTGTTACCAGTCATTTATTACAGTAAATTAATGATACTCGGCGGTATTCACTTAGGGAACCGTTAATTGTTTTTTTTTCTCCACTTCTCCTCTCTTATAGCATAGTTTCCTTTCACGGTAACATCACAGAATATAAAGGTATGATCCCATATTCTGTGAGTTTGTCAATTATGAGTTTACTTTGTTCAATGCAAATTTCTTTAAGAATATCTCAATATAAGGAAATATTCCTCAGTCAATTCAGTGGAAATTATTGATAACAAAGACCTTGCTATAAAAAAATATTCCTCAGTTACTTCAGTGGAAATTATGGATAACAAAGACCTCTAAATAACGAAATCTTCCTCGGTCACTTCAATGGGAATTATTGTTAACGAAGACCTCTATATAGCGAAATCTTCCTCAGTCACTTCAGTGGAAATTATTTATAACGAAGACCTCCCTATATCGTAAAATGCATCAGTCACTTCAATGGAAATTATTGATAACGACGACTTCTATATAACGAAATCTTCCTCAGTCACTTCAGTGGAAATTATTGATAACAAAGACCCTCCTATATCGTAAAATGCATCAGTCACTTCAATGGAAATTATTGATAACAAATACCTTTCTATAACGGAATATTCCTCAGTCACTTCAGTGGAAATTATTGATAACAAATACCTTGCTATAACGAAATATTCCTCAGTCACTTCAGTAGAAATTATTGATAACGAAGACTTCGCTATAACAAAATCTTCCTCAGTCACTTCAATGGAAATTATTGATAACAAATACCTCGCTATAACGAAATATTCCACAGTCACTTCACTGGAAATTATTGATAACAAATACCTCGCTATAACGAAATATTCCTCAGTCACTTCAATGGAAATTATTGATAACGAAGACCTCGCTATAACGAAATATTCCTCAGTCACTTCAGTGGAAATTATTGATAACAAAGACCTCGCTATAACGAAATATTCCTCAGTCACTTCAGTGAAAATTATTGATAACAAAGACCTCGCTATAACGAAATATTCTTTAGTCACTTCAATGGAAATTATTGATAACAAAGACCTCTCTATAACAAAATCTTCCTCAGTCACTTCAGTGGAAATTATTGATAACAAAGACCTCGCTATAACGAAATATTCCTCAGTCACTTCAGTGAAAATTATTGATAACAAAGACCTCGCTATAACGAAATATTCCTCAGTCACTTCAATGGAAATTATTGATAACAAAGACCTCTCTATAACGAAATATTCCTCAGTCACTTCAGGGGAAATTATTGATAACAAAGACCTTGCTATAACGAAATATTCCACTGTCAATTCAGTGAAAATTATTGATAACGAAGACCTCGCTATAACGAAAACTTCCTCAGTTACTTCAATGGAAATTATTGATAACAAATACCTCGCTATAACGAAATATTCCTCAGTCACTTCAGTGGAAATTATTGATAACGAAGACCTCGCTATAACGAAATATTCCTCAGTCACTCCAATGGAAATTATTGATAACGAAGACCTCGCTATAACGAAATATTCCTCAGTCACTTCAGTGGAAATTATTGATAACAAAGACCTCGCTATAACGAAATATTCTTCAGTCACTTCAGTGGAAATTATTGATAACGAAGACCTCGCTATAACGAAATATTCCTCAGTCACTTCAGTGGAAATTATTGATAACAAAGACCTCGCTATAACGAAATATTCTTCAGTCACTTCAGTGGAAATTATTGATAACGAAGATCTCGCTATAACGAAATATTCCTCAGTCACTTCAGTGGAAATTATTGATAACAAAGACCTCGCTATAACGAAATATTCTTCAGTCACTTCAGTGGAAATTATTGATAACGAAGACCTCGCTATAACGAAATATTCCTCAGTCACTTCAGTGGAAATTATTGATAACAAAGACCTCGCTATAACGAAATATTCCTCAGTCACTTCACTGGAAATTATTGATAACGAAGACTTCTTTATGACGAAACAATTTTCAATCGTTTCAACTTCATCATAGTTTTCACGGTATTGTTCTAATAGGATATTTCAAAACTTTTTTCCATCTCCCTCACAAACGTTAAGCTTTCCATTTCTTGATTGGAGATACTTTTTTTGTGAGTTGTTTAGAAGACCGAGAGAGAGAGAGAGATAAATCTAGCATCACTGTCATTGTAATCCGACATTTGTTATATCGTGGCATTGGAGTGAGTTATGGAAGTTTTAAAACATTTCTTTTTGACAATATCTGTGTTTTTATTTCCGTAAACGTTAGTGTTATGGAAAACATTTCATATAATTGTATTGAAATTAGAGCAATCCATAAATACCACTTTAATTAAAGAGGCATACATTGAATCAAAATATTATTTAAATTGTTAAAATAAATGATATTTTGATCGAATAAATGCCTTTTTAATTAAATTGTATATAATAAAATAGCATACAATTTTGCAAGTTGACTTTAGATGAAAAAAAACTCTTACCTATTTGCATATAGAATCTGGGCACTTTTAACATTTAGTGTTTAATGTTATTAAAACAACGATAATCCCTATTCGATATTTAAGAAGAAATACGAGTCAGGGAAAAGAGTACGATTATCGTATTACGAATATAGACTCGTTTATAAAGAAGCCCTTCTCCCCGACTTGTGTTGTTATGTTGTTGTTTCTTATCCCCTTGTGCAAAGATTACACAAATTCCATGAGTCAATGCTGTTCAAGATGTTTGATGATAAGCAGAGGCCTCTCCCAAAGGTCCTGTTTAGTGCATCTAATTCAAGCCAACATCGTTTTAGCGTTTTTTTACACGGAGGTGAACACGGTTAAAAGGTTGGTAAAGGGGGTGTTAATGAATCATGATTGAATAAAAGAGAAAGAGGCGAATATGTAAATATGGCGACGTAAAAGAGGCGAATATGCAAATATATTTAATTTTCTATATATTCAAGTAAATCTTTCTATTTCTGTTCCTATTTATATATTATTTCTTTCTTAAATAGTAATCTATTATTAATTCGAGTGATGAAAGAGAGCTTTCGGCATGTAATTGGAAAATAATGAACCCAATCTCTTAATTAAGATGAGATAATGAAGAGTGGAGGTAGCCAAAACAACACCAATATAAAAACATGGAACGGTGCTATCGTGTTGGAAGAACCCAGTGTACTGGAAAATCCTGCCCCAGGCAATGTCCTTCCTTCCATCGTAACTTTCTCCGAATTCCTCCAAAATCGTTATTGCCTCTCAACCGTAGCTTTAGAAATCCATTACTGCCTTAGTTGTATGTAGTCAGAGTTGGTAGAGATTTTCATATTTTAAAACAATAAGAAGTGATTCCAGCGGTTTCGCCAGTTTATCAGACCAATACAACTATTGAATTAAACATTCAAATAGAGTTGAGAATATTATAGTTTATTCTTTGTGTAACTATGAAAATAGAATTTTGGAGTTAACACAATCTATGTTGACATAGAGACAGTGTGTACTCTATGAAGTTAAATTCAGGTACTGTTCAACGAGAGCGATGCCAATGGCGCTCCAAGCGGCAATTGATGAAAATAACTTCCCTTTGTTTTTGTCTCCCGTGTCTTTAATTGATTGTTTACTGTAACTTTCTCATATTATAGAATAGTGTATTAAAATTGATAAACTACCACTTTTACCTCCTGTTACAACACAGTCCAATTTCTCCATCAGGTTGTGGATTGCTTGGATTAACACCAGACATCATGGTGCTGGAGGAATGAAATACACAGTCACGACCCAGGATCGAATCCAGAATTGGGCACTTTTTTTCTAATTAAAGAATTGCTCCAATAACCCCCGATTCTTGCAAAAGGTCCAACCCCACCAGTTAGGAGTGCAAGTAACCAAACGGGGCTCTGCCACATTTGTAAGTGCCCCTGCTCTCTACATGTCTATAAATGTGGTGCGCTAGCTATAAAATCAGTCGATAACGACTCGCCGTGATTATCATAGCCTGGTATACTAGGAAGAAGTAAATAACGATATGTACTCTATTCTATAAGAAATTTTAACTATTTTTGACGCGTATGTTTCTTTTTTAAATAAAACAATTATATACTGTCCTTACTGGAATTTAATAAAATAATAGAAGGGCCTGGCTCATCAGTGGTGAACCCTCCAAGCAGTTTCGTCAGTTTAAACTACCATGGTATAACAACGGTATGGTAGATTAAACTGGTTAAACCGCTGGGAAGGTTCACCATTGATGAACCAAGCCCTCCCAATATTTTTAAATCGCAGTAAGGACAGTAAAAGTTTGATTTATGTGTGAAAGAAAAATTCGTGCTTAATGTTTTAATGAAGATTTTGTCTAGAGTCATATCCTTTCTTTTTCTTCGTTCATCACTCTAGCCATCTTTCTAACTAGGTATCTGAGGAATACTAGGTGAGATTTAATCTGTAAATATTCAAATATGCTTTTTATATTACTAAGATATAATTTACATATTGTTTTACTTTCGTTGATATTCGTATAACGTGAACAAGAACTAAACACGAAAGTTTTGAAAATTAAGTAAATTTATCTCAGTTGTTTATTTTCAATCTATATTTATCTATTAAGGTGTTCTAAATGCAAGTTTAAAAAACAAAAGGTTTAAAGACTCTATTTAAAGAGAGAAGGATTATCTTCTTGTGAAACATTTGTGTTTTTTATTCTATCAGAAACAAAGAGACAGTTCACGTCGAAAAAACACTCGCCTATTCCTCTTCCAAATTGAATGGTCTTCCGTTTTTTTTTTATCATGAAGGAAATGGAAATTTATCGGAATATCGCTTTAGGAAAAAAAAAGACGATTTTCTCCATATGGTTCTTATATCTTTAAATGGAAAACAGTGATGTGTCCTCGTTGTTTATAGCACATAAACAAATTTGGGGATGTTTTCTTTCTCACAAACGCTGGAAAATATCCGCAATTTCTTAAAATTTGAGTTTCAGATAGGTTTTTATTCTCCGTTTTGATGCTGGAGATAAAATGTCGAGACGACAATTTTTGTAAAGACAATCTTATCAACGATGTAAAATAAATGTATCCTTCGCCTTTAAAATAGTTTCAAATTTTGATAACAGATGGCGCGCTAGTGCATCATATTATAAATGTTCTAATAAAAGACATAAAATGATATTTGCGGAAGAGAGATTGCTTGAAGCATATTATATATTTATATTTGTATGTAATTCTACTGTCCTCAAAGCTTATGTCCATAGTTCTTCTAAAATACCCATTCCAAGAGTCTAGCAACAGTATCACTATAAAAGGAAATTCCAAAAAATGCAATATAACAGCGGTATGGTAGATTAAACTGGCGAAACCGCTTGGAGGGTTCACTACTGATGAGCCAGGCCCTCCCATTAATTTTTCCATTGCAGTAAGGGCAGTAGAAATTGTTTAATTTGAAAAAGAATCTTGCGCCTTTAAAATAGTTTCGAATCATTGTTGAATGGATGTTTTGTTGGGTGAAATATATCAATTGTAATGTAATAATATCTTTTTTTTTCTTTTTATATTATTTTTGTTTAATGAAATACTCTGTATAATTGAATAATGAGTTATAAAACAACAATATTTTTTCGCATGCAGCATTCGCTTGTGTACTCTACAATCGCTTATATATTAAAGGGGTCGGTGGAAGAATGGTCTAAACCGTTGGTTTTCCACCACTACGACACGGGATCGAAACCCGTTTTGGGAACTTTTTTCTAACTAAAAAAATGCTCCAATGTCCACTGATTCTTGCAAAAGTCCAACCCCACCAGCGAGTACAAGTAACCAAACGTGGCTCTGGTACAATTGTAAATGCAAAAGTTGAACTGCTTTTCACATATATAAACATGTGGTGCACTTATAGTAAAATCAGTTGTCAACTTATACCCACCATGATTATCATGGCCATGTGTACTAGGGATAATAATAAAAAACAATCTCTTATAAAATGCGCGCGCTCTATCTATCTCTTTCAGGTACTAGACGCTGACTCCTTCCTGGAAAACCTATATAGGAATTTTATAGGTGCGAAATAGAGAAGGCTGTTGTATCTCTAATTAAGAGGAAGGACGTCCTCGCGTTTCTCTCGCCTGAGCAAAGCTCTGCTCTGAAGAAATTCCTTGACATGGCAATCGCCCATGTCGGGGACTCCGACCTAGACCTGTCCAACTTCAGGACAGAATGCGACATTGAACGAGACGACACCCAGTGAGATTCGTCTGATACAAATAATTAGAAATTTTGAATTTTTATTTTTTGTTATATTTTGTTTGTATAATTTTTTTAAACTGTAGACTAGAAGTCAATAAACCTTTTTCATTGTCATTGTCTCTTTCTTAGAGCTTAAACTGGGACTGCGTGGTGTAGCTGAAATGTCTGGACAGATCCTGGTTGGTCTGGAGCATTGGATGGCAATAATCGAGAACGAGCTGAAAACCAAGGAAGCCTCCTCAAAGCCTTGAGCTATATGAATACAGCTGAAATAATCTCAACCAGCGGCTATTACTGAGGATGCGACAATCATCCGCACCCTGAGACTCTATTGATAAATATCTTTTCTCTCTCTATCTCTTGATTTAGGGATTTATTTTTGATTTTGATTTTATTAGAGTATATGTCATTATTCTATTCTTGATTCTCTTTTTCTTGATGTAAACCGGATTCCTGGAGTCACCACGTACTAAAGTCACCCCGGGTTCAGACTTGATTATAGGAAGGAGATAGCTGTTGTCTCCCCTTCTAACAGGGGGGGCGTCCTCGAGTACCTGTCACCTGAGCAGAGGTCTGAAGGAATTCCTCGACATGGCAATAGTCGGGGAGATCTGTCCGACTTCAGGACGTGACATCATACCAGACGACCCTTAGTGGGATTCCTATGATGAAAATACTATTTAATTTTACTTTTTTTCTTCTATTAACTTCATATATTCTTATATGGGCATTGTAATAAAGTAGTTTGAATATCTCTCTCTCTTGATGTAATCCTGGAGTCACCACCACGTACTAAAGTCACCCCGGGTTGAGACTTGACGTCTAATGGTGGAGTTTATCAGGTGTACTGTACTTGGTTCTGTAGGTCTTCAGGGGTAAATATTCCTTGGAGGGTGGCTGTTTGGAACCTATGAAAGTGGTAGGTGGGACATGAGTGGTGGTCAACAGTATGGTCTTCCTAGTTGCATAGCGCAATAATAGGCTTATATGTACACTGCGTGACATTGAAAATGGAACACCAAGAAATAGTGGCCAGAAAATTATGCAAATTTCAGGGTAGACGCGCCTAACCGAGTTATGCAAATGATGTAAAATGCGCAGCTCTCGTGCGCACATGGAGTAAGATATAAGGGAAGGAACTTGCAGAAAGGACAGTATTCGTGTCGTTATTTCTTCAAGGAAAATCATTGTAGAAATTTTGTTCTTGTGTCAAAAGACACGTGTAATAACAGAGAATGCCAGGTCATCGTAAACGGAGGCAGTTCAAGCAGACAGACGCTTTTACGAGGGGCATGGTGATCGGACTGAAAAGGGCAGGTTGGTCCATACGTCAAATCGCAGCTGATACACACCTTGGTGCGTCCACGGTGCACCGACTGTGGAGAAGATGGTTGGAACAAGGAAATGTGGCAATTAATAGGAATGTCAGTGCAACCAGAGTGACGTCAGCACGTGTGGATCGGCGTATCCTTCGACAAGCAGTGGCGGCCCCACAAGCCACTTGTACCGCCATCCTGCAACATGTGCAAGACACCCTAGATCATTCCATCTCGACCAGAACCATTTCCCGTCGATTGGTTGCTAATGGCTTGCACTCATGCCGTCCGCTAAGAAGACTGCCATTGACCCCACCGAATAGGCGCCAACGTTTGGAATGGTGCCGGGCTAGATCGACGTGAATGACGGAATGGCACAGGGTCGTGTTCTCAGATGAGTCGCGTTTCTGCTTGTCCAGTGATAGTCGCCGTGTACGCGTGTGGCGTTGACGTGGAGAAAGGTCCAATCCGGCAGCAATTGTGGAACGCCCCACCGTGCGACAACGTGGAATCATGGTTTGGGGCGCAATCGCGTATGATTCCAGGTCACCTTTACTTCGTATTCAGGGCACTATGACGGCCCAACGATACGTTGATGATGTGCTGCGACCGGTGACACTCCTCTACCTTCAGGGGGTACCCAATGCCCTTTATCAGCAGGATAACGCCCGACCGCACACTGCTCGCATTAGCCAACAAGCTCTGCAAAATGTACAGATGCTTCCCTGGCCACCGTACTCTCCTGATCTCTCACCAATCGAGCACGTCTGAGACATCATTGGACGCCGTTTGCATGCCTTGCCACAGCCGCGTTCAGAAGACGAACTGTGGCAAATGGTTGAGAGGGAATGGAGAGCCATCCCTCAGGACGCCATCCGTACTCTGATTGACTCTCTACCTAGACGTGTTGCTGCGTGCATCGCCGTCCGCGGTGGTCCTACTTGCTACTAAGCCGACGCCGTTCTCGCTCTGTATTATGACTATCATTTTGAAATAAAGATCACTTATTGTTCGTCCCTGTCTCTCTCTGTCTGCCGAGTTTCGTCACTTTCTGGCCACTATTTCTTGGTGTTCCATTTTCAATGTCACGCAGTGTATCTATGGTGTTCATTTTATTCGACTTCTGATTGGTCTTCTCCTGTTGCATGACTATAATCAGCCAATCAGCGTGAAATTATCTCGGTGGTTAAAAATAGCATATCTAGGTATACTCTATAATATATATAATATGTAACTATATTGAGTTTTGGCAATAAGTTTTTCTTATGATATTTATTATACAATACACATATTCTTCACAGACTTTATTGCAATGATAAAATTATTAGATGAGAAGGTTGCCCGCTGATGAGCCAGGCCCTCCCAATATTTTTTCATCGTAGTACGGATAATAGGCAGTTGATTAAAATGCTTTAATTTATTTATCATATATAAAGTGGCGGGATAATTCCTCATATTTATATATCCATTGAATGCTGATTTTCTAGAAAAAATTATATTCAAATCAAAACCTCACTCTCTGGTAAAAACCGGGCGAAGCCGAGTATATTCGCTAGTATAAATTTATATTTTTTTTTGTGGAAAAAAATCAAATTTCCTAAAAATTACTCTACAATAGTTTGTTTATATATATTGGGAGAAAAGATAGGATTTATAATATTTGTCTCTCCTCGCTACGAATCGATTTTCTTCCTTTCTATTTGATTTCCAATAATTTCGGGAGTAAGAGGGGAATATTTTCCAAAGTGGAAAAGTTGAAATTGAAGACGAAATGACTTTAAAGTCCAATCAAAACAAAAGGAACCATTTTGAAGGATTCTACTGAAATACTACAACAGACAGAGAAATTTGAGGATGTCGAAACCGAAATTATGAATTTGTTTGAAGCAGCCTATCCCTACATTGTCTATATAATCTCCATTTGAAAGTGTGGGTCATTAAGTGAACAGAAGAAGTCTTTGGGACCGTTTTCTTACGTGTTTGAAATCACGGACAAAGAATGGTCTTTTCGTGCACACGTCAAGCTGATTGGCTGCTTCCGATGCCGCCAGATGGCGCGCTGGGAAAGTAAGATAAATTAAGATTGAGAATACAACTACTTTAGCACAATGTCCATATAAGGTTTATGAGGTTAAATCTAAAAAATAAATATGCATGAATAAATGAGATTATATAATGATAAATGGAATCAATGGTCGACTCTCCCGTCAAAATAAACGTCAGAATCTGACGCCATCCATTGACCGTCGCCGCAACTAGCGGCATCGGGTCGGTGACAAAGCCACAACACCAACTTTGGCAAACTGATAAGCGTCCACCTAGAGACCATGGTTTCGGGCTAATGGCTCTCGTCAGTCTAGGGCGGACTATATTCCATGAGATCCACACGGGATCTAATGGAATCCTCACAATCTACCAAAGAGGTGTTTTGCTGGCAATGTGGCTAGGCCAAATCTATTGGCAAAACATAGATGGAAAATTTGCCGGGAGGAAATTAATTCATGGAAGCAATGGTCGCCTCTCCCGTCAAAATAAACGTCAAAGTTGGTGTTGTGGCTTTGTTACCGACCCGATGCCGCTAGTTGCGGCGACGGTCAATGGATGGCGTCAGATTCTGACGTTTATTTTGACGGGAGAGGCGACCATTGCTTCCATGGATTAATTTCCTCCCGGCAAATTTTCCATCTATGTTTTGCCAATAGATTTGGCCCAGCCACATTGCCAGCAAAACACCTCTTTGGTAGATTGTGAGGATTCCATTAGATCCCGTGTGGATCTCATGGAATATAGTCCGCCCTAGACTGACGAGAGCCATTAGCCCGAAACCATGGTCTCTAGGTGGACGCTTATCAGTTTGCCAAAGTTGGTGTTGTGGCTTTGTCACCGACCCGATGCCGCTAGTTGCGGCGACGGTCAATGGATGGCGTCAGATTCTGACGTTTATTTTGACGGGAGAGGCGACCATTGCTTCCATGGATTAATTTCCTCCCGGAAAATATTCCATCTATATAATGATAAATGTATGAATATAAATAAATGTTAATATGTAAATGCAACTGATAAATATACATATATTAAGAAGAAGGCATCTCCTTATCGTGCAACTGAAAGTTGCTGAAGGCTTGCGCCATCTTTCGGAATAAATATCAACTATTCGTTTATTTTTTAATTATTCCAGAATTGGCCAAATATCCATTCTTCAACGACCAAAAAATAGATAGATGGCGCAAGCCATCAGCAACTTTCAGTTGCACGATAAGGATATGTCTTTTTTATTAATTTATTAACCTGATCCCAGTACAATGTTACATTTGTATTATTTTTTCATATACATAAGTAGCGACCACACTTTGCTTCAGCGAGCGAGCGGACTCTGGCCACGGGCGTCGTCAACAACAAGGCTTGCTTCCAACGGCCGTTACACATATATAGAATATATATATACAAGGTCTTTATTGGTGACGCCCACACCGCGGGAAAGACTCCGCCACCGGTGGACTGCAAGAGTTCTCTCCCACAGAGTGGGCAGGTTGATGTGATGGCTGGCGTTACCCAACTCAAGACCAAGATGGTACTTGTAGATGGTTGCCACACTTGTCAGTTGCATTGCCTCGGAATGGAGGCCGACGCCAGGCCTGCAGATCTAGGGGCAAAAGAGATAGAGAGAGTCAATGAACCCTCGAATCTAAAAATAAAACTACAATCCCCGATTCCGACGACCTGACGCTTAATTAGGAGCTCATCACCCAAAATCTGCCATCCTGAAGGTCTGGAAGGGTCACCTCTACTCACCAACTACGCCATATGTAAATAACCAGGACAAGGTGACTCGAATGTAACATCTGTAAACTGAGACGAAATAAATAAATAAAACAACAAAAGGCCATATCGATCCCAGATTCCGATGACCTGACGCTTAGTTAGAAGCTCCAACAGCTGCAAGGTCACCTCTACTCCCCCAACTCACCATATGCAAATATCCAGGACAAGGTGACTCGACACCTGTAAATTGTTACAATATAAATAAATAAACAACAGGGTGAGAGAGAGAGGCCGTAAAATTGAGAAAATCTATAATGGGAAATGAAATTTCCGTAAGTGAAAATCAATATGTCGTAATACAGTAGAACTTGGATAATTCGAACTTCTTTAATTCGAAAACCTCTTTAATTCGAATATTTATCTTGGTCCCTAGAAGCCTTAAGCCTTTATTCAAAACATCTTTAATTCGAATTTTTGGATAATTCGAATTTTTTTTATGGTCCCTTGGGGTTCGAATTATCCAAGTTCGACTGTATTAAAATTTCGCGCAGTATCGGTTGAAAATGATTCAAATTTTATTTTATTTTTTAATAAACGCTAAATAATTAGCGATGTGTTTCTTCAATCAAGAAAGCTTTCAAGCAAAGGTTCTACTGGATTCTGTCCCAATCTGAGACCAACTTCGAATGTTCGATCTAGTCGTTGTGTTCTAGGGTTGTCAGATAAGCCGCCATTTTGATCGAAATGTTGTTGGATTGTAATAAATTAAACTAATTGTTAATTTATTTAATTGTTGATGATTTTTATGCAACAGTTCTTATCCCTTAATGTATTTCTTATACACTTTTTTTACACATTATACACATTAGTCATTTGTAATTTTGTTCACACTTGGTTATCTCGTATGTCTCTTCAATAAAGGTCACGTTAATATATTTCAGAGTTATTGTCTTAATCCCGATATACATGGTAAAAGGTACAACTTCCTTTAGTTTTGTCAATGAGTGTATATTAATATTTACAATCAATGATTCATAAACATCAGCAATTGTGTGTAAATGTGAGAATCAAACACAAGATAAAACCAATTAGTTTCTGCGGCTATAGAATAGCGCTATATGAATAGAAAGATTCCGTTCAACTGTAGCAACATAAAACAGTTTAAAATAAATGTTCATCCCTGCCTTCACAATTCAACAAATTCAACAAGGGCCAGGTTTCTTTAAATATTTTTTATAATCAAGCTTTTGGGCCAACATGTCCTTCAACTGTAGACCTAGAGGTATAACTTAGAGCTAAGCATGATTATAGTTAGCTGGAAGTCCTACTTCTTGTTCTCCTGTTGAAGGATATGTTGGCCCCAGAAAACTACAGAAATGATAAATAGTTAAAGAAACCTGGCCTAGGATTGCTTGTTGATTTTGTTAAATATAAAAAAAAAATAAAACATTTTAAACAGATTGGCTTTTCTGATCTGCTTCTCAATTCGTGAATTTTTCTCGTATTAAAAATAATCAACATTCGAAAATAATTACGTTAACTCTACCCCATTCTACAAAATATATAAATTTAAAAGAAAAAAAAAAAGATTACAAAAAAATTCCAAGACTACATTTTTTAATGAGGAGAGAGAAAGAGAAATAATTAAATTAGTAAAAAAATCTAATTAGTTTAATTGGAGAAGGAGGTAAATAAAAAACGCTGGAGAGAATTATTTTAATCAGATTTAATAGCAGAGAATGATGTCTCCCTTTTGTACAATTTTTGTTGTCCTTTTTTAAATCATTGAGTGTTTCTTGGTTTACCTCTCTTGGCATCTGGGTACATGCTTTGGTAATAAGTTCACTCATGGACACAAAACTTGAGGAAGTTTCATAGTTTAAGCATAAATACTCCTTATTTGCTTATATAACGGCGGATTTCCCATATATGCAATTTTGAACGTTATCCTTTAAAAATATATATAATATAATAATAAACATGACAGAGGCAATTTTGTTCACACTTGGTTATCTCCTGTGTCTTCAATATAGGTTATTGTAATATCTTTCAGAATTATTGTCCCGATATACATGCTAAAAGGTACAACTTCCTTAAGTTTTGTCAATGAGTGTATAATCTAATTTTAATTATTCTCATCAAAACATTTCAAGCCCCGATTGGGTATCAATTAATTCTTTAGAAGTGTGAATATATTAGAAAATCAAAACTCGATGAGGGTGTGTGTGTCGGGACAAAATACCTTTTAACAATGAATTACATGAAGATATATTCAATTAAAAAGGCATTTATTGGATTAAAATATTGGTAAATAAATTATATTTCGATCCATTATATATGCCTTTTTAATTAAAGATTTATTTATAGATTGCTCTATTTTCAAAATGTAGATTTATATTCACACATTTCCTTGCAATCTAAAGAAATCAAACTCAAAAACGGTAAAAATCTTCACTAATGATATATGTAGATTTTAATGAAATTCTCTAATCGCGCAACGAGTAAATTGATGTCTTAAATGTTTAAAGCTAAGCTCAATTAACAAAATTCTAGTTTATTTTTGACGATAATTGCAATTTATAATTAAACATAACACATAGGATGAATATAGATTTTAAAAATATATAATAAATTTACAACCTCCATTTTTGAAATTGATATAAATTCTGTTTCTATATTATCTTTATGTGTAGAGCAGCGTAATAACATTTTTACAGTGGAATATATCTTTTTTTTAACAAATATTTAAAATATTGTAATAATATTATTTTTGTGGCGTTGAAATACGAGTATATTCCCTTCAATTCCAAATGACACAAAAATCTCTTCAGTAAATTCACAAATTACTTTATTTGAAAAAAAAAAAAAAGTTTTATGGTTTGAAATTGTCGTGCTAGGAGAGTTTCCTTTACTAGTTTAGACTTTTATTTTTTTCCATTGATTTGGCTTCGAAGAGAGGCTAGTCAATGATTCCCTTGTTATTTCAGAAGAAAACATTTCGAAGCAGACGTGCTTGGAACAACCAACATCGTCTGCTTGCCTTTTTTCCTCCCGCCAAAAAGGTCGTCTGCAGCATAGCAATGGCGCCGACAAATGCTGTAAGTGTTCGCCCCCCAGGCATTTTTTTTCTATTTCTCTCTCTAACACAAACTATTTTTTTTTATATTTTGGAAGATTTAAAGAGTAATACTCCGAAAATGATGGAATTTTTATTTACACTTTTGCTTTAGGGCATGTTGAGGATTAGAGTTAGAAGGAGGGAAGGAAAAATGTGCCGAAAAATGGAAAAGTTTTAAAGTTCAATTTTAAAGCAAAAAATCCTAAATTGATTTATTTTTTTTTTTCAATATAAATAAATAGAGATTGTGGGTGAGAAAATCTTTAAATTATTATTATTTTTTTAAAGTTAATTTTGTTAATTTATCTTTAATGTTGTTTTTGACCGCTCTCTTCTTCTTTTATATTATTGTTATAATATTATGATTATATCATATATTTTAAAATCTCTTACAGTATCTTTCTTACATCACATTCTACAACTTTTGAATAACTTATGTGAATAATTCTAATGCAGTCATGGTTGACAAACCGGTCGTTTCGACAAAAAATGTCCTCGTCAAGAAATATAAAAATCCTTTTTATATGAAGCATTTCAGATCAAAATAAATTATTAAATTTCTAAATATTTTCGAAAATATAAGACTGTATTAATAAAAGCTTTGTGTTCATATAAAGCCCTAACAAAAGATTTATTTTTAAATAAAAGCAGACGATATGTGTGTCATAAATTTTCGAACGCCCTCTAACAATTAATTATCCTTTTTATTATTTGCTTAACTACCTCATTTAAAAAAAGAACCTTTAAAAAAGTTCCATTAATGGACAGAATTATTAGTTACACGCACTTTAGCCATAATACACTTCAATGGAATATACCACACCCTTTTACTTTATAGATGCCTTAAACCATTTACAGCCTTCAGGCTGAACTAATTTTCTCCAATATCGATCGAAAACTTTGGCACTTAATTATCAACTTGATTAACAAAATTAATATGGGACATTTAATAATAGATTTTCCTTCTATTTGTGTAAGTTTAATTTCTCGAAATCCAATTCTCTCTTCAAAGATTTCATTTGTTAGTTCGTCTGCTTACCTTTTATCTTATTGGTTGAAAAGGGCGGGAAAATTTTCCTCTCTAAATCAATCTACGTGATTTGTGTTTGATCATTTTATCTTTTTCTTTTGATAGTTTTAAAATTAGATTTATCTCTCTCTATAGTAATTCTATTTAAAATGTATGACTGAAGTTTTTTTTTTTTTTATTGTTTTCGATGACAATTTCTATATTTTTATTTATCGTATTTGAAATATTATTTTTTTTTGAATTGATGGAATAATTGAAAACTTTGTTTCGTGTGTTCCTTTTTTTGTGTGTGGGTAGCAAGTTTTTATTTGTAAATTATATATTTTAAGAGACATGGTGAGTTGCAATACAAAACAAAATTTTTATATTTTGTAACACAATTTATATACACTGCGTGACATTGAAAATGGAACACCAAGAAATAGTGGCCAGAAAGTGGTGAAACTCGGCGGACAGAGAGAGACATGGACGAACAATAAGTGATCTTTATTTCAAAATGATAGTCATAATACAGAGCGAGAACGGCGTCGGCTTAGTAGCAAGTAGGACCACCGCGGACGGCGATGCACGCAGCAACACGTCTAGGTAGAGAGTCAATCAGAGTACGGATGGCGTCCTGAGGGATGGCTCTCCATTCCCTCTCAACCATATGCCACAGTTCGTCTTCTGAACGCGGCTGTGGCAAGGCATGCAAACGGTGTCCAATGATGTCCCAGACGTGCTCGATTGGTGAGAGATCAGGAGAGTACGGTGGCCAGGGAAGCATCTGTACATCTTGCAGAGCTTGTTGGCTAATGCGAGCAGTGTGCGGTCGGGCGTTATCCTGCTGATAAAGGGCATTGGGTACCCCCTGAAGGTAGGGGAGTGTCACCGGTCGCAGCACATCATCAACGTATCGTTGGGCCGTCATAGTGCCCCGAATACGAAGTAAAGGTGACCTGGAATCATACGCGATTGCGCCCCAAACCATGATTCCACGTTGTCGCACGGTGGGGCGTTCCACAATTGCTGCCGGATTGGACCTTTCTCCACGTCGACGCCACACGCGTACACGGCGACTATCACTGGACAAGCAGAAACGCGACTCATCTGAGAACACGACCCTGTGCCATTCCGTCATCCACGTCGATCTAGCCCGGCACCATTCCAAACGTTGGCGCCTATTCGGTGGGGTCAATGGCAGTCTTCTTAGCGGACGGCATGAGTGCAAGCCATTAGCAACCAATCGACGGGAAATGGTTCTGGTCGAGATGGAATGATCTAGGGTGTCTTGCACATGTTGCAGGATGGCGGTACAAGTGGCTTGTGGGGCCGCCACTGCTTGTCGAAGGATACGCCGATCCACACGTGCTGACGTCACTCTGGTTGCACCGACATTCCTATAAATTGCCACATTTCCTTGTTCCAACCATCTTCTCCACAGTCGGTGCACCGTGGACGCACCAAGGTGTGTATCAGCTGCGATTTGACGTATGGACCAACCTGCCCTTTTCAGTCCGATCACCATGCCCCTCGTAAAAGCGTCTGTCTGCTTGAACTGCCTCCGTTTACGATGACCTGGCATTCTCTGTTATTACACGTGTCTTTTGACACAAGAACAAAATTTCTACAATGATTTTCCTTGAAGAAATAACGACACGAATACTGTCCTTTCTGCAAGTTCCTTCCCTTATATCTTACTCCATGTGCGCACGAGAGCTGCGCATTTTACATCATTTGCATAACTCGGTTAGGCGCGTCGACCCTGAAATTTGCATAATTTTCTGGCCACTATTTCTTGGTGTTCCATTTTCAATGTCACGCAGTGTATATCATAATATCTAAAACTTGTCTTTTTTTTGGCTGAATGTTGCATGCGGGAGAAATAATTTGTTGACTCTATCTGTCATTTTTAATCAAATATAATTTTATTAACGGAAAATAAATCGGAAAAATTGCAATTTTCTCTCTCTTTTATATATTAAAAATGTTAATAAAATATTGAACGATTTAAAAAAAAAACATTTTTTTTCTACAGATTTAACCTTTTTTGCTACAATATAAAAATGAAAAGGGATATATATTCAAGGACAAAACTTAAGTAAGTGGAAAGTCTTTGATGTCGACGGTCGTCTGTTTTTTTTTTTTAGGAGACAGACGCAAATTTGTTCATACTTGGTTATATTGTGTCTTCAATAAAGGTCACTGTAATAACTTTCAGCGTTATTGTCTAAATCTCGATATACATGCTGAAAGGTGAAACTTCCTTAAGTTTTGTCCATGAGTGTATATGTATACATTCATTTATTGGTTTCTTCCACGTTTAGAAAGACTCCGCCAACGATGGACCACCAGTGGGTAGGTCGATATGGTGGCTGGCATTGCTCACCTTGAGTCCAAGATAGAGAGAGAGAGAGAGACTGATATTCAAACTGATTAATCATTTCGTTTACATAAGATAAAAAATAGCCTTTTAAATAAATTAATGCAGTACTACTAAGACTATATAGTGATTGAATATAATGTATCTCCCACGTATAGTAATATGATATATGAATATACATATATAATAATAAAAATAAAAAAGGCATATCCTGACCAAGAGCACATGTGCTTTCCAGATGGCAGAGCGCCATCTGGTGGAACAGAAATCAACTAAACATTGATTTAGCCTGTTCCCTGATATTTGACCAACCCAATTTCTTGATAAATCAAGAAAAGCCATCCACGAACTAGTTTCGCGCTGTTGGCGCTAGTCAACGTAGAGTAGGCTGTACCACTGCGACCAAAAAGATTTTAATAATATATACAGTGTCTTCATTTGTTGCATCAGCTGCGGAAAAGACTCCGCCAACAATGGACGGCAAGAGTTCTCTACAACAAAAGTGGGCAGGTCGATGTGATGGCTAGCGTTACCCAACTCAAGACCAAGATGGTACTTGTAGGTGGTAGCCTTCGTTACACTCGTCTTCTTCACTGCCTCGGGATGGAGGCCGACACCGAACAGCCAAGCCTGCAAATCAGGGAGCAGTTCACAGGAGGCGAACACTTACCACAGCAGGGGTCGCACGGCTAGGTAATTCCAGTATCTATGGGTCAGTGACCCGTCGCTGGCAGAAGGCCCCTAGGTACCGCGCGCCCGAGAGCGCAGCATGCATTGAACACGCCAGGATAGGGGAACCATCGGAGAGGTCTACGACGGTCTTGTGTAGCCAGCAATCGGGAGCAAGCATGTCTGGCAGCTGTAAGAACATGTTGTCGCCTCGTAGACGCAAGATCTTCAGGCTGGCAGGGTGCAGAACTCAATGTTCCAGCTCAAGGACGGCGGAGGCGGCCTCCCAGAAGCTCAGAAGTCTTCTTCACACCTGCGAAAGCTAGACGTAAGAAGTTGGAGGAGTCAGCCACGCCCGGCTGCGAGCCAGCCAATAGTAGCCGTTGGCGGTGCCGCGCAGTGAGGTCTACACCCCCTTCAAGCAGGCGAGCCGAAGCTGGCCCGCGATGTCTATCAGGTTGAAGCCACCCTAGGAGCCACGTTACGGGAAGCCACGAGACTCGATCGATGCCTACACAAAGCGTGGCAGTCGCGCCTGCAGCCGGCCGATGGTGGTTTTAGGTGGAACGTAGTTTTGAAGGTAGTGCAGGATGAACCCCAGAACCCCGCCACGCGGGCACGACCCACCAGCGACAGGCCGTGGTTGAAAAGAAACCTCCTCGGGACTGGGAAGTCCAGAAGATTATTCCCGGAGAATAATCCGTCCGGTGCTTTCAGGATCCGCACCAGAACCTGCAGCTCTTGCGAAAAATTACAGTCACCCCGGAGGCCATATGAAACTTTTCGAAGATCAGAGGCACGCGCTCAAACTGAGCTTTATCCCTGATGAAGAGAACAATGCCATCCGCCAAGATGACCACGCATCCGCGGCCCAAGCAGAAAGATCTTGGTGTATACATCTCCGACCGGATGACAGAGTTTGCCTACCCGTAGAAGAAACAGAAACACACACCATAGAAAGGCAGACGGCAAGCCCAGTTTCTCCAATAGAGCGAACAGGTAACAGCTAGCGGCGTGTCATGTCTCGCTGCCCATGCGACTTTGTCGGACACTCGCGCAATGTTCCAGGAGGATGACCGTCCCGGAACGGCGCAGGTCTGACACATGGACATGAGTTCTGGCAGATGACGACTCAGATGGCCCATGAGCACGCCGCTGAGGAGCGTATAATCGGTCGTTGCGAGGCTGATTGGACGGAATGCCTGTAGACCCGGAACACTGTGCGACTTTGGCAGCAGGATGACCTTGCTGCCCTTTGAAGATGGGGGTAAGGCCCCGCAGAGCCGAGAAACCTCGAAGACTTGCCAAAGAACTTCGGAAAAGGCTTTGACAAACTCGCAGGGTAAACCTTCCCATCTCTAGGCACGGCCGTTTGGCAGGCGGTGGATGGCTATTGCTATCTGGTGGCGGGAGATGTAGGCGAGAAAGAGCTGGTCCCACTCGTCGAACTCCAAGGGAATCGTTTCAGCGAGGAAATCGGCGATGGTTTCAGCCAAGCTAGGAGCCTGGGCGCAGCGACTGCTTAAGCGTTCCAGAAGGAAACGGCTAAGTTGGCTCCTGGAGAAGGCGTTGCCGTCGTTATCGGTGAAGGTGGAGGGAAAGCGATGCCCGAGGTCCGACAAGGAAGGATAGTCGGAGCGGGCAGTGTTGTCCTCCAGGCTTCAGGAAGCTCTTTGCTTTCTCGACTCGTCGACGGCAGGGGACCGTATCTCCGCGGCCAAAGAGAGAGAGGACCTAGAATCAACCATATGTTGTTACCCCTGCAGTCACTTCAGAATAACATATAGTCACACCCAGGACTTGTCCAAACTAAGATTGAGAGAATAAAATCTCCAGATTCTTGACAACAATGGATAGTATCGTTGGAGGCCGCCATGCTGATGACGATTTCCCTGAAACGCCAATCCTACCGCCACAAGTGGCCACCAGATCCGACCTCTGCTCCTCGAATGGTCTGATCCCTCACCCACTCTCTTCACACCTCGTAGTAAATATTTCACCCGATATTTTTGATACTCTCACATCATTCTATGTGCCTTCCTCCCAATATGACAAATCGACTGAATCCCAGACATTTACATACACTCATGGACAAAGGGAAGTCTGTTTCTCTTTTTAAATGAGACAGAAGCAATTTTATTCCCATTGGTTAACTCGTGTGTCTTTAATAAAGGTCACTGTAATATCTTTCAGGGTTATTGTCTGAATCCCGATATACATGCTAAAAGGTACAACTTCCTTAAGTTTTGTCCATGCGTGTATATGTGTCTGAAAGATAATTTTTGGCGAAAATATTATTTTACACAACACTTTGCTTTCCTCACAAATTAACGGAAATAGGTGGGGAATTTAGGCGCATAGACCATAGCTCTTTTATTTAGGGCTTTTAGGAACGGAAGCTATTCAAATGAAAGTTTCTATAAAAACCCATATTTTGACTTTAAATGCAGATCCATTCTATATAAAACATCCATCCGCCAGATATATTGAAACTACCCTTTTATTTTTTGAAAAAATAGAGTTAATTAACCTTTTAATTTCACCTATATTTATTTTAAAAAACGGAAAAAAAGTAACAATTTGAAAAAAAGTCACAATTTCAAACCAGTGATTGGAAGAGAGCGCGGGAATCAACGAAGGAGAATATATATTTGAAAAAAAAATCCAATCACACAAAATGAAATTCTGAAAAAAACACAAGAGAACCTAATCTTTAACTAAACCGCATTCATTAATGAAAGATTAGAAAATAAAGAGAAAGCAAACTTGAGCCATAATTAAAAGCTTTAAAAAAAATAGGGGGGGCAGACGATAGCAGGTTTTCGGCTGCACTTGAAATCGATTCTTCAAGGCGCATGCGCAGAGAGGTGGGGAGGGGGTAGTTTCCTGAAGTGGAAATAGTTAACGGCAGTCACGATATTCGTTTGGTCTTAGTCGGCTGGCACAACGTCCTTACTTGTTGATTGCAGTCCGACATTTGGCCTGACATCGCCATTTTGAAGATTTTCTTTTTGATTCCTTTTTTTTATAACTATCGGTTAACCCCCCGGAGCAATAAAATCCTCTGCAATACATATAAATAATTCATTTAAATCAATAACGCGCCATTTATATACAGGGAATTAAAACATTAAGGCGCGAATGTTTCTTTTACACATAAAACAAACTTTTTATCTTATCATTACTGCGATAAAAAATATTGGGAGAGCTTGGCTCATCAGTGGTGAACCCTCCCAGCGGTTTAGACAATCTACCAAACCGCTTTTTAGATCTCTAATACTGTATTGGATCATTCTACTTATATATGCTACACTGAAAGGTGGATGTGTAGAAATGTCTGGTAATCGTTTCACAAAACACTGATGCGAAATTCGGTAGAAGAATTCGCAGTGATGATTCTTTTGTGGGCTGTTGCAAGGATTTAAATGAGATCACTAAATAACAGAAAGGAGAGGGTAAAAGTCTCCTTCAAACTAACTTTATTTAAAACATGTTAAAAGGACAGAGGTAAGCACCCAACTGATCAGCAGACCAGGCCGTGCTCTCTTCCTTTGTTGCCGGCTGGCGGTGGGTATGTTTGTTTACTGTCACCCAATCCGTCTGGCCGACGTCCCGAAGTGGATCTCCATTATTCCACAGTGGAATCTTAGAAATGGTATTTATGAGCAAACTAAGGATATAATATGTTAGGACAGTAGAATTACATATAAATATTTGCATTGAGTAATGCTCTTCCGCAAACAATACGTACAAGGCCAGTAAGGCATAAATTAATATAAACCAAAATAGCGCCATATATACAGGAAATGAAAACATTTGTTCCTTAATGTTGTCATATTCTACATATAAATAATAAACAAAACGGCTTCCGAAGATGAGTTTATTATATATTCTCAAGCTTTCGGACATCACAAACTCTTCTACAGGAGTGTATGAAGTATATAATCATAAACTCTTGTAGAACGTGACTGCCCTTCCCTGATTTATCAAGAAATTGGGTTGGCCAAATATCTTTGGAACAAGCTATATAAACGTTTAGTTGATTTCTTTTCCACTAGATGGCGCACACACTGCCATCTAAAATGCGCATGTGAACTATCAGGAAATGCCAATTTTGTTTTTATATATAATAAAAATGGCATATCCTGACCAGGAGAACATGTGCTTTACAGAAGGCAGAGCGCCATCTGGTGAAACAAAAATCAACTAACTTCTTGATAAATCAAGAAAAGCCATCCAGGAACGCGTTTCGTGCTTTTGGTGCTCGTCAGCCTGGAGTAGGCTGTACCGCTGCAAACAAAAATATTTTTGGTTCCAGAGGCTTCTTGAAACCCAAGAAATGGTTTAAATAAAAAAATATATTTTTAATAGGATTGCTTTACATATATATATATAAGCATAGAAGGAATTTATGCTACCATTATTTATTTAATATAAATCCCTCCTTGCAGTAGTTTAGCCATGTTTCAGTAGGAAAGCTACGTCGAGAAAGTTGTCAGACGTAATGGATCAGTAACATCTTTCTGCGAGATTAAATTCAATAGACGAGAGACAGCGCACAATGTCAGTGAATAATTAATTAAATTATCAGAGAATGAATAAATAATATTATCTCTGAATATCAAATTTGACCCCATTTCTGCTTACTGTACCAGATAATTCTGTTGTAGTAACTAGATTTAGGCTGTGTGATACCTCTTTAGCTATCGCTAAATATTTGTGTAGCTTTCTCTCTCTACCTTAACGACCTCTGACTGGCACGACAGCTGCGATACTAAGTCTATAAACCTTTATGACAATGTATTGATTCCTTCTTTTATTTACAAGGTGTGATTTCAGGGGGTCGGTGGAAGGATGGTTTAAACCGTTGGTTTTCGACCCCTACGAACCGGGTTCGATTCCCGCATTGGGCAATTTTTTCTGTTTAAAAAAAAAATGTTCCAATGGCTCCCGATTCTTGCAAAAGTACAATCCCACCAGCGAGTGCGAGTAACCAAACGGGGCTCTGGCATATTTGTAAGCACAAAGTCGAACTGATTTTCACATGTGTAGACATGTGGTGCACTTACAGTAAAAGCAGTCGTCAACCTCTACCCACCATGATTATCATGGCCTGTACCACGTGTATTGGGGATAAGCAAAATAATTACAAGGTTGTCGCCAAAAGTCCGTAAACACTTACAAAAAATTGAAATACCAATATTATTCACCGTTATATATAGTGTCTTTGTATTATGTATAAAGTATTTGTTTAAATTGAACTCTTCGAATATAAATAGCAAAATAAAACGACGATTGAAGAGGAGTGTCTTATACAAACTTTATTAGAATGGTTTCGGACGTCCTTCTACAGGCTTTACGATGACTAAACTTTAGTTAACTAAACAAGGTTTAGTCATCGTAAAGCCTGTAGAAGGACGTCCGAAACCTTTCTAATAAAGTTGGTATAAGACACTCCTCTTCAATCGTCGTTTTATTTTGCTATAAAATAATTGTATCGTGTATTATTATGTATTCACCGTAATAATATTATTACTCAAGTAATAACAAAAACATGAAATTTTGGGACAACCTTATAGAATACATTTTTATGTAAACGGTACGATTCATTTTACAAGTTGTTTTCCACATCAAAATTATGTTCCTTTTTTTTTAGCCAAATTTGTAAATCTAAATCCTCGGTAATGATTATATGTAATTTTGTTTTTCAAGAAAACCTAATATTTTATAGTTCATACTTCATAAAGGATATTTGAGGTTATTAGTAGTAGTCGTGTTGATCGATTCCTAAATTAATATGATTTATTCTAGAAAATGGTTTACAACTCATGAACACATACACACAAACTAAAAAGAAGTAGAAAATCGAATCGAAGTATCGTAGTATAGTAAAATTGAAGTAGAAAGTTGATGTCGCCGGTCGTCTCCTTTTTTGAAAGATACAGAGACAATTTTGTTCACACTTGATTATCACATATGTCTTCAATAAAGGTCACTGTAATATCTTTCAGAGTTATTGTCTGAATCCTGATATACATGGTAAAAGGTACAACTTCCTTAAGTTTTGTTCATGAGTGTATACCCACTTGGTTATCTCGTGTGTCTTCAATAAAGGTCACTGTAATATCTTTCAGAGTTATTGTCTGAATCCTGATATACATGGTAAAAGGTACAACTTTCTTAAGTTTTATCCTTATGAGAGTGTTAATAAAATATCATAATGTGATGTAAACAATAACTTCTAACACAGTTTAATATGTGGAAAAATAAGAAAAATTAGGAAAAGGTCAGGTGTTGGTATTTCCTGACCGTTCACATGAGCATTTTAGATGATAGAGCGCCATCTAGTGGAACAAAAATCAACTAAACGTTGATTTAGCTTGTTCCAAAGATATTTGGGCAAACCAAAATTTTGATAAATTAAGAAAATTCAACCACACATGCGTTTCGGGCTGTTAGCCCTCGTCATCGTGGTTCAGACTGTACCTCTACGACCAACAATTTGGTCCCAGAGGCTTCCTGAGAAATCAAGAAATGGGTAATTGAATATATATGAAAAATGAACACAAAGATGAAATTGTTCGAGGATCAGGTTGATGAATTAATATAAATGCATCTTCTGATCGTGAAACTGAAAAATGTTGATAGCTTGCGCCATATATCGGAATAAATATCAATTAATCGACACTAATAAACAGGTTGAGGAGGACCAACAGCCTGATCAATGTAATATGGTTGGCTTTTATTGATTAGTGTCAAGAATGGGGAGTTGACCCAAATATTCTGAAACAATTAAAAAATCAACGATTATAGAACGATGTTTGACAATTATACCGCAAATGTTTCTTTTGAACGAAAAATCTAAATTTATTTCAAGGAGAAATAACGATTATTTCGGAACACTGTGAGTTCGATTCCCATCCCTGGACACTTTTATTTTTCCGTTTATCATTACTTTTCACAATTCATCCTTTCATACTTCATCCCTAAGGTTAGAAATAATCGTTATTTCTCTTTAAAATAAATTGCGATTATTCGTTCAAAAGAAACATTTGCGGTATAATTGTCAAACATCGTTCTACAATTATATTGTATTATAAAACACTCTTTGTTGATATTTATTCCGATAGATGGCGCTAGCCATAAGCAACTTTTAGTTGAAATATCAGGAGATGTCTTTTTATCTAGAGAGTTGAATATTTTTGGTACCTCTGTTTCTTGTTGAAAGTGATGCAAATCTAGGCATGTCTGAGACAAAAGGATAAACTACCTGCACTAAGTTTCTTCTAATGGAATAAAACCGATGAGTCTTCCTCGTAGACCTGTTTCCCGATTTTTATATCAATAAAATCTCTCTTGATTAAAGGAAGCTTTTGTGCAATTCCTTCTTCAGATAACTAAAACGTCAGACACTTTAGTTAGTTGAAAAAAAGGGCTTGCCCGAAAGCTTCCTTTGATCAAATAAATGAAAAGAGTTACGGCGTCTTATGATTTTTTTTTTTATTCAAGAAAAATTGTTCTTAATCTCAGACAAGATGGCACAACCAACAAACACAAATTACTACATTTTTAAACAGTGCTACAATCACTATTAGTGTTCACATAAAAGGTACGGAGCTCTGGCACATTTGTAAGTGCAAAGTCGAACTGCTTTTCACATGTGTAGACATGTGGTGTACTTACAGTAAAAAGCAGTCGCTTACTTCTACCCACCATGATTAGCATGCCTGTACCACGTGTACTAGGGTTTAATAATTAAAAAAAGCGTTTCTAAAAATAACCTAGTAAGCTATAGCCATGAAGTGATAGAAGAGTATTATAGATACATGTTCAATGTGGTGAAACAGAAATCAACTAAACATTGATTTAGCCTGCTCTCTGATATTTGGCCAACCCAATTTCTTGATAAATCAAGAAAAACCATCCACGAACGCGTTTCGCGCTTTTGGCGCTCGTCAGCGTGGAGTAGGCTGTGCCACTGCGACCAAAAATATTTTTGGTCCCAGAAGCTTCTTGAAAAACCACACACACAAGAAATGGTTTGAAAAAATATATATTTTTTAGGATTGCTTTACATAAGCATAGAAGGAATTTCTGCTACCATTATTTATTTAATATAAATCCCTCCTTGCAGTAGTTTAGCCATGTTTCAGTAGGAAAGCTACGTAGAGAAAGTTGTCAGTCGTAATGGATCAGTAACATCTTTCTGCGAGATTAAATTCAATAGACGAGAGACAGCGCACAATGTCAGTGAATAATTAATTAAATTATCAGTGAATGAATAAATAATATTATCTCTGAATATCAAATTTGACCCCATTTCTGCTTACTGTACCAGATAATTCTGTTGTTGTAACTAGATTTGGGCTGTGTGATACCTCTTTAGTTATCGCTAAATATTTGTGTAGTTCTTTCTACCTTAACGACCTCTGACTGGCACGACAGCTGCGATACTAAGTCTATACACCATTATGACTATATATTGATTCCTTCTTTTATTTACAAGTTGTGTTTTGAGGGGGTCGGTGGAAGGATGGTTTAAACCGTCGGTTTTCGACCCCTACGATCCTAGTTCGATTCCTACATTAGGCACTTTATTCTAATTAAAAAAAAAATGCTCCAATGACCCCCGATTCTTGCAAAAGTCCAACCCCAACAGCGAGTGCGAGTAACTAAATGGGGCTCTGGCATATTTGTAAGTGCAAATTCGAAATGCTTTTTACATGTGTATTCATGTGGTGCACTTACAGTAAAAAGCAGTCGTTAAACTCTACCAACCATGATTATCATGGCCTGTACCACGTGTATTGGGGATAAGCAAAATAATTACAAGGTTGTCCCCAAAAGTTGGTAAACACTTACGAAAAATTGAAATACCAATATTATTCACCGTTATGCATAGTGTCTTTGTATTATGTATGAAGTATTTGTCTAAATTAAACTCTTCGAATATAAATAGCAAAATAAAACGACGATTGAAGAGGAGTGTCTTATACCAACTTTATTAGAAAGGTTTCGGACGTCCTACTACAGGCTTTACGATGACTAAACTTTAGTTAACTAAACAAGGTTTAGTCATCGTATCTAAACCTTGTTTAGTTAACTAAAGTTTAGTCATCGTAAAGCCTGTAGAAGGACGTCCGAAACCTTTCTAATAAAGTTTGTATAAGACACTCCTCTTCAATCGTCGTTTTATTTTGCTATAAAATAATTGTATCGGGTATTATTATGTATTCACCGTAATAATATTATTCCTCAAGTAATAACAAAAACAAAGTTTTTAATAAAAACATGAAATTTTGGGACAACCTTATAGAATATATTTTTATGTAAACGGTACGATTCATTTTACACGGTGTTTTCCTCATCAAAAATTTGTTCCTTTTTTTTAGCCAAATTTGCAAATCTAAATCCTCGGTAATTATTATATGCAATTTTGTTTTCCAAGAAAACCTAATATTTTATAGTTCATTCTTCATAAAGGATATTTGAAGTTATGTATATAAAAATCTTCACTACTCTCCTGCTGGATAAAACATTTGTTTATAAATATTTTTAATATTTCAAGGCGATTGATAAAATGAGGGAAGAAGTGCTCAACTCCACAGACAACGGCTGATTGCTCCCCCTCCCCTCTAAATTGCTTTTCCTCCTCACTCATGTACATATATAACCTTTTAGGGGAATCCCCTTGTAAGACAATAGTGTCTTAATAAATGTTTTTGTTGTTGTTTTTGGATATTTGAAGTTATTATTAGTAGTCGTGTGGCTATATTCCTCAATTAATATGTTTATTCTAGAAAATGGTTTACAACTCATAAACACATACGCACAAAACTTAAAGAAGTAGAAAGTCTAATCGAAGTATCCTAGTATAGTAAAATCGAAGTAGAAAGTTGATGTCGCCGGTCGTCTCCTTTTTTGAAAGATACAGAGACAATTTTGTTCCCACTTGGTCATCTCGTGTATCTTCAATAAAGGTCACTGTAATATCTTTCAGAGTTATTGTCTCGATATAAATGTTAGAAGATAAAACTTCCTTAAGTTCTGTCCATGAGAGTGTTAATAAAATATCATAATGTGATGTAAACAATAACTTCTAACACAGTTTAATGTGTGAAAAAATAAGAAAAATTAGGAAAAGGTCAGGTGCTGGTATTAAAAACAAAATTGGCATTTCCTGACCGCTCACATGACCATTTTAGATAACAGAGCGCCATCTAGTGGAACAAAAATCAACTAAACGTTGATTTAACTTTTCTAAACGGTAAAATCTTCCCAATTACATGCGTGGTAAGGACGAAATATTCAGGAGATGAGTTTCTTTCAACACTTTATTAGGACATCAAGCTTTCGGGCACAGCGTGGCCCTTCTACAGGATCAAATGTATAAGAAAAATGATACACTATATACACGAAGAATAAATCTGCATATGTATTATTAGAAATTAGTTGTAAAATTTTTAAAATAATCGGTAATACTTAGAATTTTTTTGTTTAAAAAGAATATCGAGACATAAGCAAATTAATAAAATTTGTTAAGAAGAATAATATACGAATATTACAAGGTATTAAGATAAAAGCGTAATAAGACTAAAAGGACGTTCCTACGGTTCGACGGAAACTGTGATAAAATTATGAGTATTTATAAGGTAAAACAGTTTGAAAAGGATATTAAAATAAATGAACAAAACAGGGAATTCATGGGGTACATCGATGGCTATTTATGTAATAAGCTTATATACGGCTCAGGTACATCAACATGTCTGTTTATACTATTATATCTCAGAGATAGCAAGGCCTCGACAACCAATCTTTTGTGTTTATGTGGTATGTTAGAATAATGTGATCTTGGATCAGTTGTGTTGAAACTATGTCCTGTCTGTGATATGTGCTGGACAATAAGTGATTTCGGATCGTTATGTCTGATGTTTCTGTCGTGTTCCTGTATTCTGTCTTTAATGTAACGGCCAGTTTCACCTACATAAACACTGTCGCAATCGTTGCATTTTATGGAATAAACAGCATTGTTTCTTTGAAGAGTGTTCCGAGGTGTGCTGTCTTTAGTAATAGGGTTCCTTAAGATAGTGCCTATACTAGGGGTGTTGGAAAAGTAAGTGCGGATGCCGAAGTTCTTTAGTTCTCTAGCTATTTTTATGCTTTGCAAGGAATATGGTATTGTGCAGATGGATTTATAGTTGTCATATATCTTGGTGCGGGATGGGTTATGGAAATGCCTTAAGATAAAGTTTTTAGGATAACCAGAGGACATTAAATTTGAAATTATGTTATTTGTTTCCCTTTGCTTTGACTCCTCAGTGTTACAGTGGGTATATATTCTCTTGGACAAGGTTCTTACCGTATTGATTTTATGGCTTAATGGGCAGAAAGATGAGAAGTTTATATACATTGGGTGAAAGGTGGGTTTATAATAGACTTCAGTATTATATCTATTGCGTGTTTTTGTTATGCGTATGTCCAAAAATGCCAAAGAGTCACATGTTTCAGTCTCGGAAGTAAAGTCTATGTCTTGATAGAAATTATTCAATGTGTTGAGTATATCATTAAAGGCGTTAATTTTGATTATAGCAAAGACGTCATCTATGTATCTAGACCAGATTAAAATGTCGTCTGGGAAGATATTAACTATACGTTTATCTATCTTGCGCATCACTATTTCTGAAAGGGGAGAGGATAATGGGCTACCCATAGGGGTGCCTTTGGTCTGTTTGAAGTAAGCTTGGTTGAATTTGAAAATACTATGGCAAAGACTGATTTTGATAAGTGCAATGAGTTTGGAAATGGTGTCTGTGGGGTAACCTTGTTCAATTAGAAATTCTGTGGTGCAATCTAAAATAAGCTGGTGGGGGAGACTGGGACCATCATGGTCTCATTCGATGTTGTCAATTTATATCCCAGTCTCCCCCACCAGCTTATTTTAGATTGCACCACAGAATTTCTAATTGAACAAGGTTACCCCACAGACACCATTTCCAAACTCATTGCACTTATCAAAATCAGTCTTTGCCATAGTATTTTCAAATTCAACCAAGCTTACTTCAAACAGACCAAAGGCACCCCTATGGGTAGCCCATTATCCTCTCCCCTTTTAGAAATAGTGATGCGCAAGATAGATAAACGTATAGTTAATATCTTCCCAGACGACATTTTAATCTGGTCTAGATACATAGATGACGTCTTTGCTATAATCAAAATTAACGCCTTTAATGATATACTCAACACATTGAATAATTTCTATCAAGACATAGACTTTACTTCCGAGACTGAAACATGTGACTCTTTGGCATTTTTGGACATACGCATAACAAAAACACGCAATAGATATAATACTGAAGTCTATTATAAACCCACCTTTCACCCAATGTATATAAACTTCTCATCTTTCTGCCCATTAAGCCATAAAATCAATACGGTAAGAACCTTGTCCAAGAGAATATATACCCACTGTAACACTGAGGAGTCAAAGCAAAGGGAAACAAATAACATAATTTCAAATTTAATGTCCTCTGGTTATCCTAAAAACTTTATCTTAAGGCATTTCCATAACCCATCCCGCACCAAGATATATGACAACTATAAATCCATCTGCACAATACCATATTCCTTGCAAAGCATAAAAATAGCTAGAGAACTAAAGAACTTCGGCATCCGCACTTACTTTTCCAACACCCCTAGTATAGGCACTATCTTAAGGAACCCTATTACTAAAGACAACACACCTCGGAACACTCTTCAAAGAAACAATGCTGTTTATTCCATAAAATGCAACGATTGCGACAGTGTTTATGTAGGTGAAACTGGCCGTTACATTAAAGACAGAATACAGGAACACGACAGAAACATCAGACATAACGATCCGAAATCACTTATTGTCCAGCACATATCACAGACAGGACATAGTTTCAACACAACTGATCCAAGATCACATTATTCTAACATACCACATAAACACAAAAGATTGGTTGTCGAGGCCTTGCTATCTCTGAGATATAATAGTATAAACAGACATGTTGATGTACCTGAGCCGTATATAAGCTTATTACATAAATAGCCATCGATGTACCCCATGAATTCCCTGTTTTGTTCATTTATTTTAATATCCTTTTCAAACTGTTTTACCTTATAAATACTCATAATTTTATCACAGTTTCCGTCGAACCGTAGGAACGTCCTTTTAGTCTTATTACGCTTTTATCTTAATACCTTGTAATATTCGTATATTATTCTTCTTAACAAATTTTATTAATTTGCTTATGTCTCGATATTCTTTTTAAACAAAAAAATTCTAAGTATTACCGATTATTTTAAAAATTTTACAACTAATTTCTAATAATACATATGCAGATTTATTCTTCGTGTAATATAGTGTATCATTTTTCTTATACATTTGATCCTGTAGAAGGGCCACGCTGTGCCCGAAAGCTTAATGTCCTAATAAAGTGTTGAAAGAAACTCATCTCCTGAATATTTCGTCCTTACCACGTTGATTTAACTTGTTCCAAAGATATTTGGGCAACCCAAAATTTTGATAAATCAAGAAAATTCAACTACATATGCGTTTAGTGCTGTTGGCCCTCTTCGGCGTGTAACAGACTGTACCTCTACGACCTGAAATTTGGTCTCAGAGGCTTCCTGAGTAATTAAGAAATAAGCAGTTGCATATACAGTATATTAAAAAATGAACACAAAGATGAAATTGTTCGAGGATCAGGTTGATGAATTAATATAAATGCATCTTCTGATCGTGAAACTGAAAAATGTTGATAGCTTGCGCCATATATCGGAATAAATATCAATTAATCGACACTAATAAACAGGTTGAGGAGGGCCAACAGCCTGATCAGTGTAATATGGTTGGCTTTTTATTGATTAGTGTCAAGAATGGGGAGTTGACCCAAATATTCTGAAACAATTAAAAAATCAACGATTATAGAACGATGTTTGACAATTATACCGCAAATGTTTCTTTTGAACGAAAAATCTAAATTTATTTTAAGGATAAATAACGATTATTTCGGAACACTGTGAGTTCGATTCCCATCCCTGGACACTTTTATTTTTCCGTTTATCATTACTCTTCACAATTCATCCTTTCATACTTCATCCCTAAGGATAGAAATAATCGTTATTTCTCTTTAAAATAAATTTAGATTATTCGTTCAAAAGAAACATTTGCGGTAAAATTGTCAAACGTTGTTCTACAATCATAAGCCGCATCATATTGTAGCGTAGAAATCAACGATAAGTTGATATTTATTCCGATAGATGGCGCAAGCCACAAGCAAATTTTAGTTGAAATATCAGGAGATGTCTTTTTATCTAGAGAGTTGAATATTTTTGGTACCTCTGTTTCTTGTTAAAAGTGATGCAAATCTAGACATGTCTGAGACAAAAGGATAAACTGCCTGCACTAAGTTTCTCCTAATGGAATAAAACCGATGAGTCTTCCTCGTAGACCTGCTTCTCGTTTTTTATCACAATACAATCTCTCTAGTTATAAAAGTCAATGTAAATATTCATCATAAGAAACATATTGATAGATAATTATTGAATATTCTATTTACACTCATGGATCAAACTTAAGGAAGTTGTACCTTTTATCATGTATATCAGTATTCAGACAATAACTCGGACAAAAAGATATTTGATATACTGTGATCTTCATTAAAGACACACGAGATAACCAAGTGTATACAAAATAGTCTTTGTCTCCTTAAAAAAAAAATGTAAACAGACGACCGGCGACATTAAAGACTTTTCACGTTCTTATAAATTTTGTCCATTATATACATATCGATAAAAACATAAGTAAGACAAAATGTATAAAATATTTTGATAGATATATTTATTTATACCCTTGCCTTATTTCTAATTTAAAGCTCAAATACGATTCAGTTTTTCCACAGACCAAATTACCACATTGAAATACTACTGTATTTAACTACCTAATTACATATTATAACTCAAACGTACAGTTCTCTTTAAATTATTTCCTTAATTTAAACATTTCTCTCTTTTAAATTCCACATTTTAATGAGTTTTTAATTTACGTACTTTTTTCCCACCGGGGTAGTTTTTTTCCTCCCAATACGGAGACTATTTAGGGGAAATTCTATGCTAAATTAAAACCCAGCTGGTTTCTATTTCTTTTGATGCTTTTTTTTCTAAATAAAAGCTAAAATATCAGAAATGTTTTGTATGAACAAAAATCCAATCATATTTTTTGCTATTTTGTAAATGATAGAATTTGAAACATTGATACCCTTTTCTTTCTAGTTCTTGGTTAATTTATTAACTGAATGAAAACGATTTTTATTGAGTTATTTTTGAATTAAATGATAATTATTCTTCAGTGATGTTAATTTTTTCTATCAGAGCAATACACAAGACAAGCCTACATACACAAACATAAAGCGAAGATGAATGGCTATAGCAAACTGAATGATACAAACTGGAAATTGAGTGCTACTGAAGAATTTTATAACTCCAGTTACACACATACAGCTTTATTAAGACCACCGATCTTATACAGATTCACCACAGATGGAAGCATGGAGCTCCTATACTCCAGACAGCACAGAACCCAACAACAACCTCCAGGTCCGACGCATATGTGTTACTTATATATTTCACACACATACAGCTTTATTAGGACCTCAGGTATTATACAGATTCACCACAGATAGAAGCATAGATGAAGCTCCTATACTCCAGACAGCACAGAACCCAACAACAACCTCCAGGTCCGACGCATATGTGTTACTTATATATTTCACACACATACAGCTTTATTAGGACCTCAGGTCTTATACAGATTCACCACAGATAGAAGCATAGATGAAGCTCCTATACTCCAGACAGCACAGAACCCAACAACAACCTCCAGGTCCGACGCATATGTGTTACTTATATATTTCACACACATACAGCTTTATTAGGACCTCAGGTCTTATACAGATTCACCACAGATAGAAGCATAGATGAAGCTCCTATACTCCAGACAGCACAGAACCCAACAACAACCTCCAGGTCCGACGCATATGTGTTACTTATATATTTCACACACATACAGCTTTATTAGGACCTCAGGTCTTATACAGATTCACCACAGATAGAAGCATAGATGAAGCTCCTATACTCCAGTCAGCACAGAACCCAACAACAAACCTCCAGGTCCGACGCATATGTGTTACTTATATATTTCACACACATACAGCTTTATTAGGACCTCAGGTCTTATACAGATTCACCACAGATAGAAGCATAGATGAAGCTCCTATACTCCAGACAGCACAGAACCCAACAACAACCTCCAGGTCCGACGCATATGTGTTACTTATATATTTCACAACACATACAGCTTTATTAGGACCTCAGGTCTTATACAGATTCACAACAGAAAGGAAGCATAGATGGAGCTCCTATGCTCCAGGAAACGTAGAATCCAACACCAGCCATAGGTGTCTGAAACTCACCAGAAGCCATCACATCCCACTTTTCCCACCTGGAAAGACTCGATGTCCCATTTACACCATGATGACAGTAATTTTAGAACAGTACACATTGAAAACATGTATCTATAATACTCTTCCATCACTTCATGGCTATAGCTTACTAGGTTATTTTTAGAAACTCTTTTTTTTATTATTCCTAGTACACGTGGTACAGGCATGGTAATCATTGTGGGTAGAAGTAGGCGACTGCTTTTACTGTAAGTGCACCACATGTCTACGCATGTGAAAAGCAGTTCGACTTTGCACTTACAAATGTGCCAGAGCTCCGTACTTTTTATGTGAACACTAATAGTGATTGTAGCATTGTTTAAAAATGTAGTAATTTGTGTTTGTTGGTTGTGCCATTTTGTCTGAGATTAAGAACAATTTTTCTTGAATACAAAAAAAAATCATAAGACGCCGTAATTCTTTTCATTTATTTGATCAAAGGTGGCTTTCGGGCAAGCCCTTTTTTTTTTCAACTAACTAAAGACGTTTTAGTTAGCTGTCGAAGGACTTGCCCGAAAGCTTTCTTTAATCAAGTAAATAAAAATAGTTAAGACGTCTTATGATTTCTTTGTAATGTGTCGAAATCAACAATCCTGGGATAATTAATTTTCATTGATAACTGCTGTTAGAGATCAATTTTTAAAATCATATTTTACTAATATGTATATATTCTTCTATTATATATGTGTTCTTTTTATAATATATATATATATTTAATTATAGTCTTCTATATGTATGTTTAATATAACTTCATTTATACTTATTTAATGGAGGAATCATTTTCAAATAAAGAGAAAGAGAGATATTGAGATTGAAACTGATTTATTACAATGTCCATATAAGATAATATAAAGTTAAATACAGAATAAATATGATTATATAATGATAAATATAGGAATAAATCTATATAAAATATATAGAATATAATTGATAAAGACATGTCAAGCTACATACATTGGAGAAACAGGTAAATCACTTAAAGATCGTATCAATCAACATAAAGCAGCTTTAAAAAAACTACAAACCATTATCCATACTAGTAGACCACTCCCTAAACAATAGCCATATACCAGATTTCAAACAGACCACAATTATATACAAAAATATAACAGAAAAAAGCATAGTAGACTGTTTTTAGAAAGTTGGCCTTCTGCCGAAGATAAACAAAGTATAAACAGAAAAATTGATTTTCCAGAAATTTATAAAGAATTCATATCTTAATTATTTATAAATAACTATGTATATACTTTTAATTTACTCATTTATTTTGCTTTCAATATTTTTAAATTTAGAATTAATATGTAAACACACTATTTTTTACAATTACACTGTTGTATATAAATCTCTATATCTTTCATAGATAAAATAATAATCTATAATGTTAAATATAATTATTTGCTGTATATAAACTGAATACAATAGTTAAATCAAGGATACAATTCTTTCATTGGCCTTGTAGAACGAGAGTGGTGTACGCGTGCGCGCATGTTCTAGTGAAAAACAAAAACATCCTTGATAAAGAGAGGCGAGTTGCCCCTCGAAATATTGGAACAATAAAATAATTAGAAATCCAATATATGCATCTTTAAAAAAAAAATATATATATATATATACAGTTAAACCTGTCTATAGCGCCCCCTCTTGGGACTCACCAAAATAGGGTGCTATAGAGAGGTGGTGCTATAGACAGGTCATTTTTAATGTAAATCGCATTGTACTACGTATTTAAAATCGGGCGCTATATACATATATACAAGTCGTCATTAGTTGCAGAGAGAGAGAGGGTATATTTGAAATAAGTTGTAGAATTTACCACTTGTTTAAAAAATGTCATTTTATAATTAATCCAAGCAAAATTGAAGGAAATTCTAATAATGTAGAGAGAGTAAAAAGATAAATTATCTATACAATAATATAATGTTGTAATTCACTTTCTAACCGTTGTCAATGTAATGAAGTCTAATGATGCTCTTATTGCCAGTGGTCAGTTCAGCGTTGGTGAGATGATATGTAATTACCTTGATCCCATTACCATGTCTAGTATTTAATCCAGTTATGGAATCCACAAGGTCTTACGTCATATAATGAAGATACATCTTTATAAAATGATAACGATATTGCATTATAAGTACTATTTTGGTCACAGTGGTACAGCCTGCTCCACGCTGACGAAGACCAACAGCCCGAAACGCGTTCGTGGATGGCTTTTTCTTGATTTATTAAGAAAATGGGTTGGCCAAATATCAGGATACAGGTTAAATCAATGTTTAGTTGATTTCTGTTCCACTAGATGGCGCTCTGCCATCTAAAATGTACATGTGCTCGTGGTCGGGATATGAATGTTTTTTTTAAGTATTGGTGTGATACTCATTTTAGCGGCCTAGATAGCAACATGCGGCCGAGTGTATTAATTCCCTAGGTTTGTTTAGCTCTTTAGATAGATTAGGTTAGCAATGATGGCTTATTTAGTTTATAGATGGGCATTTTGCCGAGAGGATATTAATCTATAAAGATAAAGATTGTCTCTCCCGTCAAAATAGACGTTAAAGCCAGACGCCATCTATTGATTGCCGCCGCAATCGAGCGGCCTCGGGTCGGTAACAAAGCTTGTGTTGTGGCTTTGTTACCTATCTGAGGTCGCTAGTTTTGCGGCGATGGTCAATAGATGGCGTCTGGCTTTTACGTCTATTTTGACGGGAGAGGTGACCTTTATTTAGGTTAAGATAGGTTAGTTTGTGTTAGATTTGGATAGATTATTCTAGGTTAGGTTAGAATAGGTGAATTCAGTTTAGTTTAGGATTTGTGAAAAGAAACATTCGCATCTCAATGTCTTCATGTGGTTTTGTATATATATTTATATATAGATTATAATGATATGAAACCATATTTTTGCGGAAGAGTTTTGCTCGATGTAATTCCTCGAAATTGAATGTATGCACCTCTACAGACCTATAAACTAATGTCCATAGATTCCATAAACACCCCTAAGTTGCCTTCCATAGAAAATACAGGGTATATCCCAAACCAGTCCAATACAATAGTAGAGCGGTCTAGAGATTAATTTGGCGAAACCGCTGAGAAGGTTCACCACTGATGAGCCAAGCCCTCTCATTCAATAACTTTTATCATTGTAGTAAGATCTGTAGGAATAAAAAGAAACACACATTGCCAAAAGTTATTTGTTGCAGATTTTATAATATTGTAATGTATAATTATTGTAGAGGGATTATGTGTGAAATTTGAATATTTAGGCTGAAACAAATATATAGCCACTGAAATATATTTACATATACAGTCCACTCTCGGTAATTTGAAACTCAAAGAACCAGAGAAAATTTCAATTTATCAATAGTTCAAAATAACAGGAGTTTAAACAACTAAGAGGGAGGGAGGGAGGGGAAAAATCAAATAAACAAGAGTTTGAAGTTTTGGCAGTTTCGGGATACACATACTATCAAATTACAAAACTATTTTAGACGCGTAATATTCTTTTTAAAATAAAACAATTTCTACCGCCCTTACTGCAATGGAAAAATTAAAGGGAGGGTTCACCACTGATGAGCCAGGCCCTCCCTTTAATTTTTCCATTGCAGTAAGGATAGTAGAAATTGTTTTATTTTATAAAGAATATTACGCGTCTAAAATAGTTTTGTAATTTGATAACAGATGGCGCGCTAGTGCATCGTAATACACATACTATATTGATATAAGATTAAATAAATGACTTACCACAAGTTTTTAATGTAATAAATTTATTGGGAGCTTTTCAGGTCTTGCCATTTATCAACCAAGAGTTTGATCTCAAATTTAAAAAATTATTATTTTTAAATACTTGTACAATTATTCACAAATGTTCATTTGTAGCAAGATACTATTCCTTCAAATTACCGAGTGGACCAATTAATATTGATTTTATTCAAATTATCGATGGTTTTTTAAGGGACCGGGAGAACACTTCAAATTACCGAGAGATTCAAATTAACGAGTTTCAAATTAACAAGAGTCGAATGTATATATTTTAATTTACTATTTTTTCTCTCACACGCATTTATAATCAAACGATCGAAAAGTGAAGCAGACGAACATGTCTAAAGAAATAGACGACCATTTTGATAATTTAATAAGCTTTAAAAATGTTTGAATGCTTAAAAAACATGCGCTAATATATATATTTTTTATTTCAAAAATTGGATTCTTTTAATCTATAAGAATCAATCCCCGTAAATTTATTTCTTTCCCCCTTTTTAAATAATTCACAGAGTAAGAAGCTTAACTCGGTGTCCTGCATAATTAAAATGGAGAAGCCGTTTCTTTTGATAACGATTGTCAATAACCAGTTTTTCCAAACCAACTATTTCCTGGGAATTTCTTCCTCTTTTTAAAATAAAATAGTTTTTATTTCTAATTTTAAGACGCATTTGATTGATTAAATAAACAACTATTATTATTATTGTAGCAATTTAAAAGTTTTTATGTGTGTTGTTCTAAAATGGAGTTTGATAATGATTATATATATTGAGAGAAATGGCTTCTTTAATATTCATAGAAATATGGAGATTGGAATTTAAATAGTGTTTTCTTTTTTGTGTATTTTTGTTGTGAAATCTTAAATAAAATCAATATATACATATATTTCTTTTCTGAATCTTAATAAATATCATATTTAAATGTTATAATCAATATTCAAATATTATATAAATGTGCTGTTTTGCCTGTATAGGAGGCAATTTTGAGGAGTTGATTGTAATGGTATAAAAAAATGAGACTAAACTGGCAAAATGTCTGGATTATATTGTGGATTGAATAAAATATTTATCTCAATAAAATAATAAATATTTTTTTTTTCAATCCAATATATGCCTTTTTATTATCTAAATATATTTAAATGTTCTGAAAATAGAGCAATCCATATTTAAATCATTCGATAATAAAAATGTATATGTAGTAATCCCGAGGTGGAATGTACTGGGCAGTCGTGGTAGTGGGTGAGTGATGGGATTCCCGCACTGGGACAGCAAGAGACAGAGGCAGGTCTAGGTGGTAACTCCAAGAAGGTAGAGGTAGACCACGGACGAAGGTAGTCGGACCATGGACGTCACGGATGCCCTACATCGCGGATAGAAGGGGGGGTGAGAGATCTGACCGACCGTATGACAGCGTCGCTCTGAAACCACTGAAACAACTACTTCCTTTGTCCCATCTTGGGGGCTTTATATACGCAAACTCTCGCATGTGGTGGCGCGTTTTGATTGGCTCACATAAAATCACGCCACCTGTCAGGCGCCGGTTATTAATGATGTCTGGCCACGTGTTCGGCCACCTGCTGACGGGGGAATGAACTCATTAGCATAAACACCTGTTAGTCTGGGTTATTGCGTCGTCTTGGTCTACCTTTACCCCTTTATTTTATTTGTCACTATTATTGTTCGATACATAATTTTATATACAGATATGGGGTTATAATAAATATTAGAAGAAGATTGTGATCTAGCTATGTCAAAATATACTACATATATATTGGATTGAATAAAATATTTATTTGCCTTTTAAATCTTATAAATAAATCTTATATTCAATCCAATATATACCTTTTTATTATCTAATGATTTAAATGTGGATTGCTCTATTCAAAACATTATATTCATATTTTGAAAATAGATCAATCCATATTTAAATCATTAAATAATAAAAAGGCATATATTGGATTAAAAAATATTTTTAAAATATTATTTATTAATAATTGTCAATATTGGCAATAATTGGCAATTAAATATTTTTAAAAATCCAATATATGCCTTTTTATTATCTAATTATATTCATATATATTATTTTTAGTGAGATTTTAAATGTTGAAAAAGACATTATAAAAGAGAGAGAGAGAGACATTTCTTATATAAAAAAAAAAGCCAGATTCCTATTGTCGTGTTCTCTACCTAACAAAATAGCAGTTGACGAACACTATACGATATAAGATATTTATTTCTATAAAATGGGATCCTTTCACTCTCCTCTTACACTCTATATATATCCAATAATTTTTACATAATTAATTTTCTATCAGAAAATTAATACATATTTACATATATGCTGCACATTTTCTCCAAGAATAAAATCTGCATATGGAATCATTACACCTATAATTACATAATTCTAATATCGAGCATTTAAAATAATAATCAAACATTTTCAAAACTTCATATGATGGTTGGAAGCTGGTGTTTGGGAGTGAAATAGCTACACAATAATTTATTTAATTTTTACCCGACGTTTCAATGAGTTTCTGCTACTCTCCTCACCGTAATGTTTATTTCTGAATTCTATGTTCCCTGAGGAAAGTGAGGAGAGTCAATTAAACGTTGTGAAAAAGATAAAAATTCGTTGATGTATTCATATCCTTCCCAAATAAATATTTTATGTATTTAGTGCGTTTGGCATTCTCTCTCTCTGATGAGCAGAGATCTGAAGCTATTCCTCAACATGGCAATAGTCGGGGAGATGTCCGATCTACGCGAAACGCTGTCCAACTTCAGGACGTGACATCATACCAGACGACCCTCAGTGGGATTCGTCTGATGAAAATAATATTTATTTTTGAATATATATTAACCCTATATAATTTTATATGTACGATTAATAAATATGTTTCAATATTAAAATAAAAACATTAAACTTCCAGGGAAAAGTTTCTTTTAAAATATTTTTTATTTAAAAAATATCTCGAACTTTCGGGCAAGTTCTATGTTTTTATTTTAATATTAATTCAAGGGATTATTTTATTAAATATGTTTCAATCTCAATCTCTCTCTCTCTTGCAGTTTTTTATTACTACGGTAAAAACTTGTCTTAATCATACCTTGTCTTAAAGAGCAACCTATGCTAACCGATCATGTTTCTTCGGTCACTTAAAAGGCTGGTTAGGTTTTTCTGTGTTTAAAAATATATGAAATATTTTATAACTCATTCCTCTCAACCTTCGCAAAAAATTTGTTTTAAAATATTTTTTTTCCACACAGAGAGAAAATACATGTAATTCTACACTATTAACGTCCAAAAACGATGACAATTTGATTAGGGAGGACTTAATGTGTGTTTCCGTGAAGTAGCTATTACAATAATCTTTTGGCCGTTCAAGGGTAATTAGAGAAAGCAGACGATAAGGCAACAATATCTTTTGGAAATAAATCTCTTTACTTCTGGTTCCCACACTTCATCTCGGTGGCTGTAAGGATTGAGTGAGTAAATTTTAGTTCATCCTTAGTTTGGATTTAGTAACTGCCAAACTTGGAAAATATATCCTTTTTCAATATAATATATGTTTTTTATTATATTTATAACGGACGATAACTAAAATATACTCACTCAATCCATCAGCCACTGAGGGAAATTATTTGCTGGTTTTGAATTCATGAGTATTATGGCCAATTGTATGCTGTCGTTAAATCATTATTTGATTCAATTGAGCCGATAAAATATAAAAATTAATAATGAAATACCTGACTTAGGCGTGAAGAAGAAAGAAAACATTACGTATTTACATATTTACAAATGTTCTGCGCCAGCAAAAGGAAACAACAACAATGAGTTAAATAATGTAAAGCGACGCTATCTGGCGGTCAACTTCACAGAGTTTGTTTAAGAAAATATAATTCAAAATAAAATACAAATTTTATATATAACGAAAATATTTATAATAGAATGAATGAGCTGGTTTTTCGCCTGTTATTCGTTCGAGAGAATGTATAGCTAATCTATATCGTTTCATCTAATTATTATGAATATCATATTGTCACATAACAGCCTTAGTATTGCTGGTATCTATTGTAATTTTCGAGAAAGGACACTCTAACTTCGCAGGTTAAAAGTGGAATTAGAAAACACGACAGCAGAGATATTGCACCCATAATGACCTGTGTGAATGTAACGTCCACATTACTCGCCGTTTGTGAGATCATTTATTACGATAGTCACAGACAAACCTTCAGTTAGATATTGTGACATCTGTCTCCTTCTTCACAAGACGACGTGGGTGTTAGTCAAGGAAGTACTACTGGGGGACGGCGGGATTAAAGAAGGGGTCAGCTGAGGAAGAGACAGTTGGGGGTACAGTCTGGTGACATCGGCGGTGAGAGAAGAAGCGACAAGTTGTCTCTAGGAGTATGGCTGTGTGGATGATCCTGGAAAAGGATGCTAGAGAAACTTGCCCGACCTGGACGGCTGTTGGCGAGGAAGATCCTTCTGGTGGCAGACATTGGAGACATCCTTAAATCTACTAGCAGATACTGGTGATAAAGTAAGCCGTGCTAATCTGTATCTACATAGAACTATATTTGTTATTTTGAAGCCTTGTATGTAAACAACGACGGCTGTAAAGCGTCGTGACAATATGTTATATATGAACAGTAGGAAGACCTGGCTCATCAAGGATAAATCCTACCAGCGGCATTGCACTAGTTTTACTTACCATAACGTCGTTCTTGGAATGTTCTCTCTGTGTTTGTAGAAAATTATGATAATAATATTTTTTTTGTTGAATATTTTAAATGATCGATATTAATATACACATATTAGAGCATCCTTGGAGAGAGAGCCTAAAAGCTAACGCTCTGACATACTTACCGCCGCGGATCACCGCTCTGCCCCACTGATTCCCTACATCCCGGCTCTCCTGGCCTCACCCAGCAATGATCCCCTGGCCACCCATCCCCAGGCCCCTCCAACAGTGCAATGTATATAGTGCTTTGTATATATTCCGCTTTATGTGTCGATCGGGGCTCAAAAATCATCCATTCTGGTTAGCAGCCCCGTAAATGAAGATATTTCCAAACCAAACGGGTGTTTTCGGACAATAATCGGGATTTTTCCATTCTAGCCGTAGGTTCCATCCGTCGTATAACGATGTTACTGAAAAGTATAAAACAGAGTAACAAGATAATTCAATCGATCAAATGTGATTTATCTGACAAACTCCACTAAAATTTAATTAATCCTCCACCCAAGCTTGTTCTTTGTTCCTAACTTAATTATAACATCCAGTCGATTGATGGAAGTTGGAACATTTTTGTATTTCCTTTATACTTGAATTTTATTTTTCAATCATCTATAGTCTTAACAAAACTCAGTGATCGTTAAAACAAAGGGATAAATCACTAAAAATTATCAATATTTTGAAAATGAGATTTTTTGCCGTATTTATATATGGTTCTAAAGAATAAAATCATTGTAGGTTCTAAAACGTCAAACGCCAACCGGTACTGGTCCTGTCGCTACATCAGGCCTCACATTCAAGAGGCCTTCACCATCATCCAGTGGCCCCCAGGGCTGGGTCTTCGGGCGAGGCTTGGATGATGACTCCCTGGCCATCCTGGGGTCTGCCAAGGCGTGTCTCTATAGGTTCTATCTTAATATTGAACTGAAAGTGTTCAGGATTATCCGTCCTTGTCTGGAGAAGGACTCTCTCAAGATTGAGGAGCCTCCCTCCCTGAGAAGAACTATATATATTCTATCACCAAATTGTAAATAATACCATTTCTTTGTTTAATATCTTATTCAATTTTGTAACAATTGACTAAGTACCAATAAAATTGTTTGAATGGTTAATTGTCGAACTATTCACATCATCAAGAGCCAACTTCAAAAAAAAAAAAAAAAACAACAATCCATAACTGGTATCTTCTTACAAATCAAGATAGTTCAAGGCAGGGAAGTGCAATTTTACGTCATTTCCATTAGAGCCCCAAATGATTAAGTGGAGGCATTATTGTAGATTGGCTTATGGGGAGGGGGGGATAAGAGTATATTTACCCCTGAAGACCTACAGAACCAAGTACAGTACATCTGATGAACAGGATGTCTACCATTAGACGTCAAGGTGACGTCCCGTCAACCCGGGGTGACTTTAGTAAGTGCTGGCTCCAGGAATCCGGGTTACCTCAAGACAAAGACCATTCTTGTAGGTCTACCCCTTATGATAAATTAGAGACAAATTAACCATAAAAATTATTATACACATATACACATGTGTATGTCGTTTCTGAACCTTTAGTCGCCCTTTTCAAGACAGAAAGTATAACACAAAGTATATTGACTTTTTCGATATATATCTATAAAGTAGCATCAATAGAAAAATTGACCTCCCAACCCAATATAAAAATATTCCTGACAAATAATCTAAATATTAATAATTATTAGAATGTAAATATATTTAATCCCAATATAATATCTATTACTTTAGCTGGAAACAATCTGATGCACGCCCGCGAGAGCACATGCCAATAACAAAAAAATATTTTTCAATTTTACTGTGTATAAATAATATTTTGAGTTTGTACAAAGAATATCAGCCTGTTGAAGAGCAGTTAATTTGCTCGAAAGCTAGCAAATAAAAATAAAAAGAAACTTTTTACCTGATTCAATTTTTACCTTTTCGAATAATTTATCGGTAACTATTGCTCACATATCTATAAAGTTTTAAAACATAGTTACATATAAACATGATGATCCAAAGTAATCGGGTTAAACTTTCTGTCTTGAAAAGGCAGACAATTGAAGTCGAATCGTCGAGTAATAAAGTTTAAAGGTTGATGTGCCTATAATTTATGTTCCTGCTAACGACCACGCCTCTTTAACGACCGGTTCAGATTTGTGATAATGAATTGCTTCAATGGACTCTCGGTTCTTGCGAGCCAGGGAAGTGTAATTTTACCTAATTCTCATTAGATCCACAAATGATGATGTGGTGGAGAGGCATTATTGTAGGTTTGACTTATAGGAATAAGTATATTGATCCATGAAGACATACAGAACATTGCCAAGTACAGTCTGATGACATCTGATAAACTGGCTGTCTACTGCTATACAATAATGCTCGTCTGCAAGTAACAAAATGGCGTTGCACTGGAAACATTCTAAGTGTAAGTTTAACTGCTTTTTCCACAAATAGAGCCATCTGGAGATCGTATAGTAGAAGCCGTCGCTAACTACGCTCGCCATGACTATTATAGCCTATACCACGTATATACTTGGTTATTATTAATAATAAAATATAAAAAAAGGATAATATGATAAACAATTTATATAATTCGTAGAAAAAACATTCCTATTTAAATTAACATAAAAGAGTAATATATTATTTTGATAATATTCAAAATTTTCTCTATAATTATAAACTATCGTAGAATAATAATTTATTGCCTATTAAAAGCGATTTATCTGTGAATAAACAACAGTGTTGCCAGTTGAATCGATTCCAAACGAGATTTATTCAAACTTATGCCGCAAAATTTAATTATCTTAAGCTTAATCTCGTTTTTTTTCCTTCTTCTTTTACATCGATTACTTCTTTCTCTTTTTAATCAATTAATGGAAATTTAAGTGGTTGATTACACTAAAAGCTTTTTTCCAGAAAAAAAAAAGAAGCCATTTGTGCTTGTCGACAAATAAAAATTCTGTGATCGTTAAGATATTTTATCAATAAAAATCATTCCTTGAAATAAAAAATAAATAAATAAATTTTAGAGATTTTTTCTTTCTTTTTGTGTGGGAATCAAATCGATTCATAACAATAAAAAAAATTCAATAAAATTTTACAAGCAATTACGAGAAAATATTCATTGATGGTTGAATATAACGTTATATCAATAAATATCAATTTAACCGACTGAAAAATTATGGAAAAAAAGTGTTTTTTTTTTTGTAATATCCCTATTATTTTTAGATTTAAAAGCAAAATGAGCATATTACGAATATATAAATAAAACTTATATTAAAATATTTCTGACATAACACATACAAATCAATAGTTGATAACAATTTAATAAAGTATTTCAAAAATCTGAATTAAGCCAACTGTAATGGAATGATTTTTATTGATTTATATATCACAGAGTAATATATTTTGTTTAATGTGCCAATACTCTATATTATTCGAATTTTTCAATGAAGGTAATAAGATATTCCATTGAAAGGTTTAGACAATTTTTTAAAGTATTTTAAAATACGTTTAATATATATATATATAGTTTATTGATTGTAAATTTAATACTATCATAGACGCGTATGATTCTTTTGAAAATGAAACAATTTCTACTGCCCTTATTGTAATGGAAAAATTAATGGGAGGGCCTGGCTCATCAGTGGTGAACCTTCCCAGCGGTTTCGTCAGTTCAATGATTTTAGGGAAAAATCATTATGGGAGGGAGTTGGAATAATCTGATAGAAATTAAAAGACTTATATTAAACTTTCTATGAAGAGATAAAAGCTAACAACGACGAGTTTCTTTATTAAAAAAGTTAAAAGCTTAGCGAGCTTTCGGACAATAACATCCTTCAACAAGCTGTAGTATGAATATAAGGAACTAGAAAGTCTTTCTTATCTCCACTCAATCATATTAGGATATCAAGCTTTGACCCATCATGACTGTGTGAAGTAGAATGCATCTGCCTTTGTCATTAAGACTGGGAGCACTACTCAGTGGCAGGCCGACTTATCTCCAAAAGAAATGGCCGCCTCTGACATGAGGAACAGACGCCATGTGCAGCCGCTCCTAACAAAGGAGTACAAACGCTGCTCATCTTGTATCCCTGGAGCCCTTTCAGGATACTATCAGCCGGGCCAGCTGAACCCAGGTTTTTAGTGAGCTTGTAACTGCTCCCCCTCCTCCTTTTACATCCGGGCTTGGGACCGGCAAAGGCGGAGTTGAAGAGTAATTTGCATAAGTAGAAATATTTTACAATTTTTTTTTTAAATTTTATAGTGGAAAAAATTGTATACAGATTTGTTGTGTATTGAAATTAAGCATAAATAAAGGGAAACTTTTTAAAAATAAATTGCTACACACAATGGCTCTCGATTCTTTCAAAATTCCAACCCCACAAGTGAGTGCAAGTAAACAAACGGGGTTCTGGTACATTTGTAAGTGCTAACGTCGGATTGCTTTCTACATGAGTTAATATGTGATGTACTTTTACAGTAAAAGTAGTCACTAACTATTACCCACCATGATTATCATGGCTCATGACTTGAATTCTACAAGTAGAATAAAAATAACCATCAGAAATGGTTATATCATACCTAATATATATAAATAATTATATATATTTTTATATCGTATCAAGATACAAAAAAAATATCATTTGGGGATATAACTACATTCATAGACAAAACTTAAGGAAGTTGTACCTTTTAACATGTATATCGGGATTCAGACAATAACTCTGAAAGATATTACAGTGACGTGAGCAAAATTGCTTCTGTCTACTTAGGAAAAAAAAAACAAAAAAACAGACGACCCGCGATATCAAAGACTTTCAATGATTGTATTTCAATCTATATAATTGATATAATTATTAGAAACAAAAATAAAGTTTGATAAAAAAACGATTGATTTAAGCGAGCTCTTTATGGACCACATATCAGCTCGACGGTGGCGCTCGAGTGGCGGAAATGGGAACTAAATTTAACTTAACATTTTTAACGCTCCGATTAAAGCGGGTTTGACATGTGTGGTATTGGTAATAATATATAAGTAAAATGTGAATATAACCTCACTTAAATTATCCTTTAATTTAAATCATGAATAATACAAATACAATTTTAGTTCCAACTTTGGCCACTCGAGCGCCACCGTCGAGCTGGTATTTGGCTTGTAACGGACACTAGAAATATAAAACTTGTAAATAAGTAAAATTGCGTGATTTTGTAATTAATTAAAATACCTTGTTGATAAGACACAATTTGGATTATTCTATATACAGTTACGAGCGTCATCATCTCTGTCACCGTTTGCTTTTTTTTTTGAATGGTGCTCTCTTATTGGTTGGCTACGATGGCGCCGCCACTACGCGAGACACTTTGTTTTTGACTTTGCTCCCCCCCCCCACTCGCTTTTTGGTTTTTGTAACTATTGTGTTGGAGCGGGTCGCTCCTTAAATAAATGCATATATTAGTTAATAACTAAATGGAATCCTCTCTTTCTTTTTCCCAGTAAGAGACGCCTACGGAAGCCAACAGTACATAGACAGATAAAGCACATAGGCTATAGTTATTAACTAATATATGCATTTATTTAAGGAGCGACCCGCTCCAATTAATAATTGTAACAAATAGTATTTGAATCAAAACATTCAATCGGGTAAAACACGGGCGTTGCTCGGGTCATTCGGCTAGTAGATTATAAACACATAGTGTTTGAAAATGATAACACTGTTACCGAAACGTCACACACTATTTGGATTTGGTCTTATTACCTTGTGTTTAAAATACTTTGTTAGTATTGTAATAACATTTAAAGAATTGTTTCCTGTGTGTGTACATCCTGATTACAACAGGATCCTGTACATCCTGGTTACAAAGGATCCTGTACATCCTGATTACAACAGGATCGCTAAGAAGAGATAGAAGTTAACGGCGACAAGTTTCTTTATTGATAAGATTTGGCGAGCTTTCGGACAATAACGTCGTCCTTCTACAGGCTGTAATACAAGAAACTAGAGGAGAAATACATCATATATATATACATGTAGTAATTTGAATAAGTGGAAATATTTTACAAAATTATATTTATTTTAAATTTTTGGTGAAATATAAAATGTTGCAGACTTGTTTGTTATGGACTTTGCTAGAAATGCGGTAATTATGTGATTTTTTAAACACAGAAGAAAGGAAGAGGGAAGTTCAGAGATGGGGTGATGTCTATGGGTGGAGACAGATTGGGTGTTGTTCTGATTGGAGATGTGAAGGGAGGTCAGTTTTACGGTTGATACTGTTGAGTTGAATTGTTGAGGGGAAGGTTTCTAAGAAGAGACACTGTTGTTTCTTATATCGGTGTAATGTGGCTTGGTGTAGGTTGAATATGTGGCCTGTACTGAGGATATGTTGGTAGAAATGTCTTTATTGTTGATACATCTTTGATGTTCTGTTAGACGGAGGGAGAGGCCAGTTTCACCAACATATGAGGCGTTACAGTTATCGCATTCTACTGAGTATATGGAGAGTGGTTCAGGAGGGAAATTCTAAGTAATGGGGTTACTATGTTTGTGGCCAAAGTTTGAGGGTCATTAAAATATACTGATGTATTCCATGTTTTTTAAATAGTTTTAGATCTTGTATTTTTGATAGAGGAATATGGGATTGAGCAGATAGGCCTGTATACGAGTATATGGGGGCGGTGGGGAATATTAGGGTTGTAGGTGTGTCTATGGATGAAATGTTTAGGACAACGTATGGCAAATTAAATTGTTATATATATTGATTTTTACGAAGTATTTTAAAAAGGGGAGATATCAAAGTGTAGATATATGCCTTTTGTCAATGTTTTTACTGTTTTTATTTCATGACTAATAGGGCAACTTGAGGTGAAATGGGTGTATCCCGGGGCAGTTTGTTTTTATGATAAACTGTATGGCGGTATTTGGATATAGATTTGATGATGAGTTTGTCTATATGTGAAATAGTGTTGTGTTGTTCTGGTTCTGCGGTGAAAGAATTGTACGGCTGATAATTTTGTAACGAATGTAAAATATGTTTAACTGTTTTTAAACATGAAAAACATGTCATCTATATATCTTCTCCATATGACAGTATCCTCCTTGTGCTTCTGGTTGATCCATCTGTCCAAATCCGCCATAACAACCTCAGCCAGCACAGTGGATAAGGGGATACCCATTGGGAGCCCTTTAATTAATGGAAACATTCGTTGACAAAAGGTATTCATTTGGAGGCATAAATCATAGGGTTATATGATTCTATTTGAAATTTCCTCTCCCTCTCTGGGTAGTGTTTATGCTTGTTAAGAAACTGTTTAAACTGTCTAATATAAGAGAATGGAAGAGATGGCTTCATAGAAATACATAACTGAGTTGCTAGAAGGAGTGAGGTTAGAAAGTTATATTAGGAAGGAAGATATACTGGATATGGAGTAAATGTTCTTATGCTCTTGAATTAAAGGGGAGAGATGTGAGGAATTTGGAAAGTGGATAAGCTGGAGATAAGTAATATGTGATAATTGGAAGGCCGTATATAAATGGTAACGGAGACATGCTGGAGGTGAACTGTTTGAATTCTTCCGTGGTTATGAGTTGGTGTTTTTTAAGGGAGCTAAGAGAGAGCTTTAAGTTTGCATGAATTCGGTTTTTATCAGGTGCTGTGATTGGAGGAAAGGTTGTAGTATCATTAAGGATGTCATGGATCTTAGCTTGGTAATCTGTGCGGTTCAGAAGCACAGTATGAGACCCTTTGTCTGAATGACAAATCACCAGATCTTATTTTCTTTTTAACTGTTTGATGATCTAGAGTTCTCTTGGGTTCAGTTGTTGAGATACAGATTTTTGTAGAGTGAAGGATATGTTATTCCGGATGGTTAAATTCTCTTGAAGACTGAAGTTGTAGATGGCTTGTTCAATACTGGAAACTGTTCTAAATGGATCAGGTTCTCCTAGTATTCTATATTTCAATCCTTTGGATAGAATTACTGATTCAGGAGACGTTAGGTTGGTGTTGGGAAGGTTGAATATGTTAGGATTGTTCTTGGTTGCAAGTAAATTGGGAAAGTTGTATTTACTCGCCCAATAATAAAACTTTCGGTTGTGTCTGTTCAGAATGGCTGCGTTCTGTGCTTTCTCTTGGTGATTGAGATTATGAGATATGTGATGTCTGAAAAGAGGACATAAGATGGAGTGAGGGCTATTAGATCTTTGACCATTTTGGATAGGAATCGGCTCATGTATTGGCAGCCTTATATACGTTCTTTTAAAGAAGTTGAAAGAAGGTTCTATGGAATCTTCTGAATATGCTATTCTCCAAAAGATTGAAATATACAATTCCAGAGGAATCTGGTCCATTATAGTAAGATTAGGTAGAGTAAGGTTAAATATAACGTCGCGCTCTCTCTCTTTGCGATACCTTTCTCTAAACTCATTTTCAGTTATGTATATCATGCAATTTGTATATACAGTAGAACCTCCCTATAGCGGACACCTCTCTACAAGGGACAGTTTTCATTTTCAAAATTGCCATTTTTACAATTTAGCAACTCTTCGGTAATAGGACACCTGCCCCTAAAGGACACTTGGGTTCTGCAATTAGGTGTCCTTTACAGGGAAGTTATACTTTATATATGTTATGAATAATATGTTTTGTTGTAAAGATAAAGAATTGAAGGTGCAGTGTGTCGTGATAATAGAAAAGTAGAAAAAAAATATTATTTACTATCAAGTAATTTTATTTTCAATATTACTTGAAGAAAATATATTACACATTAAATATTTTCACAGTTATATAGACTTTACAAAATTAATTCTATATTAGTCAATTTAAAAAAATTGGTAAGCTAACTAAAAATATTTACAACAAAATTAGAAGTGGCATATTCTAAAACTATGTGTGTGTGGCAAAAATGTAGAATATTAAGTGAATGAAAATAAAAAATATATATATTTTTAAATTATAAAATATGTAAATATTTAGATTATATAATATTTACCCCTGTGAAAAAAAAAAAAGACTTAAAAATTTTTAAACTTTAAAATAAAATTGGCAATTACAAAATAAATAATTAAACGAAATTAAAATGACTATAGAAATAATTAAAAAATAAACAATAGAAATCAATTTAAAATACAATATAACGCGGCTGATGATTGTAAAACGAAAATTGCAATTATACCGCGAATGTTTCTTTTAAACAAAAATCGAAATCTATTTTAAAGAGAAATAACGATTATTTCTAACTTTAAGGATGAAGTATGATAGGATGAATTGTGAAGAGTAATGACAAACGGAAAAATAAAAGTGTCCAGGGGCGGGAATCGAACCCACAACCTTCTGCTTACCGGGCAGGTGCCATGTCCACTAGGCTACCCTGGACGTATTTTTCCGTTCGTAAATAATATTTAAAGTAACTTATAATACATTTAAAATACAATATAACGCGGCTGATGATTGTAAAACGAAAATTGCAATTATACCGTTTAAAAGAAACATTCGCGGTATAATTGCAATTTTCGTTTTACAATCATCAGCCGCGTTATATTGTATTTTAAATGTATTATAAGTTACTTTAAATATTATTTACGAACGGAAAAATACGTCCAGGGTAGCCTAGTGGACATGGCACCTGCCCGGTAAGCAGAAGGTTGTGGGTTCGATTCCCGCCCCTGGACACTTTTATTTTTCCGTTTGTCATTACTCTTCACAATTCATCCTATCATACTTCATCCTTAAAGTTAGAAATAATCGTTATTTCTCTTTAAAATAGATTTCGATTTTTGTTTAAAAGAAACATTCGCGGTATAATTGCAATTTTCGTTTTACAATAGAAATCAATGTCCAAATTTTTCAAAATAATAATAAACAAAAGAAAGTTTGTTTATAAATAATTTATATAATTTTGAAATTATAATAGAAGTAAATATAAGAAATAATAATGATAGATTTATATAAAAATTGATATGAAGCGACAAAAAAATGTATTTAGAATATGAGTAATTATGTGATTATACTATAGTTAGATTTCAAAATATTAAAAAGCAGCAGAATATGTTTATTTTTACACACACAAATAACAATTTAAAAATTTCTATATTAAATATAAATTGTAGGTTATATTTTCAGAATTTCTTTTTATTATTGAGTATAAATGTTATTATTTTTATCATACTATTTGATTATATTAAAAAATATATATTTCAGGGTTTATATTTATGAATCATATTTACCTTAGGTGTTTTTATAAACGGGATCTAACAGTTTATATCTCTATTCTTTAGTTTTAAAGTCTCGAGATATTGTTCAACTAGCACGTATCCTCCATCCACTATGCATTTGATAATATGTGGGTAAATAAACCTTTATTTCTTGTATTATTTATTGCTTTAAAATGTAATTTTAAATAACTTTCACTATATCTCTCTAAAACTATAAATAATTTGTATATATATATTTAAAAACTATGTACATAAAATAGATTAAACATTTACATGCAAATATCCACATAGGATATAGCGTGTGTTTTGTAATAAATAAATAAATGCATGTATATTTAAAAAAAAATGTTTTTCAAATATTATAATATATTTCTCTCAATATCATAAGTATTTAACATATGTAAATGAAAATAATGTAAATAAAAATACTATTTATCATTAATTTGTTAATGTGATACTCCTGCTGAAGAACGAAAGTTTGAAAGGTTTCCACAAGAAACTTAGCCCTGGAAGCTTTCTTTATTTTATTATATCCCTATTCTGTAAATGGAAAATAAAGATATGCGAATGAATATACTCATGGACAAAACTTGAGGCGGGATAAATTCTTTAATGTCGCCGGTTATCTGTTTTCTTTTTAGGGATACATATGCAATTTGGTTCACACTTAGTTATCTCGTGTGTCTTCAATAAAGGTCACTATGTATCAAATATCTTTCAGAGTTATTTGGGTGAATCCTGATAGACATGATAAAAGGTACAACTTCCTTTTGTCCATGAGTGTAATTGGATTTTATACCATCGATATCTTTTAAAATTTTTTTTTTTTTCTTGAAATATTCCCATAGCATATGCGACGGGCTAGTGCTTTTCTTTCTAGTATATTAATACAAAAGACAATTCTGAAAGTAATCTTAGAAATACTAAAAGGAAAACTAATCGTATCTACTTAGAGAAACACATCAATTCTTCTAGCTCCATAAATAGAAAATAAGTATCACAGGTCACCGTACTTTCAAAGACAATTCGACGTAACTAATTGAAAAGTTGATTAAAAAAAGGGGGGTATCTCAGTTTGGAAATCCCAGAAGAACCGACAATTAAAAAGAAGAGAAAGAATGGCGCGTGAAAAGGTGGCGGATTTAAAGAACAGACGAGAGCGCAATAAAAAGTCAGAAGATAATTCGGAATGGCGGCCTCGAGGGAAATCATTGGAGGAGCTGGAGCAGACGAACATCTACCTTCTCTTCTTCTTCTTCATCATAAAACATCTTCCGTTATAGGATTGTGTTACGACAGTGTTGTATTGTGTCTCTCTCATTTGATAAGGAGTTGTAGTCTGATAGTGGGATAAGAACTGTTTTTACATTTTTTATTTGGTAATTATATATCTTTCTCCCTTCTGTCTATCTCTGATAGCATCTTCTATCTATAATGAACAATATATGTCATGTTTTATGCCTAATTGTTGACTCGAATCTCAGACATCATCAAAGATAAGCTTTTATTTTGACAAATTCAACAACTCTTTAGTACATACCATATATATGGTAATTTAAGCCAACAACCCCATATTGTATATAACTTATAACAAGATTTTAATGTTGTATAATAGAAACACATCTGTAAATGGTTATATGCATGATTGACATGTGTCATTACACCATCATACAGGGTGCGGTAGATAAGTAATGAGACTCAGTCTAGAAAAACAAATTTATTGATCCGATTTGTACAAAACGTTAATATTCTTCAAAGAACTCGTCTTGGGCGTCGACACAACGTTGCCAGCGCGTTTTCCAAGCTTCATAGGCCCCACTGTAGTCCGTTGGAGTTATACCAGTTAGTGCCTTCGTGACAGCACGTTGGATGTTCGGGATATCGTCGAAACGATGACCCTTCAGGCATCTTTTTACCTTCGGAAATAGGAAGAAATCAGGAGGACTCATGTTAGGGCTGTATTGTGGCTGTGGCAGAACTTCAACTTCAATTCGGGTCAAATAGAAGGTCACGAGAAACGCTGTGTGTGCCGGAGCGTTGTCGTGGTGGAGACGCCAGCGTTGAGCAAGGTCCTGTCGCTTCCGTTTGACGGCTTTGTGCAATCGCCGAAGGACTTCTTTGTAGAATTCGGCATTAACAGCTTTACCCTGAGGGACAAACTCTCTGTGAATTAACCCCCGCTTGTCGAAAAACACAATCAGCATTGTCTTGACTCGAGACTTTGACATTCTTGATTTCTTCGGCCGCGGGGATGCTGATGTGTGCCAATCCGAGCTCTGGGCTTTCGTCTCCGGGTCGTATTGGAATGTCCACGATTCGTCGCCTGTTACTACGTTGTCTAAAAAGTCTGGATTATTTTCCAATTGATTCAACATCTCGTGTTCATCTTCGTGTTCGGCGGTGAGCACTCGCAAGTGTCACGGGCACACAAACAACGTAATACGCGAAGCTCGATTCTCACTGCGCCAGAGCTACGACTGCGACACGCGACTGCGAACCGGTTCTATTGTTAGCTCAGATCCCCCACCACGTCACCTGCAGGTGGAGAACGCACTGTGAGCGACTGGGGCGCCGCGCGGCGGCCAGTCTCATTACTTATCTACCGCACCCTGTATGTAATGTACTTTGTACAAACTGAGGATAAATAAATAAAACTCTGTAATAGATTAAGAGTTGAGCTGAAGAGATAGAAGTCAAAAACGTCTAAATTCGAGATAGATGGAAGTCACAAAACAACATATAAAGATAGATTGGAAACTGTCAGGACGGCGCCAGTGTCCAGTTTCGCCAACGATCCGCGCCCCTGTCGCATATGCTGTAATGCAATACTTCTTTTCTCGGAGGAGATATATAAGGCCTCCCCCGTCTTAGCCAAAAATACAGTCACTTTACAGTTACTTGAGAGTCAGTTTTACCATCTGCGCGAGCCCTCGTAGGTTGTACTCCAGGTCCACCTCATCCACCATGTAGACCAGTGAGAACTTTTCTATCTCCTTCTTTCGCTCCTAGCTCAACTTTTATCTGTTCACGGAACTTTCTTAGTGCAACTGTGTCTTCGTTTTTTTGTGTATGGACATCCCCAAGCTTTCCACTCTGCCTCGACCACGACTGCCTGTACTTTGTGAGAACTGTTAAAGGTCTTCCAAGGTGCAGAGAGGTACTGGAAAACTCCCCATCCTGACTGTTCCTCTCGGTCAACACAGTATAGCGAGAGTTGACAGGGACTCACACCATAGTTTAAGTCGACTGGATACTTCATCACAATTTTAGTCGACAAGATCAACAAGAGCTACCAGACCTCACCACATTACATATATCTATCTACTTATATAATTGCCTTATTCTGTCTGTATGTCTGAAGCTCACGGATAGAATGCGCGCCCATTGGCTGCCGGCGAACACGTGTTATCAGCAGTGTGTTACATCCACCTGTCTATAGCGGCCATTCTAGACAACCCTGTTATCAGCAGTGTGTTACATCCACCTGTCTATACAGGTCACCCTGTCTATAGCGGCCACTCTAGACACCCCTGTTATCAGCTGTGTGATACATCCACCTGTCTATACAGACCACCCTGTATATAGCGGCCATTCTAGATAACCCTGTTATCAGCTGTGTGATACATACACCTGTCTATACAGACCACCCTGTATATAGCGGCCATTCAAGACAACCCTGTTATCAGCTGTGCGATACATCCACCTGTCTTTACAGACCACCCTGTCTATAGCGGCCACTCTAGACAACCCTGTTATCAGCTGTGTGATACATCCACCTGTCTATACAGACCACCCTGTCTATAGCGGTCACTCTAGGCAACCCTGTTATCATCAGTGTGTTACAATCACCTGTCTATACAGACCACCCTGTCTATAGCGGTCACTTCAGGCAACCCTGTTATCAGCAGTGTGATACATACACCTGTCTATACAGACCACCCTGTCTATAGCGGCCACCCTAGACAACCCTGTTATCGGCTGTGTGATACATACACCTGTCTATAGCGGCCACTCTAAACAACCCTGTTATCAGCAGTGTGTTACATCCACCTGTCTATACAGACCACCCTGTCTATAGCGACCACTCTAGACAACCCTGTTATCAGCTGTGTGATACATCCACCTGTCTATACAGACCACCCTGTTATCATCAGTGTGTTACATTCACCTGTCTATACAGACCACCCTGTCTATAGCGACCACTCTAGACAACCCTGTTATCAGCAGTGTGATGCATACACCTGTCTATACAGACCACCCTGTCTATAGCGGCCAACCTAGACAACCCTGTTATCGGCTGTGTGATACATACACCTGTCTATACAGACCACCCTGTCTATAGCGGTCACTTTCGGCAACCCTGTTATCATCAGTGTGTTACAATCACCTGTCTATACAGACCACCCTGTCTATAGCGGTCACTTCAGGCAACCCTGTTATCAGCAGTGTGATACATACACCTGTCTATACAGACCACCCTGTCTATAGCGGTCACTTCAGGCAACCCTGTTATCAGCAGTGTGATACATACACCTGTCTATACAGACCACCCTGTCTATAGCGGCCACCCTAGACAACCCTGTTATCGGCTGTGTGATACATACACCTGTCTATACAGACCACCCTGTCTATAGCGACCACCCAAGACAACGTTTCTAAAATATATTCGCACTCGGGTAAACCCCGGGCGTTGCCCGGGCCATTCGTCTAGTCCTTATATATTTACATACCATTTTCTTTTCTCTCGTGCAATATATACATATTTGCAGCCTTTCTCTTTAAAAAAAGAGAGAAAATATGGAATGACTACAATATGTAAATTGGTCAATTTAATATGCGACTTGAATTATATCCTCTATTTATGAAATTATAACCGTTTATAAACAGTATATTGGATCTTATTAGAAGTTGTAATCTTCTTGATTGGTGTTTGGACTTGTGATTTTTAAAAATGTTTTGACTTTATTCTCCAAACTTTAATTTTACTTTCAAACGCAGAATATATATATATTTTGTCCAATTAATTATTTTTATCATTTGTCTAAGAAGTTATTCATTTGAAGAAATTATAAAACAGATTTCTACTTAGTTTTATTATTATTATTATTTTCAATTTAAAGTTCTGTCTCCCTATGGGCACTTACGCTGTCATACATGTATGCCTTTACATTTGTCTATAAATATGTACGTATATATACAAATATTTTAGGCCGTGAATAGGATAATCATATGATGTTAACAATGAGAAAAAGAGAAAAGAAAAACGAGAAAAATAATTATTGGTGAGGGAATACACTTAAAAATGAATTCTTTACTACATGATAATTCAGAAAGGTAGTTCCCGGAAGAAAGAGTGAAGATTTAGATCGTTGACAAAACCACAACTGGTTAACCATGTCACCAAATAAACAACTGGCTACTAAATGAGCATAATGGAGAAAAACTGATGCCATTATCTACAGTTCTTAGTAGAACAATATAAAAGAATGAATAGCAATAATAGAAAACGTATTTTGACTTAAAATAGTGTTTTAAATACATAAAATTGAATTAATCTTTGTTAGGAAAAAATCGCACTTGGGAAGGTGTTATAACCTCAGACACATAACGCATTGCCAAATGCTTTACCAAGATTTTTACCAAGACAAAATAAATCTAAAATATCCATTCCAAGAGTCTAGCATCAGTATCACTATAAACGGAAGATCGAAAAATGCAATATAACAGCGGTATGGTAGATTAAACTGGCGAAACCGCTGGAAGGGTTCACCACTAATGAACCAGGCCCTCCCATTAATTTTTCCATTGCAGTAAGGGCAATAGAAATTGTTTAATTTTCAAAAGAATCATACGCGTCTATAATAGTTTCGAATTTTCATAAAATTGAATTAATTGCCTCTATATTAATTATTCTCTCTCCCTTGATTCAGCCTGACACCAGTTGAAAGATGATCTTCCATGCTCCTTTGTCATCTGCTCCTTTCCTCCAATTTCTTTCTTATCTCTGTAAAAAATCTCTTCCTTCCATCTATTCTTGAATCTCCTTCCCTTTTTATATGAATAATTTCAGGTCTTTCTCTATTTTGAAATCTGTCTTTATTTACCACTTTTATACAAATAATCTAACTTTTATAAAGGTACTTCCAAATAAGAGCCACTTCGATCAGAAAAGGTTTTAATTTCTCGAAGTTTCAACAAAAATATTTTGTCCTCCTAAGGAAAAAATTAAAAAAAAAGCACTTGGCAAGGCGTTATAACCTCAGACACATTTATAACGCCTTGCCAAGTGTGTTTTTTTACTGACAAAGACTAAATATTTTTATCGAAAAACTTCGAGGAAATAAAACCTTATCTATGGCACAACTGTCTTTTATTTTTAAGAACAACGATTTAAGCTTTTTCAAAATAGAGTTTAAGATTTTAAGTTAAATAAAATATCTTTATTATAATAATATAATTGCCGTTATATAAAGTAAATTGAGGGTCCTCTTTCGTAATATTGTACATATTTTAGCATATATTTTTCCTTATATTTCATATAATATCCAATATTGTTGTTGTTGTCTTGTCCAAATTTTGGTCTTCATTGGAAAATGGATGCCGTTGCTACGTTAGTCACCTTGGACCAGAATTTGTTCAAATATTCCAAGGGTCCAGGGGGTACGGATATCCCCCCCCCCCCCCCCAATCACCATTGTAATACTCATTTCTACTGCTGCGTGAAAACACGTAGCAGAATGTAATATTCCGCGCCAAGCCTACTTACGGTAGGTGAAATAGTTCCATTGTAAAACTAACCGAAACTAGCGGATTGATACACTCGTTCTCATTACCAGTAGTTACCAGCAATAAGTATCTCACAGAATTGTTTTATTATAAAAAATATATAAAGAATTAGTTCAAAAAACTTTTCAAAGTTGATATCTCTGCAACGAATATTATAGAAAAAGACGAGCCGAATGTTGGGAAAACTTTCTTGAACAGCTTTAGAAGATAAGGAGACGATACACTCTTTTAAAAAATTAAAAATACCAAAGTCAAAACTAAAAAAACACTTTCAAAATTTATTAAAAAGTTAAAAAAGTGTGTTTTAAACTAATGAGATTTTCTAATAAGAGATAATTCGATACTATTTTAATAATAATTTTACAATATTTAGCATCGTATAATGAAAATATTATATAGATAAAGGAAAACAAAGAGAGAGATGGTCAAAAAAAAATACAGGGTGATCCAAAAGTCCCGCACAACTTTAAAAATTAATAACTCCGCGAATATTTGCGCTAGAGCAATGCGGTAAACAACATTGTGTTCAGGATGCAATGGGATTTTTTATGGCAATAAATGAAAAATTCGAAATTGATTTTAGTTACAACTTTATTCGCTAGATGGCGCTCTACCAGAATCAGCTATTAAGCGGCCAAATTGTTTGATAAATTGAAAAATATAACTGAACGACACGTATTTTTCCTTTTTGAATACCAGGAAAGAACCCAAATAATATCAAATGATAAATTAATAAAACACCATTTCGCCAAAAGTTAGAAGAAATGGTTAACGATTTTTAAATACAATCTGAGATATGTAAAATAGGTATATGCAAATTAAAACATGTAGCAAAAAATATTTATATTTTAGATGGAGTTTTGTGAAATAGATTGAATGTTTGAAAATAACTACTGATATCAATACACGATTTTTGAAATGTTAATATAGTACCAAAAATTATGATGGCACTACTAATAGGATTTCGTGCTATAAGGAATGTATAGTTTCTTGACTAATTGGCGACACTTGACTATTTAACTGGATATTTGTCATGATCCAAAGATGAAATATAGAGGGGAGTGACAAAATATATTTGTCGTACTTTATTCCAAATATCCTATGGGTTTGTCAAATGTTATCATTGTTTATTATACTGTACATAATTTTGAAAATGTATCCCCTAAAAAAAAAGTTTTTAAATCGACCTTTTGCGTTGAAAAACGTGGTAGCGAAATCATTTTGTATTATTTTTTGCGCAAAATTTCTAAAGTTGGGGGGGATACAGAGAATATTCCTTATGCTATTTCTTCTAATGAGCGAAAAGCGATAAACTAAACATAAGGGTTAAAATTGTGTATACCAGTGTTATTCGAGAAGTTATAACACTTTGGCCTGCACGACATAATATAAGATGTGGGAAAATGACAAACAAAAAAAATTACTGTTCACAGAAAAAAAAGAGTCAAGATGTGAGGACAGCATTTATTATTCCCATAACCCAAAACAAAGAGCTGCAAAATATATTAGGTATGTATTAGGTCACAATCCTTGTTCAATGTGGCGCCCTTCATTCTCAAACACCGCCTGCAGACGATAGATGACAGAATGGTCACAATTAAATAGTTAAAATTTATAAAACGTGCCATCTGATAGAAGCCTTCAACATGGCCAATGTGGTAGGCCGGCATCGATAAAAACGCGACTTAATGTACCCCCATAACCGAAATTTTAAGGCTTTATGTATTGTTTAGTGATATTGGAGGCCACTGGTATATAAAGTGGCGACTTATCAACGAATTTCACCGAACGTATCCTTCAGCAATTATTTGGCACCGCGGGAGATATGAGGAGGTCCTCCATCTTGCATGAATGTTATTTCGCTTAGTGCTTGTCTGTCCTGCAATATGGGAATTACCTTTTCTCTCAAAGGTTGAACATAACGTTCACCAGTTACAAAAACGGTTTTAAAAGTTCTTCCATTGATTTTTTCAAAGAAAATTGGCCCAAAAATAAAAGAAGAAGTGAAGAAATGATAGAAAGAAAGAATGCCCTATAGCTTTTGCTTCTAGAACATTAACTGAAGCGGAAAAACGGTACTCTCAACTAGAAAAGGAAGCGTTGAGCATAACCTATGGCGATGAGAAATCAAGACAATACTTACTGGGACGAAAATTCGTATTAGTCACAGACAACCGACCCTTAATTCATATATTTTCACCTCAGAAACCAATTCCCATATGTGCAGCATCCAGAATTAAAATATGGTCCTTAAAATTAGCTGCATTTAATTATACTGAGGAGTTTCGAAAAAGTAGTGATAATTCCAATGTTGACGCATTGTCACGTCTTCTTTTAGAATCGAGTGTCAGGGAGTTTCTTGATGAAGACCAGGTACCTCTTCTCAGGAAGTTGAATGAGGTACCGTTCTCTTTTAGGGAGGTGGCATATGAGACGTCCCGAGATAAAATACTGTCTATAGTATTAAGGAATGTTAGAGAAGGCAACTGTGTGGAAATTCACAAGGGTACTGAGGGAAAACCCACTAGCTCCGTATTATAAGATCAATGAGTAATTAAGTTTGGAGTTTGATTGTTTTCAATGGCGTGAAAGAGTGGTAATTCCCCAAAAATTAAGATCTTTAATTTTAAATGACTTGCATGAAATACACATGGGGATTGTTAAAATGAAGATGATTGCCAGACGGTATTTTCTGGTGGCCAGGCATAGACAGTAACATCGAGGAGTTAACTAGAGAATGTAGAGTATGCCAAGAATCGGCAAGCATGCCCCCGGCTACCATCTCGGAATGGACTTGGCCCGAAAAACCGTGGCATCGACTTCATCTTGATCTAACGGGTCCGTTCATGGGAAGAATGTTTTTGGTTCTCGTGGACGCATACTCAAAGTGGATAGAATTTTTATCATCAAAGATATTACCAGAAAAACGGTTATAAGTCATCTTAGAGAAATTCTCGCCAGAATTGGATTACCCTAATATTTTGTTACAGATAACGGAAGACAGATTGTCTCCGGTGAATTCGAGCAATTTACCAAAATAATGGTATACGGCACACTAAGACCAGTCCGTATAATCCTAGTACAAATGGTTTAGCTGATAGATATGTAAGAGAGTTTAAAAACCTTTTGAGAAAGAAAAAATGGGAAAGGTGATTTAGAGACGAATCTACAAAGTTTCCTATTTGCTCATATAGCATTCCCCCAAACTGTAATAAAGGAATTCCCCGGCGGAACTGCTAATGAAGATAAGTTTAAAATCAAGATTCTCGAATTTAATACCAAGATGAGAAATCCGCGAGAGGTATTTCATGAGACCGTAAGAAGGCAGGAGCAGTTTACTACAGGTTGCGAGGTTTATTTCCGCAACTATGCAACTGGACCTAAACGGTGAAAAGGTACCATTTTGGAATTATTGAGCTACCGTCACTACGTTATAAGTCGCGAGGGCGTCGTGTATAAGAGGCATATCAATCAATTGCGACCTGTGAGAAAGAAACAAGTGGAGACAAGAAATTTGATACTTCCTCGAACATCAGGAGAGAAGCCTGTAGGTGGAAGTCAGAAATAAAGTGAAGAGGAGGTTCCAGAGGTTACATCAGGAAACAAGGAGGAGACTGCTTCTGTGCACGTACCCTCTTGCACTCCTATACCAGGGCCTGTTGCTGTGCACGTGCCCTCTTGCACTCCTGAACCGGAGGCTGCCGCTGTGCAAGTGCCCGTCCGCAGTCCTAGACCTCAGAGAGCCAAGAAACCCCTAGACCGACTGGAGTATTATTAAGGGGGGAGATGTGTTGTGTATGTAAATAGATGAAGATTATTTGCATTCTTTAAAGTCTCATTATGTAAGAATATATTCTATATACACAGTTACGAGCGTCATTCTTCATCAGTCATCTCTGTCACCGTTTGCTTTTTTTTTTTGGAATGGCGCCCTCCTATTGGTCGGCTACGATCACGCCACCTTTGCCCCCCCCACTCGCTTTTTCGTTTTTGTAACCATTGTGTTGGAGCGGGTCGCTCCTTAAATAAATACATATATTAGTTAATAACCAAATGGAATCCTCTCTTTCTTTTTCCCAGTAAGAGACGCCTACGGAAGCCAACAGTACATAGACAGATAAAGCACATAGGCTATAGTTATTAACTAACATATACATTTATATAAGGCGCCAATTTATAATTGTAACAAATAGTATTTGAATCAAACATTCAATCGGGTAAAACACGGGCGTTGCCCGGGTCATTCGGCTAGTGTGTATATAAATTGGACATTTTTTGTTGGCCAAACGAAAAGAATCTGAGGCTCTTTATTGGACACGACAAAAACAACAATGGCATTCCAGAGTAAAATAAATCATCAGAGATAGATAAATATTTTCAAATGAATTAAAATAAATATAATCGATACTGAGAGAGAGTTGAATTTAAAAAAAATAGAAAATTATTATTTTCGAAATATAAATAGCTGAGAGGATTCCAGCAAACCGCATCTAAAATATCAGGGTTTTATTGCTACATGTTTTAATTTGCATATACCTATTTTACATATCTCAGATTGTATTTAAAAATCGTTAACCATTTCTTCTAACTTTTGGCGAAATGGTGTTTTATTAATTTATCATTTGATATTATTTGGGTTCTTTCCTGGTTTTCAAAAGTAAAAATACGTGTCGTTCAGTTATATTTTTCAATTTATCAAACAATTTGGCCGCTGAATCGCTGATTCTGGTAGGGCGCCATCTAGCGAATAAAGTTGTAACTAAAATCAATTTCGAATTTTTCATTATTTGCCATAAAAAATCCCATTGCATCCTGAACACAATGGTGTTTACCGCATTGCTTTAGCGCAAATATTCGCGGAGTTATTAATTTTTAAAGTTGTGCGGGACTTTTGGATCACCCTGTATATGTATATATAGATTTCATAGATTAGAGAAAAATATAAATTTTAAAAAACATCGTTAAAGAAAATCATTATAATTAAGAACAAAGTTTGGAATATATTTTTTTACTTTTTAAAAAAATAATTTCTGGAAATATTCCTTTTTAATGAATTCAATTGATTTGAGACAACATGTTATTTTTTCTTTAATTAAAAACTACAAACTAATTCAAAATATTGCTTATGAATTTCTACAGAATATTTCTAACTATTCAAACTAATGTGGAAAATTTTAATTAGGAAATATTAACTATTTTTTATTTAGTAATTAGAAAACATGTTTTAATGATATCTCGCCTGTCTTTTAAATTGAATAAAATAATTATATTAATTTTTAATGGGTTTTTTACATACTTATTCTAAAATTGGGAAGTACTCGCATTGAAGCAGTATTCACATTGTACTAGTGATCGAAAGTAAAGATAAGAACGATTGGCAGGCTACATCTTAAGAAGCATAGTGCTAAACTCGTATAATCCATGATTATCATAACTCGTTCCATGTTCTCTGTTATAATAATCAAATAAGATTTAGAAATACATTTTTTTTAAATATATACATACATATATATGTGTGTGTGTATATGTAAATATGTGTAAAAAGGCAAGTTAATCGTGGCGGTAGCTAATCTTATTCAATTGGTGGTGAGTTGCAGTCCTTGAATTTGCATAAGTGTAAATTGGAACACAAAGAGGCATCCCATCGACCCCTGAGGGATGATTGTAAAGCAGACGCCAGTACACACTGCTCGTCTGCATAAGTAATGAGGTAAACCTTAAATAATTAACACGCCACTCTCCTCTCAGATGAATAAATTATGTTATTTACATGGATTCGAACGTGTGGAATTCCTGATGGAATTTCTTGCTTCGATTGCTGCATTACCTATATTTGCATACTGAACCGTAGGAAGAGAGAACGAGTAGTAACTACTCGAGGCAGGTTGCATTCATTTTTAAGCTGAGATAAGAAACCAGAACAGTAGTCTGTCGCATATGTAACGGAGGAATTAGTGGATATCTAAATCTAAATGTGAATCTGGCTATAAATATTTATTGAAAAGACTTTAAGAAGATAATAGAAGTTAGGCGTAAGAAGTAAGAGAAGATAGAAGTTAGTAAGGGAGCTATTTCTGAAAATTTCCTGAATTGTGGATATCGGGAAATCAAAAGATTGGCTAAGAGGAGAGCCGATAGATACGGGTAGAAGAGTCGTTAAACCCTGCAGGAAGATGGTACTCGCATCGCGCTAAGCGCGAGTTGACGTTTTGGTACAGTTAGAAGCTGAAACAAATCACCCAGGGTGCGCACAGCACACCCTAATAGGTTTTGGACTGTCGTTTATCTCTCAGGAGACAGAAGGTCTTGTGGAACCTGTTGTCACCTCGGAGACTTAGATCCCTTAGTCTGGTGGGTTAGATAACCCGGTGTTTCATCTCTGGAGGAACTCTCCTATAGGCTCAGCAATCTCCTGGGTGAGATCTGGCTACGGACTATCTAACCAGGAGTAACAGCTCCTACACTCTTCTCCTGCTTCCATCACATTCTATCATGACTGCTTCACACGCAACCATCTCTCAGAATAACCATCACTACAACCAATAAATTAACATACACTCATGGACCAAATTTAAGAAAGTGTTAAGTATATGATGTCGCCGGTTGTCTGTATTTTTGAAGGAGACAAAGGAAAATTTGTTCACACGTGGTTATCTCGTGACTTCAATAAAGGTCACTGTAATACCTTTCAGAGTTATTGTCTGAATCCCGATATATATGCTGAAAGGTACAACTTCCTTAAGTTCTGTCCATGAGTGTATATTTAAAAATAGTTATCTCTCCATTTCTTTTGGATTGGTGCAAAAAAGGCCGATTTTTTTATGTTGTCAATATTTTAGCGTTGATATTTGTATATTCATGATATACATATCATTTTAAAGGAAATTATTTGACCTTTCATTTAATCCTATCGATTTTTTCTGATTCTATATTTTGTGATTTCAGGGTATTCAAGCAAATGCTTTCAAAACAAGACATAGGAATAATTTGCTTCCGACTTCTAGCTTGTGGACACAACGCCGCGGAAACATCTCTAACTATTTCCAGCATGTGGAGCGATGAGACCACTCCTGACAGCACCACTTGCAGGTGAGTCGATTCCAGACTTGAAGCTAAGAGAGAGATGATGGACCGAGGTTGGAGACGGCTAATTGAAGGCGATAGTCAACACCCACCAAACTACACGGGGGTTGGACAAAATAACTCAACGTTAACCACTTTATAGTTGTTTACCATCTGAGTCAATTCGGAAAGGTGAAAAACATTCGAGACATAGATAATACAGAATTGAATGAACATTAAAAAAATCGCCGTATTTTGAAGCGAAGTCGGTCTTAGTTTTACGCCACAAAAACGACCAGTTACGTGTCATAACTTGTAACGAGAAGTGGATTCAGTATGACAACCGGCGACATTCAGCTCATTGGTTGGTTTATGAGGTGGCTACGTAACAAATACCGAAACCAAAATTTGAACAGAAGGTAATGATGGCTGTTTACAGCTGGGTTCAACCAGCACAACATCCTGGAAATACCAGGTGAACCTATCGCAGTGGAGAGGGATTATAAACAAATTGGAGCAATGCACCAAAACCTAAACAAACATGATTTTGGAAGATATTGATAATATCTAACATAAATAAGACCACGGAACTATATAAGCTCTCATAGAAAGGCTTTTTTACTGTTTTATTAAAATTATAGGAAAATTGGGTAGATGTATTAGTGAAGAAAAGGATTAATTTTTTTTTAAATAAAAATTTCTAAAATAATATTTTAACAGACCTTGTAAAGGAATAAATGGATAAAAGAAGCACCTGTCCACCTGTGGGCTACAAGAAATATTTAACACAGAGAAAAAGTGAGCGAAAGGAAATGCTATTTACGTTCAAGGACCAAACTTATGGAAGTTGTATCTTTTAGCATGCATATCAAGATTCAGACAATAACTCTGAAAGATATTACAGTGACCTTTATTGAAGACACACGAGATAACCAAGTGTGTATACACTCATGAACAAAACTTAAGGAAGTTGTATCTTTTAGCATGCATATCAGGATTCAGACAATAACTCTGAAAGCTATACAGTGACCTTTATTGAAGACACACGAGATAACTAAGTGTGAACAAAATTGACTCTGGCTTCTTAAAAAAAAAATAAACATCAAAATATGAAACTTCCTTAAGTGTTGTCCATGAGTGTATATGACACTATATAAAATCAATATACCAATTATCTATTAACGGTAATTAAGGACTGTTTTATCAGATTGATTTACGATATACAAGTTGTGTGGATCCGATAAATCCGCGGAATCACCTGGGAAAAAATGGTAAAAAAAGAACCACTACGAATTGTTTATCAATATCTTTAGAAATAGCAGAACATTTACAATCATAGACAAAACTTAAGTTGTACCTTTTAGCATGTATATCTGGATTCAGACAATAACTCTGAAATATATTTGATACACAGTTACCCTCATTGAAGACCCACGAGATAACCAAATGTAAACAAAATTACCTCTGTCTGCTTAAAAAAAAAGACCGGGGTAATCAATGATTTTAAACTTGCTTAAGTTTTGTTCATGAGTGTAAAATATATACTAGGTAAAATATCTTTAAATGTTTTATAGAAATTTTATTAAAATGCTTTATTAAAACTAAATAGAATAAAAAGAAACCTTTTGTGTCAATTCTTTATTAAAAGCTTTATTGCTTTTAACGAAGAAAGTTGAAGAGAAATATTTAACTTTGTTATATATATGGTAATTTAAACCAACAACCATATATTGTATACTAGACGAATGGCCCGGGCAACGCCCGGGGTTTACCCGAGTGCGAATATATTCTAAAAACGTTGACTTGGGTGGTCGCTATTAACAGGGTGGTCTGTATAGACAGGTGGATGTATCACACAGCTGATAACAGGGTTGTCTAGAGTGGTCGCTATAGACAGGGTGGTCTGTATAGACAGGTTTATGAGAGAGGCACAAACTTACAGGTTGTTGACGCCGCAATCCCCAGAGAGAGTGTTTTTTGTTGCATCATGCTGTGACTCACACGACGACCCAAGGTCAACAGGGGTGGAGCAGCAAGCTTACGCCTATCACCGTCTGGCGGCGCTGCTTGCGAGTTATATCTACAATTCTGCAAATAACTCTAAGGATATTCAAGATATTCAAGAAATTATTTTTCGAAAACCTTTCCGGGGATATACCTAATAATATCCCAGAATTTCATGGCGATTGGATGTATGGTTTTTGAATAACAGGGTTGTCTAGAGGGGGGCAGGGAGGACACGTGTTCCCTTGCAGCCAATGAGCGCGCATTCTATCCGTGAGCTTCAGACAAACAGACAAACAAACAGACAGACTAAGGCAAATATATAAGTAGATACTTATAACAAGATTGTCATGTTGTATATAGAAACACATCTATAAATAATTATACGCATGATTGACATGTGTCATTGCATCACCATATGTAACGTACTTTGTACAAACTGAGGATGAATAAATAAAACTATGTAATAAATTAAGAGCTGAGCTAAGAAAAAGATCGAGATAGAAATCCAACAACCCTAAAGAGGAATTTGAAAAGTCGTTGCCATCAAGGTCAAAGGGTGCAGAATAGCGCAGACGCCCCACGCCCTTTGGACCCGTTCAAAGTCCAAATTCTCGCATGTCTCTCCCCTCGGCAAAGGTATATAAAACCACGGTTTTAGCCGGAATTATAGTCTCTTCACCATCGGCGTGAGCCCTCGTCGGTTGTACCGAGGTCCACCTCATCGACCATGTAAAACAGTAAGAACACTTCTATCTCCATCTTGCTCTTAGCTCGACTCCTATCTGTTCAGGGAACTTTCCTACTACAACTGTGTCTCTTCGTTTTTTGTGTGTTCATTCCAAGCTTTCCACTCTGCCTCGACCACGACTGCCTGTACTCTGTGAGAACTGTTAAAGGTCCTCCAAGGTGCAGAGAGGTACTGGAAAACTCTCCACGCCCTGACTGTCCCTCTCGGTTACTACTGGTTTGACCCTCGGTTACCACAGCTATAGCGAGAGTCGACAGGATGCCTCATCACAGATAAGTCGACAGGACTTTATCACATATATATATTATTCAAAACTAGATAAATTCGCTTATTATAAATTAAAATGATCTAATAAATGAATTACGCACTTGAGGTCAATCAATATTCCGGAAAAAAAGAGAAAAATAAAGGAAAATTAACCATTAGATCTTAATATCGTTAAACATATTACGCTTATAGTATATAGGTATAAATTCATGTTAGAGTTAGTTATACAGACTTTAAACATTACAACCTGTATAGACTGTGTTTGAGCCATTCTGGCTGCAGGGTTTAAACAATCCAACCTGTTTAGACTGTGTTTGAGCCATTCTGGCTGCAGGGTTTAAACAATCCAACCTGTTTAGACTGTGTTTGAGCCATTCTGGCTGCAGGGTTTAAACAATCCAACCTGTTTAGACTGTGTTTGAGCCATTCTGGCTGCAGGGGTTAAACAATCCAACCTGTTTAGACTGTGTTTGAGCCATTCTGGCTGCAGGGTTTAAACAATCCAACCTGTTTAGACTGTGTTTGAGCCATTCTGGCTGCAGGGTTTAAACAATCCAACCTGTTTAGACTGTGTTTGAGCCATTCTGGCTGCAGGGTTTAAACAATCCAACCTGTATAAAATATTTAAAAAAAACTTTGAGCAATATGAAAAAATAGTACAAATGTAATATTGTACTGGGATAAGGTGCATAAATTATGAAAAAAGGCATCTCCTTATTGTGCAACTGAAAGTTGCTGATGGCTTGCGCCTGGTTAGCTTTTCTTGATTAATCAAGAATGGGTAATTGACCAATTCTGGAATAATTAGAAATCAACGAGAATAGTTGATATTTATTCCGATAGATGGCGCAAGCCATCAGCAACTTTCATTTGCACGATAAGGAGATGCTTTTTTCATAATTGAGCAATATGTTTCTTTATTACAAATACCTTTTTAAAAATTCTATATACAGTTACGAACGTCATTCTTCATCAGTCGTCTCTGTCACCGATTGCTTTTTTTTTTGGAATGGCGCCCTCCTATTGGTTGGCTACGCTCACGCCACGCTCACGCTCGCTTTTTGGTTTTTGTAACTATTGTGTTGGAGCGGGTCGCTCCTTAAATAAATGCATATATTAGTTAATAACTAAATGGAATCCTCTCTTTCTTTTTCCCAGTAAGAGACGCCTACGGAAGCCAACAGTACATAGACAGATAAAGCACATAGGCTATAGTTATTAACTAATATATGCATTTATTTAAGGCGCCAATTTATAATTGTAACAAATAGTATTTGAATAAAAACATTCAATCGGGTAAAACACGGGCGTTGCCCGGGTCATTCGGCTAGTATTTTATAAAGGTAAATCGAAAATTTCGTATATGTGAAATCCAACGTGTATAGAAAGTGCTCGAGGCAGTTTGGCTGCAAGGTTTAGTAGTCCCATCTAGAGAGAACTTAACGCTCCATGACCTGTCATAGAAATGTCTCCATAAATCCACCATAGGGAGCCCTGGTCCACCATAACTCTGAGACACTTCCATAAATTATGGTCGCGTGTTTTATAACTTCGTGGGGCTTTTATCTACCTAGTTATTTCTTCTTGGTGGTATGGGATGGTATTGGAGAGCTCGCAGTTTAACTAACACTGATGTTGAAGGTATACTGCTCGGAAGTTTATATATTCAATTCAATTATACAATAATTTTATTTCCAAAGCGCTGAGCAAGGGATACTTGCGCCAAAAAAGGAGAAAAGTTTATTTACATAAGTTATTTATATTATTCATTAAATAATTGAAAGTTTATATATGAGAAAATAGTAATAATACAATTTTATAAAAGGTTAGGTCACCTCTCCCTTTAAAATAGACGAAAAACTATAAACACGTTTTTCCCCTGACATATATTTAATAAAATCAATAAAGAATCCAGAGCTAAGTTTCTTGTACAATTTTATTTCTCTAACTTTCGAGTTAACAAATCCTCCAACAGAAGCAACTAGGAGTATAACTTCTAACTATTATAAAATAAATAAAGCTTCCAGGGTTAAGTTTCTTGTTCAACTTTTTATTTTCAAGCTTTCTGACTTGTCAGTCCTTTAACAGGAGCAACTAGGAGTATAACTTCTAGCTAACTATTATAAAACAAATAAAGCTTCCAAGGTTATGTTTCTTGTACAACTTTTTATTTTCAAGCTTTCGGACTTGTCATTCCTTTAACAGGTGTATCACGATAATAAATTGATTATATATATACTATTTTTATATACAAATTAATTTTTACATATTTTAAATAGGATATTGAAAGGGGAAGAAAATATATATATATTACATTCTTTGTGTGTTATAACTAACTATAAACACACCGAAAATTAAACATATATGTTACGACTACTAGAGTAGTCAACTTTATTTTTATGTAAATATATATTTAACTTGAAAACTAAAAGAAAAAAAGTATGTAAATATCTTTTAATGTATAAATTAGTATGTAAATTTCTTTAATGTATAAATTGAGCGTGTTTTTCAATGAAAAAGAGTTTCTGGATAAGTTTAGGACATTTGATAGTCGTCCTTGAGCCTCTTCCTTGGAGTTGCGGAGCTGGTAAAGTGGCTGGACTAAAACACTAGGTCGTCTCTCAAGGTAAAGAGAGACAGCAATCTATATTGAGAAGAAGCCCTCAATAATAATATTTATAAATTTATCCATTTATACATTCTTGTATTGTATAAACCATTGCCACTTGTGTCATTCTGTATCCACATAGAAAGACGTCTTGCCCTAAAGCTTGTACAACCGTCCTCTTATATAAAGAATCTCTTCTCCCTGACCTGTGTTTGTTCTTTTACAACGAAAAGGAAGATTATCGTTGTCTTAATTTCATCATTTCAGTGTATACTATATATAGTTACGAGCGTCTTTCCTCATCTCCTAATCATCATCTCTCTCTGTCACCGTTTGCTTTTTTTTGGAATGGCGCCCTCCTATTGGTTGCTACGGTCACGCCACCTTTGCCCCCCCCACTCGCTATTCATGTAACTATTGTGTTGGAGCGGGTCGCTCCCTAAATAAATGCATATATTAGATAATAACCAAATGGAATCCTCTCTTTCTTTTTCCCAGTAAGAGACGCCTACGGAAGCCAACAGTACATAGACAGATAAAGCACATAGGCTATAGTTATAAACTAGCATATGCAATTAATTAAGGCGCCAATTTATAATTGTAACAAATAATATTTGAATCAAAATATTCAATCGGGTAAAACACGGGCGTTGCCCGGGTCATTCGGCTAGTTTACTATAAATGTGACAATACTTGTAGGTTCGAACATGTTAAAGTAGTGAAAGTATTGTTTTCATATATATAAACCGATAGACATTTGACAATTCAAAATATTTTATTGACACTTTTAGTTAATTGTTACAAAAATCAAATTAAAATTAAACAAAGATAAATGTGATACAATTTGGTGATAAAAATATATAAAAAACTGTATATATATAAACCTATAGAGGGATTTCTTTATTTCGACTTAGAGCGCTATGTCCCCCCAGGGACACTTGCACTTTAAAAATAAACAAAATTTTAAAGAAGAGAAAGAAAGGATATTTTAAATATGTACAGAATTAGTATGCAAGTCAGTTAAAAGAAAAGATAAAAATATATATATCAACACAATTGATATATGTACAAAGGGTTGGTATGCAAATTTAGTTCAATGAAATCAAATTGTAAAGTATTGTGTTTATTTCGAGAAAAGCAATTTACAGATTAAAAAAAGGTTTAGGGATATTTAGGGATATATAAAGGGATATTCAGATATTTTTCTTATATATAACTACAAATATATAATACTTGTATATACGTGAAAAATAGTACAAATGCGATATTGTACTGGGATAAGGTGCATACATTAAGAGAGAAATAAAGGACATATCCTTATCGTGACGAAATTCAAAAGCCCGAAACGCGTACGTGGTTAGCTTTTCTTGATTAATCAAGAATGAAAATTTGGTTAATTCTGGAATAATTAAAAATAAACTAATAGTTGATATTTATTACGATATATGGCGCAATTCATCAGCAATTTTCAGTTGCACGATAAGGAGATGCCCCTTTTTTTTCTTATAATAATATGTAAATATATATAAAGTATTTATAAATATAATTTGTTATAAAACAAATCCAAAAACAAAGAAACTAATTATAAACGCAATTACAGACGAACAATTAGCGTGGAAAGAAATTTTCTCTGAGAGGGGTTCGTTTGGTAAAAGAATTCGGGCGGGAAAAATCAATTGGTCGAGAAATTCCTTTTGTATTACGGGCTCTTTCTCTTTTTTTATTTTCATAGATAAATATAATTGGAGAGAGGACTAAATATTATTTGAATTTTTAATTTCAAATATTTTGAATATATTCTTTTGTATTTTTTATATATATACCGGCCCTTTCACAAAAATAAAAACCCCTTTTAAAATATATATGGTATTTTTATTCGACGAAAATAAAAGGCCCTTTATTTATGAGGAATCAATTATGCTTAATTCAATGAAAATAATATTATTTATATAATGTTTTCATTCTCATTATGTACACCATTTAATATAGGTTTATTCATAAAGTGATATTTTAATCGTTTTTAAAAAATGTTTTATTTATTTTGAATTATAGAGGCGTTTTTGTGTGTTACCTTAATATATTTTATTATATTATATATCATATATACAGGTAAAGAGAGGAATTATCATATAAAATTGACAAGATATAAGGCGCTGAATTTTAATCTATATATTTTTTTAAAATTCATTTCTTTTTTTTTTTCAAATAATATATACCTAAATAGGTAATACAATATAATGCGGTTATGATGATAGAATGATTCCCATCCCTGAACACTCTCATTTTCCGTTCATCATTACTCAATTCATTCTTTCATACTTCATCCTTAAGGATAGGAATAGTCGTTATTTCTACTTAAAATTACGATTTTTCGTTCTGTAAAAAGAAAAAATTGCGGTAAAACTTGTTAAACGTCGTTATACAAGATAATATAAATAGGAAACATCTAAAAAATATGAAACCATATTATTTTTAAAGGTTATTTCTAAGCAGATATTTTCACAAAGTTTTATAAAAATTATATAAGATATTTAAAATTACTCACGTATATCACGTAGAAAAGAAACATGTGCTATATTTGAAACTAATACAAAAGTGAGAAACTGTATTGGGATCAGGTGGATAAATTAAGAAAAAAGGCATATCTTGATCGTGCATCTAAAAGTTGCTGATGGCTTGCGCCATCTGTCGGAATAAATATAATCGTTGATTTTCAATTATTATATAATTGGCCAAATACCCTTTCTTCATTAATCAGTAAAAAAATAAATCATTAGTTGATATTTATTACGACAGATGGCGAAAGTCATCAGGAACCTTTAGTTGATCAGAAGATGAATTTGTTTTTATTGCGCGCGCGCGCTATTGTGTAAATATGGAAATTGATGTGGATATGTAAATTCCAATCTCCACTGTGTGGTATAGAAACAAGTTCTGACGAAAATGAACATTTTGAAAACTGTTTATTTAAAATATATATAGACGCGTGTCGTATAGATGTTTATATATAAAACAGATATTTGTTGTTTTAAGAACAAACTTAGTGATATATTGAGACTATTTATATAAACAAATTGTAATTTGGGAACTATAAAGAGGTTTATATTCGAGTCGATCCTGTCCTTGTCTGTAGGAAAATTCTCTCAAGGTGTGGAGGGAACTCCTTCACTGAGAACAACTGTAAATATTTTTCCTAATGTATTATTGTCCTCTTTTACTATTCAACCCCATTGAATTAATTATCAATAAAATATTTTTTATTTCCAAGAGGATTAAAGAGATGATCTCTTGTTCCAATTAAGGACATTAGTTAACTTGGTGGTTTGAATATATTATTGATAAGGTCGCTTGATTTGAACCATCGCTTTTTCAACAGTATCCACCCGGGATCGAATCCCACATTGGGAACTTTTCTAAAGAAAAATAATTGCTTCAATGACATCGTTTCTTGAATAGGTCAGCAAGTACAAATAACCAAAATTAACCGTAAAGTGAAAAAGGTCGAACTACTTTCTACGGGTTTAGACTTGTGGTGAACTTACAAGTAAAAGGTAATTGATAATTATCCATCATGATGATCTGAATCACGTGAATTTGGGATAAGTAAAAAAAAAAGAGGTTGATAAGCAGACGCATGGTCCTTAAAGAAGAAGAACAACAAAAACATTATTAAGACCTTTCGGTCTTATACAGATTCTCCTAATATAAGACGGTATATACAGAAATAATACAGTAATAGTAACAAAATTCAGCAATGTTATTTACAATGTATCAAATAAGGGGAAAGAAGAAAGAAAGGGCTTGGAGTAAACTTATATACAAACAATCGAGAACAAGTAGTTCCTTTTCTTAAAGAACAATAATAGGTAACGCGTGGTCGTTAAAGAAGGTATATGGTCAAAACACATTTTGCAGAATTTAATTATGAAGAATAACTAATTAAAACCGAGCTATATTTAGCCATATAGGTATCAGACCAATGGCAGAGAGGTCACTTTCTCTATAAACAAATTTCTAATTTACCACCCTTCACTTGAACTACAAGAAAAACAACATATATTTAGCCGAAAACTTGGAAAATGAACTTAATCAAATAGGGTAAGCTAATTGTAATTAGGTTCTTTTTTTCTCCTTCCACACCGAGTCGTGGCGGTTAGAAAGGTAATTAACTGAGAGGACCAAATTCTTTGGTAATTTTCTGGAGAGGGAAAAAAAATCCTTAACGGGGAAAGGTATTACCGGAAAATTAATCAAATTTAAACCCTAGAACGGATTATGCGCATCTTAATATTTAAGACCTAATTATGACAGCGTTCTTTTTTTTCTCTAGAGTGAAATAATCAATAGTTGATTGGTTAATTATTAATACCTGGGAAACATTGTATGGACAACGGTTGTTGTCGTGTACAATGAAGAGCCTCAGATGTCTCCATGCATATCCATCACAGCAGCAGCAATATCCACTATCTTGGGTATGTAAAGCTGTTGCTCTGGGTCTATGTCGATTTTCTGCAAGGCTGCGGCCATTGCTGGACATGAGAATATGTGAGTAGGTGTTAGTTCCACACCAGGACAGTTGTTGCATGTCCTATAGGTTCTTGTGCCATATGCATCTATTGACATTCCTTTATAGTGTTTTTGTTCTAAGTCTTGTTATAGTTTTTGTCAGTTTTCTCTCAGAGTTTATTTCACATATTTAATCTTTTCTTATTTTTTTGTTTAATTATCTTGTATTTTTCCAAAGCATCAGCGGGTCCCTTGGAATATTCAACCAAATTCTGGTTCGTTTCCAAGGTGACTAACGTGGCAACGGCACCCATTTTCCAATGAAGAGCAAACGGACGACGGTGGAAACTGTATATGAAGATGAACACCAGGAGTTTGGTTCCAATATTCCACCTCAACTAACATTTCCAATTGTATATGTAATTATAACGCATGAAGACATTAAAACGCGAATGTTTCTTTTAACAAACAAATCAAACTTTTGTTAAAAGAAATATTCGCGTCTTAATGTCTTTATTCGTTATATATAGATGACGCATTATTGCTTTATATGTAATTATAGTGTCCTAAAATCTTATTTCCATAGTTTACTTAAATACCATTTATGAGATTCCACCCTTCAGTGTAGCATAAAAGCAGAATGATCCAATACAGTATTAGAGCTCTAATGAAGCGGTCTGGTAGATTAAATTGACGAAACCGCTGGGAGGGTTTACCACTGATAAGCCAAATCTTCCCAATATTTTTATTCTCAGTAAGGAGAGTAGAAGTTTGATATATGTATGAAAGAAACATTCGCGTCTAAATGTTTTCATTTGTTATATTGTGTGTAGACGTATACTTACAGATTGAGTAGCCACAACCCTCTACCCACCATGGCCTGGTGTATTACATATGTAGATATATAACATGAAGTTGTGGGAGGTTGATATTCATATACCATAAGAGGCATCTCTCCTTTTATTTATCCATCAGAACGATGCACTTGTGTTTATATTTGTGCAATATATAAACATATATGTAGATATAGACATATATGTAGATATACACATCTCGTTTTGAAAATAGAGCAACCCATAAATAAATCTTTAACTAGAAAGGCATATATTGGATCAAAATATCATTTATTTTACCAATATTTCCAGTTGGCTGAACGCCAACCTTTATCAAGGTGTTATAACATTTTAAAGTGTGTCAACAACTAACTCAGCGCCACATAACGTCAATAGAATTAAGTTTAAAAATATTTTTGCTTATATTCAATGGGGAGAAAAATATATAGACATATGTATGTAGATATAGCCATATGTATGTAGATATAGACATATGTATGTAGATATAGACATATATGTAGATATGGACATATACGCAGATTTGGACATATATGTAGATATGGGCAAATTAAGAAAATTCCCTCTTTGGCACACTATATATTCATATAACTATACATATGACATATATGTGTTCGAGCGTGACGTGACAGTAACCTATATGACACATAATATATAAGGGGAAAACATACGCTACGCTGACCATTCATTGCCATACAATCATCATTTGTCCATACAAAAATAATCATTAGAGATGAGGAAGATAACAGTTTGAAAGTCTCAATTAGTGATACTTCATTAGCAGTAAAGATTTCCCATTAATTCTTCCATCAATTACACCGCGCCTAAAGAATTATTACAAATCCAATCTACTTTTTAACTTTCTTTCTGTATAAAATATAGTTCTTTGTGTAAGTCTTTACCCCATTTTATTACAGGATTTATAATGGGAAATGTAATTTCATTATTATAGTATCCAATCTTCGTGATGGAAAATTTTAAATGGTGTTTTCACTGAATTAAAAGTGTAACTATTTTTTTAGAGTTTATATATTTGAATATCTTTTATGTTTTTAAAAAGATAAAAGCGCTATAGCGCTCTGTTTCCTTTTTATTATTTCAAATATCGGAGGCAGATATGTATTTATAAATAATAATTGAAAGGCTTGTATATAGGACTTTCAATACATCTTATTGTTCATATTTTGATTGGCAGATTGCCTATTTTCTTAGGATCTCTTCAAAAATGTAGTAATATCTCTGTAAATGATCTTACAATAAAAAATATTGGAAGTAAAAATATTAAATTATCATATATTTCTTTACATTATTATTCTAATTGTACATTGTTTAAACTACTCTCATGACAATTGTACCTTTTATCATGTATATCGGGATGCAGACAATAACTCTGAAGATATTATAGTGACCTTTATTGAAGACACACGAGATAACTAAGTGTGAACAAAAATGCATGTGTCTCCTTAAAAAAAAAAAAAAGACTACCGGCAATATAAAAGAACTTCCACTTCCTTAAGGTTTTGTCCATGAGCTTATATATTACATTAAAATGACTTCAATGGCCCCCAAAATTTGCATAATTCAACTCTAAAAGTAAAGGCAAATGATTATCCGAAGCTCTGGAACCTTAAAATTGCAAAGTCAAACTGTAGAAATATAGACATGTGGTATACCTTTTGTAAAAATGTAGAAACCCTGACCCCAACATGATTATCATAGGCTTCACCATGTGTACTTAGAGAGAGAGAATAAGTATTTTTGGCACATTCAATAAGAAATCATGGGTTCGGTTTCTCATTTCTTTTATTTCTCAAACTTTCAGGCTAACATGCTCTTCAACATGGAGATCCAGAAGTACAATAAAGAAATAATAAAAGAAACAAAACCCTTGATTAATTATTCATTGTTTCGTAATGTAAAGGTAGGAAGGAATCTTTGATAAGTAATATATATTACCTTCCTCTGAAGTAAACATGGGGCCATAATAACCCTATATAACACATTTTTGTTCTTGGCACCTGAATGCCCTCTTTATTATGTCTAAAAGTTTAGAAAATGGCCGTTATATCTTCCATGTTTGCTTTTGTACTTAGGGAATATAAATATTTCCTACTTATCTCCATATATACGCCAATATGTAATACAATTTATATTAATAACAGACATCATCTCGATCAAAAGTAATGTTTATTTTCACTTCCAAAAAAAACATAAATATCATTATCAAAACTAAAAGGTATAATTATCAAGATAACTCTCTCAAATTATTGATAATTATCACAATGATATGGATGATGATAATGAATGATGATGATTGAACATTGATTGTGTATGTGATTTGATTTCTTTGTTTCAATAAATTCTCCACATAGAGAGAGAGACATAACACAATGAGTCAACTGAATTTTGAAGATTCTTGACCTACGCTAGTTACATACACAAAGTATATATATATATATCAGGGTATGCAAATGTATAATATAATTGCATATATACAATGCAAAAACATCAAAATTTCAATTAACTGGCGACAAAAAGGCATTGACTGTACTTTCACGATATGGAGAAACAGGAAAGCACTTTTATCATTCAAGTAAAGAAAAAATTGTGATGATGTGATAATATATAGACTCATAGACAACACTTAAGGAGGCGAAGTTTCTTTGATGTCGCCGGTCGTCTTTTTCCTTCTAAAGGAGACAGAGGCAATTTTGTTCACACTTGGTTATCTCGTGTTGTTTTCAATAAAGGTCACTGTAATATCTTTCAGAATTATTGTCTATATCCCATTATATAAATGGTAAAAGTTACAAGTTCCTCAAATTTTGTCTATGAATGTATATAGCGATAATTTTCAGGAATTTAGTCTTCTAAAAAGTATGACATTGAGCTTTGAGGACAGCTGAAATACACAAATGTGTGCAGTAACAAATAGGGGTTTAAATATATATACAGCAAAATATAAATACATTTTCTTTCAAATATATAATAATTGTTAATTATATATATATTATATCGTTCTAAAAATAGATCAATCCATACTTAAATCATTAGATAGTAAAAAGGCATATATTGGATTGAATAAAATATTTATTTGCCAATATATGCCTTTTACTATCCAACATATATTATATATATAAATAGAGATATATTAATATATTTTAAATTAATAAATAAAAAAAACAATATTAGAAATTTATTAAAACCTATCTGCTCATGAAACATGATGCAGCTAGAGCAATATGTAAAAGGTAGACCAATCAATAAATTCTAATTGCCTCTAATAAGACTTCTATTATATGTAAAAATAATTATTTTTAATTAGGGAAGCTATTGGGTTTCACCAATCGTAAAATAATATCTTTCTTCCTAAGGGAGAATCTAAAATATAAATTAATTACAAAAATAAAATTTATTTCTGTGATCGCTATTGTATTGTGACATTTATTTAATTTAATATATATATCGAATTATATTTTTAGAGAGATATTCAATTACAGATATATATAATTAAATATATAACCTATATAGAACCTATATATATATATATATATATGATTTTATATATAAATTTTAATTTTATTATAGTCTGCCTGAAATTAGATATATATATACCTTTCTTAAAATATAAATCTAATTGAAGTCAAACACAAAAAAAAGGAAAATATTTTATAACAAAAGACGTTTCTATTTCTATTTAAATTTTATTCTAATTGTAATTTTATACTTAGAAGATTAAAAAGCACATTTTAGTCTGGAAAATAATTTATATAATTAGGTATTTAAAAAATCTTTTTTTTGGTTGTTTCTTCTCAAATTGATAGAGCGTCGTATCTTTTGTGATTTTTCTTTTTTTTTTTATATTGACTATAATTATCTTTCTTTTTTCTTCTGTTTTTACTTTTTTATTGAAAAACGAACCTTTTAAAAAATATTAAATCTCTATTCAATTTTTTAAAATAGATATCATTTTAAATAATGAAATACGGATGGTGAATATATTTTGAAAATCTTTTACTAAATGAAATCTATACCAATGTAAATGTAGAATTGACATTTTTTTAAAAAGCTAATGAAAATGTTCTATTGAATACTTTTAATTAGAATGTGGATTCTCTAAACAATGGAAATGAATAAACCAAGAAGTTAATTTGAAATTAATTATTCAATTCATTCCTCTTACTTTTATTTATATATTATTCATTTTGGAAATAAGAAATTTTTGAACAAAAAATACTATTTCTTTTAGGTTATATAGAATTTTTTATTATAAACTACTAGTTTATGCATATACTGTGGAATATTATAATATATATTTTTAATATGAGACTTAATGCATCTTCCTTTTTTTTGAAAGATTAAATGGAAGTTTTAAAATTATATATTAAGCAGTTAATATGTAAGAAGGGTAAAAAAGAATGATGATAATAATGTTTTTTTAATCTCTTATTTTTTTCTTCTAAAATATATAATTAAAATTTATGTGTGTCTACAGCGTATTCTGCATTGATTAAAATTTGATATTGAATTGAATATTTTTGTTCTTTGCATGATGAAGGCTGTAGAAATATATTTTAATTATATATTTTAGAAGAGAAGAGTAGACCGTTAAAATATTTTACATCATTTAATGATGATATATGATGTATTTATACCTGAAGATATATATTGAGACCTATATACAAAACTTAAATAAGTGGAGAGTCTTTGATGTTTCCTGTCGTCCGTTTTTTTAAGAAGACAGAGACAATTTTGTTCACACTATATCGTATGTCTTCAATAAAGATCACTGTTTATCAAATAACTTTCAGAATTATTGTCTGAATCCCCATATTTACATGATAAAAGGTACAACTTCCTTAAGTTTGGTCCATGAGTGTCCATCACGCTTCGCCCCATCGAGGAATGCTATATAAAAATAATTGTCATATCTATATAATTCTCAAAATCACATAAAAATTAAAATGGTATATACAAGTAAATACGTGTATATATTTTAAAATTTGGTAGGAACGGATCACAATTAGTAAAATGATTGAATAAAAGCATATTCTGATATCTTTAATTGACTATTGATAATGGCAGAGCCTCATCTATTGCAATAAACTATATTTTGAGTCAAAAGGCGATTCATTAATTAAGATTATATAAAAGGGCGTATCTGGATCAGTAAAGAAAAAAAAACAATTTTTTTCTCAAAATATTTCGAGAGATTGCTCCCTCTTTATCAATTTATTGCACAGTGAATTTAATTTACAAATTATTGTAGATCACATGAAAACAAATTTTTCATTGGTCAAAAACAATGATTGAAAATAATACATTAAAAAATTAATAATAATAATAATACAATAAAAATATTATGAAAATTAAAGGTGCTTTTTAGAATGCAGTATTTTATAAATGTTTTTGAAACAAAATATAAGGAAACAAAAATAAGAAACAAATGAAGTTGACTGCGATTATTATAAAAAATAATAATAATAAGTTAAAAGATACACATAAGGTTCGGGGATCTCTTCATATCTGTTTACACTAGCAGGGTCCTTCATTGATGCTATGGCCCCCAGGAACTTCCTCTGGTGTGAGTTCTGGATGCCCCTGTAAATAGTGGAAGTATTTTCCCAATCTGGCTGATGTCCCGATCGGAGACCATGCTCCACCATGGCAAACCTTTCCTTTGCATACTTCCAAGAAGATTTGTGTTCTTGGAGTCTGGTCCCAAGGAAACGGCCTGTCTCTCCAATGTATAAATGTCTCTCCAATGAATAAAAATATGAAAACTATATGTTGATTTCATTTTATAGCAGAATATTGAGAAGACAATTTTCTTGATAAGTCAAAAAAAAAAAAAAGCCATGTAGCCGTTATTGGCGTGGACAGCGTAGTGAAGGGAGTACCTCAATGACCTATAAACGTATTCAAAGTGATTTCTTTGAAGGATTAAGAAAAATATTTAAGAATTATCAATCAATAAATCCAAAGAGAGAAAACTCTGGTCAAATTAGATAAAAAATTCAATTCGAAGAAACAAATAAAAAATCGTATAATATATAAAAAGGAATATATCTCAAACCTATTTTACGACTTCTAAAATTCAAATTCTAGGAGAGATCTAAAAGTGATAAAGTTTGATGGGCGCTAATGGCATGCAAACATTTGCAGAAGAACTCGTAAAAATGGCGCGCGGGCTTATTTTACAAGCAGACGAACTACTTGATGGATTGAAAAATTCCGGGGAGGATATGACGTCACTTTGTCTTCTGGCTGTTTTCTCGTCTGTCATTTCTGACATATCGGCTGCTGCTACCTAAAAAAACAATCGAGGTAATCGTTTGGGATGACGTCATCATATTTCTTAGAGTGCCATCAAATTATACAGAGAGAGGCTTGTGTGTGAGATTTTCTAATTATAAATTTGAACCAAACATACACACATATATAAAATATTATATCAATTTTAATATCCAATATTTTTTTTTGCAAGACTTGTATGCCTAATATAATAAAATGTTTAATTCATTTTAAGCTAAAAATGCCATTTGATCAACATACACACATATATATATTCACAACATTCACTGCATACACATATACACTTGTATAACAATATAAATAACATTGCAGATTACTGGTACTATTACTGTTATTCCTGCATATACCCTAAATATCTGTTCGGTGAATCTGTATAAGACAAAAAGAGCTTAATAAAGCATTTTTGTTTTAGTGTTGTATGTTATAATATATTTGTTTTAAATTATATATATAAAAATGTAATTTATCCAAGTTCTTTAGACGTTCAAAAGATGTTTCTAATTACTCTTGTTGTCAGTCAGACTTAAGTAATTTTGGTTTTATTTACAATGGCTGTGGAAGTCCAAGATATTAGGTAGTGACAGGTAGATTTGTTTCTAGGGAGAATTTTCATCATCAGGCCATATCCTTCCCTGATCATTTTAGGACATACGGTTTCTCAAGTCTGTTAGCCCATTGTCTTACTTCAAGTTGATGGAAATTGTAGGCCCCTTCTGGTGTATACAGGAGATTTTCCACTCTAGTTATTCAAGAAATAAATCAATCCAATTATCCGAAGCTTACTATCATCAGAACAACCTCAATTTCAAAAGAGTTTGGATAATTGTAGTACTTCTTTAAAATAAAAGATACTTCAGCCAGAAAATTATTTTTATTTTATTAACGTTTCGAACAAAAATCTTTTGTCCTTGTCAGGAAAAAATAGATATTAAAGCATTTGGGGCAAGGTGTTAAAACTTATTTTTAACGCTTTGTCAAATGCTTTAATTTTTCCTTAAGAGAACAAAATATATTTTATCGAAACGTTGAGAAAATAAAACCAATTTTCTGGCTGAAGTATTTCTTATTGTAAAGAGCTATGAATGCCGGCCAGGCAGCCTCTATCTCCAATATAATTGTAGAATTGAGAACAGTAAAACAAAAGCTTGTTTTTTTATATATATTTAAAGATAACTACTAAATCTCTTTCCTCGCCAAAACTATGGACCTATTAATTTTACAATTATTTAGAGCACATGATGTATGCATACGAGTTGAACTACGAAAAAAAAAGTGAGACGCTAATTTCAATTTATTTTTGATTTTTTGAGCTTCCGGGGTATTCCCTTTCATAAAATAAAATATGGAAAACAGTATTTTTAACATAATTTTTTATCTCTTTCTCAATCTTTCATGTGATTTTCAGCTTATTTAAACTCTATACTTGATAATGGAGAAATTTACAAGGCTGTACAAGAGAAGAGAAACTGAGAAAAGAGAGTCGTATGTAAATGAATATGTAAATGGATATGTAAATGAACGCGATCATATGTAAATAAGTAATAGTTTCTAAGTAATTATGCACTTAGACCAGGGGTCGGCAACCTGCGAGTCACATGCGGCTCTTTGGATATGAAACTGCGGATCTTTATATAGTTCCATACGTAAATATTATTTATGCGTGTACTATTTATTGTTGACAAGAAAACATTTTGTGGCTCTTTAAAAACTTTGATATTTTGTAAATTGTAATTTTTGACTCTTCTGACTCAAAAGGTTGTCGAACCCTAACCTAGGCTAATCCTGTATAGGTCTCCAATAAAAGGCTTGTTGTTATTATTGATAATTGGGGAAAATGCTCGGAAGGGGATACAATTTAGGAATAACTTATCTTTGAAAACGTATTTCTTCTAGTGATTTTACTCTATATATATATAACGGACCTTTTAATTTAGAAAATCATAGAAGATATAGAAAAAAAACTATTTCCTTCAATAAAAGAGAAAAACTATCTTAAAGATAGAAAACACTTCCCTGAGATTAAATCAAGAAAACAGCTAAGCTCAGGGCTATATCTCACGGGGATTTATGTTTTTATAGATTAAGTTTTTTTTTATATATATATTTACCCCAAAATACTTGGAAAAAATAGCTATTACCTAGATTTTGATAGATAGGGTTTATTGGCTTAGGTTGTTGAAAAAAAAAAGACGTATTTTATATTTAAATATGATTAATTTATTAAAGTGTTTTAAAAATTTAGAGACGTATGTTTAAGGTAACAAATATATTTCATATATAACGGGAATAAAAAAAGGTAACTCTCTCACCTTAAATACACTCATGGACAAAACTTAAGGAAATAGTACCTTTTATCATGTAAATCGGGATTGAGATAATAACTCTGAAAGATATTACAGTGATCTTTATTGAAGATATACGAGATAACCAAGTGTATATACACTCATGGACAAAACTTAAGGAAGTAGTACCTATTAGCATGTATATCGGGATTGAGATAATAACTCTGAAAGATATTACAGTGATCTTTATTGAAATACACGAGATAACCAAGTGTGTATACACTCATGGACAAAACTTAAGGAAGTAGTACCTATTAGCATGTATATCGGGATTCAGACAATAACTCTGAAAGATATTACAGTGATCTTTATTGAAGATATACGAGATACCCAAGTGTGAACTTAATTGCCTCTGTTTATTAAAAAAAAACAAAAAAAAAAAAAACAGACGACTGGCGACTTCAAAATATGAAACTTTCTCTATCTATGAGTGTAAATATTGATTAAGTGATATATCAGTTTCGAAAAATGAAACAGAAATTAACCGCCAAAATTTTCTCATTTAGGAAATTAGTTCTAAAGGTAAGCAGAGGATTTTTTGAAATGTAAATATTGTTTTGGCGCCAAGCCAGCGTGACCAGTTTCCAATTATAAATTATCGATAACAGGATCTCTCTCTCTTTCTGCTGCTAAGATATTTTGACAGATTCTGAAATGTTAATTCCTTTTTCTAATACACACACAGACGAGATCAATATTCTTAATTAAATTGTCCAACTTTTCGTCTGCTTTAGATAATATCGTTTGGTTACAATTTGATCTTTTGCAATTTATTTTCGCAGGTCATTGGTAACTTTAAATGATATAGGGTCTCTATATATATTTTCATTAAAATTTGATTTTTAACCATTAATAATATATCACTTTGAGTGAGATATATATATGACTAATTAAAAATGTCTTTTAATCAAATTTCGATAAAAGAATTTTAAATTGTATCAATAATATTCTTTATGCCACGAGGGTAAATGCGAAGAATGAAAAGTTTTTGAAATTATAAATTTACTTTATCGACTAAAATAAAATCTTCGAGTTAAAATAGAAAAATAAAACGGAGATTGAAGAGGAGTATCTTGTGCCAATTTTATTAGCAAGCTTTCGGACGTCCTTCTACAGGATTTTTTTACGATAACTAAACAAACAAAACGAGATTAATTTTTGCATACGAGAGAAAAAAAAATATAGCATTATAAAAATATATAAAGAGAAAAGTGAAAACGTAAATTTCGTATGTACAACAATGATATGCAAAATTTGTGCTAAGGACGTTAAACCTATGAAATAAAAACTTTTTTACTATTGTGACTTAAATACGACAAAGTTAATGGCAAATAAACAATGAGGATGAACAAGATACTCCTCTTCAATCTCCGTTTTATTTTTCTAAATATATTTTATATTTTTATGTGAGCAATAGTTACCTAGAAATTATTTGAAAAAGTAAAAATCAGGTAAAAAGTTTCTTTTTTATTTAAATTTGCAAGCTTTCTAGCAAATATACTGCTCTTCAACGGGCTGATATTCTATGTACAATCTCTAACTAATGTTTTTGGATATATAAATAGATTCTCCCTCTCTCTCTCTTTCTCTCTTGTATTGCTTTCCTTTGGGCGCCAGTGTCCTTGGCGGGACATCGCGCTTTGTATTTACAGTTGAATAAGTTGAACTAATATTATTTAGATATTGTACATAGAATATCAGCCCGTTGAAGAACAGTATATTTGCTCGAAAGCTTGCAAATAAAAATAAACTTTTTACCTGATTTTTACTTTTTCAAATAATTTGTATTTAAGAAGTAAAGATAAAAATGAATAAGATATTTTAGAAAATTAACATTCGAAAGAGGAAAAATAAAATATTTAACGAATTAACTAGTTATTTTTGTGTAGAAGAGAGAGGATCTACACTTGTAATAATAGAAGAACTAAAACTATATCTATATTAATAAAATGGAAATTTCATAAGTGTTGTTCACAAAAAACTTTCGTTACAATGCATCAATTTCGACCAAATTTTCAACATTTATGTAAAACGAGATGGAGCAGGTTTTGCTTAACATCAAAATATTTTTCCTAACTTTAACATGCGTAACTTCGCTGTTTCGATTAAATACAAAAGAAATCAACAGAGTTAATTTTATTTATATATAAATACAAAAAAAAAAATTCAGCAATTCATTCAACTCAATCTAAAAAAATATTCAAAACAAGCAATTTTAAGATAACACCATATGTAAAACAGTCGGCCAAGAAAACAACAACGATATTACATCTTTCTCACATATTCACACACAATCTTGATTAATAATTAAAACTAATCTTTAACATTGTTTATTATACTTCATAATATATAATATTCGTTAGGAAAACTTTCACTCGGATAAAACCCGGGCGAAGCCGGGTACACATCCGCTAGTATGTATATAAGGCAATATAACGTGCCGTCTATTTGTAAGAATTGGAACCATTAAAGCTCGAATGTTTCTTTTAAACTTAAAACACAAACTTCTACTGTTCTTACAATCCTTGAACCAAACCCTCCCAATATATTTTTCCTCGCAGTAAGGACAGTATAAGTTTTTTTTTATGTTTACAAGAAACATTATGCTTTTTAACGTTCTCATTTATTATAATTAACTATTACGATGCACTAGCGCGCCATCTTTTATCAAATATATATTTATAATTGTATGTAATTCTTCTGTCCTAAAAGCTTATGTCCATGGTTCATCTAAAATACCCATTCGAAGAGTCAAGCATCAGTATCACTATAAAAGGAAGTTCTAAAAATGCAATATAACAGCGGTATGGTAGATTAAACTGGCGAAACTGCTGGGAGAGTTCACCACTGATGCGCCAGGCCCTCCCTTTAATTTTTCCATTGCAGTAAGGGCAATAGAAATTGTTTTATTTTAAAAATAATATTACGCGTCTAAAATAGTTTCGTAATTTGATAACTAACTCTATATTTATTTATATTTATTAGAGAGTGTGGAAGGAATATATGGAAAATGAAATACAAAAGAAACCAAAAGAAGGATGAACAAGAGATGTCTCGGTCAGGATATGCCACTTACATTGAGATTGTGAATCTATGTCCCACTTCTTTCTTGTAGAAAGTAATTCCGGAACCAAGTGGTGTCATCAAAATCCTTTGCAAAGTTGTCAAGCCAGTACAAATATAACCCTACCTGGCTTTTTAGGACTGTCCCAGTATTTCTGGGAAGTTCAAAGTTCTTAATAGGGTAGTCAGTGGTCGTTCTGGAGGGAAAGAACCACGGGAAGAGACCACGCGGACAAAGACGGCGAGAGTAAATGGATGACCTGAAACAATGGACAGGACGACGTATATAGCAGGTGATAAAGTGGTTGGCGGGAGATATGGAGAGACCATGTGGCCCACCCTCAGTAGAGGAAGGCACTGAAGGAGGGAGATATGGAGAGACCATGTGGCCCACCCTCAGTAGAGGAAGGCACTGAAAGAGGGAGATATGGAGAGACCATGTGGCCCACCCTCAGTAGAGAAGGGCACTGAAGGAGAGAGATATGGAGAGACCATGTGGCCCACCCTCAGTAGAGGAAGGCACTGAAGGAGGGAGATATGGAGAGACCATGTGGCCCACCCTCAGTAGAGGAAGGCACTGAAGGAGGGAGATATGGAGAGACCATGTGGCCCACCCTCAGTAGAGGAAGGCACTGAAGGAGGGAGGTATGGAGAGACAATGTGGCCCACCCTCAGTAGAGGAAGGCACTGAAGGAGGGAGATATGGAGAGACCATGTGGCCCACCCTCAGTAGAGAAGGGTATTGAAGGAGGGAGATATGGAGAGACCATGTGGCCTACCCTCAGTAGAGGAAGGCACTGAAGGAGTGAGATATGGAGATTTCATGTGGCCCACCCTCAGTAGAGGAAGGCCCTGAAGGAGGGAGATATGGAGAGACCATGTGGCCCACCCTCAGTAGAGGAAGGCACTGAAGGAGGGAGATATGGAGAGATTATGTGGCCCACCCTCAGTAGAGGAAGGCACTGAAGGAGAGAGATATGGAGAGATCATGTGGCCCACCCTAAGTAGAGGAAGGCACTGAAGGAGGGAGATATGGAGAGACCATGTGGCCCACCCTCAGTAGAGGAAGGCACTGAAGGAGTGAGATATGGAGAGACCATGTGGCCCACCCTCAGTAGAGAAGGGCACTGAAGGAGAGAGATATGGAGAGATCATGTGGCCCACCCTCAATAGAGGAAGGCACTGAAGGAGGGAGACATGGAAGACCATGTGGCCCACCCTCAGTAGAGGAAGGCACTGAAGGAGGGAGATATGGAGAGACCATGTGGCCAACCCTCAGTAGAGGAAGGCACTGAAAGAGGGAGATATGGAGAGACCATGTGGCCCACCCTCAGTAGAGGAAGGCACTGAAGGAGAGAGATATGGAGAGAACATGTGGCCCACCCTCAGTAGAGGAAGGCACTGAAGGAGGGAGATATGGAGAGATCATGTGGCCCACCCTCAATATAGGAAGGCACTGAAGGAGAGAGATATGGAGAGACCATGTGGCCCACCCTCAATAGAGGAAGGCACTGAAGGAGGGAGATATGGAGAGACAATGTGGCCCACCCTCAATAGAGGAAGGCACTGAAGGAGGGAGATATGGAGAGAACATGTGGCCCACCCTCAGTAGAGGAAGGCACTGAAGGAGGGAGATATGGAGAGAACATGTGGCCCACCCTCAATAGAGGAAGGCACTGAAGGAGTGAGATATGGAGAAACCATGTGACCCACCCTCAGTAGAGGAATACACTTAAGGAGGGAGATATGGAGAGACCATGTGGCCCACCCTCAGTAGAGGAAGGCACTGAAGGAGGGAGATATGGAGAGAACATGTGGCCCACCCTCAGTAGAGGAAGGCACTGAAGGAGGGAGATATGGAGAGAACATGTGGCCCACCCTCAATAGAGGAAGGCACTGAAGGAGGGAGATATGGAGAGATCATGTGGCCCACCCTCAATAGAGGAAGGCTCTGAAGGAGTGAGATATGGAGAAACCATGTGACCCACCCTCAGTAGAGGAATACACTTAAGGAGGGAGATATGGAGAGACCATGTGGCTCACCCTCAGTAGAGGAATACACTTAGGGAGGGAAATATGAAGAGACCATATGGCCCATCCTCAGTAGAGGAATACACTTAAGGAGGGAGATATGGAGAGATCATGTGGCCCACCCTCAATAGAGGTAGGCACTGAATGAGTGAGATATGGAGAGATCATGTGGCCCATATGAAAAGACCGTGTGGCCCATCTTCAGCAGAGGAAACGATTGAGTTCCGTTTCGAAATAAACATGATGATCAGCAAAGACGTATGTGTCAAGGATAGAGTTGGAATACCAACCTGATCGTTGCCCGCCACACGGTCTGACAACCAAGAGTTTTAAGTCCGAGGTGTCACTTTAATACCAGGACCTCTTTGTTTGTCATCTGCGGTAACCTAACAGTACGGCGGTACGTCGACGAGATTCCAAGAACTTTCATATTGTCCTTTATATATCACAGCATCCTGGGCTTACATTTCAGTAGGATAATGCCTGCCTATGTACAGACTTCGGTCTAAGTAGCCCGCTATCCAATGGTTCCTATGCACACAGCAATATATTCAACTGCTTGTCTTCTTGCTTGTTTAATACTACCAGCTCTAGAATTTGCATATCTAACACGATAATTTGGCAATGTACCCCAGCAGGATTATATTCGCCCAACTCTTTTAATCAATGCCAAGCAGAATAACAGCTTGTATAAGAGCTGAGGTGGGTCAATTCATCACGGATTCATTAACCATAAGTCTCTCTATCTCCTGATTAAAACACACGATACTTCAACTAATTTATTCGCACATTCTTTTTCATATCTATATAATATACATCTTAAAAATTAAAAGGGCATAACCTGACCACTCACAAGAGCATTCTAGTTTACAGAGCGCCATCTAGTGGAACCAAAATCAACCAATGTTGGTTTAGATTTGTTTTCTATAATATTTGAGGAACCAAGAAAAGTCAACCACGTATGCGTTTCGGGCTGTTGGCCCTTAGCAGCATGGCCATCAAGAAATTGAATAGGCTAAATATTATAGAACAAAGCAATCTGCAAAAAGATTTATAAATGGGGAAATGCGGTAAGTCTTCCAGTTTCTCGACATTACCGCGGAACTGGTACAATTAAAACTTTAAAATATAATAAGAGAACCCGATAAAACTATGATATTGGCTAAAATCTTCATAAAATGAAATCTATATAAAATTTTAATTTTTATATACGTCACATCTATCGAATTTCACTCCATTCTAATAACTCATGCATAGTATATCCTTTTTTTTCCCAAGAGTGAATATATGTATGTTATGAATAATTTGTTTGTTGTTAGATAAAGGGTTGATAAGACAAAGGATCAATAAGATAAAGGGTTGAAGGTGCAGTCGTGATAAAAAAAAGATAATTATTTACCATCAAGTAGCTTTTATTTTCAATTACTTTAGGAAATATTACACATTAGTTATTTTCACATTATATAGAATTTATAAAGTTAATCCTATATTAGTGATTCAAAAAGATAGATATGTTAACTACGCATAACTGAGCATTCTAGAAACATCTCCAACCAAGACACCAGGTCCCTCCTTTACCAGCACACACTCAATACTGGCCATACATTCAACACCAACCACCCCACCATACATTACAGACGCATTCATAACCAGCACCAGCGATTAGTTCTCGAATCCATAGAATCCCACAGACATAACAGCATCAACCGTAAAATAGATCTTCCTGATGCCTATCGTGCTCTCCTGGCCTTGCAGTAATAACCATAACACGATAGCCCGATATCAACATTTCCTAAAATTCTTCGAAATATCGCATATCCTATAATTTACGTTAACATATTCCTCTATAGACTCAAACTCCAAATATACAAATGCCCTATTTGCCTACTATCTCTTTAATTACAATATTCATAACAAATGAAAAATCCCCATTTGCATAGCACATTCCGCTAATATGTAAATAATCATGTGTATATACTCTCTTTCTAGCCACATTACCTACGTTATAGTGTCACGTCTACCACGCCTGTAGAAGGGTATTTTGCCCGAAAGCTCGCACCGTTATAATTGTCTAATAAAGAAACTTTTCTTCTTTTATTCCCTTTTATCGCATAAATAATACCGAGAAGATTATAACTGTCTTTATTCGCTAATGAATCTCTCTATGAATGAAATTAATAGGTACTTATGGCTAACTCGCAAAAAATCACTACAGCTTTCCCGATGGCGAAGCCATCTCCAATTCAACCGTCACTGCAAGAATGCTGGATTCATCCCTCCCTCTCTTAGGCTCAAGGACCCCGTTGATAACCCTTTCTCCAGGATCCTCATTAGGAAAACCCAACAACAATTGCTCAACGCCAGAATCAAGGGCTGTTTTTCGAACATAAGGTTTCTGACCAAATCAATCAAAGGGCTACTTTTCCTAATAGCTCAAAAGGTCCCTCCTGCAGAACTTGCAAATCATATTATCGGTATCACAAATGATATCAGGGCGCAAGAAAAGAACATATCACTCAGGCACCAGAGGAAACTACTCTTCTGGCAAAAGAAATTTTCATACCCTCTCCTTGCCTCCTACAATCAGAAGCAGCAGTCGTCAAATGTAGTCAACTTGTCACACCGTACCCTATCTCCCTCAGAAATATCACTATTAGAGAAGGGCCTCAAGTTCCGCATCCCCTCCAAGCCCAATATCCCTGAGGTCATTAGCTCCGTCGAATCTACCATCAAACAGTACAGCCTGCAAGACAAACATTCCGTGAGAACATTGGTTGCCAAGACTCTATCTAAACCTTATACCCCTCCTCCCAACTACCGTGCAGACCTAAGAACACTCCAAAGACTTAAGCAGAGTAAATCCATAGTCATCACCCGATCCGACAAGGGCTCAAATACCGTCATCATGAACCAAGAGGATTACCGAGCCAAGATGCACGATCTACTCTGAGATGATACCACCTTCTCCCCTATCTCAGACAAGGTTAGCCTCTCTCTAGTTAAAGTTTTCAGAACCTCCCTACTACAGTTGAAAAAATCTAAGCACATTACCCCCGATGATTACAAGATATTTATTTCCAACCTTTCCAATAGAGCATACATCTACGGCCTGCCAAAAATCCATAAACCGGACGTACCACTCCGTCCGATTATCGCCTACCATCTTTCACCAGCTTATCCATTGGCCAAATTCCTCTCTAACTACCTTTCCCCTCTGTTACACAACCACAGGAATATATACTCCATACGTAGCACCCCCCACTTTATCAGTGAGTTAACTGCCTTAAAACCCGCCCCACATTTTATAATGTGTTCCTTCGATGTAACCTCCCTCTACCTCAGTCTTCCCCACAATCTCATCATAGATAGTCTGGAGCGGTTCCTTGGCTCACATAGTGTAGATCCCCATACAGCTTCATCCATAATACAACTTACCAAGCTCTGCTTGAACATGAACTGTTTCACATTCCTAGAAAATCATTACAGACAAATTAAGGGTTCGCCAATGGGTAGCCCTCTTTCCTCTATTGTCGCAGAAGTCGCTATGTCCGAAATAGACAACTGGATCACCCGTACCCTCCCTATAGATATACAAATATGGCGCCGTTATATTGATGACGTCTTTTGCTTATGCAGACACGGCCAGGAGAGCACCATACTTGCAGCCCTCAATAGTTTTAACCCCAACATCTCCTTTACTTTGGAAATAGAATCAAACCAGGTCATCCCATTCCTAGACATCCTAATAATACGTACTGCATCCTCATTCCACACCACAGTCTACTACAAAAAACAGTGTCCCCCCAGTTATACCCATTTCAATTCACACTGCCCCATTTCCCACAAAATCAACATAGTAAAAGCTCTCACTAAAAGAATCTATACCCACTGTTCGCTCGATATATTTAAAGAAATTGAGAAAAATCTCATCATATCGCACCTCTCCATAGCATCGTTTCCGCTTGAATTCATCAATAGACATTCATATACACCTGGCCACTCCAACCAACCTAAAATTTACAGATCATTATGTTTCCTTCCCTACTCCCCCTCCTCAGCCGACATAGCCAGAAGCCTTAAAGCATACGGTATCCGCACCTTATATAAAAACTCCTCCAACCTGCTCACATCCCTCCGTCACCCATATACTAAATCGCATGCCCCCCCTGATCCCCTCCATTCTGTTGGCGCGGTCTACTCTGTCTCGTGTGAGCAATGCTCTGCCACATACGTTGGCGAGACAGGTAGATCCGTCGCCATCAGAATGTCTGAGCATTCTAGAAACATCTCCAACCAAGACACCAGGTCCCTCCTTTACCAGCACACACTCAATACTGGCCATACATTCAACACCAACCACCCCACCATACATTACAGACGCATTCATAACCAGCACCAGCGATTAGTTCTCGAATCCATAGAATCCCACAGACATAACAGCATCAACCGTAAAATAGATCTTCCTGATGCCTATCGTGCTCTCCTGGCCTTGCAGTAATAACCATAACACGATAGCCCGATATCAACATTTCCTAAAATTCTTCGAAATATCGCATATCCTATAATTTACGTTAACATATTCCTCTATAGACTCAAACTCCAAATATACAAATGCCCTATTTGCCTACTATCTCTTTAATTACAATATTCATAACAAATGAAAAATCCCCATTTGCATAGCACATTCCGCTAATATGTAAATAATCATGTGTATATACTCTCTTTCTAGCCACATTACCTACGTTATAGTGTCACGTCTACCACGCCTGTAGAAGGGTATTTTGCCCGAAAGCTCGCACCGTTATAATTGTCTAATAAAGAAACTTTTCTTCTTTTATTCCCTTTTATCGCATAAATAATACCGAGAAGATTATAACTGTCTTTATTCGCTAATGAATCTCTCTATGAATGAAATTAATAGGTACTTATGGCTAACTCGCAAAAAATCACTACAGCTTTCCCGATGGCAAAGCCATCTCCAATTCAACCGTCACTGCAAGAATGCTGGATTCATCCCTCCCTCTCTTAGGCTCAAGGACCCCGTTGATAACCCTTTCTCCAGGATCCTCATTAGGAAAACCCAACAACAATTGCTCAACGCCAGAATCAAGGGCTGTTTTTCGAACATAAGGTTTCTGACCAAATCAATCAAAGGGCTACTTTTCCTAATAGCTCAAAAGGTCCCTCCTGCAGAACTTGCAAATCATATTATCGGTATCACAAATGATATCAGGGCGCAAGAAAAGAACATATCACTCAGGCACCAGAGGAAACTACTCTTCTGGCAAAAGAAATTTTCATACCCTCTCCTTGCCTCCTACAATCAGAAGCAGCAGTCGTCAAATGTAGTCAACTTGTCACACCGTACCCTATCTCCCTCAGAAATATCACTATTAGAGAAGGGCCTCAAGTTCCGCATCCCCTCCAAGCCCAATATCCCTGAGGTCATTAGCTCCGTCGAATCTACCATCAAACAGTACAGCCTGCAAGACAAACATTCCGTGAGAACATTGGTTGCCAAGACTCTATCTAAACCTTATACCCCTCCTCCCAACTACCGTGCAGACCTAAGAACACTCCAAAGACTTAAGCAGAGTAAATCCATAGTCATCACCCGATCCGACAAGGGCTCAAATACCGTCATCATGAACCAAGAGGATTACCGAGCCAAGATGCACGATCTACTCGGAGATGATACCACCTTCTCCCCTATCTCAGACAAGGTTAGCCTCTCTCTAGTTAAAGTTTTCAGAACCTCCCTACTACAGTTGAAAAAATCTAAGCACATTACCCCCGATGATTACAAGATATTTATTTCCAACCTTTCCAATAGAGCATACATCTACGGCCTGCCAAAAATCCATAAACCGGACGTACCACTCCGTCCGATTATCGCCTACCATCTTTCACCAGCTTATCCATTGGCCAAATTCCTCTCTAACTACCTTTCCCCTCTGTTACACAACCACAGGAATATATACTCCATACGTAGCACCCCCCACTTTATCAGTGAGTTAACTGCCTTAAAACCCGCCCCACATTTTATAATGTGTTCCTTCGATGTAACCTCCCTCTACCTCAGTCTTCCCCACAATCTCATCATAGATAGTCTGGAGCGGTTCCTTGGCTCACATAGTGTAGATCCCCATACAGCTTCATCCATAATACAACTTACCAAGCTCTGCTTGAACATGAACTGTTTCACATTCCTAGAAAATCATTACAGACAAATTAAGGGTTCGCCAATGGGTAGCCCTCTTTCCTCTATTGTCGCAGAAGTCGCTATGTCCGAAATAGACAACTGGATCACCCGTACCCTCCCTATAGATATACAAGCTCGCACCGTTATAATTGTCTAATAAAGAAACTTTTCTTCTTTTATTCCCTTTTATCGCATAAATAATACCGAGAAGATTATAACTGTCTTTAAAACTGAAAGTCATTCGAAAAACGATGATAACAAAAAGTAGAAATATCAATGAATAAAATAATATATATTTATTTAAAAATATAGAAATATTTGAGTTCTTAGAAGATATAATATATTTGTATTAAAAACCAAAAATACATATTCTGACCGCTCTACTTGATATTTTAGATAGCAGAGAACAGTCAGGATATTCCATTTTTGTTTTAAAATCAACGCTTGATCATATTTCTCTTATATTTTCACACACATATATCGTCACGATTGTTTTCTATGATATTATTTGTATCCACATATTACCGTCTTATTCTTTTAAAACATATTTATTTTTAATTCATTAGAGACTTCGAATAAAGGTTTAGCATTTCTGTTTAGATGTCCAAGAATATCTTTATGGTATGTACTACGGGCCGATGTTCTGATTTATATTATAATGGTTAACGCTCCTGAAACATATCCCTTCATGAAAAAAATCTAAATATACTTATACTGATAGTACATATACTGATCAAATATACTGTGTATATTCTATAACATTCCTCATTTAACCTAAATATTTACAGCTATTAAGAAATAAATTAATACGGGCAAGTTCTGGATTCTCAAATGATCATTTTAGTTGACAATACGCCATCTAACCTAAAGGAAATTCCTAATATTAGTCATTTAATTATCTGCTCACTTTCTTCTTCTTTCACACAATAAGAGAGATAAAAATAGGATATAATATAAATTTGCATAATAGAGATAAAATTTTAATTGGTATATGTAAATAGGTAACCAAAGATGAAATAAAGAAAAGAGATTTCTCCCTATAAAAACGATCATCCAATTAGCATTAAGCTTTGAAATGTCAATCCACCTTGAAATATATAAAAAGAGGAGGACGGAGATTTCAGATACAGCTACTGAAGTTGAAACAGAAATATATTTAGATATGAGAGGACCTTTTATTTTTCTAACTTTTCGCCATGAAAACTTGAGTGTTCCTTGTGTCGAGGTAGAGATTTGTGTCGGGTAGCCTTTCCACCTGTTTGAAATACGATCGATGACCCAGCGCCGCCTAGCGGCACATTTCTAGTACACTTTCCGCGGAGCCCCGCGCGCGCGGCTAGGTGAGTTGTAGCAGGTCTATGATTGGATTTGGTGAATTTTGACCGCTGGATATTTCACCCATTTATTCCTTTTTTAAATTACTCGTCGCTTACTAAACGTAATTTTTTAAGATTTTTTAAAAATCATTTTCAACTTGTATCCATCCCATTTTCCATCTATTTATACTGATTTTGTCTCTTTCTTAAGTTACTTTTTAAATATTAAAAAATAAATGTTAATGATTCTTTTAATGAATTAATTAAATGAACGCAACAAGTATGAAATTAATATATAAAAATACTCTGTTATTGAAAGAACGGAAGATTTTTAAAGAGGATATTTTATGCGTAAAGAATATAGAGCTTCGAGAACTCGTTTTTTTTTTCAGTTCGATTTATAACGTTATAGTATAAAAACGGTTGAAATTTGTTTCTATAATTATATGTATGTATGAATTGTTTTTTTTATATTTTAGGCTTTAAAATCATTAATAGAGAGAGAGGGAAAGAAAAGTTCCAATGGCACGGGATAACACATGTCTTATTGACAGGTGACTAGAAATACCAAATACAGAAATGACACGCAGTTTTATTCAAATGGTTAAATATATAAGTAATATGCGCGTTGGACCTGGAGGCTGTTATTGGGTTCTGTGCTGTCTGGAGTATAGGATCTCTATCTATGCTTCTTTCCTGTGGTGAATCTGTATAAGACCGGTGGTCTTAATAAAACTGTATGTGTGTTTGTGAAATATATAAGTAACATACATCGGACCTGGAGTCTGTTGCTGGGTTCTGTGCTGCCTGGATTATAGGAGCTCCATCTATGTTTCCTTTCTGTTGTGAATCTGTTTAAGACCGGTGGTCTTAATAAAGCTGTGTGTGTAAAATATATAAGTAACAAAGATTATATTAAAGAAAGGGTTTATTGTCAAAGTGGTATAGAGAAATACTATAAAAAGGACAAAAACAAAGGTGTATATTCAAATTGAAGCACAGAATACAGAAAACGACACATATTTTATATAAATTGAGATGAGTAAGTATAGACATAGAATAAAAGAGACATTATTTCAGATAAAATTGAAATATTACACTTATCAAACCGTAGACTGACTGACTGCATTAACGTATATTTTCTATAGAGAAACTTTTTATATTTTCATCTAGGAGAAAAGGCGATAAAAACACACGTAATGCATTAGGACTCTTGGCGAGGTTTCAATAGGAGAATTGATACCGTCAATACGTTGGAGTTAGGGCTGAAGAAAGCTTTCTCCTACTGTCATATTTACAGCCCGAAACGCGTCCGTGTGGTTGGCTTTTTTTTTATTAAACAAGAATGGGTATTTGGCGTTTTCTGGAATAATACTGTCATATTTACATACTCATTTTATTTCGACTTAGAACACTATGTAGCCGTAGGGACACTTGCATTTTAAAGGTAAACTAAACATACTTATTTGGATGTAATTATGTTAATTGTCTACTTTATACAAACTATTCTTTTACAATTCCAAAAATGAAGAAGGAATCAAAGTTTTCGGCGACGAGTATCTTTAATTTGTGCTATATAATCGGCAAGCTTTCGGACTATGACATCCTTCAACAGTAGCCTGTTGAAGGACGTCATAATTCGAAAGCTTGCCGATTATACCGCACAAATAAAAGAAACACGTCGCTTAAAACTTTGATTCCTTCTTAAATATGATGTCTGGCGATTCTTTCTCTTGTAATTTCTATAATATTTGGGGAGATCCTGTTTTCCACTTGAAGTAGTTAACGGCATTATTGAAGGGATGTATAGAGGGAAGAGGAAAGCCGCAAGATTGAAATTCAACCAATTTCAGTATTATACTCAAACATATATTCAAAAGACTAACCTTGGAATGGAATCTTTGAGAGGACAAAAATACTACCAGCACACACACAAGCAAGCTCTGTATTGAGGAGAATTAGATGAAGTTTACTGGTTTGATACAAACGTCCGTATTATAGGCTTATGTTATAAGCAAAAATGGAGAGTTTTTACTTATTCATATTTGTTCTTAGACTCGAGGCTCATATTTCAATTTATATATTTTCAACTCTTCCTTATTCAAATATGAGAATCAAAGAGTTACAGATACGCTCTTCTTTATTGTAATGCGGTACATTTTCGATCAAAGTATCAGCGCGCAATGTAATATATATATAAGTAGTTTAATTATAATTAATTTACAATCTATTATATATATAATATAAGTATAATGGCTAAGGCTTTGATTGTTTCTGAGTTATAAGGCTTTCGGGAGATATCCCTTTATCAAACAACGTCATAAACACAATAATTGAACGTTTTAGTCATGTTGATGATATTTGTATTGAAGGCTTACGGCATTACAATAAAGAAGCAATTGTTTATATATTCTTTTGGGATATTTTGATTCCTTATTTACATATAGAGATTTGAGAGATTACAGCGCTATGTGATTTCAATATTTCGAGGAGTAGGCTACCCACCATTCTTAAGATGTCACCAAATAACGTCGCTGTTGACACTACACAGGTCAAACCTGAAAAAAGCCAGACTGTCTGCCTATCAAATTATTGGTGTTGATGACAAATTGTTTTTTCTTTTGTAATCTAAGAATACACTCATGAACAAAACTTAAGGAAGTGGAAAGTCTTTGATGTTGCCAGTCATCTGGTTTTTTTTAAGTAGACAGAGGCAATTTTGTTCACATTTGATTATTCGTCAATAAAGGTCACTGTAATATCTTTCAGAGTTATTGTCTGAATCCCGATATACATGCTAAAAGATATAACTTCCTTAAGTTGTGTCTATGAGTGTACTGCTAATAAATCAAGACTCTTCCTCCAGATAATCAGGGATTCCTCGTAAACTCCTCTCAACTTGAGGCTCAGAGAAACTGTAAATAGAAGCTTTAGTTAATGCGGGGATGGCGAGGACGTCGTGCCTCGGCCGAAGAACCAGATGTCCTGCAGGTCGGGTAGCCGCTGGATGATGCTGAAGGCCTCCCGGACTGGAGGACTAATTCCTTTGGACCAGCGACCAACTAGATTATCCCGATCAGTCTTGGGATTCTTAATATTGATGGATGGGATATTGGAGAGAGATGGTCAATTAGATCCTTAGTCGATACATTCTGGAACCTACATAACCGCCTTCGTTGTTCATTTTATTCATATACTGACTTTCTCGGCTCCAATCCTAGTTCTTCTCGAATTGATTTTTACCTTACCATCATTGTTTTTATAAAAGGTTAGCTTTCATTAATAATAGTAGCAATGATGATCGATATATCAGTTAATATATTTTTATCGTCATGTTTATAATTATACGGAACATCTTAATTAGAACGCTAACGGCCTAATTAGCAAATTCTGAGAAGTCAAAACAATGGTTTATTACAGACCTAACTCTACATCACGGCTAACTTTGAATTAGATATGCCAGATATTAAGAAAGTCTATGCGTGGACAAAATAGAATTTACGTGCAGCGAGTAGAATCATGAGAGCGTCCAATAAGAGCAAAGATCTATAATACGATTCCTTGTTGCCGGAGGAGTGGAAGTTTACGTATTCGTCCGTCATCTGAAAACTGTATGTAGTATGAACAGAATGTCACCGTGATAAATGTACACTCATGAACGCAAAGAAGTGAAATTCTCTGTTATACCGGTCGTCTGTTTATTTTAAGGAGACAGA
>CP092877.1:63575671-63623259 GCA_030710605.1 Cordylochernes scorpioides | reverse complement strand
CTGGGTTAAATAATGCAAGGAAGTTTCTCAAAGGGCTTCATGATCGTTACAGATTTCTGCTACAATGGGATATAGAGGTAGACCCAAATGTCAAGATGATTTCGCAAATTCATCAAAGACTTAGGCCCATTATTCGACAACGAAGTCCCATTTTTGTATCCAAGTGACTCAAGATCCGTGTGGCTGCACCAGGATAAAGCCATGAGTCATACTTCACGTTCAACACCTCAATACCTGAAGGAAAAGATAGATGAAGCCTGCATTTCGTACATCTCTTTTAAATCCCCAGACTTGGCCCCTATGAATTTATGTTTTTTTGGGCTTGCGCTAAAAACTGCACTTAGATCTAGAAAGCCGAAGACGCTAGATGGTCTGTGGGATTTTCGTTAAGGATTTTTGGATGGTCTTGATCAAAATATTCTAAGACGAAGCCTTATTTCCCGGAAACATCGATGCAGGGCTGTTGCTAAACGTCAGGGCTTACAAATAGGAAACAATAAATTGTACAAAAATTGGTAAATTATTTTTAATAAAGCACAAAAATCGTTCTTTTAAAGACGGATACACCTCCAATCTATATACTCAACTTGGGATATGTTTTGGGATTCTATCTTCAAATATAAATAATTAATTCAAATTTCATTTAGTGAAACCTCTACATTTTTATTTAAAACTAACTTTTATTTATAAGAATTTCTTTTTTCATTTTTAAATTAGAAATGCCTGAAGGGAGGAGAAAACAAACGGATAAAAATTCTAAGTTTTTTTTTTTTTTCTTTTTATAAATTGTTTCTAGTTTTAAAGTAATTCTCATTTTCAATTAAAATTTGAATAACATCGCAAAAATAAGTAGAAATAAATTGATGAAGAATCAATAAGGAAGTTAATATTTTCAAATGGAGAAAACTTAGTTTATTGACAAGATATTAATCATTGTGTGACCGAATGTATTCTATCAATATTCCGATAGTATTGGATTTATAACTATTATAAATCATTATATTGATTAACTATTATTTTTTTACTTTCTTTTCGAAGTATAAAGTACCATTTTGTCCTTAAACTTGATATACTATCGGTAAACTGAGTAGTTTACAAATGGAGCCTATATAAGGACATCCGTCGAACGACATTTGAAAATATCCGGCATTTGAACGAAAAATTGTAATTTCAAGGAGAAATAACGACTATTTCTAACCTTAGGAATGAAGTATGAAAAGATGAATTGTGAAGAGTAATGATAAACGGGAAAATAAAAGTGTCCAGTGATGGAAACATCCGTACATGTGAGGTACATCCTTACCTGTTTAAAGATTAACACATTCTGAGATTTTTAATATTAATCTGAGAACATCGTCATGTGTGTCAAGATTTATAAATAAATAAAAATAAAGATATATATATTAATTTGATTACCATCTATTGTTAAAATTTTGTACAAATAAATTTACTGGCAATGTGTTTCTTTTAAATATCATAAAATATTATCTCTACAGACCTTACTGCAATGATATGAGTTATTGAATGAGAGGGCTTTGGCTCTAATGGCCCTCTCATTCAATAACTCATATCATTGCAGTAAGGTCTGTAGAGATAATATTTTATGATATTTAAAAGAAACACATTGCCAGTAAATTTATTTGTACAAAATATTTTAGAAATAAATATATATATGATAAAATTTTGTTTGATATAGAATTTGCTTAGGTTGTTTAAGGATACATTAGTATGTTTGTGATATTGCAATCGTGGTAATAAAAATAGTTTAGATCAGAATTAGATTTAATTGTGATGATGGAGAATATAAAAAACATAATTTGTGTCAGACTACCTGTCTTAAGGCGAGTAGAATAAAGGAAATAAAGGATTACATATTTACATATCTACAGAAAGATTTGAGCCGGCCAACAGGAAACAACAATAGGTTTATATATGGAAAGCCGCGACATCCCGCGGTCAACTCAAAAGAGTAGTTTGTTCCAGAAATTATAATTTTTATATATATAATTAGAATAATATTTATATAACATATATATATATAAATGAATGTTTGTTTGTTTTTTTGTATGTCCGGTATACAAATTCGCAGTAGTTCACTAATTCAACCAAAAATTCCATACATAGGTAAAAAAATACGGGGAATACGATAGGCTATTTTAAAAAATATATAAATCAATTATTAAAACTATATATTCAAATTATTCTACTTAGCTCACGAACAGCGCCCTCTATCAAAGATTAGATCAAATTATGCTGATGCAAACAATAGATAATGCTAATAACAAACAATTATTTAAAAAATCTTATCTAAATATAGGGGCATCCAATAAATAAGTTTCCCTATTTTGTAACAAATAAACAACTTTATTTACAATTATGCAGTTATTTTATTTTCATTATACAACTCATAGACTACTTCTCTACATAATCACCATTTCTGTCCAAACATTTTTGGTACCGTTGTAGCGATTTTTTGATACCACTGTTGTACCAAGCCGTGTTCTGTCTTCGTAGCCAGTGGTTCGCCTCCGCCTGTTTTCAATTCAAATTCAAAACATCTGACATGATTGTTCCAATCGAAGAGCATCCAATTTCGATTCCAGGAGGCAGTCGAATCATTATTTCGTCAATGGTGACGCGGCGATTTGCTTCCACCACATTCCGAACAGCAGCCACGGCTGCATTGTCCGTAGCAGTAACGGGCCTGTCGCTTCGTTCGTCATCATGCACGTTTTGCCGTCCTTCCAAGAACCATGAACGCCATCGGCGAACCATTTGGATGCTCATACATCCTTCACCATACACTGACACTAAATTGCGATGAATATTGACCGCAGTTTCATTTTTCGCTGTGAAAAAACTAATTACAGAACGGAGTTCGCAAGTGGGACACGTTCACCAGTGGTAGCTCCATGGAAACTGAAGCGCTACGGACTTGCGCGTACGAGTAGAGTGATTTTGAAAGGTCACCAGCTTCCAACGCATCCTAGTGACCATTTCTTACCTACTAACTAATTTTTACAACGTTACGTTCGCCGAAAAAAAAAATAGGGAAACTTATTTATTGGATGCCCCTCGTATATCACTCGGGTAGATATGCACACGGGTCAATCCCGGGGCGAAGCCCGGGTCACCCGTCTAGTAACATATATTTATGAAGAAATAATAAAAATAAAAAATAAATTACAGATGTTAATAATAAAAACAAAGTAGGCATATCCTGACCATTAACATGAGCGGTTTTTTTTAGATGGCAAAGCGCCATCTAGTGGAACCGAAATCAACTAAACGTTGATTTAATCTGTTCCTTGATATCTGGCCAACCCAGTTTATCTTGATAACGTTAATGGTCAGGATATGCCTACTTTGTCTTTAGTTTATATATATTTACAGAGTTTCTTTTATCAAAATCTCAAATTACAACGCCACCTTGCCAATTGGAGGGATTTGTGGAAGATGATTATCTTATATTACAACTCTAGGTCGTATGGAGAGGATTCCATATTAATACATACTTGAAATATTGAAGCATACAAGTCTTCCCCTTATCCTCTTAATATTTAGAAATTTAAAATAGAAATAATTGAAAGGCGACAAAAATATCATGTAAGAAGATATATCAACATACACTTTAATCTCAAAGTAGCTAGTTCACACACACACACATTGTAGGGAGAATTTCTAAACATTACGTGTTATTCGAATTAGTGAAAGAGAAATGTAGAGGGAATTATTCGAATGCGGGTGTATTTTGATAGTAGTTTACATGAGAGGTGTACACACTAGATTCCAGGCTCATAATCTCTATGGTTGTGGCTGGTGCCTTTGTACACAAAATATTACCACGTGGAAAATTAGGAAGGGCCAACTTCGAAATGAGACAGCAATTTATTCAAGGCAAGTACAAACTATGAAAGATAAACAAAAGATAAGAAATGAGGGAAGTTTACAGAGTAGCAAAATATAAACATTAAAATATGATACTCTGTTAATACTAGTGTAAAATAATTGTAAAATAATAAAATACTTCGCTACAATATAGAAAGAACGCTTCACAATTTTGCGTGTCATCTTAATGCCATGCCATGCTAAACTTCTCTGCATCGTTCCAATTTCAGCATATGTACCGCCGAACAAACTTGTAGAAAGATAGGTAGTTTTAAATAAAACTGATGAACTCTTATACACCAAATATATTTTTGAACGCACAATTCGGTTATACAAATACCATTGTTACATACCTAATTTAAATGATATCCACACGTATGAGAAGCCCCTTAAGACGAAATGATAGTATACAATAGACAATATACACATTAAACAACAACACAACGCATATTAGAAAGAAGGAATCATATATCGCCGCAACTCTTTTTATTATTATAGCGGTTAAGGAAGCTTTCGGGCAAGCCCTTCTTCAGCTAATTATATTGTACAAACAAAGAGAGATTATATATCGTTTTTAATATGAAAACAAGGGCTTGCCCGAAAGCTTCCTTAACCGCTATAATAATAAAAAGAGTTGCAGCGATATATGATTCCTTCTTTCTAATTTGTCGAAATCCGCAAACCGTTTACCATGAATAACAACGCATATGTAACACAAAAAACTCAGTGCATACTTCTTATGCGAAAAAGGAATATTTTATAGGCAATAATTTGACTAAATATATAACTACGAACAGAAGATGCAACTTATTTGAAATAACAAAACAACACTATGACACGAACATCTATGAATCAACATATGTACGACGAAACACACAATTGTATAAAACAGCACAGACCAATATAACCTATCAGGAATGAAACAACACAACACACTAGTACAAAACAGCACAACACACACTAGTACAAAATAACACAACACACACTAGTACAAAATAACACAACACACACTAGTACAAAACAACACAACACACACTAGTACAAAACAGCACAACACACACTAGTACAAAACAGCACAACACACACTAGTACAAAACCGCACAACACACACTGGTGCAAAACAGCACAACACACACTAGTACAAAACCGCACAACACACACTAGTACAAAACAGCACAACACACACTAGTACAAAACCGCACAACACACACTAGTACAAAACCGCACAACACACACTAGTACAAAACCGCACAACACACACTAGTACAAAACAGCAAAACACACACTAGTACATAACCGCACAACACACACTAGTACAAAACCGCACAACACACACTAGTACAAAACCGCACAACACACACTAGTACAAAACCGCACAACACACACTAGTACAAAACCGCACAACACACACTAGTACAAAACCGCACAACACACACTAGTACAAAACAGCACAACACACACTAGTACAAAACAGCACAACACACACTAGTACAAAACAGCACAACACACACTAGTACAAAACAGCACAGACCAATATTACCTCCAGGCACGAAACCACTCAATTCTACCCAAACCTAACAGAGACAATAATTAAAAACACGCTAGAAGTGAATATTCCATAGGAATGTTACCCCTCAATTAACTGGCCAATTAAATAATTGTCTGTTGGCTCAACTCTGGAATTCTCATTTAGCCACGCCATCTATAGGCTGAAATTAAAAGCTCGATATTACATTGGCTCACAATAAACTCACTACCTATGGCTTGCTCTTTCCTGCTGCTTTTTTAGAACATATATACATATCAGTACCAGACATATCAGAAGTTTGTAGTATGCAAATTAAACTGTGCAATTATAGAAAACAGTAAACAAATCAATTATTCAGAGCGTATTATATTATAAAGTAAATAATTTCTCAGGAGAGAGAGACATTCTATCTCTGGGTCATGTCACGTCAAATAAAAAATCTGATCTGTTTTTTAATGTTTTTCACTTACCGATATTGAAAATATCTTAAATGCTTTTCATTTTTGCCTCTATTCCTCATATCAATTTAAGAAACGAGAAGTTCACTTTTATACAAAAACTGGAATATTTAAATTAATTTCGAGATGTAAATATTATTAGATAAACTAAAAGCCCCCCCCCCCCCCGGTCGATTTTATCTTTTTCTTTAAATTTGCATAATAATTTGGCGGAAAATGGTTTTCATATGTGAAAAGAGTCCCTCCTATTAGATGCTTTATATAATATTTTATGAGCCATTTCTCTTCGAAAGGAATTAGTTTGTCCGTCATATATAACGATAAATGTTTATTTACTCTATATTTATTTGTCATCTTTTATGAGCATTTCTCCATCTTTAGATATAACACTGAATTTACCCTATTTTAATATGGTAGCCATCAAAATGGAACTTAGAAACATCATAAGAAAACTAGGGGTCGGTGGAAGGATGATCTAAACCGTTGGTTTTTGACCGCTACGACCCGGGTTCGATTCCCGCATTGGACACTTTTTTTATGTTTAAAAAATGCTCCAATGGCCCCGATTCTTGCAAAGGTCCAACCCCATCAGCGATTGCAAGTAACCAAACGGGGCTCTGGCACATTTGTAAGTGCAAAGTCGAATTGCTTTTCACATGTGTAGACAAGTGGTGCACTTACAGTAAAAGCAGACGCCTACCTCTACCCACCATGATTATCATGGCCTGTACCACGTGTACTAGGGATAAGCAAAAAAGAAAAAAAAACTAATTAAGGTGATAACGTCAGGTTTGCAGGAATAATTTTATCATTTCTTATTATTTAATTCGTATTTCTATATTTCATGTCCAAAAAAACTATAGATATGATTTTAAATAGAAACATATCCCTGAAAGAGAGAGAGAGAGCAAATGATGATTTTACCTTAATGATACAAATGATTTTTTTTTATGATTCATAAAGAAAAAATTTGAAAATTTAGATACCACTGAAATCTTGTTTGGTTTCTATCTTGTTACGCGACTCTATACCTCAGCGAACGGTCGAAAAAGCCTTCCTTCCAAAGTTTCATTGTAAGGTTCAATCACTCGAAATTCTTTTGAAGAAAGGTCTGGAGAGTATTGAAGATTGTCCAGAACTATATATATCGTCCTACATCACGGTATCACCTTAGTACATCAACTGGTTGATATAAGGACGGATAATGTAGAAAACAGAACTTTCCTGGCACTACTCGGGTTAACTGTGGTTCATTATGACACGGAAGAGATGAAGTGCTTTGAGGCATCTTTCCTCATTAATTGTGGCTCGACGTGATGACAATAGAATCTCGTTAAGTGTATCTTGCAATCAAAGAACAAAGTTTGAAAACTTTAGAGCAGACAAAGTGGAGCAATATATCTTCGAGTCCTCTATACCTGTAGGTAGCCACTACTTGCTCTGTCCTCATGTTTGTGGATCTTAATGATGGCCCCATGTACCATCATCAATTACTTGACGTTCCACGAAGTTCATACCTTCGGTTGTGAATCGCCGAAGCTAGGCCTCACTTTACCATTTTCTTTAACTCGTTATTCTCCGACGTTAGGTGAACATTTTGTTTCACCCCTAGATGTTTGGTTAGATGCGGTTCCTATTGAGACTAGTAGTCTCGACCGCCTATAGTGATTGGTGGATTCACCGAAAGAATAACTTATGTTTATTCCAGCATCTTCTCATCAATAACTTGATGAACGTTTATGCTTGGTCGAAAATCTGTAACTCAAAATGATATCGAAGAAACAATTTTGTCCAATGAAATGCGCTCATAGAAAAAAACTAAGGAAATTGTGCCTTTTAGCATGTATATATCGGGATTCAGACAATAACTCTTTAAGCTATTTTATACACAGTGATCTTTATTGAAGAAACACGGGATAATCAAGTGTAAACAAAATTGCCTCTGTCTCCTTTTAAAAAAAAAAAGACGGCAGGCGATATCAGAAATTTTCACTTCTTTGCGTTCATGAGTCTACATTTATCACGGTGATATTCTGTTCGTACTACATACAGCTTTCAGATGAAGGACGAATACGGAAACTTCCACTCCCCGGCAACAAGGAATCGTATTATACTTAGAATACTGTGTAGATCTTTGCTCTTATTGGACGCTCTCATGATACTATTCGCTGCATGTAAATTCTATTTTGTGTTTGCATAGACTTTCTCAACATCTGACATATCTAGATCAAAGTTATCCGTGATGTAGAGTTAAGTCTGTAATAAATCATTGTTTCGACTTCTCAGTTATACAAATTAGGACGTTAGCGTTCTAATGAAGATGTTCCGTATAATTATAAACATGACAATAATAATATTGTAACAAAGTATTTATTATTTTATTAGCAGAGTATTATTGTTTATGTTTATATTTTCTATACACTCTGTACACTTCCCTCTTGTGCTTATCTTTTGTTTGACACTCAAAGTTTGTTCTTGCCTGAAATAAATTGTTGTCTCATCCCGAAGTTGGTCTTCCCTAATTTTCCACGTGGCAATATATAAGCAGATATCTCCATCATCATTACTACTATTATTAATGAAAGATAATTTAATAAAAACAATGATGGTAAGGTAAACATTGACTCGAGAAGAACTAGGATTGGAGCCGAGTCAGTGTATGAATAAAATGAACAACGAAGGCGTTTATGAAGGTTCCAGAATGTATCGACTAAGGATCTAATTGACCATCATATCTCCAATATCCCATCCATCAATATTAGGAATCATAAGACTGATCGGGATAATCTAGTTGGTCGCTGGTCCAAAGGAATTAGTCCTCCAGTCCGGGAGGCCTTCAGCATCATCCAGCGGCCACCCGACCTGCAGGACATCTGGTTCTTCGGCCAAGGTATGACGTCCTCGCCATCCTCGCATTAACTAAAGCTTCTATTTACAGTTTCTCTGAGCCTCAAGATGAGAGTAGTTTATGACGAATCCCTGATTATCTGAAGAAAGAGTCTCGATATATTAGAAGTACACTCATAGACACAACTTAAGGAAGTTGTATCTTTTAACATGTATATCGGGATTCAGACAATAACTCTGAAAGATATTTGTGATCTTTATTGACGAATATCCAAGTGTGAACAAAATTGCCTCTGTCTGCTTAAAAAAAAAAAGATGACTGGCAACATCAAAGACTTTCCACTTCCTTATGTTTTGTTCTTGAGTGTACTCTTTAATTAAAAAAAACTAATTTATCATCAACACCAATAGTTTAATAGGCAGACGGTCTGGCTTTTTTTCAGGTTTGACCTGTGTAGTGTCAAGAGCGACGTTATTTGGTGACATCTTGAGAATGGTGGGCAGCCTACTCATCGAAATATTGATGCCACATCGCGCTCTCAAATCTATATGTAAATAAAGGATCGAAATATCCCAACAGATTATACAAACAATAGCTTCTTTGTTGTAATGCCGCAAGCCTTCAATAAAAATATCATCAACGTGACTAAAACGTTCAATTATGTGTGTTTATGACTTTGTTTGATAAAGGGATATCTCCCGAAAGCCTTATAACTCAGAAACAATCAAAACCTTAGCCATTATACTTGTATATATATAATGATTGTAAATTCATTAATTAAACCACTTATATATATATTACATTGCTGAGATATTTTGATCGAAAACGTACCGCATTACAATAAAGAAGAGCGTATCTATAATACTCTTTTGATTTTCATATTTGAATAAGGAAGTGTTGAAAACATGTAGATTAATTTTTAATTGAAATATGAGCCTCGAGTCTAAGAACAAATATGAATAAGTAAAATCTCTATCCATTTTTTTTTTTTGCTTATAATATACAAACCTATAATACGGATGTTTGTATCAAACCAGTAAACTTTATCTAATTCTCCTGAATACAGAACTTGCTTGTGTGTGTTTTTGTCCTCTCAAAGATTCCATTCCAAGGTTAGCCTCTTGAATTAATGTTTGAGTATAATACTGAAATTGGGGTTGAATTTCAGTCTTGCGGCTTTCCTCTTCCCTCTATACATTCCTTCAATAATGCCGTTAACTACTCCAGGTGTAAGACAGGATCTCCAGATATTATTGAAATTACAAGAAAAGGAATCGTCAGACATCATCTTTAAGAAGGAATCAAAGTTTACAGCGACGAGTTTCTTTTATTTGTGCGGTATAATCGGCAAGCTTTCGGATTATGATGCCCTTCAACAGTTGCCTGTTTAAGGATGTCACAGTCCGAAAGCTTGCCGATTATACAGCATTAATAAAAGATACTCGTCACCGAAAACTTTGAATCCTTCTTCATTATAGAAATTGTAAAAAAATAGTTTGTATAAAGGAGACAATAAACATAATCACATCCAAATAAGTATGTTTAGTTTACCTTTAAAGTGCAAGTATCCCTAGGAGGACATAGCGTTCTAAGTCGAAATAAAATGAGTATGTAAATATGACAGTATTATTCCAGAAAACGCCAAATACCCATTCTTGTTTAATTAAAAAAAGCCAACCACGGACGCGTTTCGGGCTGTAAATATGACAGTAGGAGAAAGCTTTCTTCACTCCTAACTCCAACTTATTGACGGTATCAATTCTCCTATTGAAATCTCGCCAAGACTTCTAATGCATTACGTGTGTTTTTATCGCCTTTTCTCCTAGATGAAAATATAAAAAGTTTCTCTATAGAAAATATACGTTAATGCAGTCAGTCAGTCTACGGTTTGATAAGTGTAATATTTCAATTTTATCTAAAATAATGTCTCTTTTATTCTATGTCTATATTACTCATCTCAATTTATATATAATATGTGTCGTTTTCTGTATTCTGTGTTTCACTTTGAATAAACACAATTGTTGTTGTCATTTTTATAGTATTTCTCTATACCACTTTCACAATAAACTATTTCTTTAATATAATCTTTGTTACTTATATATTTTACACACACAGCTTTATTAAGACCACCGGTCTTAAACAGATTCACCACAGAAAGGAAACATAGATAGAGCTCCTATAATCCAGACAGCACAGAACCCTGCAACAGCCTCCAGGTCCGATGTATGTTACTTATATATTTCACAAACACACATACAGCTTTAATAAGACCACCGGTCTTATACAGATTCACCACAGGAAGAAAGGAAGCAAAGGTAGAGTCTCTATACTCCAGACGGTGCAGAACCCAACAATAGACTCCAGGCCAGTGCTGCGTATATAAGCAGAATCGTCCAATACAGTATTAGAGCTCTGAGAAGCGGTCTGGTGGATTAAATTGGTGGAACCGCTGGGAGGGTTCACCGCTGATGAGCCAAGCCCTCCCAATATATTTTTTCATCGCAGTAAGGGCAGTAGAAGTTTGTATTATGTATAAAAGAAACATTCGTGCTTTTAAATCCTTTCATTCTATATGTATGTTACTTATATATTTCACAAACACACATACAGCTTTATTAAGACCACCGGTCTTATACAGATTCACCACAGGAAGGAAGCCTAGATAGAGCTCCTATACTCCAGGCAGCGCAGAACCCAACAACAGCCTTCAGGTCCAACGCGCATATTACTTATATATTTAACCATTTGAATAAAACTGCGTGTCGTTTCTGTCTTTAGTATTTCTAGTCACCTGTCAATGAGACTTGTGTTGCTCGTGACATTGGAACTTTTCTTTCCCTCTCTCCTTTAATGCTTTTAAACTCTAAAATATAAAACCATTCACACATAAATATAATTATAAAAACAAATTTCAACCACTTTTATACTATAACGTTATAAATCGAACTGAAAAAAAAAACGAGTTTTCGAAGCTCTATATTCTTTACGCATAAAATATCCTCTTAAAAGTCTTCCCTTCTTTCAATAACAGAGTATTTTTATACATTAATTTCATACTGTGATTTTGTGTATATGTCTCTAAACATTAATTTTTATTAAAAAGTATCATTAAAATTTATTTTTTAATATTTAAAAGTAACTTAAGAAAGACAAATTCAGTATAAATAGATGGAAAATGGGATGGATACAAGTTCGGAAATGATTTTTAAAAATCTTAAAAAATTACGATTAGTAATCGACGAGTAATTTAAAAAATGAATAAATGGGTGAAATATCCAGCGGTCAAAATTCACCAAATCCAATCATAGACCTGCTACAACTCACCTAGCCGCGCGCGCGGGGCTCCGCGGAAAGTGTACTAGAAATGTGCCGCTAGGCGGCGCTGGGTCATCGATCGTATTTCAAACAGGTGGAAAGGCTACCCGACACAAATCTCTACCTCGACACAAGGAACACTCAAGTTTTCATGGCGAAAAGTTGGAAAAATAAAAGGTTCTCTCATATCTAAATATCTTTCTGTTTCAACTCCAGTAGTTTTATCTGAAATCTCCGTCTTCCTCTTTTTATATATTTCAAGGTGGATTGACCTTTCAAAGCTTAATTCTGATTGGATAATCGTTTTTATAGGGAGAAATCTCTTTTCTTTATTTCATCTTTGGTTACCTATTTACATATACCAATTAAAATTTTATCTCTATTATGCAAATTTATATTATATCCTATTTTTATCTCTCTTATTGTGTGAAAGAAGCAAGTGAGCAGATAATTAAATGGCTAATATTAGGAATTTACTACACGCTATAGATGTCGCATTGTCAACTAAAATGATCATTTGAGAATCTAGAACTTGCCCGTATTAATTTATTTCTTAATAGCTGTAAATATTTAGGTTAAATGAGGAATGTTATAGAATATACACAGTATATTTATAAATTATATATCTTGATTTTTTCATGAAGGGATATGTTTCAGGAGCGTTAACCATTATAATATAAACCAGAACATCGGCCCGTAGTACATACCATAGAGATATTCTTGGACATCTAAACAGAAATGCTAAACCTTTATTCGAAGTCTCTAATGAATTAAAAATAAATATGTTTTAAAAGAATAAAATGGTAATATGTGGATACAAATAATATCATAGAAAACAATCGCGACGATATATATGTGTGTGAAAATTTAAGAGAAAAATGATCAAGCGTTGATTTTAAAACAAAAAGGGAATATCCTGACTGTTCTCTGCTATCTAAAATACTCAAGTAGAGCGGTCAGAATATGTATTTTTGGTTTTTAATACAAATAGATTATATCTTCTGGACACTCAAATATTTCTATATTTTTAAATAATATATATTTTTTGTTATTCATTGATATTTCTACTTTTTGTTATCATCGTTTTTGGAATAACTTTCGGTTTTGTTGTAAATATGCGTAGTTAACATATCTATCTTTTTAAATCACTAATATAGGATTAACTTTATAAATTCTATATAATGTGAAAATAACTAATGTGTAATATTTCCTCAAGTAATTGAAAATAAAAGCTACTTGATGGTAAATAATTATCTTTTTTTATCACGACTGCACCTTCAACCCTTTATCTTATCGATCCTTTGTCTTATCAACCCTTTCTCTAACAAACAAATTATTCATAACATACATATATTCACTCTTGGGAAAAAAAAAGATATACAATGCATGAGTTATTGAATGGGGTGAAATTCGATAGATGTAATATATAAAAATTAAGATTTTATATAGATTTATTTTATGTGAATTTTAGCCAATATCATATATTTTTATCGGGTTTTCTTATTATATTTTAAAGTTTTAATTGTACCAGCTCCGCGGTAATGTTGAGAGACTGGAAATTTTACCGCATTTCCCCATTTATGAATATTTGTGCAGATTGCTTTGTTCCATAATATTTAGCCTATTCAATTTCTTGATCAATTATCAATTATTTTATTTCCAAAGCGCTATATCCCGCAAGGGATACTTGCGCCAAACAAGGAGAAAAGTTTATTTACATAAGTTATTTACATTATTCAACTCATGAAAACATCAGATATCCAGATTTTGTAGAAAGTTTAGAATGTATTTACAAAATGAATTAAACTTTAAATATGATTTTTATCGGAAATCAAATCGTTACAACTAGTTCATTCTTCATTCTATAATCTTGAAATGCTGGACATTCGATCAGTAGATGTCTTGAGGTTTGTTCCTCCATACCACAAAAACAACTTGAATCCTCCACTGCCTTTATTCTATTTAAATAACTTTTGAAATTTCCGTGGTTCGTAACAAATTGTGTGTTATAAAAATTTGGACGAAAGTATCTAGGGATTTTTTGGGGAAAAAAGCTTAAGAAAGTATTAGCCAAGTATTGGCCAAACTATGAACACAGCTATATGATGTGGATTTATAGGCTTGTATACACCATGTTAGTATTTGATATTGGGTTGAATTTAATTTTTGTAAACATTTTTTATTTGAATATTTGAACCAAATTTTGGCTTCATATGTAAGTATTGGTCTGAAAATGGATTTATATAAATTTAGCCTTTTCTGGGTGCTTAGACCCCAAGATTTCCCACAAATTGAGAAGTGATAATTTTTAAAACGTTTTGTACGATTTACTATTTCTTCTATGTGGTATGTAAAATTTATTTTGTTTCTTCTTCTGTGATTTGCAATTATTATTTCTAAAATTTTGGTATTCAGAGTTGGTAAGATTATTCCATTATTAAATTTTATTGGGATTTTTTCTTTGTTGCGTAAATAAAGTATATTAGTTTTTTCTAGACTTATTTCAAGTTTGTTACTCTTACACCATACATCAATCGTTTACAATAATGAGGGCCAACAGCCCGAAACGCATACGTGGTTGACTCTTCTTGGTTCCTCAAATATTATAGAAAACAAATCTAAACCAACATTTGTTGATTTTGGTTTCACTAGATGGCGCTCTGTAAACTAGAATGATCATGTGAGCGGTCAGGTTATGCCCTTTTAATATTTAAGATGTATATTATATAGATATGAAAAATAATGGGCGAATAAATTCGTTGTAGTATCGTGTGTTTTAATCAGGAGATAGAGAGACATATGGTTAATGAATCTATGATGAATTGTCCGACATCAGCTCTTATACAAGCTGTTATTCTGCTTGGCATTGATTAAAAGAGTTGGGCGAATATCATCCTGCTGGGTTACATTGCTAAATTATCTCAAATTATCGTGTTAGATATGAAAATTCTCGAGCTGATAGTGTTAAACAAGCAAGAAGACAAGCAGTTGAATATATTGCTGTGTGCATAGGCACTAATGGATAGTGGGCTACCTACCGAGACCGAAGTCTGTACGCCTGTTGTGTGTGTGTGTGTGTACATAGGCATCCTTGGAGCAGTGGCCACCCAGACCTTTCGGTCCATAAACCGGAGCATGCGATAGCATACCCATTGCTGACATCCAGGTCACCCAGCCAAAAGGGAATGATGCATTCTCCATGCACCGAGCGGCCATTGTTTGGCCCCTCGCGCCCGCCATTATGGTCTGGCTCCATGGGGTCGACCAATCAAACCCACAGGCGTCTCCGAGAGTTCATGGCAAGGTTGCTGACCGAGCCCTCCCGTTCGGACTTAGTTTAAACCCGTCCTACGCTCCAATAGGACTCCCCTCCCTTTGGCCCTCGAACCCTTTGGTCACAGTACTCCCTGAATCTGCCGACGAATCAAAGACCTCTGAGGTTCTGAGGTTTACGCGGGGAACCGACGCGAAGGCGGGAGGGTGTTACTACTGTGTGCACCCCTTGGTTTTTCAGCAGACAGGGACACCCCTGGAGCAATTTGCGCGCACGGCAAGGACGCTCCCAATGACGCGAAGACCCAAGAGTTTCAAGACTCGTGCGCCTCGCGCCAGCTAACCAAGGACCGACGGCCAGCTTACAGCTTCACTGGCGATCAGCCAGTGGCACTCCGACGCAAGGCAAACACGCAGAGTCGCCTCTCCACTCCCCTATCCTCAAGGGTGAATAGTGAGGGTGGGAATACCTCTTTCCCCACTGTGTACATAGGCAGGCGTTATCCTACTGAAATGTAACCCAGGATGCTGTGATATATAAAGGACAATATGAAGGGTCTTGGAATCTCTTCGACGTACCGCCGTACTGATGTATTTCGCGGATGGCAAACAAATAGGTCCTGGTATTAGAGTGGCACTCCACACCGAAATTCTTGGTTGTCAGGCCGTGTGGCGGGCGACAATCAGGTTGGTATTTCTACTCTATCATTTACACATACGTCTTCACAGATCATCGGGTTTATTTCGATATGGAACTCAATGTCTTCCTCTGTTGAAGATGGGTCACATGGTCTTTTTCATATGGGCCATATGATCTCTCCATATCTCACTCCTTCAGTGCCTTCTTCTACTGAGGGTGGGCCACATGATCTCTCCATATCTCACTCCTTCAGTGCCTTCCTCTATTGAGTATGGGCCCACATGGTCTCTCCATACCTCCCTCCTTAAGTGTATTCCTCTACTGAGGGTGGGCCACATAGTTTCTCCATATCTCCCTCCTTAAGTGTATTCCTCTACTGAGGGTGGGCCACATAGTTTCTCCATATCTCCCTCCTTAAGTGTATTCCTCTACTGAGGGTGGGCCACATAGTTTCTCCATATCTCCCTCCTTAAGTGTATTCCTCTACTGAGGGTGGGCCACATAGTTTCTCTATATCTCCCTCCTTAAGTGTATTCCTCTACTGAGGGTGGGCCACATAGTTTCTCCATATCTCCCTCCTTAAGTGTATTCCTCTACTGAGGGTGGGCCACATAGTTTCTCCATATCTCCCTCCTTAAGTGTATTCCTCTACTGAGGGTGGGCCACATAGTTTCTCCATATCTCCCTCCTTAAGTGTATTCCTCTACTGAGGGTGGGCCACATAGTTTCTCTATATCTCCCTCCTTAAGTGTATTCCTCTACTGAGGGTGGGCCACATGGTCTCTCTATATCTCACTTCTTCAGTGCCTTCCACTATTGAGTATGGGCCACATGGTCTCTCCATATCTCCCTCCTAAAGTGTATTCCTCTACTGAGGGTGGGCCACATGGTCTCTCCGTATCTCCCGCCATTATCTCATCGTATGTACGTCGTCCTTTCCATTGTTTCAGGTCGTCCATATAATCTCGCCATCTTTCTCCCGCGCGGTCTCTTCCCGTGTCCTTTCCTTCCAGAACGACCACTGACTATCCTATTAAGAAATCATTAACTTTGAACTTCCCAGAAATACTGGAACAGTCCTAAATAGCCATGTAGGGTTATATATGTACTGGCTTGACAACTTTGCACAGGATATTGATGACACCACTTGGTTCCTGAATAACTCACTACAATAAAGAAGTGGGGCAGAGATCCACAACCTCAATGTAAGTGGTGTTTCCTGACCGAGACATCTCTTGTACATCCTTCTTTTGGTTTCTTTTGTATTTCATTTTCCATATATTCCTGTCCCATTCTCTAATAAATATAAATCAATACAGAGTTAGTTATAATAAATGAAAACATTAAAGAGTATAATGTTTCTTGTGAACATAAAACAAACTTCTACTGTCCTTACTGCGAGGAAAAAATATTGGGAGGGCTTGGCTCAAGGATGTTGAATATATGAATTCAATTTTAGACTTTAATATTTTATAAAATATTGTCACTGAATAATTATTTTAAATATTCTGTGGTATATCATCATTAATATTTGCATAGTTATCACTCCTCACGATTCTTATATATTATTACTTGCAAATAAATTTTCAGATATAGTTTTGCATTTTATAAATAAAACTATTTTCAATTACTAAAATCGTATGTATTAATTTCTAAAATAATATAAAACCTAAAACCATTCTAACAGTGGCAGCATAAAGCGTGGTTATAACTTAAAATCTAAAATCGTAAAAATAAAAATGGCTGCTGTTATGGAAGATATTTCGATTATAGATAAATTAAAAGACTCTGAAAATTTTGATATTTGGAAATTTCAAATTAACATTATTTTTAAAGCTAATAATTTAATTGAAACAATAAATGGCAAATTGTGTTTTAAAGATCAAAAGGATGAAAAAGAAAAAACTTATGGATAATAAAAGATGCTAAAGCCCAAAAATATATTATTTCGAGCATCGATAAAACGATATTAACACACATAATACATTGTGAAAATGCCAAATCAATGTATGACACCATATGCAGAATATTTGAAAGAGATGATGAGCAGTTAAAATGTAAGCTGCTACAAGAATTTCACACTTATAAATTTGATAAAAATGTAGACCTTGTTTTCAACATAAGTAATTTAAGAAATTTGGCTTTTAAACTCAATAATCTAAAACAGAACTTTGATGACAATATTGTTATTTCAAAGATTTTAACTATTTTGCCAGAAGAATATAATTATTTTTGTACTGCTTGAGAGTCAACTGGAAAAGATGAAAAAACTATTGAAAATCTAATATCAAGATTGACCACTGAAGAAATAAGAAGAAATAGACAGAGCCAACCAGAAGACCGAGTGGCTATGAATGCAACAAAACAAAAGGTATGTTTTACTTGTAATAAACCAGGACATATATCTAAAAATTGCACTCAAAGAAAATTCTGCAAATTTTGTAAAAAAAACTAACCATGAAGAAAAGGACTGTTTCTTTAAGAACAACAGTAAACCTGCTGCTAAAGTAAACAAAGAACAATGCAGAATATGTAAAAAGTTTAATCATAAAGAAAAAGACTGTTATTTCAGGAACAAAGAAAAGCAACCTCCCATTGCTTTCATTGCTGAACAAAGAGAAGAATATGATAAAAGATCATCAGTCACTTTCATTGTTGATAGCGGATCCACCTGTCACATGATTAATGAAGAAAAGTTGCTTGATCATCAAAAAAATTGTGATGTGAACATCAATGTTGCCAAAAAAGAAGAAGGTATGAGAGCAAAAACTTCAGGACAATTTAAGGGGAGACAATGTAACCTAAATGAAGTAATATTTGTGCCTGAATTATCAAAAAACCTTTTGTTAGTGAGCTCAATTGTTAACAACGGAGGATAAGTAAATTTTAAAGGTGATAAAGTGACAATTTTGAAAGATGGAAAAAAAGTTCTAGAAGGAGATCAACTTGAAAATGGACTTTATGCTGTAAATATTGAACAACATTTTTCAAAGCAAAATGACTCGAACCTTATCTTACCAAGTGAAAACAAAACCCAAGAATGGCACAGAAAATTGGGACACATTGGAATGCAGAATCTAAGAAAACTTGAAAGTTTGGTTGATGGTATGGAGCTTAACAAATTGGAAAAACAGGAAAATGATGTGTGCGAAATTTGCATCATGACAAAGCAAACTAGGAAGTCATTTGGAAATGAAAGATCTAGAGCTACCCGACCTTTGGAAATTGTTCATACTGATTTGTGCGGCCCAATAGAACCCTTAACACATGATAATAAGAAATATATAATGACATTTTTGGATGATTATACACATTTCTATTATATGTATTTGCTCAGCAATAAATATGAAGCAAAAGAATATATTAAAGAATATGTAAATGAAGTAGAAAGATTTTTAAATGTGAAAGTGTCAAAATTAAGGTGTGATAATGGCGGTGAATATGCCAATAGGCAAGTTAAAGAATGGTGCAAAATGAAAGGAATAATACTTGATTTTACAGTTCCATATACTCCACAATTGAATGGAAAAGCAGAAAGGTTGAATCGAACTCTGATTGAAAAAACCAGAGCACTTTTGCTGGATTCCAAATTAAATAAGGAAATGTGGGGAGAGAGAGAGAGAGAACGCTTCACGATTTTGCGTGTCATCCTTGCGCAGGGCCATGCTAATCTTCTCTGTATCGTTCCAATTTTAGTATATGTACCGCCGAACAAGAGAGAGAGGCCACAAGAGTCGCTGCCTATTTAATCAACAGAAGCCCTTCAAATACAGTACAAACAACACCAGCACAAATGTGGTTTGGAAGAAAGCCTAATCTTTCTAATGTAAAATTATTCGGGAGTGAAGTGTATGTCAAAAAATTGGGAAATCTAAAAAAATTGGATAGTAAAAGTGAAAAATATTCACTTATCGGATACAGTGGAAATGGATACAGATTGTGGAACATGCAGAAAAGAAGGATTATAATTGCAAGAGATGTGGTATTTACAGGAAAACTAACAAATGAAATGACCAGTGTCATTCAACCAAGATACAGAGAAGATTTGGATTCTGAAATAGAGGAAAGTCAAGACACTAAAATGGAATTGGATACCCATGATAAACCACAGAACTCAACCAATTCAAAAAAATGTTAAGGAATAGAGAAAATATCAATAGACCTGAAAGACTAAAAGATTATGAAGTGTTGAATTCTGTTTCTGAAGAAATAGGATTGTTAACATACAATGAAGCTGTAACCGGAGTAGACAAAGAAAACTGGATAAAAGCAATACAGGAAGAAAAAGATTCATTGAAGAAAAATGAAACTTGGGATTTTGTAAATGCTGAAGAAGTTAAAGGAAAGAAGATACTCAGTTCTAGATGGATATTCAAGATAAAGGATGGTGGACATTATAAAGCAAGACTTGTTGCTAGAGGAAATGAACAAAAAGGACTTGATTTTGATGAAAGTCGTTCGATGCATGAACCGACAAACCAGGATATACAAAATGTTAAAAGAACTATGAGATATTTGAAACAAACCAAAAATTTTGGACTTCACTTTAGTAAACAAGATGAAGATATGGAACTTAATGCATATTGTGACTCAGACTTTGCTGGAGACATGAAAACAAGAAAAAGTACATCCGGATATACAATTTTGTTTGGTAAAGGACCAATAAGCTGGAGTTCAAGAAAACAACCAATTGTAGCCTTATCCACTACTGAGGCAGAATATATTGCTGCAGCTGAATGTGTGAAAGAACTCATTTATATAAAAGCACTAATTGAAGAACTTACAAATGAAACCATACCTGCTAAACTAAATATTGACAACCAAAGTGCAATGACTTTAATGAAGACAGGACAAATGAACAGAAAGACAAAACATATAGATGTTCGATATCATTTTTTGAAAGATCAGATAAGAGAAAATGTTGATGTTCAGTTTTGCCCAACCCAAGACCAAGTTGCTGATATCCTAACCAAGCCTCTGCCAAAGGAAACTTTTGAAAAACACAGATCTTCACTGCTGCAGATGATGTTTTGATGGAGTAATTAAAACTCTAAAACATGAATTCAAGAAGGAGTGTTGAATATATGAATTCAATTTTAGACTTTAATATTTTATAAAATATTGTCACTGAATAATTATTTTAAATATTCTGTGGTATATTATCATTAATATTTGCATAGTTATCACTCCTCACGATTCTTATATATTATTACTTGTAAATAAATTTTCAGATATAGTTTTGCATTTTATAAATAAAACTATTTTCAATTACTAAAATCGTATGTATTAATTTCTAAAATAATATAAAACCTAAAACCATTCTAACAAAGGACAGTAAGGACAGTAGAAGTTTGTTTTATATTAAAAAGAAACATTCCAGCGTTTTAATGGTTCCATTTCTTATATATATAGGGCACGTTATCGTCTTATAATTAAATATAGTGTTTGTTCTTATTACAAGTAGATCCTCTCTCTTCTACATAAAAATAACTAGTTAATTAGTTAAATATTTTATTTTCCTCTTTCGAATGTATCTTTATAATCAAAGAAACTTTTCGCTCTCTCTTCGCATTTTCCCTCGTGGCATAAAGAATATTCTTGATACAATTTTAAATTCTTTTATTAAAATTTTATTAAAAGACATTTTAAATTAGTCGAATATATATCTCGCTCAAAGTGATATATTATTAATGGTTAAAAATGAAATTTTAATGAAAAGAGAGAGAGAGACCCTATATCATTTAAAGTTACCAATGACCTGCGAAAATAAATTGCAAAAGATCAAATTGTAACCAAACGATATTATCTAAAGCAGACGCGAAAGTTGGACAATTTAATTAAGAATATTGATCTCGTCTGTGTGTGTGTTAGAAAAAAGGAATTAACATTTCAGAATCTGTCAAAATATCTTAGCAGCAGAAAGAGAGAGAGAGATCCTGTTATCGATAATTTATAATTGGAAACTGGTCACGCTGGCTTGGCGCCAAAACAATATTTACATTTCAAAAAATCCTTTGCTTACCTTTAGAACTAATTTCCTAAATGAGAAAATTTTGGCGGTTAATTTCTGTTTCATTTTTCGAAACTGATATATCACTTATTCAATATTTACACACATAGATAAAACTTGAGAAAGTTTCATATTTTGAAGTCGCCAGGCATCGGTTTTTTTTTTTTTTTTTCAAGGAGACAGAGGAAATTATTTGTTCACATTTGGGTATCTCGTATATCTTCAATATATATAAAAATGAATGTTTGTATGTTTGTTTGTCTGTCTGTATGTCCGGTATACAAATTCGCAGTAGTTCACTAATTCAAACCCAAATTTCCATACATAGGTAAAAAATACGGGGAAGACGATAGGCTATTTAAAAATATATATAAATCAATTATTAAAACTATATATTTTTAGTCAGAAAATGATGATGACGATATTGCTGTATCATGTTTGATTATCAGATACAAAATTATATCGGGAAAAAATCCAAAAAGCAGAGACCACGGGTGAAACCAGTTCATTATTTTGTACGCAGGAACAAAATTTCTAACAGAAAAACATTCATTCGAGCATAAAACAAAAGCCAGATCATCTTTCTATAAAAATATCGCTTCTCAGACACAAAGTTTGGAGCGGGACGTTTCACAAGAGTGACATCCACGACGCCAATTTATAATTGTAACGAATAGTATTTGAATAAAAACATTTAATCGGGTAAAACCCGGGCGTTGCCCGGGTCATTCGACTAGTCTTCAATAAATATCACTGTAATATCTTTCAGAGTTATTGTCTAAATCCCGATATACATGCTAATAGGTACTACTTCCTTAAGTTTTGTCCACGAGTGTATTTAAGGAGAGAGAGTTTTTACCTTCTTTATTCCCGTTATATATGAAATATATTTGTTACCTTAAACATACGTCTCTAAATATTTATAAACACCTCAATAAATTAATCAAATTTAAATATAAAATACGTCTCTTTTTTAAACAACCTAAGCCAATAAACCCTATCTATCAAAATCTAGGTAATAGCTATTTTTTCCAAGTATTTTGGGGTAAATATATATATGTGGCAATATCGTTGCGGGGTTTCTTGTTGTTGGATGCGAATGGTGAGATTTGGTTGAAGCGCAGTCGTTTGAGTGGAAGTTGCAGCATACAGTTAGGAATAATCAGGACACGTGATTGAGTTGGAAAATAAGAGGCAACTGTGTTGGAGGGAAGAAAGCTTGAGAAGAGTTGAGCGATTTGACTTATTAATTAGTTGATCACATGGCGATGATGAAATGAGCGGAGAGAGATATCTCTAGAGTAGATGTTACCTTGTTGGAAGCGAAGGAGCACTGTCCGAACTCGGCGAGAGCCAGTGAACCCTGTAGGTGTTGTTCCTATGAGAGCTCAAGCGTAACTACTCATTCTTGCTTTCCGATTTAAACACCAAGCCTCAGTTTCTCTCTGATTGGTCGAGAGATGTCACATGATCCTTTCCTATTGGTTGACCTACTTGAGGTGTTGTCTTTTGATTGGTCGAGAGATGTCACATGCTCTTTTCCTATTGGTTGACCTACTTAAGGTGCTGTCTTCTGATGGGCCGGCGGCTTCCTTTGGTGTTAGTTACGCCCGGCCTGGGTCAGGAAGTGTCTTATTTGTTCGACTCGATTTACTTCCGCGGTTATCAAAATACGTCCTGCTTTGTCAGGAAGTATTGAATGTTAGCTTTAACATTTATAACTTCTGGTCATTAGATACGTCCTGTTTTTCCAGGAAGTGTCGGTTTAAACTTAGCTCGCAGGGACCTGGGGTCAGAAGGTTAACTGCGACGTCTTCCTATGTCTTTTGTTACTTTCTTTCCTCCAGTTACCTTATTCTTTTATTAAATCTTTGAAAATCATACATGGTACATACATAGTGGGTCGGGGTTGCATTTAATTATATACAAATTATGACAGATGCGCCCCCTACATGTGAAGAATTCAAGAAGGGGTTAGCCTGAGAGAATTCTGTAAAGTGAAAAATAATTTTGTGGGAAAATTAGTTGTGGGTATTGAGGGGCTATATACAAGCATTGCTGGTGACATAATAAGTAAAATAGCATGGTGTTGATGATATAGGTTGAGTATATTTAATAGAAATCAAAAAATATTTTAATTGTAAGAAATCAATGAATGTTATGGTACATAGTGGGCAAAAAAAAAGAAAATGCGCCTAAACGAATTCTACTCGAGTTAAGAAATGAATTCGAGGGAGTTCTATTAAGGCTTTTGAAATCAAAATAAATAATATAAAATAGTTGAATGAAATCAAAATTGAATGTGTTTGGTTGAAAAAGAAAAATTGTTTTGTTGCATGGTAATAAGGGAAAATGCCTAGTTACCTTTTTGCTCGAATTTCGGAAAGGAATTCGAGGGAATTTCATAAGGTCTTTTGAAATCAAAATAAAATAAAATAAAAGGTTTTTGAGCGAAATCAAAGTTGAGTGCTTGGTTGAGTGGTGAGAAAAGAAAAAGGAAAAATGCCTAATTACTTTTTTGCTTGAATTTTGGAAAGGAATTCGAGGAAATTTCATAAGGTCTTTTGAGAAATCAAAGTAAAATAAAATAAAAGGTTTTTGAGCGAAATCAAAGTTGAGTGCTTGGTTGAATGGTGAGAGAAAAAAAAAAAGGAAAAATGCCTAATTACTTTTTTGCTTGAATTTTGGAAAGGAATTCGAGGAAATTTCATAAGGTCTTTTGAGAAATCAAAATAAAAATAAAAATAAGAGTTGAACGAAATCAAAGTTGAGTGTTTAAAAAAAAATGAAAAATAAAAAGGTTTCAACAACAAAGGGTGATTTAATGTTTTTAGTTTAATCGAAAACCAGTGGGTTTTCGTTGATAATTGAGTTGTGGCAATATAAGTCAAGTGGTAAATAGAATGATAATTGATAAATGAAAATGATAATATAAACTAATTGGTAAATAAAATGATAGTTAATGATTAAAATTGATAATAAGTTGAATAAATTGCTAAATTGATTAAACATTTATATTTTTAATTGAGAGAAAATAATGAAAATGATTGATATGAAAGATAAGGTGTATTGGTTTGAACCCTATGGTATCTACATGCCCTGATCTACATGTATTGGTTGCTCCATTTTGCCCTATAAATGTTTTACTTGCTCAATTATGCCCTATAAATTTTTTGTCTCATCTGTAGTGACACTTAGGTGAAAAACGTGATTCTAGCCCTCAAGTGCGTTTATGCTGTGTGTACAGGAGACATGGAAATCTATATAACCTTTATGTGTAATTTTTTGTCTTTGTGTGTGTGTTGTGAAAAATGTTAGAAGTCGGTTGTGTAAGAGATGTGTGAGCTAGTTCTAGGTGTTGTTTCGTGGATGTGTAATTGGGTGGTAAAAATCGATATGTAGACTCGAACTGGAATCAAAACCGGTGGCATAGTGAGGTTCCCAGTCGACCTCAATAGGGGATCTTCTCATTGTAATTAGAGATACGGAAGTGGGGTGTGTCGGGCAAACGAGAGGGAGGGAAATTGGAGATCGGACGAAGGCGCTCCGCTTTGTTTACAGAGGCCGAATTTAACCGCCGCGGACTATACTTCCTGTCGTGGTGTTTCAAATCCTCATTTCCTGCCGTCTATTTATTTTGGGGTGTGGCTCGGGGCTTGTTTTTGGAGCGTGGTTTCTCCGACATTGTTTGGTCATCTTTTCAGTTACTGTTATCTCTTCGGAGTTTATTTAGATTTTCTGCGAAGATGGTTCCTAAAATTATGAGAAGTTTTATAAATGTTTGTCCTAGATTAAAAACTACCTCTTGTAGTTCGAAGATTTTCTGCGCGGGCATGGCATATATAAACAAGTAATTAATGAATAAAATTGGGATACAGTTGTACGGTAGAACTAATAAACAAAGGATAAAAATCAGGTGAAATATAGGATATTGTCCCATGTTCGTCCATATTTTTGTAACTGGGGACTCTGAAATATTTGCTTGAACCTTATTAATTGTAGAATTTGAATGATTGGTAGGTTCGTAGTTCTCCTGTTTGATATCTTTAGGGGGTGGTGTGATATGATTGAGCTGGTTGTCAGGTTTGCAGTTTTTAACATCGGGGAAGAGTGATGTAAATCGTCTTGTTGCAAAAATGGCAGGGTCTAAATGCCTGAAAGGTTCGCTGCTGGTGGGTTTGAACCTTAATGACTCTGTTGGGAATAATTCGGGTGGTAAATGTTTGAAAGGGAACGTATAATTGGGGTTGTGCTTTATATGATAGGTGCTAACGGCGGGTGGTGATATATAATGGATTTTTTCTGTATACAGTTTAAGTTTGTTGACGTGGATTGTGTCAGTGTCTCTTTGAAGTGGTTGATTTGGTCGATCTATGCGGACCACATTTGGTGAAATAATTTCTAATTTTGTGTGAGGTCCTGTGAAATATGGCGCAAGTTTCCCTGTATTTGGGTGGTGATATAATTTTACTAATACTAGATCACCTACTTCGAAATGTGGTTGCTTGTGTCGTTGGTCATAAGTGTTTTTGTCTTGTAAATGTTTGTTTTGTGTGCGTGTGTGTGCAATTTTTCTAGCTTTGTCGATATCTGGGTACGGTGTGTTATGATTAGAGATTTCTGGAGGTAGGATACCAAACATTAAGTATATGGGTGGAAAACCTGTGGTAGAGTGGGGTGTCTTGTTATATATAAGTGTAACCTTCTTGACCAACTTGGTCCATGCGACCTTAGGATTTTCTAGGTGTAATAACCTAAGTTTTCCCGTGAGGGTGGCGTTTAGGCGTTCACATAGACCGTTGGCCTGTGGATTGTTGCTGGTTGTGAGCAATGGGTGAATATTTCTATTAAGTAGAAAACTACGAAATTTGGGTGAAGTGAAGGCAGGGGCTCTATCCGTAAGAAGGCGTTTTGGAGAACCATCCTGGAATACTCGTTTAAGTACCTGTTGGTAGGTGGTGGTACTGGTGGATTTAGATGGAAAAGCCCACGCGTAGCGTGAAAAATGATCGACTACCACATGGAGGTATATCTTGGTGTTGCCATATTTGGCAAATCCTGCTATGGTGTCCAGAGATAAAAGGTCGAAGGGTTCTTTAGATTCCGGAGGTTGACTTAATTCTCCGTAAGTGGGTCCTACTGGACGTTTTGTTAATTGGCAGGTGGGACAGGTCTTAACTTTTTGTTTAATATCTTTTGACATACCTTGCCAGTAATATTGTGTGGAGATAATTCGTGACATTTGGGAAATACCGGGGTGATTGTATTGTGTGTGTACTGTTTGTAAGAGTTGTTGTATGAGTGGTTTTGGAAGTATAATCTTGGTTACACCTTTTCGGGAAACTGTATGTAATCCATTATGATCAATGGTCAAACTAGACTCTTTCGATGGAGGAGATTGGTGGGTCTTGATAAGGGTGGCGTCCAAGAATCCACAAAACGGGTTACGGGACAAGAGATCTGCTTCATATTGTAGTTTTCCCTTTATGTAGCGGACCTCATATTCGTAACTCGATAGTCGTAAACTCCATCGAAACAGTCTACCGGACGGGTTCTTGATGGTTTTCAACCACTGCAATGCGTGATGGTCAGAAAATATTGTAAATTTTCTGCCCATAAGATAGATGCGAAACTTCTCCACACTCTCAACGATTGCTAAGCACTCAAGTTCAGAGATGGAGTAGTTTTTCTCGTGTGGGCGCAATGTTCGGCTGAAATATTGAACTGGATATACGTTTCCGTCAGGGTGAACTTGTTTGAGAATGCCTGCTATACCGAGGGTGGATGCATCGCAATACACTTGGCATGGCAGACCTTCTTTGTAAAGGTGTAAAATGGGGTGTTGTGTGAGGTTTCCTTTCAGGTCAATGAACGCCTCTTGACAAGTTTCATTCCAGTTCCACACGACGTCCTTTTTGAGGAGATTGTTGAGTGGTGCTCGCAAGCGAGCGTATTCCGGAATGAATTTGTTATAGACGTTCACAGCGCCTAAGAAGGATTGTAGTGTTTTTCGGTTGTGTGGTTGTTTAATGGCGTGGATGATGTCGGTATTGCGTGTAAGTGGTGTAATTGTACCAGCTGTGATGGTGTAACCTAGAAAATTTATGGATTGCTTAAAAAATTCGCATTTCGCGAAGTTAAGTTGTAACTTCTCCGCTTCGCAAAAGGCGAAAAATTGTCGCAGGTGGTTTTGATGTTCCTCCAATGTGTTGGAGTAAATGATGAAATCATCAAAGTAATGTGCCACACAGTCAAGTCCGTGTCTCTGTAGGATCTGACTTATGGCTCGTTCGTAAATCTGAGGACTGGTTTTTAACCCGAAAGGTAATCGAGTGGGTTGGTATAATCCTTCAAAGGTGGCAAATGCTAACAGTGGTCGAGAATCGGGGTGTATTGGGACTTGCCAATACGCAGAGGATATGTCGGCCGTGGAAAAATATTTGGCCTGTGCGAGGCGGTCTAGGATATCCTCGATTCTCGGGAGGGGATGGACATCAGAGCTGATTAGCTCATTCACCTTCCTATAATCGATACAAAACCGTTTGGTTTTGTCGCGCTTAGTGACGAGGGTGACAGGGCTCGAGAAAGGTGAAAAAGATTGCTCTATGATGCCGTTCTCCAGCATTTGTTGTATTTGGTTACGGATTTCTTGTTGGTCACATATCGGAACACGATATGGACGTATGGTGATTATTTTTTTGGAATTCGTGGGTATTTTTACTGGTGGAATACGTAAGCATGGTACGTTGAATTTGTCCTGTGAAAAAATGTGAGTGTACCTTTGTAGAAGTGTTGTGAACTGTGGTGTATAGTGAGTGTTAGGTGTTGTGTTGTAGTATGCATGGGGTAAAGGGTTTTGTTGTGTATTAGTGTGAGTGTCGAGTTCGTTGTGTGGGTTGGTCATGTGAGAGTTGTGTAACGGTGTGTGATCACCTAGGTTTTTGGTATGCGAGTTATCCCTCTGTGTGGGTGCGTTTTGGACAGGTTCATAAGTTGAAGTTGTTGTGGTTTGATTATTTGAGGGCATGTAAAAAGGGCAATTGGCTTTAGTGAAAAAGGGGCATGTAGATAAGTGGGGTTTTCTCAATGAATGCACGCAATGGTTGTCATAGGCGGATAGTTGGGATGTGGGGAAAATTTTTTGTGACATCGCCTGACATTGCCAGTACGTGCATACATTGGACACATGATTAAAATGGTAGGAAAGGGTAGACAATGGGGCGCCCAGCTGGAGTATAGTGCATTTATTAAAATCTATGGTTAATCTGAATTTATGGAGGCTATTGATACTAAGAATTCCGAATGGCAATGGTGCATTCACTACATGGAAATACTCCTTTCGTGATATTTGTCCTATTGTCAGTGGGATAGATAGTTTACCCATGGTTTTTGCAAATCCGTTTAGGGTTTGGAGGTGTAGTGAGTGTCCCTCAAGGGTTAAATTAGGCAGGTGGGTTTTTAGCATATGATAAATATTATATGGCACTATACTCAGGCTGGCGCCTGTATCAATTAAAAAGGGGCATGATACATTAGGGGCTAGAAAGAGTTTGACAGTCAGTTGGTTTAGGGATCCTACCTCAGTCTCGAAAGGGCTGTCCGGCTGAGGTGTCTCTGGCTTGACTTGGTTGTGATGAAGTCGGAACTGGTGATTTTGGGACCGTTTGCACTGTCCGGACTTTTTCGTGGGTCGTCGGGATTGGTCGACGTCGGCATTCGCTGTGCCAGTGTCTCGCGCCGCAGAACTTGCAGTTGGACGGCGGAAGAGGTGCATTCCATGCACCTGGGCGTCGGGATGTGCTGTGGTACGGACCCGACATTGTGGGTGGTTGATCTTCTCTGGATCGCGTTGCCGGTACACTGGGCCCGTGGATCCGCTGTACCAGTCGGAACCACTCTCCTAGGTTCTCGGGAGGCACTACGCGGACTAGGCGCTGGTCGTTGAATGGCAGTCCTTCTGTCAGCGTCTCGAGGATCACCTCTTGTGGAAGTCCTAGTTGCAATCCCATGGCGGTTTTTTTCCCGGTAGTAGGTCTCTAAGTTGGCTTGTCCAGTGAGTTTCATGGCGAAATATTTCGCAAAGGACGCTTCGCTTGACTCAGGGTAGAGATCTAGGAGGATTTGTCTCACCTGGAAATAACTCCGGTCGGCCAGCCGAAGTTTCCTGAAGAGCTCCAGGGGTTGTCGCACCAGGTAGTTTGGCAGGCGCAATAATTTTTCTTGTTCTCCCATGGATGCGTCTTCCATTTTTCGGTCGAACGTCTGGAAAAACTGTGTCGCGCTGTATGCGCCGTCGAAAGGTGGGATCGCCGACTCCGCTCCATCAGAAATTTTTACTCGCGTCAGGAATGTTGACAGTTGGTTGATGGCGTCCGCTAGGGGCGCAGTTGTCTCTCGGCCGGTCACCTCCTGTCTTTCTCTTGCCGATTCGCTCTCTCTTACTTCTTGCCTTCTTTCCATTGTTTCCGTTGGACCGTCTGACTTTACGCCTGTGGGATCCTGATTTAATTCCATCTCACTATCCTGTCGACTTAACCGTTCTGTGGCAATATCGTTGCGGGGTTTCTTGTTGTTGGATGCGAATGGTGAGATTTGGTTGAAGCGCAGTCGTTTGAGTGGAAGTTGCAGCATACAGTTAGGAATAATCAGGACACGTGATTGAGTTGGAAAATAAGAGGCAACTGTGTTGGAGGGAAGAAAGCTTGAGAAGAGTTGAGCGATTTGACTTATTAATTAGTTGATCACATGGCGATGATGAAATGAGCGGAGAGAGATATCTCTAGAGTAGATGTTACCTTGTTGGAAGCGAAGGAGCACTGTCCGAACTCGGCGAGAGCCAGTGAACCCTGTAGGTGTTGTTCCTATGAGAGCTCAAGCGTAACTACTCATTCTTGCTTTCCGATTTAACACCAAGCCTCAGTTTCTCTCTGATTGGTCGAGAGATGTCACATGATCCTTTCCTATTGGTTGACCTACTTGAGGTGTTGTCTTTTGATTGGTCGAGAGATGTCACATGCTCTTTTCCTATTGGTTGACCTACTTAAGGTGCTGTCTTCTGATGGGCCGGCGGCTTCCTTTGGTGTTAGTTACGCCCGGCCTGGGTCAGGAAGTGTCTTATTTGTTCGACTCGTTTTACTTCCGCGGTTATCAAAATACGTCCTGCTTTGTCAGGAAGTATTGAATGTTAGCTTTAACATTTATAACTTCTGGTCATTAGATACGTCCTGTTTTTCCAGGAAGTGTCGGTTTTAAACTTAGCTCGCAGGGACCTGGGGTCAGAAGGTTAACTGCGACGTCTTCCTATGTCTTTTGTTACTTTCTTTCCTCCAGTTACCTTATTCTTTTATTAAATCTTTGAAAATCATACATGGTACATACATAGTGGGTCGGGGTTGCATTTAATTATATACAAATTATGACATATATATATATAAAAACTTAATCTATAAAACATAAATCCCCGTGAGATATAACCCTAGGCTTAGATGTTTTCTTGATTTAATCTTAAGGAAGTGTTTTCTATCTTTAAGATGGTTTTTTTCTTTAATAGAAAAGGAAATAGTTTTTCTATATCTTCTATGATTTTCTAAATTAAAAGGTTCGTTATATATATACGTTATGAATAATTTGTTTGTTGTTAGATAAAGGGTTGATAAGACAAAGGATCGATAAGATAAAGGGTTGAAGGTGCAGTCGTGATAAGAAAAAGATAATTATTTACCATCAAGTAGCTTTTATTTTCAATTACTTGAGGAAATATTACACATTAGTTATTTTCACATTATATAGAATTTATAAAGTTAATCCCATATTAGTGATTCAAAAAGATAGATATGTTAACTACGCATATTTACAACAAAAATGAAAGTCATTCTAAAAACGATGATAACCAAAAGTATAAATATCAATGAATAAAATAAAATATATATTTTTAAATATAGAAATATATATATTTGAGTTTTTAATATTATATAATATATATAGAGTTAAATCGCTAGAGGAAATACGTTTTCAAAGATAAGTTATTCCTAAATTGTATCCTTTCGAGCATTACCCTCATTATCAATAATAACAACAAGCCTTTTATTAGGGACCTATATAGGATTAGCCTAGGTTAGGGTTCGACAACCTTTTGAGTCAGAAGAGTCAAAAATTACAATTTACAAAATATCAAAGTTTTTAAAGAGCCACAAAATGTTTTCTTGTCAACAATAAATAGTACACGCATAAATAATATTTACGTATGGAACTATATAAAGAGCCGCAGTTTCATATCCAAAGAGCCGCATGTGGCTCGCAGGTTGCCGACCCCTGGTCTAAGTGCATAATTACCTAGAAATTATTACTTATTTACATATGATCGCGTACATTTATATATCAATTTGCCTACAGCTCTCTTTCTCGATGTTTCTTCTCATACGCAGTCCTGTAAATTTCTCCATTATCAAGTATAGAGTTTAAATAATACGAACATCACATGAAAGATTGAGAGAGATATAAATTTTGTGAAAATGTTGTTTTCTATATTTTATTTTATAAAAGGGAATACCCCGGAAGCTAAAAAATCAGAAATAAATTGAAATTAGCGTCTCACTTTTTTTTTTTTCGTAGTTCAACTCGTATGCATACATCATGTGCTCTAAATAATTGTTAAATTAATAGGTCCATAGTTTTGGCGAGGAAAGAGATTTAGGAGTTATCTTTATAAATAAAAAAACAAGCTTTTGTTTTACTGATCTCAATTCTACAATTATATTGGAGATAGAGGCTGCCTGGCCGGCATTCATAGCTCTTTACAATAATAAATACTTCGGCCAGAAAATAGGTTTTGTTTTCTCAACGTTTCGATAAAAATCTTTTGTTCTCTTAAGGAAAAATTAAAGCATTTGACAAAGCGTTAAAAATAAGTTTTAACACCTTGCCCCAAATGCTTTAATATCTATTTTTTCCTGACAAGGACAAAAGATTTTTGTTCGAAAGGTTGATAAAATAAAAATAATTTTCTGGCTGAGAGAAGTATCTTTTATTTTAAAGAAGTACTACAATTATATCCAAACTCTTTTGAAATTGAGGTTGTTCTGATGATAGAAAGCTTCGGATAATTGGATTGATTTATTTCTTGAATAACTAGAGTGTACTTATGGTGTTATGCCTTGTTATAAATAAGAAGATACTCTTAACTTAAGGATTTATATCTTAGTTTTATTTATTTAACAATTTACAAGGTAATTATTAAACTTATCGTAAAGATAGAGGCTGCCTGGCCGGCATTCATATTTATATGAAAAATAGATATTTCACAAAAATATAAAATTTAAAAAGGAAAGATTATTTTTAGAGGGATGGGTATCACGAGAATTTGGGAAAAGAACTATAAATATTTTTGAAGATATTCCGCAACAATATGCTTCATTTTTAAATTTAAAAAGTAGTTAATAAGCTAGATAAAAATGGACATAATAGTTAGAAATCTATATATTAATCTTTGTGATTATTATTATTATATTACTTTATTTATTTATTTTTACTTAATTTATTATAATTTTATTATAATATATTTTTATTTCCAAGATCATAGTCTTTGACGAGTTTAATATTTGTTTTTTGACTCGCGCTTTAGATGTTGTACTAAATTCGAAGAATCACGTGAGAACGCCCTTGCAAACCTCAGAACAATTTTTAACGCCTTGCCAAATGTTTATTTTTATTTACTTCTCCTGACGAAGACAAAAGATATTTGTCAAAACGTTGAGAAAATAAAAAACTCCAACTGGCCGAAGTGTCTATTTTTCATATAAATATTAAACTTATAACAATCACAGTTATGCCGGAACTTTCGCCAGCCTAAGGTAAACAAAAACAGTTATAATATGATGATGATCACCTTACCGATGAATCCGCCGGGTTGTCAGATCGTAACTTATTCTCAACACACGGACAATCGCCTGTATACACCAGAAAGGGCATTTCACAATTTCCATCAACTTGAAGTAAGACAATGGGCTAACAGACTTGAGAAACCGTATGTCCTCTAAAATGATCAGTGAAGTATATGGCCTGATGATGAAAAATCTCCCTAGAAATAAATCTACCTGACGCTACCTAATTTCTTGGACTTCCACAGCCATTGTAAATAAACCAAAATTACTTAAGTCTGACTGACAACAAGAGTAATTAGAGACATATTTTGAACGTCTAAAGAACTTGGATAAATTACATTTTTTTATATATATAATTTAAAACAAATATATTATAACATACAACACTAAAACAAAAATGCTTTATTAAGCTCTTTTTGTCTTATACAGATTCACCGAACAGATATTTAGGGTATATGCAGGAATAACAGTAATAGTACCAGTAATCTGCAATGTTATTTATATTGTTATACAAGTGTATATGTGTATACAGTGAATGTTGTGGATATATATGTGTGTATGTTAATCAAATGGCATTTTTGGCTTAAAATGAATTAAACATTTTATTATATTAGGCGTACAAGCCTTGAGAAAAATTTGGATAATAAAATTGATAAAATATTTTATATATGTGTGTATGTTTGGTTCAAATTTATAATTAGAAAATCTCACACACAAGCCTCTCTCTGTATAATTTGATGGCACTCTAAGAAATATGATGACGTCATCCCAAACGATTACCTCGATTGTTTTTTTAGGTAGCAGCAGCCGATATGTCAGAAATGACAGACGAGAAAACAGCCAGAAGACAAAGTGACGTCATATCCTCCCCGGAATTTTTCAATCCATCAAGTAGTTCGTCTGCTTGTAAAATAAGCCCGCGCGCCATTTTTACGAGTTCTTCTGCAAATGTTTGCATGCCATTAGCGCCCATCAAACTTTATCACTTTTAGATCTCTCCTAGAATTTGAATTTTAGAAGTCGTAAAATAGGTTTGAGATATATTCCTTTTTATATATTACACGATTTTTTTATTTGTTTCTTCGAATTAATTTTTTTTATCTAATTTGACCAGAGTTTTCTCTTTGGATTTATTGATTGATAATTCTTAAATATTTTTTGTTGGACACCAGCCAGCAGCCGCTGCTCAAGTATAACACGTGACCGGAAGGATGACGTCGCCCCCCCCCCCTTCCAACTGACTGTAATGTTTAGCCTGACAACGCTGTTGTTTTGTTTACCTTTCTACGGAGGATGTAACCTCTTTGTTTCCTCTCTTTCCCTTTTTAATCTTTATATAACCTATGCTTTAATAAATTTGTTAGTGCAAGGCTCTTGTCCTAAGTGTAACCAAGTACCTTGTCTACACCCCTAAAAGATTTTTCTTAATCCTTCAAAGAAGTCACTTTGAATACGTTTATAGGTCATTGAGGTACTGCCTTCACTACGCTGTCCACGCCAATAACGGCTACATGGCTTTTTTTTTTGACCTATCAAGAAAATATTCTTCTCAATATTCTGCTATAAAATGAAATCAACATATAGTTTTTCATATTTTTATTCATTGGAGAGACATTCATACATTGGAGAGACAGGCCGTTTCCTTGGGACCAGACTCCAAGAACGCAAATATTCTTGGAAGTATGCAAAGGAAAGGTTTGCCATGGTGGAGCATGGTCTCCGATCGGGACATCAGCCAGATTGGGAAAATACTTCCACTATTTACAGGGGCATCCAGAACTCACATCAGAGGAAGTTCCTGGGGGCCATAGCATCAATGAAGGACCCTGCTAGTGTAAACAGATATGAAAATATCCCCGAACCTTATGTGTCTCTTTTAACTTTTTTTTTTTTTATATAATAATCGCAGTCAACTTCATTTGTTTCTTATTTTTGTTTCCTTATATTTTGTTTCAAAAACATTTATAAAATACTGCATTCTAAAAAGCCTTTAATTTTCAGAATATATTTATTGTATTATTATTTTTTTTATGTATTATTATCAATAATTGTTTTTTGACCAATGAAAAATTTTTTTCATGTGATCTACAATAATTTGTAAATTAAATTCACTGTGCAATAAATTGATAAATAGGGAGCAATCTCTCGAAATATTTTGAGAAAAAAATTGTTTTTTTTTTTCTTTACAGATCCAGGTACGCCCTTTTATATAATCTTAATTAATTAATCGCTTTTTGACTCAAAATATAGTTTATTGCAATAAATGAGGCTTTGCCATTAGCAATAGTCAATTAAAAATATCTGAATATGCTTTTATTCAATCATTTTACTAATTGTGATCCGTTCCTACCAAATTTTAAATATATACACGTATTTACTTGTATATACCATTTTAATTTTTATGTGATTTTGAGAATTATATAGATATAACAATTATTTTTATTTTCTACAGGTAAACTCCGTATAATTGGTATAATTTTATAACGAATCAAAAGTTTTACGAAGGAGCATCTTTTATAAAAGATGCTCCTTCGTAAAACTTTTGATTCGTTATACAATTATTTTTATATAGCATTCCTCGATGGGGCAAAGCGTGATGTACACTTATGGACAAAACCTAAGGAAGTTGTACCTTTTATCATGTAAATATGGGGATTCAGACAATAATTCTGAAAGTTATTTGATACACAGTGATCTTTATTGAAGACATACGATATAGTGTGAACAAAATTGTCTCTGTCTTCTTAAAAAAACGGACGACAGGAAACATCAAAGAGACTTTCCACTTCTTTAAGTTTTGTATATAGGTCTCAATATATATCTTCAGGTATAAATACATCATATATCATTATTAACTTTGCACCAACTATCACTGAAACCTATAAGTAAAATATTTTAACGTCTACTCTTCTCTTCTAAAATATATAATTAAAATATATTTCTACAGTCTTCATCATGCAAAGAACAAAAATATTCAATTCAATATCAAATTTTAATCAATGCAGAATACGCTGTAGACACACATAAATTTTAATTATATATTTTAGAAGAAAAAAATAAGAGATTAAAAAAACATTATTATCATCATTCCTTTTTACCCTTCTTACATATTAACTGCTTAATATATAATTTTAAAACTTCCATTTAATCTTTCAAAAAAAAAAAAAAGAAGGAAGATGCATTAAGTCTCATATTAAAAATATATATTATAATATTCCACAGTATATGCATAAAATAGTAGTTTATAATAAAAAAATTATATAACCTAAAAGAAATAGTGTTTTTTGTTCAAAATTTTCTTATTTCCAAAATGAATAATATATAAATAAAAGTAAGAGGAATGAATTGAATAATTAATTTCAAATTAACTTCTTGTTTTATTCATTTCCATTGTTTAGAGAATCCAAATTCTAATTAAAGGTATTCAATAGAACATTTTCATTAGCCTTTTTAAAAAAATGTCAATTCTACATTTACATTGGTATAGATTTCATTTAGTAAAAGATTTTCAAAATACGTACATTCACCATCCCTATTTCATTATTTAAAATGATATTTATTTTTAAAAATTGAATAGAGATTTAATATTTTTTAAAGGTTCGTTTTTCAATAAAAAAGTAAAAACAGAAGAAAAAGGACGATAATTATAGTCAATATAAAAAAAAGAAAAATCACAAAAGATACGACGCTCTATCAATTTAAGAAGAAACAACCAAAAAAAAAGATTTTTTAAATACCTAATTATATAAATTATTTTCGAGACTAAAATGTGCTTTTTAATCTTCTAAGTATAAAATTACAATTAGAATAAAATTTAAATATAAATAGAAACGTCTTTTGTTATAAAATATTTTCCTTTTTTTGTTGTTTGCCTTCAATTAGATTTATATTTTAAGAAAGGTATATATATATATCTAATTCTAGGCAGACTATAATAAAATTAAAATTTATATATTATATCATATATATATATGTGGTAAATGGGAAAAAGGATCCTGAGAATCTTATCGACTCTCTATATTAAAGTGCTTTGTCCTGAGAATCCTCGGGAGTGGATGGGGTTTTGTATGGTTTGGGCAGTCGTTGTCGATGGCGGTGGATGAAAAAATCGGCACACTATATCGATTAATGAATCACAAAACACTTCGGAATATTAATTATTGGCGGCTCGGGAGAGGAGATGGAAGGATTTTCGCGATTAGATTGGATTGAGATGACTCACATCTTGGACCTCGAGGCACTACTTTGAGAAGATGCACACACACGTCTGGATACACACGTTACCGACCGAAAACTGTGGTTGCCCCGCCCCCTGGCTTGGGTCATGTGGGACCCTGCTTGACCTTTGATTGGCCCCTGTCTCTGTCGGCCATGATGGTGAATTTGGTCGGGGAAGGAGCTGCCTAACATCCCGATATCTCAGGACATTCAACTCTGGAATATGAGGGCCTCTTTGTTCTAAGTGACCTAGATACCCGACTTGGATCTGTCGTTCTTTTCTCTTCTACTCCTTCCATCTCCCACGTCCTTTGACTGCCATCTTTATTTGAATCCATACAGAATACATGGTACATAATTATTTATTAGACAATATTCTTTATAATATTACAGATGCGCCCCCTATGAATAAGAATTTTAAAAGGGATCTGTATTAAATTCTGAAAAAAGAAAAATAATTTTTTTGGGAAAGAAAAAAAAAATAAAATTTTTTTAAAATAGTGAGTGGTTAGATACAATTGGGGAGAAAGTAAATGATGGAAATAAGTAAAAAAAAGAAATTTGAGTAGATAGGGGTGCTTGCTAAACTAGGAAAAAATATGATAATTTTTTGGAGAAAAAAAAAAAAAAAAAAAAAAAATCTTGCCTGCATAGGTGTTCAATCTTGCTGTGTGGAAACCCACAGCAAGGGAAACTCTATGAGGTGCAATCCAAACAAAACATATAAAACATTAACAGAAATAAAAAGAAAACTATAGACAATAAATTTTGGTGATGGAGGGAGAAAAAAAAAAGAAAAAGAAATCTGATTAGCCTTTGGGGCGGTGAAAAAATATAAACAAAACATAAAAAAAAGAAATCAAAGCTCCTGTATGATAACTGAAGGCTGATACATGAGAAGTATTGCGTCAGGTCAGTTGTTCATTCAGTTAGGACAAAACAAGGTTTAAACAATAAAAGGAAAAAATAAACTTGAGGTGATTAAAAAATTGAAAGGGTGATAGACATGGATGGTGGGAATAAAAAAAATAAAAATAAAAAAAATAAAAGTGCTGGTTGTGTACAAGTCCTTAAAATTGGTTAACAAAAATATACACAAAAGAAGAATATTTTTTTTTTTTTTTTTTTTTTTACATAATAATGTCCAATCTTTGTTTATTATAGGGTCGTAGGTCATAAGGTTGCCAAAACTATATAGGTGCGTGAATGTATGCGAGTGTGTGTGAGTGTATGTTCCAGAAAGCAACTTTAAGTGTGGTGACACGCGAAAAGTGACGGCGGGTTTGTTTACATTCCGCAGGGAGGGTGTGACGTCGGTCACGTGATCGGAAAGGACGTGACGTAAAGTGGACGCCAGCTGACAGCGGGGTGATCGACGAGTGTTTGAAGGTGGGGAGATTGCTATTCGACTTGGCGCGCTCTAAAGAGGGCTTGGAAAATCTCTCCTATGATTTCACCTATTAGAGCGACCAAGGCATGACTGTGGACAAGGATGGTCCATAACTCCGGGAGAATTATTCCTATGGCTCGTTGGATTAGTTCCACTACGGCGATGGTTATTTCAAATAGGGCTTCCTGTAGTTGGAAGAGACGGTTGGGCTGCAGTGTATAGACACTGACATACAGTAGGGTGGCCATGGGTAATAGTACAGTGGGTAGGATGAAAAGGTTGATGAGGTATAGGAGGTGGAACAAGGGGAAGGTTTTCACGTTACGAAAAAACCTTGTCTGTAAGGGAATTGGTTTGGGATCAGCCCTAACTGTAGGGATTGGGGTTTTAACTTTGGTTATATGGGTTGGACGGGATATTGCAGGTTGGGGAATATCGCGTTGGGCGATAATGTTACATCGTGGGTCAACAGGGGTGGTAGTGGTACAATTGCCTATTGTAGGAGCAAAACGCTCAACTGTAAAGAGGTCTGGGGTGAGGTGCTCGAACAGTGGTGGTAGCGTCCTAGATTGGGGTTTAGCAGGGTGTGGTATCAGAGTGGGAGGTGCGATATAACGAATATTTTCGTTATAGTACTGTAATTTATTTACATGGACTGTGTCGGTATTCCGATTTAGAGGTTGGTTGGGTCGGTTTATTCTCACCACGTTGGGAGAGATGATCTCTAAGATCTCGTAGGGACCCGTGAAATACGGAGCCAGTTTGCCTGTATTGGGGTGATGGTAAACTTTTACCAACACGAGATCTCCGGGTTCAAAATGGGGTGTCTTATGTTGTTGGTCGTAGGCATGTTTGTCTTTGAGGTGCTTGGCCTGGGTACGTTCATGGGCTATCCGTCGGGCTGTGGTTAAAACGGGGTAGGGGTTTACATGCTCAGTGAGCTCGGGAGGTAGAACGCCGAACATCAGGTAGCCAGGTGGGAACCCGGTAACTGAGTGGGGCGTGTTGTTATACACCACAGTAACGCGCTTCGCCAGCTTAGTCCATGCGGCTTTGGGGTTTTCCAAGTGGAGTAACCTTAGTTTGCCTGTTAAGGTAGCGTTCAGGCGCTCGCATAGACCATTAGCTTGGGGGTTGTTACTGGTGGTGAGCAGGGGGCTGGATGTTCCTGTTAATCAGGAACTTCCTGAACTTTGGTGAGGTGAACGCAGGCGCTCTATCCGTGAGTAGGCGTTTCGGAGAGCCGTCCTGCAACACTCGCTTTATCACCTGTTGATAGGTGGTGATGCTGGTAGATTTTGAGGGGAAGGTCCACGTGTAGCGCGAAAAAGTGATCCACCACAACGTGGAGGTAAGTTTTGGCGTTACCATATTTGGCAAGCCCAGCTATGGTGTCGAGGGCGACCAGATCAAAAGGCTGAGTGGCCACAGGAAGTTGTCCTAGTTCCCCAAACGTGGGACCTCGAGGGGGTTTTGTTGACTGACAGATGGCGCAGGCTTTGGTGGTTTTGGAGATGTCTTCTGACATCCCCTTCCAGTAGTACTGGGTAGAGATGAGCCTGGTCATCTGGGATATGCCCGGGTGGTTGTACCGACTGTGCACCTTTGTTAGTAGGTCGGGAACGAGGGCGTCAGGGACGACAATTTTGGTTACACCTCTACGCTTTAGGGTTTGCAGTCCGTTTCGATCAATGGTCAGTTTAGATTCTCCCGAAGGAGTGAGTTGATGGTTCTTAATGATGGTGGCGTCTAAGAATCCACAAAACGGGTTACGGGATAGGAGGTCCGCTTCATGTTGTAATGATCCTTTTATGTAGCGGACTTCGTATTCGTAACACGATAACCTCAAACTCCATCGGAATAATCTGCCTGACGGGTTTTTGATCGTCTTCAGCCACTGCAGTGCGTGATGGTCAGAAAATATGGTGAATTTTCTGCCCATTAGATACACACGGAACTTCTCCACGCTCTCGACAATGGCGAGGCATTCTAGTTCGGAGATGGTGTAGTTCCGCTCGTGTACACGCAGAGCGCGGCTGAAATATTGGACTGGGTAGGCCTTCCCAGTGGAGTGGACTTGTTTGAGGACGCCTGCAATGCCAAGTGTTGATGCATCGCAATATACCTGGCATGGTAGTTCATCCTTGTAGAGGTGCAATACGGGGTGTTGTGTGAGGCTTTCCTTCAGGCTGGTGAACGCCTTTTGGCATTTGTCATCCCAGTCCCACGTCACATCCTTCTTGAGAAGGTTGTTGAGTGGGGTCCGCAAACGGGCATAGTCCGGGATGAACTTATTATAGACGTTCACGGCGCCTAAGAAGGATTGCAGCGTTTTGCGATTGTTCGGGGGTGGGATAGCGTGGATTACGTCGGTATTGCGGATAAGTGGGGTGGTGGTACCCGCGGTGATTGTGTACCCCAGAAATTCGATGGTCTGCCTAAAAAACTCGCATTTGGTGAGGTTGAGTTGCAAGTTCTCCGCGTCGCAGAACGCGAAAAACCTGCGCAGGTGTTCTTGGTGTTCCTCCAGTGTCTCCGAATATATGACAAAGTCGTCAAAATAGTGCGCCACACAATCAAGTCCGTGCCCCTGCAGGACCTGATTGATTGCCCTTTCATAGATCTGTGGACTGGTCTTAAGTCCGAAAGGCAATCGGGTGGGCTGATACAACCCGTCTATCGTGGCGAAGGCCAACAGTGGTCGAGAATCAGGGTGTATCGGCACTTGCCAATATGCGGAGGAGACGTCGGCAGTCGAGAAATACTTGGCCCGCGCGAGACGGTCCAGTATATCTTCGATCCTCGGGAGTGGATGGACATCGGAGCTTATGACCTCGTTCACCTTCCTATAGTCGATACAAAACCTTTTGGTCTTGTCTCGCTTGGTCACTAGGGTGACCGGACTAGAGAAAGGGGAGTAGGACGGCTCAATGATGTCATTATCCAACATCTGTCGGATCTGACTGCGTATTTCCCGTTGGTCGCATATCGGTACCCTATATGGGCGGATGGTGACGACTTTGTCGGAGTTGGTGGCGATTCTTACTGGGGGAACCTTTAGGCATGGGACCGCGAATTTGTTCCGGGAGAACACGTGTTGGTATTGGCGCAATAGCGCCGGGAATTGAGGTGGATACGGTGGCTGCGGTTGATTGTCTATGGGGATCCCTGGGAGGTGTTCTGGTGATAATGGGTGGTGTGTGTGGTACATGGAATGGTGTGTGGAATGGGGATGTTTGGGTGTATGGTGAAGGTGATCCGTTTGGACCTTGGTGGGGTGTGAGAGGTTGGCATTGGGTGGTTGTTCTGGTACCTTGACCCTATAATAAGAGCAGTTGGCTCTAAAAAAGTTCTTTGATTGGACATGGTGCGGTGGTTGGGTGAGTCCCTGGGTTGTGGACGTGTTGTCCGAAAAATGCGCATATTGGGTATTGTTGGCGGAAGGCGGAAAAATAGTGTGGGCCTTGCATAGGTCCGCCTGGCATTCCCAATATGTGCACCTTTCGGGCAACACAGCAAAGTGGTAGGTCAGGGGCGACAAAGGTGCATCGAGTTGGTACATAGTGCCATGTGCAAAATCGATTTTTAATTTGAATTTACGGAGGGTATTAATACCAAGTATTCCAAATGGTAGAGGGGCGTCCACCACGTGGAATACTTCGTTTTGGGTTATGGCATGAATGGACAGGGGGAAGGTAATCTGGCCTATTGTTGGCACGTGGCCATCTATTGTCTGTAAATTTACTATTTTTTTAGTTATTAAATTTAGGTCAGGGAAATTATTCTTTAAATTTTTATATATGGCACATGACACTAGGTTAACGGACGCACCCGTGTCTATCAGGAATGGTAGGGACAGTCCATGGGAGATTGGCAATCTAATTGTCAGGTTGACGAAAGGCCTGGTCAGTAGGCCTACCTGTTGGCTGCTGGTCTGGGGCTCCCTTGGTTATCCCAGTGGCTTGTGCGCGTGACGCTTGGTGATGGGGCTGGGCTCGCGGCCGTTGTTCCGCTAGTTGCGCGGAGCGCGCTGCTCGTGCGTCTCCGGAGGCACGGGGCAACTGCGGGGCTTGTCTGAGACGACACTCAGAGTGCCAGTGTAGTCCACCACAAAAACGGCAGTCTGTTGGCGGGGTCGACCTGGTTGGCACTGTTCTTGGACTAGGTCGCACCGGTGCGTAGGGACCCAGTAGGGGTGGTGCGTGCTCGTCTGGGTGCCTTGGAGATGGTGCGCCGCTGCCGCGGATCCGCTGCACCAGCCGGAACCATGCACCTAGGTTCTCTGGCGGCACAATGCGGACGAGGCGCTGGTCGGAGGGTGGCAGCCCCTCGGTGAGCGTCTCCAAGATGACCTCTTGTGGGAGGCCCAGTTGTAGACCCAGCGCGGTCTTATTCCGATAGTATTCTTCCAGGTTGGGCTGTCCGGCCAGCTTCATGGAGAAGTATTGGGTATACGTGGCCTCATTGGTCTCCGGATAGAGATCCAGGAAGGTCTGTCTCACCTGGATGTAATGTTGGGTCTCCATCCGAAGCCTCCTGAAGTGTTCTAGCGGTTTGTTGTTCAGGTAACGGGGTAGGCGGAGCACTTTTTCCGTGTTGGTGAGACCATCCCAGTCTGTTTTCTGGTCATATGTTCGAAAGAACTGTGCGGCTGGGTAGGTCCCGTCGAAGCTCTGGACTTCTATCTCCGTCCGATGGGTCACGCGGTCGCTGGTGGTCTGAAGGGCAGATAAACACGCAGTGAGGCGTGCCAAGACGGCCGGCAACTCTGCTGACGGCGGGGGTGATTCTATTTTGGGCGTACTTACGGCGGGGTTGTTTCCTCCCTCTGCGGTGTATTCCTCCGCGTCTTGCGTTTCGTTTCTCTCGTCCATCCTGTCGACTCTCTGTGGTAAATGGGAAAAAGGATCCTGAGAATCTTATCGACTCTCTATATTAAAGTGCTTTGTCCTGAGAATCCTCGGGAGTGGATGGGGTTTTGTATGGTTTGGGCAGTCGTTGTCGATGGCGGTGGATGAAAAAATCGGCACACTATATCGATTAATGAATCACAAAACACTTCGGAATATTAATTATTGGCGGCTCGGGAGAGGAGATGGAAGGATTTTCGCGATTAGATTGGATTGAGATGACTCACATCTTGGACCTCGAGGCACTACTTTGAGAAGATGCACACACACGTCTGGATACACACGTTACCGACCGAAAACTGTGGTTGCCCCGCCCCCTGGCTTGGGTCATGTGGGACCCTGCTTGACCTTTGATTGGCCCCTGTCTCTGTCGGCCATGATGGTGAATTTGGTCGGGGAAGGAGCTGCCTAACATCCCGATATCTCAGGACATTCAACTCTGGAATATGAGGGCCTCTTTGTTCTAAGTGACCTAGATACCCGACTTGGATCTGTCGTTCTTTTCTCTTCTACTCCTTCCATCTCCCACGTCCTTTGACTGCCATCTTTATTTGAATCCATACAGAATACATGGTACATAATTATTTATTAGACAATATTCTTTATAATATTACATATATAGGTTCTATATAGGTAATATATTTAATTATATATATCTGTAATTGAATATCTCTCTAAAAATATAATTCGATATATATATTAAATTAAATAAATGTCACAATACAATAGCGAACACAGAAATAAATTTTATTTTTGTAATTAATTTATATTTTAGATTTTCCCTTAGGAAGAAATATATTATTTTACGATTGGTGAAACCCAATAGCTTCCCTAATTAAAAATAATTATTTTTACATATAATAGAAGTCTTATTAGAGGCAATTAAATTTTATTGATTGGTCTACCTTTTACATATTGCTCTAGCTGCATCATGTTTCATGAACAGATAGTGTGGTGTTTTGCATAACAATAGTTATGTTTTAGATAAATTCGAGATATGCAAATAAGGTTTTGCATAGTGTTTGTTTGTTTGTATGTTAATTATTTTTATGTATATATATGTATCATTAAATTGTAAATATTCAGTCATATTAGTGTTATGAGCCAATAAAAGATTTTATCTCAGACTTAGTGGATCTCGGTGACCTGGTGTAGTAGTGTAGAGACACAACAGTGGTGACGAAGGAAAAGTAAGCGAACAATGATGAATATTGAACAGTTCAACCCAAACAATGGAAATGAAATCTCAAGTTATTTAGAACGCTTTGAATCCTATTGCATAGCGAATGATATAGTAAAGATCGTTAAAAAGAAGGCAACATTTTTCTCGCTATGCGGAAGAGAAACGTATAATATACAAGGTATGTCCCATAAGTTCCCGGACTGGGTCCATAAAAAATAAATAAATGAAAAATGTAAATAAATTTGACTGTTTATTATAGAAAAAATATCAGGCAACACGGTGGTACCAATATCGAGGCGGTACATTAGCGCGCGCCAAGGTCATTCTAATTTATTTAAAGGTCACACCTAGCGCTGCGGCGATTTTACGATGGAACAAAAATTGAAGCAGAGGATTTGCATAGAATTTTGTGTGAAACTTCAAATATCTGCAACCGAAACTTTTGAAATGCTTAATAAAGTATTCCCCAATGACTCTCCAAAGAGAACAACTGTTTTTGAATGGCATTCTAGATTTAAAGCTGGCAGAATTTCCATTGAAGATGAACCTCGACAAGGACGCCCAAAATGTGCAAAAAATCACCGATTTGATAAAAGAAAATCCTCGAACCACTTTGCTGGAGCTAGAGCAAGACACAGGCATCTCTAAAACAACGATTGGAAGGATCGTAACCAAAGATTTGAAGCTCAAAAAGACTCCTGCAAAATTCATCCCAAGATTCCTCACTAATGAGCAAAAACTGTGTCGGCTTGCAACCTGTGAGAACATGTTGGAAATGACAAGAACGGATCCGGAATGGAAAGACAAGATAATCACAGGCGACGAGACATGGGTCTATGACTATGACCCTGAAACCAAGCGTCAATATGCCGAGTGGAGAGGTCAGGGTGAGCCTAGACCAAAAAAATCCAGGATATTGAAATCCAGAAACAAGGTGTTGCTGGTCGCTTTTTTGGATAACAAGGGCATTGTTCATCACGAGTATCTTCCTGCAGGCCAAACGGTTATTAAGGAAATGTATTTGGAAATTCTTCGCCATCTAAGGGAAGCGATTCGAAAAAAAAATGCCAGAAAAATGGCCTAATGGTGACTGGATCCTACACCATAACAATGCCCGCCCTCACACAGCGCACTTGGTGACGAGTTTTTTTGTCTAAAAACGGGACAGAAATCCTACCTCAACCACCCTATTCCCCAGACATCGCACCAAATGACTTTTTCCTGTTCCCCAAACTTAAAGCAGTTCTAAAAGGAAGACATTTTGACACCAGGGATGACATAATAGAAAAATCGCTGTTGGCATTGAAGAGCATTCCAAAAGAGCTCTATAATAACTGTTTCGACAATTTGGGGAAACGATGGCGCTGGTGCGTTGAAGCAAGGGGGGATTACTTTAAAAAGTTTTAATAATTTTTTTAAAAAATATCTTACCTTTTTTTTTTTATGGACCCAGTCCGGGAACTTATGGGACATACCTTGTAATACGGACGTTGACCTCTCCCAAGAATCCATTGGAAACAGAATGGGAGGAGATAGTAGCAGGGATAAAAAAATACTTTGATCCGACGCCAAATATAATAGTGCAGCGTTTTAAATTTGCGAAAAGGCTTCAAATGCCAAATGAAACAATATCTGAATTTATAACAGCTCTAAAGAAAATTGCCGAGAAGTGTGAATTCCCTGATTTGGAGGATAGGTTGCGTGATGCCCTGGTATGCGGTATTCTAAACGGGGAGATACAATCAATGCTGTTAATGAACAGTATGCTAACATTTAAAGTGGCTCAAGATATGGCATTGGCACATGAGGCTGCGGTAAAGAACGTTGCAGAAATTAAAGATGGAAAACCTCAGGAAGAAATGAATGTAATGGGAAGAGCTGTTCAGGTGAGACGGAGGAATGAGAAGATTTTTAAATGTTTCCGCTGTGGATACACAAATCACAGAGAAGAGCAATGTTTCTTTAAAGATAAAAGATGTTTTAAATGCCAGAAGTTAGGGCATATATCTAGGGTCTGTAAGAACGGGAACTGGAGGAGCGATCGTAAT